>JAUIMM010000020.1:6982500-7582500 GCA_031769625.1 Taudactylus pleione
ACTATGAACTGCTGTCTGTCAGCCCCCGCAGTTGCATTGGGACTCTCAGAGAAATAACATCTGTGCTTGCTCTACGACCAGCTCCATTACGGGATGGTGATACTGTAGGAAACACTTGCTATACACATATTTTATAATTAATTTACTTTAAATATAAAAAGTAATAAATGGAAGTTATTTATATTGTGCGCTTTGATTAAATATAATATGGAAATGCTTCTTTTAATTTTATCAAGTTATGTAGGAAAGATGCCAAGTTAAAGAGTAACACTCACAACTCGTACCAACCAATCAGATTCTAAGGGGTTGATGCAGAGTTGCACAGAAGTCAGCCATTATTCCTCTTGCATTTCATGTATGGAACTAAATATGTACAGTATATTCACCTGTATGCAGAGTTGTTTGCTTCCTGTCCCTATTCATACACTATGGTGCCCATTTACTAGCGAGTTTTATCACCAAAATGTATGATAAATGGTGCTCCAGCCAATCAGCTCCCAACTGTCATTTTTCTAACAGATGACAGTTGGGAGCTGATTGGCTAGAGCAGCATTTATCATACACATTGAAATTTATAACTCATTTTGGTGATAAAACTTGTTAGTAAATGAGGCCCTAAGGGCGGTATTCAATTAGTTTTGCTTCCGGGGAAAAGTTTCGCCTGCCGGACTTTCCGTCAACATCGCGCGTTTCGGAGGCAGAAACTTATTGTGCGCGTCCCCGCTATTCGCTGTATTCAATTCCAAACCACACGAAAACGGCAAGCCAAGAAGTCAGAACAGGCGGAAAGTGCTGTGAGAATAGGGGAAATCAGCTTGAATCCCCCAAAAACATGCAGTAACATTGGGGATCAATGTAGATGTGCCCGAATAGCCCTAATAAAACTTTTTGGGGTACTTAAGTTGTTTCAATGTCTTAAGCAGTTTTTTAGGTGGAAATAAGTAGTCCTGTCAAATTTGGGGTACTTGAAAATGGGTGCTAGCATATTTTAATGTCTCTAAAGTGAAGTTTTAGTAGAAGTGAATTTCCTCCAGCATACAAGCACCTGCAATCCCAAAAACACTTAGCCCCTTCTTAGAGCACCCCCAGAACCTTATTTCGCTAGTTTTTGAAGTTGTCCTCCCACTTTGTGCTATTTCGACCCCAATATGTAAGTACTTTTTTGGGGCGTTCTTAATTTTTTTCCTGGGATTTTTTGGCACAGTTGTCCTTTGGGGTGCTGTCCCAAGGGTTCTGAGTGGTTTCTCCGCATTTGCACCCCAAAATAAAAATGTTGCACTTCATTTCACCTGCTATTCAGAGGCAAATCTTTTTCGCCTATTACATTGTATTGACTTTCCACCTAGGCGAAAACCGTCTGGAATTGAATACAGAGATAAGTTCCGACCAAGCTAAAAGCCCCGATCCGCGATACTTTTCCACAGAAAACGGCTTTTCACTTCTTATTGAATATGGTCCTTAGTTTAATAGCCATCAGGGCTGGCAAATGCTAGCAGGTGGCTCTATCTTTTCTCACAGTGAATGGCAGCAGAAAAATGCAGATATGATTTCTCTAATGTGTTTGTGGTTTATTGGCAAATGAATATGTAACAAAAATTATGTCTAAAGTTGGGTACACCTGAACGATACAGCGATCTTGTGATGGGCAGATACAATGTTATGATACAGGGGTGTACTAAGAGAGGAGGGGGCCCGTGTTCACTCCCCGTCCGGGGCCGCCTCCACTATCTCGGGCAGCCGCTGTGCACTGACAGCCTCAGTAGACTCTGGGCACTAGTCTATACCTGGAGTCTTCTGTGCATGTACAAGTCACCGGGAAAATGGCGCGGCAGCCATTTTCCCTGCGATTTCCCTGCTGCGCATGCGCAGACCGCTGAGAAAATGGCCATGTCGGCCTTTTTCCAGGAGTTTTGTGTAGCACCTCTCCAGCCGACATGGGACTTCGGAGAGGTAAGTATTAAAAAGTATGGGTGCAGTGTGGGCCCAACCTGGACCCATTGGGCCTGATTCAGAGCCGGACGCAATTAGCGCTCGCTCGTCCAGAAAATAGGGGTGGCTATTCAAATGAACCGTTCACTCTTTGCGGTCTGTTCACGCCTCTAGGTCTGAACGAGCGAACCAAACTTGCGGTCTTTTTAGGAAAAATACGGCCCCTGGCCGCTCGCATCCTACGTCATATCCGCTATTTATTAGATTAATCGAGTACATCGACCAGCGTATGAACTGCTCGCCATTCTTGGGGTTGGTTTTTGCTACCACAATCTTGCGAGCAGTTCTGGCTATAAAATAACCCAGTGACGTGGTCAATGACGCTGCTGTATTAGTTATGCACACCCATAAAACGCCCGTTTTGACCTTTAAGCATGCCTGCGTTCGGATCTCCACTCCCCGTTTTCAAGCACCTTCCCCTGTTACCACCCACATACGCCTCTTTCTGTCACTCAAATTATCAGGCATTCGCTATTTTGCGAGCACATGAATTTCGACCGCACAGACTGGTTCGCGCATGCGTATAACGATCCGTACGCATGCGCAGTTGGGCAAACATCGCTCGGAGCGAACGAGCGGCCACTTACGAGCGACTCTGAATCAGGCCCATAGGCCCTTGTGCACCGCACACCCTGCTCCCATTATAGATATGCCCCTGTAATGATATATCATGCCCGCGTGCACACTGCACTATCTGCCGCATTGTACGTCACATTGCCTCATCTGATGTGCAGCACATCAGATGGGAAGATGCAATCACACATACTTCAAACAATGAATTGGGTCTATACAGTATACAGCGCTATAATCAAATTCAATACCTACCAGACCATTCTGATACTATTCTAGTGACAGATATACAATACAGGAAACAATACACATTATGTCCACATGCACTGTGATTGTAGAATGTCAGGATATAAACTTAAAGCAGCGTGCTTTACCATCTGATACATCTATACCGCAGCTAACAAAGGGCCTGATTCCAGTGTCGTCCCTCCCTGTGGTATCACCCGCTGTGTGGAGGGGTGTGGCCTCGTGGTCAGGGTTATGGCCTCGTGGACGAACCCCCTCATCGTGCTTATTACTGGGGCGGGCAGGGGGGTGCAGAGTACCCTGTGTGCAGTGCCAGTCGGCTCCCTCACATTGTCAGGAGCAGAGTACTGCACTTAATTATACAGTGCAGCACCCGGCTCATGTCACTGAGGGAAAGTCTGCACCTTTTTGTCACCCCTCTGCGGCTGACACCCGGGTGCGGCCCCACCCCTCTTGTGATGCCACTGTCTGATTCAGAGGTTGACACTGCTGCGTGCATTTGTGGAGTTGTTGCACAGTCGGTCCCAGTACACATATGACCAGGTGCGTTTCTAGAGAGGAGGGGACCCGTGTGCAGTCTCCGACACGGGCCCCCTCCTCTCCTCCCGGTGGCCGGCAGCGCACTGAGCTGTGGGCCTGATTCAGATCCGGTCGCAAGCGCTGAGCGCTCGCAACCGGGTCGATGGTGGCCCACAGTGCGCATGCGCGAGACCCAGCTAGCAACGGGCAATCCGTTGCTCCGGGTCATGCACCAAAGGGGGCAAGCTGTCGATGTTAAGTGACAGCTCGCCCCCTTTGGAGAGCGGGCTGGGGGGGTGGCTGCCCAAACGGAGGCGTTCCCATGAGAACGCCTGCCGTTTGGGGGCGGCCCCACTGACATCACGAGTGATGTCAGTGGAGAGATTCTGGCTCTGTTAGAGCCGAAATCTCTCTGGGGCTTGTGACCACGAGACCCTACCACAAGGGTCTCGTCGCAAGCCCGATGGTCGCGATGGTCTTGACCATCGCGACCATCATCATGGCCGATCGCAATAGCTGTGGGTGGTCACCCACAGCAATGCGAGCGGTCAAGAGGCTGATCAAAAAAAAAAAAAAGCCCGGCCCTGATTCAGAGCGAACGGCTCTGAATCAGGTCCAGTGTGCGGCCAGCACCAGAGTTATAGACTCTGGGCACTAGAGTGTGCCCAGAGTCTATAATATATGCACAGGTCACCGGGAAAATGGGCGCGGTGGCCATTTTCTCTGTACTGCGCATGCGCAAACGACGGGAAAATGGCCACGGCGGCCATTTTCCAGTTGTTTGACAGCGCCGGACCCCGCGCCAACGTGGGACTCCGGAGAGGTAAGTAATATTATGGGTGCAGGGTGTGCGATGCGGGCCCCCCTGGACACAGGGGCCCGTGTTCCCCGCACACCCTGCACACATTATAGATACGCCCCTGCATGTGACAGATATGGCACCTCTTATCCTCTTCGACCTGTTGGCCGCAAAGTTTCAACAAGCCTAGTGCCCTGTCAAAGCACATGCTATGATGACCCTTCCCACATTATTATATACATATATATTTTTATAGCCAACCTACACTGACTTTAAAAACACTGCAAGAAAAGGGATTTGGACACCAATCCTCTTATACCTTATTCATGCACTTATCCTGAGGGCACCTTGTCATTCAGTTACATTGTCCTTTATTTTAAATCACACATTTCTTAGCAGTCATACCCAGGACTTGAACCCAGCACCTCTCACAGGTATGTAGTCAGGAAACCGGCAGTCAAAATGCGACCACCAGCTTCCCAACTGTGAAATGCTGGCATGGGATTAATGATAGGCATCAAAATCCCTACGCCTATCATTATCCCCATGCCAAAATCCCAACGCCCAGCATACCGTACGAAGGTTAGCCGGGCAGCGGGTGCGGACAGCCGCCGGGGGGAGGGTTAGGTCAGGGGCTCCCAGGGGAGGGTTAGGGTCAGGCTAGGGGAGGAGCGGTTAGGGTTGGACACCCCCAGGGGGAGGTTAGGTTTAGGCACCCACCCAGAAGGGTTAGGTTCAGGGTGCAGGGAGGGGGGTTAGGGTTAGGCACCCCTAAAGGAGGGTTAGGGTTAGAGGGGAGAGACGGTTAGGGATAGTGAAATAACTTACCTGTACGGATCTGCTGTTGCCGGTGTTCCGGTGTCAAGATTTGAAGTCCGGCGGTCACACATACCGATTCCCCTGTCACATTGACAGACAGAAAGGGCTTCTGTAAGTAAATGAGAATATGTGCACCTTCAGGTACAACCTCCTTTATTTAGCACACGTTTCTCAATACTGTCATACTCAGGACTCAAACCCATCACATCTTACATTGCAGTCAGACTCACACATGGAGCTATTTGCTCCTGCATAGAAAACCTGCAATTCTATCTATATGAAGCTACTTGTAATTGTCAGTTTAAAACCAGTGGCTCACAAGTGGTGTACGGGCTGCATGCGGGTGTCACTCGCCGAGGGGCTGGGCCATAACTAGCGTAGTGTGACCAGTGCCATGGCACAGGGGACTGCAGGGCAGGGTGCACTGTTTGGGCCTGTACATTTTTCTGTTTATTATCATTCTCACTTGTAGCTTCCTCTTCTTTTATCTCCTGGCCTCCCCTATCTCTTCCCTGGCCCTTCCCCATGAGGCCATGACCCTTTTTCAGGTGCACTGTTTCAAAATTGTCCCTATTTGAAAAATTCGAGGAGGGGGGGAATAATGCTCTCTCTGGCACAGGGCACCATAACATCTAGTTACGGCTCTGCCGAGGGGTGACATCAAAGTACTGACTCCTCAGTGACAGTAGTTGGTTGCTGCACTGTAGCATTAAGTGCAGCACTCGGCTCCTGACACAATGAGGGAGCCGGCACTGCACACAGTCTGGTCCCCGGGGCAGTCCGCATCTCAAAATGGGGGCATGAACCTCAAGGCCATGCCCCCTACCCATGAGACCAGGCCCACTACCCACGTGCGGCAAAGTCGCGTTCTCTACTATCCTCTCTGGGGCCCGCACCAGGTGTCAACAGGGAGAGTGATGCCACTGTTTAAATCCATTGAAACTAGTCTGATCTATGTAGTGTGCAGCCATATATCGATTTCCCTGCAGCCATACACTGCATAGATCTGTGCAGCTGCAATTGTCTATAATGGCATTTTGACCTAGCTACATATAGTTAGAATTTGCAGGTTGTCTTTACAGGAGCAAAGAGTGCCATGTGTAAGCTGTCTGACAGCACTGTGAGAGGTGATGGGTTTAAGTCCCGGGTATGACATTATTTTGTGTGTGTTAAATAAATGAGACTGAACAAGCACATATTCTATTGCACTTACAGGAGCCAGCACGCCCATCATTCTGACAGCAAACTGCTTCCTTCACAGGTGACATCATCAGCAGGCTACAAGACCCCCACTGAGTCTGAGCCCAGTACATCAGTACCAGCTGTACCCCCATGAGAGCGGCCCTGTGCTGCGGTGATAATATACAAATGCTTGTTTACCTGGTGCAGTAGACTGCGTCTAAGGACGCAAGCCATGAAACTCCCACTTTAAACATCACTGCATGCCATAACATTGCTGGTGATCCTTGACACCCCACCAATGGTGCACCATGGACACTTGCACCATTACTATGGGAGGTGCAGTATCTCTGGCTGAACATGACCTCTGGGGCTGCGGCTGTGCGTATAAGAGAACACAGCGGCTTTCACTGACCCGCTCGCGACACTCCTATAACTCACCCATGAGACGGATTTCTTTGAGTTTGCTTCAGACTAACACTTAACTATGAAATATCATAAAAAGAATGATTAATAAATGTAGTTAGTAAAATCCCACTTTATATGTAAATACAAATCTTAATAAAATGACTTCCTTAAAATCAGACCCCACTAGAAAATGAAAGCAAACATCTGTTACATCACCTTATTTACAACAGTTTTCATAAATGTCACCAATAGTGTTTACACACCTGGGTTTTTTTTACATGAGACAAAATAAAAATCATTGACTTCTCAGGGGTCTTCTTAGTACAAATTTAGGTTTAAGCTAGTGAAGATTCATGGAGTTGAAACTCCAAAAGGGTCAGAACAATAAAATATTAAATGTGGCACATATTTTAAACCACACTGAATAATGATGCATCTTCCCAGGGGGTAGACGAGACGACACATCATTAATAGGAAGCATACTAGGAAGAATGTCTGCACAGTATTGGGAACATTCTGGGCTGGATTCTGAGTAGCAGCCGCGTCTGTGTCTTTATGCTAATGCTGATTTTGTGAATAGTGAAACGCCTACTTGCAGCATCTTGCAGCAGTGCAAATCTGTCTCGGTCTGTCCTTAGAAGCACCAACAGTCACACCATCAAAACTTGCACCAGTTCTATGGCAGCTGCAGTTTCCCCATCTGAGTACAGCTCTCCCTACATCCAAATTTGTTCTGTGTTTCGGTGCGGTAAAAATTGGGAAGTAGGTGAATTGTGACTCAGGCGCATGCGCAGTATTCGAAGCATCGGCCAAATGTGGGAATATCGACATAGCGTGCTACTCAGAATCAGGCCCCATGTATTCAAAACCCCTAACTGAGCACAATGGACAACGTATGTTTCTCTGTAACTGTACCATTCTACAGCATTTACATTTCTTATTATGTTATATTAATAGATAACCACCTAAATCTAAAATGATAGTTTTAGATGAAATACTGCAACATAAACAAAATATGAAAAATGTACTTATCTCCACTTCCCTGATTCTTTGTTCCAGCTGGTAAAGCAATGGATGCAACAGTCCGATCATGGTGAGGGAACACGACAACACTGTTAGGAATTCGTAAAACAGTGTTCTGAAGCCGAACAGTTACATCCGTGGGTGGACCAGCTGTAACAGAGATGATCGGGGAGGAAGAGGTATATACATTTTCTTTTATTTATTTTTTACCTAGTTCCATCCCTGTTGCCCAGAGTTACCAACGAGGTATAATCCTGTTATTACTCGTTACTAATCTTAAATCAGGGGTCTTCAACCTTTAAGACAGTGTAGGCCACATTAAAAAATTCAACCAAGCCCGAAGGCCACTAAGCTATACTGCGGTATTTAGACTTTTAAATGTAAGGATTCTAAGATCTTTTCCAGACTCATAAGGCCATAATGAACACTTTAAAAGATAAATTTATTATATTAATGAACGAAACATGGTCTGTTCCCCTTTTTTACAATAATATGTTCATGTCAGTGCAAAACTTGGCATTGCTTTTGCTTGGCCAGCTTGTCGATGTTGGCATCAATGTTGAAAGTCACTATGCGCAGAGTATTCTCAAGATGTTGGGCAGTAAACTGAGTTCTCGTCTTGGGCTTCACGTGTTTCATCCTGGAGAAGAATTGCTCACATAAGTATGTGCTTCCTAACAAGGCACACATCTTCAAAGCGTGCCGCCGAAGATTAGGGAATGCATCCTGAGAAATGTTGTCTTTGTAAAATGTAAACAAGGGTACATTGAAGAGTAGTTTTGGTGATCAAGCAGGTCCATTTGGACTGAGACTGGCATTTCGGCAGCATTGACAGTAAAAGGCATTGAAGACAAATCAAAAGAAGACTGTTAATTATGGAAATCACTAAATCTTTCTTCAAACTCACTTCACAACATGGCTAAGTTTGTAGCGTAATCACCGGGAGACAAATAGTTGGTCTCAGTGAGAAGCGTAAAATGCGTTAAGTCTTTTTTCATGAGTTTTGCCTCCCAAAGTTTGAGCTTTCTACAAAAGTTTTGCTGTGATCAAACAGAGTGTGCGCCAGTTGATCCTTGGATTGGAGCCGCCTGTTTAGGTCATTCATATGCAAGGAGATATTGGTCAAAGGCAAAGTCTGCAATCCACTTTGGATTGTTAAATTCCACAATCAGCTTCCCCTTGGTTTGCATGAACTGCTCTATTTCACTCCTTAAATCAAAGACTTTAAGAACCTTCTCTCTGCTCAACCAATGCACAACACTATAATAACCACGTCGCCGTGATCTGCTTGGCACTTTTGGGTCAAAAACTCTTAGTACTGACGATGATTCATTCCTTGTGCCCTAATAAATTTGACTACAAACATAATAACTTTCATGACATTCTCAAATCCAATAGTTTTCACATACAAATTCTCCTGGTGGATTAAACAGTAGACTGGACGAGATCTTTTCCTTGTAGTTCCGGTTATTTTTTTAGAAGAGCAAAAAACCCTTCATTCTTTCCCACCATAGCAGGGGCACCATCAGTTACCACTCCCACGAGGTTGGTTAAGCTGAATTCGAAACGCTGGAGCGTTTTCTTGGTGGCTTCCAAAGTATCAGTGCCTTCCGTCGTTCCCTTCTTAGGTACTAGTGCTAGCAGCTCTTCTGTCACATTGAAGTGTTGATCAATGCCACGGACTAAGATAGCCAGTTTTGCAGTATCCCTCACATCTGTGCTCTCATCTAAAGCAAGTGACTATGACGTAAATTTGGGCAACCGTTCCTTCAATGTCATTGGCAAGGTTTTCCATACATCGTGCTACAGTTACGCCAGACAAACTAAATATTTTAAAAACTTCATTACTCTTTGGATAGAGAATTTCCCCAGCAGCAATTTTTTCAGCTATTACATAATTGAAATGAAGAACACTTTGCTCTCTTCCCTGTGCCTTTTAAACGTACCATGCTGGAGTTTTAGATCATGTTGGAGACAGGTCACTTTGTCTACACAAAGATGACCTTGAAGGTGATCGAACTTGGACGCATGTTTTGTCTCATAGTGTCATTTTATATTGTATTCTTTTGATACCGACACTTATCGTCAATCGCCACATAAAAGTACAAATTGGTCCACTTTTCATTAAAAACCTGGGAAGAACAACTTGATTTATGCTTTTTACTCGTAGACGCCATGGCAAAGCAAGATGAACCCAATGATCTCACTGTTCATGACTGAAATCTAATTCTATTTATAGCTGAAAATAGACTAATTAATACAGACTCACTGTTGTAACTATGGCTGCTCTCTGCACTCTGCACTGATGGTGCTGCTGACTGGAGGACACATCAGAGCCCCTTCCTGTCAGCGCATCCTGTCACTTCCTTGCAGCAGAGACCAGTCAATTTACATGTAGCTATAGGTTCAGCAATCTCTTCCCCGCTACCCCTTCAGTGCCAGCAATCTCTCCCTCCCAACCCCTTCAGTGCCAGCAATCTCTCCCCCCCAACCCCTTCAGTGCTAGCAATCTCTCCCTCCCAACCCCTTCAGTGCCAGCAATCTCTCCCCCCCAACCCTTTCAGCACCAGCAATCTCTCCCCCCCAACCCCTTCAGTGCCATCAATTTCTCCCCCAACCTCTTCATCACCAGCATCCCTCACCACCAATCTCTCCCCCCTCCCTACCTGTGCCCCGGTCAGCGGGCCACAGGGAACAGCTCCGGCGAGCGGCATGTCACAGGAATAGCTCCGGCATGCGGCGGCCATGAGGGACAGTTCTGGGCGGCGGGCCACGGGGAACAGCTCCGTGGGCCACGGGTTGAAGACCCCTGTCTTAAATGGTGTTCCAACCAATCAGCTCCTAACTGTCATGTGCTTGAAAAATGACAGGAGCTGATTGCTTGGAGCACCATTTAAGATTAGTAATGAGTGATAACAAGAATATCACTGATTGATAAATCTGGGTCTGCATTTGGTCAGCTTGTAATAAAGACCTCTGGATGTAAAGGAATATAGGTTATCAAACTTTTTTGAATCAAGGCGCCCTAGAGTATCAGCATTGTTTTCACGGCACCCCTAAGCCAAATGTTTGTTATTGAGAAATTCAGAAAAAAATGTAGTAAAGTAGTAAAGTGAAGTAAATTGTGTTGACCTGTCATCCTTAGGCTCAGTTATGTGGTGGGGGAGAGGTTTGCACTTCTATTTGTCCGCATATTTACATTACATTGACCATAAATAATTTGATTTGGTGCTAGACCACCAACCTGAGGCACCCTTGCAAGTGTCCGCGCATAGTTTGGGAACCAATGCAATATAGCAATGTGATTTTTATTTTCATGTTTTACATACTGTTGCAAGACGAAGGTCATATTTAGCCATTATGTGCTAAGTGCAAATTTGACATGACAACATGGTAAATACATTGATTTGCACTATATCAATCAAAGCTACACTCTTATTGCTTGCTTTGAGTTAATGTACATGTTCACTTTAGTCAGTAAATAACTTCCTATGGCCACAATACATATTAGGCTTTCCTTTACAGCTCCCAATAACACCACCTACAAACCCACAAATTAAAATGATTGTGTTAATAATACACATATTATAACCTCAGAGCCAAATTGTCTCACCTAATAACTGTCCAAGAACACACAGCATGCAGCCAGTTTATGTACTTGTCTAGACTCTGTACTTGGCACAAAGTGGAAAGCTTCTGCAATGACATCAGTAATGTTAGGCAAACATAGAAAGTATTGTACTGTGGCTAGTATATACTACTGGCAAACACTACGATGGTAGGTGGCAGCAGTGTGCGATGGAGGTTAGTCTACATGGCAGATCAACTTAACCAGTGGAAGAAATACAAACGGGTCAACACATGGTTAACAGCAGGTACAGGTCATCAGGATTAGCCAGCTACAGCCAGAAGCATTAGAGTTGTTGGGTGTTTTGTTGCACTAGGTTGCACTCACTGTATGCAACTTTAATATCAGTGGTGGCAGTGGGATAGTTATTATATACTGCGGTAGAGGCACAGTTGATTTTGGGGTCTCTGTGGGCTCTCTATGGCTTGGAGGAACCATGGTGCACAGCCATTCAGTAGAAAGACAAAGGCGAAAGACTCGGCGGGAACATGCGCAGTAGCGCAGGTTGTGCCTCCAGCATCTGCCACTCCGGGTCCTAGTACCCAGCAGTTTAGGCAGCGCAGAATGACAAATACTGCATGTGTATTTAAATGTAACAAAATAAACAATAATTACAGAAAGCAGTCTGTGGCATTGCCAGTACATATCATTTCCAAACTATGGGCTGTATTCAATTAGTTTCGACTACACGATAAAGTTTCGCCTGCCGGACTTTTCGCCTACATTGCGTGTTTTAGCCGTGGAAACTTATTGTGCGCGTACCCGCGATTCACCCTATTCAATTCCAAAAGACGCGAAAACGGAGACAAGCGAAGTCAGAACAGGCGAAAAGTGGTGTCAGAATCGGGGTAATCAGCCTGAACCCCCCAAAAACATGCAGAAACATTGGGGATCAATTTAGTAGTGCCCGATTTAGCCCTAATTAAACTGTTTGGGGTACTTAAGTTGGTACAATTGTCTCTAATTAGTGTCTTTGCACAAGTAGTGAAGAATGGCATAAAGCATATTTTTTCTGAGAAAATAAGTAGTTCTGTTAAATATGGGGTACTTGAAAATGGGTGCTAGCATATTTAAAAGTCGCTAAAGTGAAGTTATAAAATACGCACCATAAGCAAACACCTGCCATCAAAAAACACCTCACCCATACTTGCAGACCCCCAAAAAGTCTATTTCGCTACTTTTTATGTTTGTACCCCCACTTTGTACTTTTTGCCCCTAAATTCAAACTACTTTTTAGGGGTGTTCCTTACTTTTTTTTTAGTTTTTTTTTACACAGTTATCCTTTGGGGGCTGTTCCAAGGGTTCTTAGTGGTTTCCCCACCTTTGCACCTCTAAATAAAAATGTTGCACTTCTTGTCTCCTGCTATTCAGAGGCAAATCTTTGGAAAAATAGGTTGAGTATGAATGGCATAAGGAACAGGTTTGCAGAAAAGAAGAGGGAAATACAAAAAAATAAAAAAATGGAAACATAACACGGTATAATAGGCAATGGTGATCGATGTGAGTAGTAAGATACAAAGCAATCAATTTTTAATAGTTATTTATTAGTTAATAAGTTTTGCAGATTAGATTTGTCTTATTTTGGTTAGGCTAGGAGCAATAAAATAGTTGCAAATACCGAAATAATTGGTAGTCTTTATCAAATAATTCAATGCCTGGAAAATAAAATGTCTTCTTCATCTGGAACCACGTGTCATTGCAGTGCAGACTACGGATAGACATACTGCTCTCTCCAATTGAGGTACCTGAGGATTGTGTGGTGCATAATGATTGTTTTGAGATTTGTAAATAAAGACATGAGGGAAAATTTGGTAATGTTTAAAAAAAGGTTTTCTCTGCCACTACTATCCATTTATCAATCTGGGCATGGGGTTACTTAGGGCCCCATTTACCAATGAGACATCACCTCTCGCACATTCGCTACAGGGATTATGTCCTCGTTGTTTCAGAATTTAAGAAAGCTTACCACTGTTTGTCACTGTACCGCTTGCGCCATCTATAGATGGTGATAGCGATGCAGTCCCCATTGCCAGGGCCGGATTAACAATAGGGTGGATGGAGCTGCAACTCCAGGCCCCCCATCAAAATAGGCTCACAGTAGTGGTGTGCTGCTGGAGAAAGGAACATTTATTTTCCTGTCTCCTCTCCAGCAGCACAGCAACTGGCCGCCCAAAGCTCCGTCCACTAGAACCCCACCGGGCCATCTCCTCAACCCCCTGGCCGCCCTTCCAGTCAAGGTGTCAAGTACAAATAGCAGTGCAGTGAAAGGCTTAACAAGCCCTCCCTGCTCCACATAGTGTTTCGGTGCATCCCACGAGCCACATGTCCTAGTGACGAATGGGAGGGGGGCGCCATCTGGTGGAGAGCTGCAGCCAGATGATCTTTTTAAATGAAGGGTGCATCATCCTTCACCAGCGCCGTAGGCAGTGAACCGTGCCCATGGGGCATATTTAATTAGCCGCGAAAAGTCCTGTCCTTTTTGCATGCTGGACTTTTTGCCGACATCGCTGGTTTTGCATGCGAAAAAGTATCGCGTTCATCCCAGCTTATCCCCGTATTCAATTAGAAATCGTCGAAAACGGGACCTGGCAAATTCGGACCTGGGGAAAAGTTCTGTCAGATTTGGGGAAATCAGCCTGACACCCCCCAAAAAGGCCTCACAAAAAGTATGACAAACTTCCCCATCAACAGTCCTAAGGTCTTTGAAGGAAGTAGGAGCTGTAACGGTGAAAAGCAAACTTCAGAGATAGAAGCATTCAAAATGTGTAGGATGTACAGTGTAAACACGGCCAAGAGCTTCTGTTGCTCTGATACCAGGATGACCATCTACAGCGACTCCCTGTTTTCTGCGCAGAAAAACTTTTGGAGAAGCATTCCATGTGTAATATTTTGGCCGCTCACAGTACAGCAGGGTCCTTGCAAAGTCATCATGACACAGTTGGAAGAAAGAAGTGAATGTTGTTGCATAATTTGGTATAGTCAGAGAGCTTAGAATGCTGGGAAAGCCTGCTAAAGCTCTCTTTGATAATATACATTAAGATCATGACAAAAGATGACAACACAAAATGCTTGCTCCGAGGCCCTACCCATATGCCGTGAGGCCCCACAATGGGGGTCCAGCAAAAATTGTGTTTTTTAATTAACTATAATTAATGGTAATTAATTTCCATTTAAATTTTTTGTAGTTGCCTCCGCCATGTTTTAATACGCTCGTATGTAAAATGTCACGATCTTCGCTTGTAAACTGTGGATTTGTATAGAAAGACAGAAGTACAGAAGGACAAATTTTCGCTTTTATATAGTAGAGAAGACAGAAAAGAAAAAATTGTAGATAAGCGAAATCCTTTTGGAATTCCGTACCTGACCTGTAGAGGGCGAATGCTATGCAAAAATGGTGTTTTTTCATTAATTAAAAATTAACAGTAATTAATTTCGATTTCAAAATTTGTTTAGTTGTTTCCATCGTGTTTTAATATGCTCGTATGTAAAATTTCATGATCGTGGTTTGTAAACTGGATTTGAATAGAAAGAAGGAAAGAGTGACAAATTTTCGCTTTTATATAGTAGATATATATATATATATATATATATACTGTCTGACTTATCCTATTCCAGGGGCCATGCTGGGTAGCTGTCATGTCCTCTGCATTTTGTGGTGGCCACTGGTGTTGTCTATATTACATGACAGTTGTTTTAATGCTCTTTGTATTGTATTGCATGATGCTTTCTATATTATTTTGGGCCTCTGCTCACCCTTGACCCACTCCGCTACTCTGGCCCCATACTTACCATGTTCCTGTTGGCCTGATCCTAGTCCTCATCTCCTACTACACTATGGTCTGTCCCATCTCTTTAGTGCACATGCATGTTAGAGATAGGACAGACTTTAAATATTTATTAGCTATAAAATGTAAGTGTGTATATTATTATTTACCTGCTTCTCTTGGCAGTTTCGTACTTCAGCGTTTTTCTCTTCATACATGGCAGGCAGTTATGGGCATCTGGGGTTGCTAAAACAACGACAGCACAGTGTTGCTACAGTCATTATTACAGAAATAGCACACTGTGTTTCACATGCCATATTTAATTTATTTTTAATTTATATATACATACATGTGGATATAATGATGTAAAAGCAAAGAATACAGGTCCAGAAGCAACCCCTTATGCCATCTTTGTTTAAATGGTGGTTTCAGACTTCAGGCCCTCATACATTAATGTTGCATTCTCTCTTACTACACTATGTGCCTGATTCACTATGGATCGCATCTGCGATTACGCACGCAGTTCAACTGCAAAGGTAAGCTAATCTCTGAGATCGCAATGCAGTCTTAAGGTGCGTATCCACTAGCAGATAGTGGAAGGACCTACGGAACAGTCGTTCCTCATTCCCTGTAGTATCTACACTGAACAATAATGTTGTTCAGTGCAGGCACCCTCCCTCATCCCCGAACATGCCCAATCTGTCGTTTAATCGCTCATTTTAATCGGCAAGTGGATACGCGGCTTTAGCAAAACACAAGGAGGCCCACTACCCTTTACTCACATCCGTAATACTTAGTAAGAGTATGAGTACTTAAGCTGCGTATGGCATTGCAGTGGATAATTTATGCACGCCCCTGCAACTGCGTTTAAACACACTGACACGCCTGCGTTTCGCCGACCCCCCCCGTACCACCCACAAACGGTACTTCCTGTCAATCAGTCTGCAATGGGTCTGCGTAGTCACTGCAGCCTCGGTTGCAATGGCTAGTTTGCGCACGCGCAGTGCGATGCATACGCATGCGCAGATCAAAAAAATCAACAGATTGCGTGCGTAATCACAGTTGCGATCCATAATGAATCAGGTCCTATGTAGACAAAAGTGATTGGACACTGACAGCAAATACTGTAGGTCAACAAGATTTTGATGCCAGTACTTTGTAGCTCCACCACGTGCGGTGATTACTGCAGACAGATTGGCAATCAGTCCACAAGTTCAAGGACAATAGTCAGTGGTCATTCTTCCTTAAGTACAGTGACCAATCGGCCTAGGGCGCACCCGTTGCTCCAATTCATCCCAGAGGTTCTCCATTTGGTTAATATCTGGTCTCTGAGCTGCCAGTCCATCCGGGTTAGCAAATTTTCATGACAGGTGACATTGTCGTCTTGATAAAAAATGTTAGTTGTTTCCATAGAACTGCCACAATGTAGGGAGCACAGAGTTATTGAGAACATCTCTATACTGTACTTCTCATTTTATACCTTCATGAACACGTGTCTGCTGCAGGAGCACAACAGTTTGCTTGTGCGGTGGTGTCCAATCACTTTTGTCTACGTAGTGCATGACATCACTGCAATGTTCTGTGGTGGGTAAGATAGTGTAGTACAGGCAACAGTGGAGTCTGCATTCTCCATTTAAAAGTGAAGACACCTCAGAATCACAGAATAAATGCACTGCCACCTTAATGTAATGGGATTAAAAATGGGATTTTGCAAAGTTGATGTCTGTCTGTATTCAAGCAAGCCAAGGGTAACTAAGAGGGGGGAAGCTGGCTGAGCTGAGTCTGTGCCCCGGGTGACAGGGAGCCTAGCCCCACTCCTGGAATGTGCACAGATATTGTGGATTCAAGAGTAGCAGTTGCTATGTGGCCTGACAGATGAGGAGACCCATGCTCTTTTCTGCCATCTCCTCTGAGCACTATAAAAGCTCCTTGTCTGTAGTTTACTGAGCTCCCTGTTGTATGCACAAGAACATAGGAAGGCATTTCAAGCTACAGAAAGCTGTGGGTAGGGGCTTACATTCATGGACTCCACAATTCAATTCTGTTCAGAAGGAAAAGGAACATTGATTTTCCATTCTTCAGCTTCAAACCTATTGTGAAGCACTGCTAATAGTAGTATCATACTCTGAGGCTGCTTCGCTTCAGCTAGGGCAGGATATTAGGCATATGCATATCAACAAATATCAATACATGTAACCCACTGGCTGAAAGCAGAAGATGAAGAGAAATTTCACCTTCAAATGAGACAACGATCCAAAGCACACATCCATGTCACCCAAATGGATGGCTTCATAAAAGGAAGACCACAGTCTTGGAATGGCCCAGTCATAGCCAAGTCCTTAGTCCCATTGAAAACCTGTGGAAAGTCCTAGGGCAAGAGTCAGAGTTGCCCGCTGCTGCATCTGTGACTTTATGCTAATGTTAGTATCAGCCCTAACCATGGTGTACAAGTGTGCATTTGACGGTGTAAGGATTGATACAAACACTTTGTGTATCTTTAAAAGCAACAATCCCACTTGTTGTGTTTGTAGGAGCTACCAATGGATGCACCTAGATGGTAACTATTGTATGCTTGGTGCAGAATGTCTGTCAGAGTATGGCATCCAATGTAAGCGATTAACTGTCTGAGTTCACAACAATGACACTCCCAGAACACGCTAATAAGACAGTGCAACTCTGTGCCTCTTAATAGCCACCTCACAGCCCTCGCCTACCTTTCCAATACATTTTATAAATTATATTGGTGCTTAGAAAGGAAGTTTCAGCTGCTGGTAATGTAAGGATCAATCCGAGTTAGTTAAATAGAACAGCATTATTCTTTGCAAATGAGCAGAGTGCTAAAATCTGGCAGAGGAAGGGACACAAGCAGGGTCTCCAAGAAATGTGTTGGGCAGAAAAGGGCAGTCCTACACTCTACAGTGACCCAGGCTCTGGTGTCTCCCACCTCCTTTATTGGCACCCTTAGACACAAGGACTGGTGATAACCAAAGAGGCGAACAAATGCCATGGTGTGTTAGAAGAATAGATTGTTGATTAGATTGCCGAGAGATAATGTTGGTACACTGGAACCTGCAAGAAGCAGAAGGTTCAAGTATAGTAGAGTTTACAACAGAGGATTAATTTGTCAGAGAGCTTCAGACCAAGAGTAATGGATAGCCAAGACAGAAGCAGAGATACTCTAAAGCAAGCTATTATTATTATTTATTAACAGTTATCTATATATCGCAAACATATTCCACGGAGCTTTGCAGAGTATATTTTACATCATTCTCTGCCCCAGTGGAGCTTACCACATGCACATTAGAGTTATTTTTTGTTGGGTGCCAATTAAACTACCAGTATATATTTGGATAGAGGAAGGAAACCAGAGTACTTAGGGCCTGATTCAGAGCTGCTCGTAAGCGGCCGCTCGTTCGCTCCGAGCGATGTTCGCACATCTACGCATGCGTATGGGTCGTAATGCGCATGCGCCAACCAGTCATTGCAGTCGGAAATCGAGCGCTCGCAAAATAGCGAGTGCCTGCTAATTTGAGTGACAGGATGAGGCATTTGTGGGTGGTAACAGGAGAAGGTGCTTGAAAACGGGGAGTGGTGATCCGAACGCAGGCGTGCCAAACGGTCAAAACGGGAGTTTTAAGGGTGTGCATAATTAACAAAGCAGCGTCATCGACCATGTCACTTGGTTGTTTCTTAGCCTGAACTGTTCGTATGATTGCGGTAGGATAAACCTACCACAAGCACTGCGAGCAGTTCAGATGCCTTTCGATGTACTCGATTAATCAAATAAATAGCGGAGATGACGTAGGATGCGAGCGGGCAGGGGGAGTCTTTACAAAAGAGCGAGCACATGTTTCGTTCTCTCGCTCAGACATAGAGGCGTCAACAGACCGCAAAGAGCGAGCGCTCAATTTAAATAGCCGGCCCCTTTTTCTGAACGAGCGAGCGCAAATAGCGTCCGGCTCTGAATCAGGCCCTTATTCCATACAAGCATGGTAAGAATATATAAAGCCCTTAGTGCTGTGAGGCAGTAATGCATACCATTACACCAACTGTGCTGCTATAACTTGTATCAGAGACTGAAATGGAAGAAAATGGATTTCTGGATCAGGGCCAGGAAGAATCATGATTTACCAGTGATGAGCTGCTATGCCAATCCCTGTAATCATGACTTGATTACAGGGATTGACCAACATCTGTCCAAATCCTGACACACAGTACAGTATGTGGAAGGTGTTTTTTTTACAATTGGCTTAATTTCTTCTTCTCCAGCAACTTCCTACTTCCTCTACATTTAGCATAAAGTAACCTCAGCAAAGTCACCACTGATTGCTTCTCTGTAAATTCTAAGGGTTACTACTCTATAATTATCTTTCTTGACCTCAACACAACATTTGACACCATTGACCACCCCTTCCTCCTATAAATCCTCCACTCCATTATCTTCCATGGCACTGCTCTTTCATGTTTCTTTTCCCAATTGTCCATCCACTTCTTGTTTATCTCCACACCTGCATCCACACCCTCTTTTCCAATTCCTGTTGGTATCCCCCAAGGCCCTCTCATTGGCCCTCTCCTTTTCTCCCTCTGCACCTCTTCCCTCTGTGAGCTCATACGCTATTTTGGACTCCAATGTAATCTGTACACTTATGACTCACAAATGTAACTCTCCCCCCCTGCCCTCTTCCATATCACCTGTTACATGTCAACCAGATCCTTTTGGATGGCCCATCATTTCTAAAACTTAACCTCTCTAAATTTGAAATCATCATCTCACTCACTCTCCTTACTCCATCTCCATTGACAATACCTCCTTTTTCTCTCTTCTTCAATCCGATTGTCCTCTCTTCCTTTCCCCACATCTAACTCTCCCAATCTTGTGAGTTCTTTGTCGACAAAATTCTAGGATCAACCTATTTCTCATTCTGGAAGCCACTAAAACCCTCATCCAGTCCCTTGTTTCTTATCTGGATTACTGTAATCTACTCCTCACCAGCCTAAATATTTACCAAATCACCCCACCCTTCAGTCTATCCTTATCTCTACTGTCTGTCTGATACTCCTCTCCCTCCGTTCCAACTCTGCAAATCAGTCCAGTGTCTCCCTATCCTACTCAAAATGAAATTCCAGCAGCTCTCACTCACCTTCAAAGCATCATACCACATTTACCCTCCCTACATCTCCAACCTTTCCAGACAAACTCCCTCCTACCAATTTAACTCTTACAAAAACTGCCACCACCCCCCGCGATCACCTCATCCTCCTATGCCTTTACTGCTCCTATCTTCTAGTATACCCTTCCATACTAACCAGCCTCTCAACCTTCAAATTACCCTAAAATGCATATCTTTACCCAAGCCTACCACCCCTCCTAACTCTGTATCCTCTGCAATACTCAACTCTGTTTCTCTCTCCATTTATCCCCTCTAAAATGTATGCTTGAAAGCAGGGCCTTCTCTCTATTTGGGCTCTATTTATTAACATTATTTTTACTAAAATAAAGTGAAAAAGGGTGTTTTCACACACTTTTCACATTATTTTAGTATCACCTACAGTTACTATAGGGCAATTGGAGTAGAATTCATCAAATTCTACTCCAACCCCTAAGTATCACTTATTTTTAGTAAGAAGAGAAAATATACCGGGCGCTAAGAGATGGTGAGTATATCCAACCAAAACGAACTAAATGTAAATGTATTAATGCCGCTGCAGCTAACCCAGAAAACGAGGGAGCTGATTCCTCCAAAATAAGATAGAAACAAAGAAAAAGGAAAGCGCTGCGGCAATAATATAATTTTTATATAGATATTATTAAAACAGATACATAAATACAATTAATAATTTAATAATTTATGAAAACAACAACAACAACAAAATCTCTTACAGGATAGGCAATTGAGCTCAATAAAATCTACAATAAGGTCTTGTGTACACACAGATATGTAGTCAATAGGACCAAGCGACAGTTCAATTAAAAAATAAAAAATAGAAATATATCGTGCAAGGGTTCCACCACCCTTCTGTCCCTCTCCTTACCTTTGCTCACAACAGCCTTCATAATGGGGCCTTACAGAAGGTTTTCCACTGAGTACTATTTTATAGGTTTTCTAACCACTCCTTGAATTTCCTGTAGATGTTCCTGTATATTTTTACATCACAGTTTAATCAATCCAATGATTTGTATTCTTAATGAGTAAAAAAGATTTGTGATTCCTCTGGTTTGGGATTTAATAAAACCAATGGTTTTCACAAAATTGCAGCTTGAATTTTATCCTCTATTTATATGGCTCCACTAGGGTTCTGTAGTCCTAAACAGTGAGATTAAAGGCAGGACAGTAACAGACAAGTCCATAACTGTACATTATACATAGTTATAATTTGTAGATTGCATAATTACATAGAGAACACAAATGGGGCTCTATTTAATACAATTAGCATATTGAATGCAGATTGTAGTGTGATATTATCAACTGAATTCACATTGCGAATTCAGGCAATATCACAGGGATTTACTACAAATCCCTTGCAGGGACAGAGCTTGCGATAAAGCTCTGTCCCTGCGAATCCCATCCGCACACTAGTCACCGTGACAAAGTTCCCGCGCATGCGCCGACCGGCCGCCGCTGCTACCCCCCGGGCACTAAGCCCTGCCCCCCGTGATCGAGGATCCCCCATGACCCCCCTCCCTCCCTGCGACCCCCCCTCCCATAATAGCACTTACCTGCATGATCTGGGCCTCCGGTGATGTCCTCCATCCGTCCAGTCAGGTGATATCCCATACTGCACTGGGACCCGATCAACTCATGACCGGGCCGCAGTGCACTATGGGAGACCAGCTGACCGGAGGGGAGACATCACCGGAGGCCCGATCACCGGTTCCTGAAGTCAGGTAAGTAAAAAAAAAATGTGACAATTTTTTTTTCTTTTTTTTACAGTAATCAGCTTGTGGTCTGTTTAGACCACACAGCTGATTACTGGGACCGACTCCCGGCTCTGCTCTCCCCGTTAGAGCAGAGCAGGAGTCTGGTAACCGGGGAGACCCTGGATAACGCTACCTCCAGATGGCATTATTATCACAGGGCTTTCCCCGATATTTTTTTACAATTTATTTTTAGTAACTCTGGTCGAATCACATTTCCCATTACAATTATGGGAAATGCGATCTGCTTACTAAAAATAATCGTTAGGGTCGCAAAGCAAGACAGGTTAGAGTCATAAGCGGATTCCCATAATAGGCACAGTTGTTAGTAATCAGTAGATATGGCAGCAGACCTTGGCAATGGGTTAGTATGGAATAAATGCTGTTAGTAACATGTAGCAGTTCAGAGTAGCAGACAGAGGAAAATGGTGACCTCAAAAATAGTCTCAGAATTGAATAATAAGACACTTCTATTAATGCATGGCAGCAATCCACAAACTCCTAAATGCTAGTATCCAATTTTTATATTAAGGCAGAAATATCTTAATAAGCTGATACCGGCATCCCGGTCAGCTGTGTATATATGTATACCACCAATAGAATTCCTCAATGGGGGTACCTTACAGCTGCCACTGGATGAATAATGCTGAGGGTTCTGAATGGGGCCTGAGTCGGGAACAGCCGCTCACAAATAGGTGTCCTCATAGATGGAGATCCGTTCACAGGCAGGGCTAGCGGTGGAGCCGCAGCCGCTAGGCAGGCAAAGCCACACTGCCGTCCTCGCTCACGATCTCTCGGAGTCAGCTGGTCTGTATGTGATGACGCAGACAGTGTCTTCCGTCTCACCACTCCAGAGGTCCGCTTGCCCGCTTATGCACCGAGTTGTCACCATAGATCAGCGTGCACTCGTGTTGAATGGGTGCCTGGTGTCTCCTGTCTCCTAGCTCAATATAGCACTTCCTGGTACTGAACATCTGACGTGTTTCTCAGCCAATCAGCAAGGCCGTTTCCTCAGAGGTATGATGGGATAGAGAGCTATGTCTCTGGTATATATACACATATTGTTAAACTTAAAACTTAATTAACATCAACCCATGTCTCATTAAGCTCCAATTAAGAATTTCAGGGTATTAAGAACTTTGATAAATCTAAAGACACTAGTTAATAGTAATAAACCCCATGTGCATGTTATATATATCAGAAACAAACACTCAATTTGAGAATATATATATATAAATATATATATATATTATATATATATATATAGAAAATATCATACAATATAAATTAATACTAAAATATAATTAATTATAAACCATATATAAACTTTAAGAATATGTATCGATAAATAAAGATATATTTAGAATAATATTACAGTATAAATAGTTCTATTTTTTGATTGGAAAACTCATAAGCAGGATGCTCAAATAATTAATTAATATATATGACAACATATGTATATGTATATGTACATATATGCACACACACATACACACATTGACAGGAATGTGCAAACATGCACATATACTTTTGACCCTTATCGTATCATCTACAGTGGGAAATATAATAAGATAAACATGACACCAAATTGATAACTACGTAAACATATAATTTTTGCATAGATATACACATCCACATAGAAACATGAATGCGTATAATTATATGCATACACAAACATATATGTATACACATCTTTAAGAACTATCATATTGGCATCGATAGTTCTATAAACATCGATATTAATTAAAAATAGAATCTATCAAAAACATCAATCTTGATTATATATATATATATATATATATATATATACTATGGAATACCTTAATGGACAAATATATGTACAACCAAAGATGTCATATAATACCAAAAATAAACATATAGAGTAATAAAACAGGTTGGCCTGTATCACCAAGACCTAGGAATGTTATGAAGGGTGGATACATACAAAATGAATAGTCTAGATAGCTCTAGAAATATGGTGGAGAATAGATGATCTAACACAAACATATACATGTGGATGGAAGAAACAAGTATTGGAGGGGAGTGGAGGAGAAATGAGTCACATGGCAGGCCAATGGGGACCCGAAAGTTCCAACCTATGACCCTCTCTCCAGCCACGTCCCTCTCTTGTATCAACAATGATTGAGCTCAACCATATCATTCAGACCATAGGGGACTAAAGTGTCTAACTGAAATATCCAGAAAGCTTCTCTATTACAAAGCCTCTTGAAACGATCACCCCCTCTTGTAGTGTTCTTGATCTGTTCTATGGCTCTTATCGAAATGCCATCAAGTTTGTTGTCATGACAAGAATATATATGACGAGGTAAGCTATGAGTTTGTAATCTATTAACAATATTCCGTCTGTGCTCTGAAAATCTAATATGTAGCGGTCTAGTTGTCCTACCTACATATTGTAGGCCACAAATACATTGGATAACATATATAACATAAGATGACTTACAATTCAGAAAACCCTGTATGGAATATTTCTCCTTTGTGTGAAATGATGTTATTTTGGTTGTTTTTCTTGCCGAAAATTGGCAAGTCAAACATCTATTTGTCCCACACCTAAAAAACCTTGATTGCTGCGATGGTAACCAAGACTTAAAATGTTTTGGATCATCCAAAGTGCGTTTATTGAAAAGACTTGGAGCTAGTTTATGTTTTAGATTCGGAGCTTTCCTAAAAACTACTCTATCTAAGGTATTATGATTTTGATTTAATATTCTATCAGATTTCAAAAGTAATGAATTTTTTGAGATTATTCTTTTAATTGCATAAGCAGATGAATTATATTGAGTGATGAAAGGTATTTGTTCCATCTCTCCACTATCACTCTGTGATGTATAATCAAAATGTCTCACTGATTTTATTTTTGTTGTTTTATTTTTATCTTCTAGTAGTAGTACTCTCTTTTTTCTCTACTGACTCCAACGCTTTATCCAACAACGCACGAGGATATCCTTGACGTAGGAATGAATTATATAATCCTAATGCTTGATTTTGAAAAGTTTTGGTAGTCAAGCAATTCCTTTTCAGACGCAGGAACTGGCCCTTTGGGATATTGGGCCTGATTCAGAGCCGGACGCTATTTGCGGTCGTTAGTTCAGAAAAAAGGGGTGGCTATTCAAATGAACTGTTCGCTCTTTGCGGTCTGTTCACGCCTCTAGGTCTGAACGAGCAAACAAAACATTCGGTCATTTTTTGGAAAACTACGCCCTCTGGCCGCTCGCATCCTACGTCATGTCCGCTATTTATTAGATTAATCGAGTACATTGACCAGCGTATGAACTGCTCGCTATTCTTGTGGTTGGTTTTTCCTACCGCAATCTTGTGAGCAGTTCTGACTATAAAATAACCCAGTGACGTGGTCAGTGACGCTGCTGTATTTATTATGCACACCCATAAAATGCCCATTTTGACCTTTAAGCACGCCTGCGTTCTGATCTCCACTCCCCGTTTTCAAGCACCTTCCCCCGTTACCACCCACATATGCCTCCTCCTGTCACTCAAAATAGCAGGCATTCACTATTTAGCGAACAAACGATTTTCGGCCGCACTGACTGGTTTGCGCATGCGTATTACGATCCGTATGCATGCGTAGTTTGGCAAACATCACTCAGAACGAACGAGCGGCCGCTTACGAGCGGCTCTGAATCAGGCCCATTATCCCTCCAGGGTTTATAGTGACTGCTCTTATAATTCAAATAGTTACCACAGTCAACCGGTTTAACATAGGTGGCCGTTTGAATTTGTCCGTTGTTAATAGAAAGTGCAATATCCAAAAAGTTAATAGATGTTGAACTAAAAGTGCTCGTGAACTTTAACCCAAAATTATTGCGATTAAGGTGCCCAATAAAGGTTTCAATAGACCGTGCATCCCCATCCCAGATAAAGAACAAATCAATAAATCTGCCATAGAGAACCAGGTTCTGAGTCCCCTCCCCCACATGTATCGGTCCTCAAACCTACCCATGTAGAGGTTGGCATAACCCGGGGCAAACCTGGTTCCTATGGCAGTACCTTGTGTTTGAAGAAAGTATTGTGTATCAAAAGAAAAATAATTGTGCTCCAAAATAAATCTAATACTATTCAATATTAGGTTACGTGATGTCTCTTCAACACATGGGTCATTACTAAGATAATAATTAACTGCGAGGAGTCCTTTTTCATGAGGTATATTTGTATACATAGACTCAACATCACAAGTCAAAAATTGATATGAATCCTTCAAAACTATCGATTGAATTAAATTCAGAAAATGCGATGTGTCTTTAATATATGATGGAAGAGACGTCACGTAACCTTGTAAATGTGCATCTACAAAATAAGATAAATTGCTAGTAAGTGACCCTATTCCCGAAATTATAGGATGCCCAGGGGGTTTAATAAGTGTTTTATGAATTTTGGGTAGGTGATAATAAATGGATGTTATAGGGTATTGCGGAAAAATAAATTGATATACCTCCTTTGATATTGCACCCTCTAAAGAAGCGATCTCTAACAGTTGTTCCAATTCCAATCTAAATTGGGTAGTAGGATCTTTCGACAACCGAGAATAAAATGTAATGTCATCCAATTGTCTGTAAGCCTCATCAAGATAGTCCTTAGTATTCTGTATCACTAAGCCTCCACCCTTGTCTGCCTGTTGAATAATTAAATCATTATCCTTCATTAGTTTCTTTAGGGCAAATCTCTCTGATTTAGACAAATTATTCTTAAATGGGGCTTTTTCTGTTTTCTGACAAAGTTTTCTAAAATCCTCCATAAAAGCTCTCAATATATGGACCACGATATTGTAATGGATAAAAATTTGATGGTTTCTTAAATTTTCTGTTATTGGTATTAGATTTAGTTATATCATAAATTTTGTCTATCGATATATTATCTAAAAGACCTTGATTACAATAGTCCAAATCATTAACATTAGCATCTTCAGCAAGTGTTTCTAGAATGTCTACACACATCAAGTCATTATCGTCTAATACTATCGGTAGCCCTTCAAGATCTTTCTTCTTCATATTTTTGAGAGCAAAATATCGTTTGTGACTCAAGGTGCAAACGAATTTATTTAGGTCTACAAATAATGTAAATAAATTGGGTTTAGTAGCTGGTGCAAACTTCAACCCTTTTTCCAAAAGAGATATTTCTGTATCGGAGAGAGCTTTGTCAGAAAGATTAAAGATATCCCTAGACTCATCTACCGCCATCTTACATTCTTGTTTAGATTTCTTGTTATTTCTACGTCCTCTCCCTCATTTTCCCCTAGCTCTATATCTTCTCTTCTCATTTTTGGGGGGCCTAACACCTTGTTGTTCCCCTTTATTCTTTGGGGTGGAGAGGTATTTTGTTGTATATGGGAGCCTCTCCCTAAAAAATGCTGAGATGTAGTTGGATGGGAATAATGAGGATCTCTCTGAGTTTTCTGGTGATAGGGTCTCGGAGTGTTGGCAAGATCAACTAAACTATCAAAACTATTCCAATGTTCAAAATCAGACCATGAGTTTTTCCTCCTTTTATCAAAAGTCTGAAAATTTCTACTGTTCTTCTGACGTCTCCATTCATCTTTCCCTGAAAATGTCTCCCTCCTCTCATATTCAGTTTTTCTAATGACTGGTCTAGATTCTGACTTATATGGTATATAGACATTTTTCTGATATATGGGTCTATTATATGACCTAACTTGGTCCATATTATAATCATTTTGATCCCTAGAAAACTTCCTATTTTTTGTATCTATCAATGATCTTTCAAGTTTCTCTAATTTATTATTTACCTTTAAATCTCTATCAGTAAAACCTGGATGTGTTTCATATTCCTTTAAGGACGTCTGCACTTTTTCCACTTCCAATTGTTTATCCAATATCTTTTTCTCTCTATGTTTAATTAATAATCTTATAAGATTATTGGAACATTCATCTAGTGCGGTATTCCATTCATTAGTAAATGTTATATCATCCTTAAAGGAGCATGATTTAAATATCCTAAGCCCTCTAGGAATAAAACCTTTATCTAGATATTTTCTAATGTTATTTTATCCCACCAATGGGGGGTTTCTGCTAAAGTTAAAAATTCAATTCTATTAAACAACTGGTGCATGTCATCCACTGTATCCACTATAGTAAGTGAATTTTCAATAATGGATTCATCTAAATAATTCTTCCGTCTTTCTAGATGTTCCAATGAACATTTTAGAATAGACATCCTGCCTCAAGCTGCCCGGATACAGCAATATGCTCAAAAAAACAGAAAGAAGAGAAAATATACCGGGCGCTAAGAGATGGTGAGTATATTCAACCAAAACGAACTAAATGTAAATGTATTAATGCCGCTGCAACTAACCCAGAAAACGAGGGAGCTGATTCCTCCAAAATAAGATAGAAACAAAGAAAAAGGAAAGCGCTGCGGCAATAATATAATTTTTATATAGATATTATTAAAACAGATACATAAATACAATTAATAATTTAATCATTTATGATCTGAACGATATGGTTGAGCTCAATCATTGTTGATACAAGAGAGGGATGTGGCTGGAGAGAGGATCATAGGTTGGCACTTTCGGGTCCCCATTGGCCTGCCATGTGACTCATTCCTCATCAACTCCCCTCCAATACTTGTTTCTTCCATCCACATGTATATGTTTGTGTTAGATCATCTATTCTCCACCATATTTCTAGAGCTATCTAGACTATTCATTTTGTATGTTTATCCACCCTTCATAACATTCCTAGGTCTTGGTGATACAGGCCAACCTGTTTTATTACTCTATATGTTTATTTTTGGTATTATATGACATCTTTGGTTTTACATATATTTGTCCATTAAGGTATTCCATAGTATATATATATATAATCAAGATTGATGTTTTTGATAGATTCTATTTTTAATTAATATCGATGTTTATAGAACTATCGATGCCAATATGATAGTTCTTAAAGATGTATATACATATATGTTTGTGTATGCATATAATTATACGCATTCAAGTTTCTATGTGGATGTGTATATCTATGCAAAAATTATATGTTTACATAGTTATCAATTTGGTGTCATGTTTATCTTATTATATTTCCCACTGTAGATGATACGATAAGGGTCAAAAGTATATGTGCATGTTTGCACATTCTTGTCAATGTGTGTATGTGTGTGCATATATGTACATATACATATATATATATTGTCATATATATTAATTAATTATTTGAGCATCCTGCTTATGAGTTTTCCAATCAAAAAATAGAACTATTTATACTGTAATATTATTCTAAATATATCTTTTTTATCGATACATATTCTTAAAGTTTGTATATGGTTTATAATTAATTATATTTTAGTATTAATTTATATTGTATGATATTTTCTATATATATATATATATATATATAATATATATATATATATATTTATATATATATATTTATATATATATATATTCTCAAATTGAGTGTTTGTTTCTGTTATATATAACATGCACATGGGGTTTATTACTATTAACTAGTGTCTTTAGATTTATCAAGGTTCTTAATACCCTAAAATTTTTAATTGGAGCTTAATGAGACATGGGTTGATGATAATTGAGTTTTAACAATATGTGTATATATACCAGAGACATAGCTCTCTATCCCATCATGCCTCTGAGGAAATGGCCTTGCTGATTGGCTGAGAAATGCGTCAGATGTTCAGTACCAGGAAGTGCTATATTGAGCTAGGAGACAGGAGACGCCAGGCACCCACTCAACACGAGTGCACGTTGATCTATGGTGACAACTCGGTGCATAAGCGGGCAAGCGGACCTCTGGAGTGGTGAGACGGTAGACACCATCTGCGTCATCACGTAAAGACCAGCTGACTCAGAGAGATCGTGAGCAAGGACGGCAGTGTGGCTTTGCCTGCCTAGCGGCTGCGGCTCCACCGCTAGCCCTGCCTGTGAACGGATCTCCATCTATGAGGACACCTATTTGTGAGCGGCTGTTCCCGACTCAGGCCCCATTCAGAACCCTCAGCATTATTCATCCAGTGGCAGCTGTAAGGTACCCCCAGTGAGGAATTCTATTGGTGGTAAACATATATATACAGCTGACCGGGACGCCGGTATCAGCTTTATAAGACATTTCTCCCTTAATATAAAAATTGGATACTAGCATTTAGGAGTTTGTGGATTGCATTAATAGAAGTGTCTTATTATTCAATTCTGAGACTATTTTTGAGGTCACCATTTTCCTCTGTCTGCTACTCTGAACTGCTACATGTTACTAACAGCATTTAATCCATACTAACCCATTGCCAAGGTCTGCTGCCATATCTACTGATTACTAACAACTGTGCCTATTATGGGAATCCGTTTATGACTCTAACCTGTCTTGCTTTGCGACCCTAATGATTATTTTTAGTAAGCAGATCGCATTTCCCATAATTGTAATGGGAAATGTGATTCGACTAGAGTTACTAAACATAAATTGTAAAAAAATATCGGGGAAAGCCCTGTGATAATAACGCCATCTGGAGGTGGCGTTATCCAGGGTCTCCCCGGTTACCAGACTCCTGCTCTGCTCTAACGGGGAAAGCAGAGCCGGGAGTCAGTCCCAGTAATCAGCTGTGTGGTCTAAACAGACCACAAGCTGATTACTGTAAAAAAAAGAAAAAAAAATTGTCACATTTTTTATTTACTTACCTGACTCCAGGAACCGTTGATCGGGCCTCCGGTGATGTCTCCCCTCTGGTCAGCTGGTCTCCCATAGTGCACTGCGGCCCGGTCATGAGTTGATCGGGTCCCAGTGCAGTATGGGATATCACCTGACCGGACGGATGGAGGACATCATCGGAGGCCCAGATCATGCAGGTAAGTGCTATTATGGGAGGGGGATCGCAGGGAGAGAGGGGGGGTCATGGGGGATTCTCGATCATGGGGGGCGGGGCTTAGCGCCCGGGGAGTAGCAGCGGCGGCCGGTCGGCGCATGCGCGGGAACTTTGTTACGGTATTTTTTGTGAAAATACAGTGACTAGTGGGATTCGCAGGGACAGAGCTTTATCGCAAGCTCTGTCCCTGCAAGGGATTTGTAGTAAATCCCTGTGATATTGCCTGAATTCGCAATGTGAATTCAGTCGATAATAACACATTACAATCTTCATTCAATATGCTAATTGTATTAAATAGAGCCCCATTTGTGTTCTCTATGTAATTATGCAATCTACAAATTATAACTATGTATAATGTACAGTTATGGACTTGTCTGTTACTATCCTGCCTTTAATCTTACTGTTTAGGACTACAGAACCCTAGTGGAGCCATATAAATAGAGGATAAAATTCAAGCTGCAATTTTGTGAAAGCCATTGGTTTTATTAAATCCCAAACCAGAGGAATCACAAATCTTTTTTACTCATTAAGAGTAGAGATAATCTCTCTTTTTTCTCTACTGACTCCAACGCTTTATCCAACAACGCACGAGGATATCCTTGACGTAGGAATGAATTATATAATCCTAATGCTTGATTTTGAAAAGTTTTGGTAGTCAAGCAATTCCTTTTCAGACGCAGGAACTGGCCCTTTGGGATATCGGGCCTGATTCAGAGCCGGACGCTATTTGCGGTCGTTAGTTCAGAAAAAAGGGGTGGCTATTCAAATGAACCGTTCGCTCTTTGCGGTCTGTTCACGCCTCTAGGTCTGAACGAGCAAACAAAACATGCGGTCGTTTTTTGGAAAACTACACCCCCTGGCCGCTCGCATCCTACGTCATGTCCGCTATTTATTAGATTAATCGAGTACATTGACCAGTGTATGAACTGCTCGCTATTCTTGTGGTTGGTTTTTCCTACCGCAATCTTGTGAGCAGTTCTGACTATAAAATAACCCAGTGACGTGGTCAGTGACGCTGCTGTATTTATTATGCACATCCATAAAATGCCCATTTTGACCTTTAAGCACGCCTGCGTTCTGATCTCCACTCCCCGTTTTCAAGCACCTTCCCCCGTTACCACCCACATATGCCTCCTCCTGTCACTCAAAATAGCAGGCATTCACTATTTAGCGAACAAACGATTTTCGGCCGCACTGACTGGTTTGCACATGCGTATTACGATCCGTATGCATGCGTAGTTGGGCAAACATCACTCAGAACGAATGAGCGGCCGCTTACGAGCGGCACTGAATCAGGCCCATTATCTCTCCAGGGTTTATAGTGACTGCTCTTATAATTCAAATAGTTACCACAGTCAACCGGTTTAACATAGGTGGCCGTTTGAATTTGTCCGTTGTTAATAGAAAGTGCAATATCCAAAAAGTTAATAGATGTTGAACTAAAAGTGCTCGTGAACTTTAACCCAAAATTATTGCGATTAAGGTGCCCAATAAAGGTTTCAATAGACCGTGCATCCCCATCCCAGATAAAGAACAAATCAATAAATCTGCCATAGAGAACCAGGTTCTGAGTCCCCTCCCCCACATGTATCGGTCCTCAAACCTACCCATGTAGAGATTGGCATAACCCAGGGCAAACCTGGTTCCTATGGCAGTACCTTGTGTTTGAAGAAAGTATTGTGTATCAAAAGAAAAATAATTGTGCTCCAAAATAAATCTAATACTATTCAATATTAGGTTACGCGACGTCTCTTCAACACATGGGTCATTACTAAGATAATAATTAACTGCGAGGAGTCCTTTTTCATGAGGTATATTTGTATACATAGACTCAACATCACAAGTCAAAAATTTATATGAATCCTTCCAAACTATCGATTGAATTCAGAAAATGCGATGTGTCTTTAATATATGATGGAAGAGACGTCACGTAACCTTGTAAATGTGCATCTACAAAATAAGATAAATTACTAGAGGAATCACAAATCTTTTTTACTCATTAAGAATACAAATCATTGGATTGATTAAACTGTGATGTTAAAATATACAGGAACATCTACAGGAAATTCAAGGAGTGGTTAGAAAACCTATAAAATAGTACTCAGTGGAAAACCTTCTGTAAGGCCCCATTATGAAGGCTGTTGTGAGCAAAGGTAAGGAGAGGGACAGAAGGGTGGTGGAACCCTTGCACCAGAACTAGGGATAAGGAGGGTGGTGGAACCCTTGCACCAGAACTAGGATCCACAGAGGTTCCACATTGTCCATGTGTGTAGAGACCCAGACTTTCTCTCATATCAGGGAATAGGGCAACTGTGTAGGATGTCCAGCACAAACCTCCAGCATCTTTCAACCAGATGACACATGACTTTGAGCCTTTAACATTAAGGTTCTATGTAGTGCCTGGCCTCCAGCAATTGTCCCGTAGTGCTGCATTTAGGGTTCCCAGGAGAGGGACAGGAGGGTGGTGGTTCCCTTGCACCAGAACATGGTCCAAAGTGGTTCCATATTGTCCGTGTGTGTAGAGACCCAGACTCTCTCTCATATCAGGGAATAGGGCAGTGTTGGCTAACCTTGACACTCCAGCTGTTGTGGAACTATATATCCCAGCATGCCCTGCCACAGTTTTAGCATGCCTTAATAGCAAAACTGTAGCAGTGCATGCTGGGTTATGTAGTTCCATAACAGCTGGAGTGTCAAGGTTAGCCAACACTGGAATAGGGCAACTGTGTCTGAAAGTATGCCAGGGATAAAATGATCTCCCAATTTTCTAAATGACCAGAAATTTTATTGTTTTGCTTTCTAAAAAACTGCTTCATTTGTTTGTGCAGGTCCAAAAGCTGAGTATGCACCTTGCCATCGTACCTGATAAAGAACACATTCCCGATCCAATTTCTTCTCAAAAAGCTTTCATGAGTCGGCGATTCAGTGCTAACCCTGAGATATAATTTGCTGCACACACAACAATAACACACAATAAAATCTGCAGTTGGTCTGGTAGTATCTTCATGGTAAGCACAGCAAAGCCTGATTTGTTAACTAGCACTGCTGGGGCTCCATCGGTACACTGCAGTGGCGGCTCCAGAGGTGGGGCTGCAGCGCAGTCCAAAATACAGATAGGGGAGACACACCATCTGCCAGTAAGTCCATACTTCAAAAATAAATATTTTATGATATTGAACACATCGGTAGCTTTAGTGGCTGTCAGTGGATTGCAAACAGTGGCGGGCTGGGCCGGGGGGCAGGGTGCCATGTGCCCCCCGGGCCGCAGCGTCATGCGGGCCGCGGGCCTCGGTGCAGACTGTGTCACTGTGACACAGACTGCACCGCGCATGTAGCGCTGACCGGACGGAGTTCGGTCAGCGCTACACAGCACAAACACACAGCCGCCGGAGACGGCAGCTGTGTGTTTGCTTTAGCAGCTGATGAGAGTCAGACAGACTCTCATCGGCTGCTGCTCCCACTGCCAGAGCCGGACATCTTCCGGCTCCCGCAGAGGGTAATGGGAGTGACGCGTCACTCCCATGACGCATCACTCCCATAATGCAAAGCGGCGGACGCAGGGGCTGATCTCGGCAGCGGGACCAGGAGCAGGAGCGGGTGTCAGGTAAGTGTGTTTTTTTTTTTTTTTATTATGTCTCTACTGCGGGGGGGGGACTACTGGGAGCACTACAAGGGGGGGACTACTGGGAGCACTACAGGGGGGGAATACTACTGGGGGCACTACAAAGGGGGAACTCCTGGGAGCACTACAGGGGGGGAATACTACTGGCGGCACTACAAGGTGGGGAATACCACTACTGGGGGCACTACAAGGGGGGGACTACTACTACTGGGGGCACTACAAGGGGGGGACTACTACTACTGGGGGCACTACAAGGGGGGGACTACTACTACTGGGGGCACTACAAGGGCAGGACTACTTTTATTGGGGGCACTACAAGGGGGGACTACTACTGGGGGCACTACAAGGGGGGTACTACTACTGGGGGGGACTACTACTAGGGGCACTACAAGGGGAGGGGACTACTACTAGGGGCATTGCATAGGGGGGAGGGGACTACTACTAGGGGCACTACATAGGGGGGAGGGGACTACCACTGGGGGCACTGCATCGAGGGACCACTGCTGGGGGCTCTATATAAAGGGCAATAGTGATGGTACTGCATAGGGGGAAGACTACAACTGGGGCCACTATTTAAGGGGCACTGCATAAGTGTTACCACTACTGGGGGCACTATATAAGGGGCTTACTACTGGGGGCACAAGGGGCACTGCATAGGGGGGATCACTACTGGGGGCACTACTCGAGGCCTGCATAAGGGTGTCCTCCTGTGGCACAGGGTGGCACTGCATATGGGCACTACGACAGGGGGCTGCCCCTAATCTTTATTTTTACCTTACATTAATCCCATATGGACCCGCCTCTTCCCTAGAACACTTGAGGGGGGGCACCGTAGCACGCACGTTCTTTCGGGCACCCTGGCTACACGCTACTCCTCTGCCAGGGCCGCCTGCATGCATTTGCCCCCCAGGCTAAAAGTTGCCAGTCAGCCCCTGATTGCAAAACAAGAATTCTTCCACCACTCATTTTTCCTTTACACACTGTACAAATACCAACAGCTGTTTACAACAATTGACGTCAGTTGATTCATCCAACTGAAGACTCACTTTCACAGGACTAGCTTTGATGTTTATAATTATGATTGCTGAAAAATGTTTCTACTCATGTCTTCAGTCCTGGAGCAAATTATATTGATTCACAAAGGTACCTGTTAAAGTTTCTTTTGTGCCTAGGTCCTCAACCATACTTTTGCCATTTCTAGTACACAAGGTTACCCCAATTCTTCAGCAATTGTACGTGGTTGTTTTCCCTTACACACAAGAATGCGAATTAATAGGATGCTTGCAACTGGCTTATCAATTGTCAAAAATCCTCGCTTCAGCAGAGTACTACGATGATGAAATTATTGCCTCTTGACCTCCAAGCATGTGAAGTTATGCTCAGAATTTGTGCTTCTAGGTTGTTTGTTGAAATGCTGATATAGGCCCTCATTCAGAGCCACTCGCTAGCGGCAGTACGCTCGTTCCGAGCGATGTTCGCACATCTGCGCATGCGTACGGTTTTTAGTACGCATGCGCGAACCAGTCAGTGCGGCCGAAAATCGTTGGTATGCAATATAGCGAGGGCCTGCTATTTTGAGTGACAGAATGAGGCGTATGTGGGTGGTAACAGGGGAAGGTGCTTGAAAACGGGGAGTGGAGATCCGAACGCAGGCGTGCTTAAAGGTCAAAACGGGCGTTTTAAGGGAGTGCATAATTAATACAGCGGCGTCATTGACCACGTCACTTGGTTTTTTTTAACTCAGAACTGCTCGCAAAATAGCGGTTCAAAACACCAACCACAAGAATAGCGAGCAGTTCATACGCTGTACGATGTACTCGATTAATCTAATAAATAGCGGACATGACGTATGGTGCGTGCGGCCAGGGGGCGTTTTTATCAAAAAAACGAGCGTATGTTTTGCTCGCTCGTTCAGACTTAGAGGTGGGAACAGACTGCAATTTGCGAACGGATCATTTGAATAGCCACCCCTTGTTTTTGAACGAACGACCACAAATAGCGAACGGCTCTGAATCAGGCCCATAGTTTTGAAGGTTTTAGATTTGCATTTGTAAAAACAGTGCTGCAATGTAAAGCTGGGTACACACTGGCCGGCATATCGGCCATTCAATTAAACAGCCGATAGATCGTGTGTGCATCGGCCACGGCGTACCAGCAGTATATCCTTTACAGACATATCGCATTGGCTGTGCCCATTATATCTGCAGATGTATTGGGGCATCGTGCTTTGGGCGCCCGCCCAGTCATTACGTAAGTTGCGGCAAATCGGATAGTCTGTATGCAGAAAATATGTTCTGCACAGACTGCAGATGTATGAGTGAGGTGAGTACCCACCTTAAGTATACAGGTGAAACAACAACAATTGTAGTCGTCATTCCACTGTCCTACTGAACGCACCAACGATCTAAAGCAGTTCATGTTTTTTTAACTTTCACAATATTTGATACACATTTGACTTGAGAATACCCCAAAAATAATTCCTTAAAGAGTTGAAAACCTTTAGGCATGATGTACCAGTATGGCATCTAGTAGTGACATTTGGATAGTCAGGAAGATAGATGGATAGACAAAAAAAAGTCAAAGGGCTGTATTAGCTCTTGAGTAAAAATTTCCCAATGCCACTTTCATCACATTACACTGCATTGTGGGCCTGATTCTACTACAGGATCCATGTCTGCTACATTTGCCTGTCTTGTATCTGCAACTCTATACTAATTCCATTACAATGTCCTGGTGTACATCCATCTATAGATGCTGCATTACCATTGGTCACACCATTGAAACTTGCACCAGTCCTATGGTATGAGCAGTTTCTCTGTCTGAGTATGGCCTGCTCTGTGAGCAGCTGTGCTTCTCTGTTCTCCCACAAGACGCAACATCTTTGTGCGTCTTTTTAGCCACCCCTCTGTTACCTTCCAGTCAGCGTTTAGGAATGCCCTTTACATTTCTGCTACCATGCACCTAAATTTATTCTGTGACTTTGTATGAACAAAATCGGAACGCATGATGTGATTCAGACACATTCCCAGACAAAAACATGACGGCTGTTTGCGTGAATATCTGAATAGTACCCGACTCAGAATCAGGTCCTGTAAGTGTACAGTAAGTGTAACTGTGCCTCAATACAGCACTATTAATGCCACATCTTCACACTTCAATTCCTCGTTTCACACCACCTTTATGTCATCAGTACAGTGTCCATATTTATCCCAATACAACACCAAAGTAAAAATGGAACATGTGAATTTATCAGTCTGACCAAAGAAACACCACACTACAACCATGTTTCACCAGTATCCAAAATGCAACTAAGAAAACATTAACAGAACAGAACACTGGTGCCAGTACTGGAAAGGGAACATATATTGATCATACACTGTACATATAAATATGTCAGTGTATGAAACTGAGTGGTGTGTGCTCAAAGCTTGAGCATTTGGTACCTCCGGAGATGTCAGTAACTTTGGTTGAGAAGCCCTGGTACAGGACATTTAAAGAAAAAGTTCTTCATCAACAACTATACAAGGGTGGTTCAATAAATTAGGTAACAAGACCTCTCATTGCGTAAATTTATTCAACTCGTACATATACGTTTAAACAGTAGTATGGCCTTGATACAGATTATTTTTCCACATAGTCCTGATACTTGTCTAAGCATTTGTTCCAAAGGTACACTAAGGTATCTGTCACGATCCAGTGCAAGAATTCCTCTGTGGAGGACGGTGAGCCGAGGGGTTTGGGTGACTAGGGAAGTGACTAGACTAGGTCTCCTAGTTGCGGCCAAACCCAGGTTTGGCTAGACCTGCCCAGAGGTGCGGAGTCTAACTCACTTGGTGGTTTTCTCCAGTGACCCCTCCAATTGGGATTTGGTTTTCAGCTGCACCAAGTGAGCAGGTCGCGGCCCTCTTGACAGGTACCTGGGAATAGCAGAAGACCGGAAACTATAATGAATGCAATATGACTGGAGGTGAATGGAATGAGTGAACTCTGGAAATGGAACTGAATGCTATAACACAGGCAATGACTGGAAACAGTTAAGTATGCAGAAAAACACAGACATATACCGGGGATTGCAAAGGCAAGAGCAGAGAGGACTCAGGGAATATATGGGAATGCTAGAAATGATTGGAGCTGATTACCAGAGACAAGACGCTGAGCAACGAACACAGACATGTACTGGAGATTGCACAGACAAAAGCAGAGTGGACTCAGGGAATATATGGGAATGCTGGAAATGATTGGCAGAGACAAGACACAAAGATAAGTCAGGCATACACTAGGAGAGTGCTAAATGCAAGTGCAGATTTGCACTGACAAGACACAGGGCAGATTGACACAGATATGTGCTGGGAGGTCCAACTGTCGGCTAATTAATACCAGCAGGTAATCTGACACCTCAGTGACACAAGGAAGCTGCAATACTAGCAGCACATATACAAAGACACACAGACATAGAAAACAAAACAGTCTGGATACTGGGAGAGAACTACTCTCAGACTAAGAATAGCTTGGAAGCTAATACTGGAAACTGGAGAACTGTGAACAGGCTGAAGTAACTCTCTGAAAGATTAGCACAGAGCAACGCTGGTATCACTGGAACAGAGAAGAAGAAGTTGAACAGCAACTTCCTGGAGTTCTGGAGGCGGATTTATACCCAGGGGTAGCAGATTACTGAAGCACAGCATCAGCTGACTGAAATCATGCTACCATAGGTTAGGAGTACTGTCACATGAGAGGAACTGTCATGGCGGCGCCCATGATGGGAACTCCGATCTCCAGCACACACAGCCGACCATGGAAACTCGCAAAAAGCACCTAAGGCAGAATACTCAGCCCCACATCCATCACTGCGCCAGACGTCTGACCGCAAGGAAGCCAGGGGAAGCCGGCAAGGAGGTGAGAGAGGCCGATCCTAGGCTGAACCCTGACAGTACCCCCTACTTTTAGGGTGGGTACCGAACACCCATAAAGGCTCAACTGGAACTCCTCAGAAAGACACAAAAAATATATTTGAAAAACACAGGAAACTCGAAAATCTTGATCGAAGATACAATAAGAACTGGAAAATTTAGAAGAACAAGGTTCCCAATACCTGATGGATTCTGAGACTAATAATTATAAGAAATAGTCAACTTGGTCCAAGAAAGGTTGGTCACCAGGAAGTCATCGATTCTTCTTCTTTTTGCGAGACTTTTTCGAACCACTTGAAGAAGACTTAAGTTGCAAAGTGTCTTTCATGGGAACTACCAAAATTGTTTTTTCATCGTACTCAGGTTCATAGTTAGAATCTGTGTTATAATTCATCATCCTTATGCCTCCTTGAGTCTTATCCTTCTGGACAGTTTGTTTTTGTACTGGATCTTTTTGAGAAGGACTCATAGAAATGCATCTGAGTTTAATAGCAGAGGGTGGTACCCCAGAACTTGAGACTGTTGAGATGAGTATCCTCGAGAGAACTGTAAGGATAAGTTGGACCAAATTCTTTAATGACTGCCACAGTAAAGGCTACTAAATCTGACAGCTTCGGATCCTTTGAATCATAAATAGGCTCAACCCAGTCCCAAGCTTTACCTCGGAAAGATGAAATTATAAATTTTACTACATTAGTAGGCTTGATTTCAGACCATGGAGAGGATTTCATAATAGCGATGAAATGATCCACCAAAGCATAATACTGCATTATATCTCCATCAAAAAAATTGACATAGAAACATCAGATGGATCCTGAGGTATACCTTTAAATGTAGTGGTAGCATCATCTTGTGAACCTCTTAACGGATTGGGCACTAAAACATTTGACTTTGACACAACACTAGAAGATTCTTCCTTGAGTAAAGAACCGGAGATCTTTCCTTGGGATACAGATTTTGAAATCCCTTTTTGAGATGTAAAACTTGAGACTTTCCCCTGGACTATGAGACTTGATGCCCCCTGCCGGGGTACATAACTAGAAACCTCCTCTGGAGGTATAATGCTTGAACCCCCATCTTGGGGAGTAACACTTGGAAACCCTTGTTCTTGGGGTATAAGACTTGAGACCCCCTCCTGGGGTAAGACACTTGAACTCTTCTTCAGAAATGTAATACTCAAAATCCCCCCTGGGGGATGGCACTAGGAATCCCATCCTGAGGTGAGACACTTGAAGTCCCCTCCAGGGGAATAACACCACAAACCCCATCTTGGGGCATTACACTGGGAACCCCGTCCTGGGGTAAAACACTTGAATTCCCCTCCTGGGGTATAACACCACGAACCCCATCTTGGGATGAGACACTTGAAATCCCCTCCTGGGGTATAACACTGGGAATCCCATCTTGGAGAATAACACTTGAAATTCCCCCTTGGGGCACAACACTGGGAACCCCATCCTGGGATGAGACACTTGAAATCCCCTCCTGGGGTATAACACTGGGAATCCCATCTTGGAGAATAACACTTGAAATTCCCCCTTGGGGCACAACACTGGGAACCCCATCCTGGGATGAGACACTTGAAGTCCCCTCCTGGGGAATAACACCACAAACCCCATCTTGGGGCATTACACTGGGAACCCCGTCCTGGGGTAAAACACTTGAATTCCCCTCCTGGGGTATAACACTGGAAACCCCATCCTGGGGTGGAATACTTGAAATCCCTTTCTGGGGAAGAATATTTAAGGCTCCCTCCTGGGGCGTAACACTAGGAACCCCCTCTTGGAGTATAGCATTAGAGGCCCCTCATTGGGGTACGACACTTGAAACCCTCTCCTGGGGTATAGAGTCAGGAAACCCCTGTTGAGGTACTTGACTTGAGGCCCCTTCCTGGGAAACAAGATTTGAAACCTTCTTTTGGGGTGAGAGACTCAAGGCCCCCTCCGGGAGAACAGAACTTGACACTCCCTGTTGGAGTATGGGACCTAAAACCCCCTTCTGGGGAAGCTGACTTGGCTTTTCCTTTCGGGGTAAGCAATATGAAACCCCCTTTTGGGATGCAATAACACAGACTTCCTCCTGGGGTGAGTGGCTCAGAACCCCCTTTTGAGGTATGGAACTTGAGACCCTTTCTTGGGGAGTAACACTTGAAATTACGGCCCGCTCCTGGGGCATAACACTCGAAACGAAGGCCTCCCCTTGAGGCATGAAACTCGAAATGAAGGCCCTCTCCTGGGGCATGAAACTCGAAACGATGGTCTCCTCTTGAGGCATGTAACTTGAAACGAAGGCCCCCTCCTGGGGCATGAAACTCGAAATGAAGACCCCTCCCTGGGGCGTGAAACTTGAAATGAAAACCCCCTCCTGGGGTACAACACTTGTAACCCCCTTCTGGGGTGAGAGATTTGAAACCCCCTCCTGGGGCATGAAACTTGAAATGAAAGCCCCCTTCTGGGGCGTGGAACTTGGGACCCCCTCCTGAGGTGCGATACTTGGGACCCCCTCCTGGGGTGCGAGACTTGGGACCCCCTGCTGGGGTGCGAGACTTGGGACCTCCACTCGGGGTAAGGAAGTTGAGACTCCTCCTGGGGCTACTGACTGGAGTCCCGTATTGGGAAAACAGAATCCGGACTGGGACCGATGGAAATGGAATCCGGGCCATGACCAGTAGAAATGGAATGAGTAGTGTCCCTGACTTTAGAAGGTTGAAATATCCTCCCAATATTTCTTAGACGAGGGTTGAAGCATCTTGTAGCAGGGCCCCAATCAAAAACTTGAACTTTCTTTTGCTCAGTGGACATCACCTCCTTATCTGTAACTGAAGAAGCGGGAATCACTGATGGATGATGGGGAGCACTGAAAGTGCAGACATTGGGAGTCACACACTTGTCACCACTTCTCAGTGGGCACAGAGTACAGTCCTTAAGAAAGTGATTGTCATAACCGCAATATAAACAGAGATGCAGTTCCCGGCATCGCTGATGTTCAACCTCAGTAAGTTTAGGGCGCAGGAAACTTTGATGCTTTACTTTAGTTTGTTTGGAAAAGCTGTTAGTCAAGTCAGGAGTAGCACTAGAAAGCTTGGGAATAACTTGAAAAATTTTGGGACGGAGATTTTGTAGTTGTTCTAGAAGCCAGTAGAAACTCTTGAAAGGTTCAGGGTCATGCATATCAGAAAATTGGGGAACCAGAGGACACTTGAGAGGTTCACTAGCTTGCACAGAAAATTTTTCATCTGTAGGTGTAATTGAAACTTCAGAACAAAACTGTGGAGAATTCACTGGTGGAACTTCTGGTGTGTCTGGGGACAAAGCAGCTAGAACTGAATGAATAACCATCATTTGACTAGAGAGTTCTTGCAGCTGCTGTCTGATGGATTGCAAAGCTGTCTCCTGTGCAGTCACATGAAAGAGTAAATCCTGAAACCCTGCATCACCCTGGAACCCAGCGGCTTGCATATTGGACTGTTCAAACTGTCACGATCCAGTGCAAGAATTCCTCTGTGGGTGACAGTGAGCCGAGAGGTTCGGGTGACTAGGGGAATGACTAGACTAGGTCTCCTAGTTGCGGCCAAACCCAGGTTTGGCTAGACTTGCCCAGAGGCGCGGAGTCTAACTCACTTGGTGGTTTTCTCCAGTGACCCCTCCAATTGGGATTTGGTTTTCAGCTGCACCAAGTGAGCAGGTCACGGCCCTCTGGACAGGTACCTGGGAATGGCAGAAGACCGGAAACTATAATGAATGCAATATGACTGGAGGTGAATGGAATAAATGAACTCTGGAAATGAAACTGAATGCTATAACACAGGCAATGACTGGAAACAGTTAAGTATGCAGAAAAACACAGACATATACTGGCGATTGCAAAGGCAAGAGCAGAGAGGACTCAGGGAATATATGGGAATGCTAGAAATTATTGGAGCTGATTACCAGAGACAAGACGCTGAGCAACGAACACAGACATATACTGGAGATTGCACAGACAAGAGCAGAGTGGACTCAGGGAATATATGGAAATGCTGGAAATGATTGGAGCTGATTACCGGAGACAAGACACTGAGCAAAGAATACAGACATATACTGGAGATTGCACAGACAAGAGCAGAGTGGACTCAGGGAATATATGGGAACGCTGGAAATGATTGGCAGAGACAAGACACAAAGATAAGTCAGGCATACACTAGGAGAGTGCTAAATGCAAGTGCAGATTTGCACTGACAAGACACAGGGCAGATTGACACAGATATGTGCTGGGAGGTCCAACTGTCGGCTAATTAATACCAGCAGGTAATCTAACACCTCAGTGACACAAGGAAGCTGCAATACTAGCAGCACATATACAAAGACACACAGACATAGAAAACAAAACAGTCTGGATACTGGGAGAGAACTACTCTCAGACTAAGAATAGCTTGGAAGCTAATACTGGAAACTGGAGAACTGTGAACAGGCTGAAGTAACTCTCTGAAAGATTAGCACAGAGCAACGCTGGTATCACTGGAACAGAGAAGAAGAAGTTGAACAGCAACTTCCTGGAGTTCTGGAGGCAGATTTATACCCAGGGGTAGCAGATTACTGGAGCACAGCATCAGCTGACTGAAATCATGGTACCATAGGTTAGGAGTACTGTCACATGAGAGGAACTGTCATGGCGTCGCCCATGATGGGAACTCCGATCCCCAGCACACACAGCCGACCATGGAAGCTCGCAAAAAGCACCTAAGGCAGAATACTCAGCCCCACATCCATCACTGCACCAGACGTCTGAACGCAAGGAAGTCAGGGGAAGCCGGCAAGGAGGTGAGAGAGGCCGATCCTAGGCTGAATCCTGAAAGTATCTATACCGGCATAGAAGAAAGCAGTGTCAGAAGCAAGGACATGACGGCTTTCTGAACTTCACCGTCAGTTGCCAATCGCCTTCCACCCAGGTGCTTCTTCAATGGTACAAAGAGATGGAAATCACTCGGTGCCAGGTCAGGGCTGTAGGGAGGATGGTCCAGTACCTCCCAGTGGTAGCACCGTAACAATTAACGAGTGGAGTTGTTTTGAATTTCTTTGAAGGTGGGGACGATGCATGTTTCTATATCATGGATGCTTGTTCATCTCCGGTGTCACATGATGTACCCCCATTTTATTGCCTGTAATAATACGCTGCAGAAACTGCACTCCCTCTTCAAGGTACCGTGTCAAGTGCACAAGAGACAATCCCAATATTTATTGTAGTTTGGTTACTGTTCAAGTTGCTTCAGTGACCAGCGTGAACTATTTTTCCTGTTTCCCAGTTGCTCATGAACGATGTTGTGCACAGTACCCACTGAAGATGCTCAGCTCATCAGCAATATCACTAACTGGAATACGTCTGTCAGCCTGAATCAGACCTTCAATGTGGCACAAATTGTCATCTGTGGCGGATGTACTTGGCCGGCCAGATCACTGCTCATCTTGAACGTCTGTCCTGCCGTTATCAAATGCAGTGCACCAAGCTCAAACTGTTTCTGTGACATGACATTATCACCATACACCTCGCCAAGTATGTGATGAATTTCAGTGGCTGATGTGCCCTTTAGATGCAGAAATCTGATCACACTACGCACCTCAATGTTTGACCATGTTTCCGCCAGCCCCGCCATCTTACAGCTGATGTTGGGACCATGTGACTGATATGAGGTGCAGTCTAATGACCGTGAGGGGAAGCAGCGGTCTACCTGCTCTCGCTTGGTGGGACATTAGGAAGATGTAGAGAAAATGATACACATGAGAGGTCTTGTTACCTTACTGATTGAACCACCCTTGAACATATATACAACCCACAAAATATATAATTACATAGAGAAAACTAGAAGAGAGAGGGCCCTACGTGCCAGAGCTTACAATGTGAAGGTGATCTGGGTGGACAGAAAAAGGGAGAGGGGAGTGGAGCTGTTGAGTGCATTGACTGGTGAGTTGATAGGGGTGACAAGATGCATATTTTATGAAAAACATCACATTTTAAATGTAAGCTGAATTAGAATCCCACACCACAGATGTATACAGAGGTCAGGGAACTTGAATAAAAATATTAAACAAACTAATCAGCACACAGAGTAAATGGTCTGGTAAACAGATTTTTAACCATCAGAGCTTTGAACTTAATTGGCAGAAACAGATGCATTTTCAGTATCTTTTTCATTAGCATTGTCTCTGATGAATCAGCAATCCAAAGCAAACCCTCCAAGTATTTGTGGGTCAGGACCTATATTTATTCTATACATTTATGTTTGCTGAAAATAACTTTACAGTTCTGCTCCATCTCTTTTCTTTTCTGCAAATATACTTGAAATTCCATGGCCATAACAATCAATTAGTCAGTCTTTCAATATATTTGTGTGTACATACAGTATGTTTATGTGTGTCTGTATGCATGTGCACATGGAATGGATATGTAATGCCGGCTGTCGGATGCCTCCTGTCAGAATACAGTCAGCGGCATCTCGATGGTTGGTATACCACCCGCCGGTCTCTTAACTACATCCCTGTGCACATATGTGTGTCTGTATGTATGTCTACATGTGAGTAAAGTGAACGTGCACTGCTACATCTGAGAGACGTGCCATGTGTGCCATCGAAATGTAAATGAGCTTCAAAGCAGTTAGTAAGATCTTACATGTTGATGAAAACACACTGATACTTTTCAGAAAATGCATGTAGCTGTAGGGATCACTGTGCCTTATAACAGGGAAATCATACTAATACTAATCATCCCATTTAAATATAAATATCTGTTTTTTTATATATATATTGTGATAGGATCACTGGTAAAGTGGTCTGTGGCAGGTACATTTGTCCCAGATTCCTGTCTTGTGTGTTTTAAACCCCCAGGAGAAAGTCTGCAGTGTAGCAGGCTTGAGTCTCGGCTTTTTGAAAAGCCGGTTTGGGACCTGGGGGTTGTGGGTGAGAGGAGAGGGAGGGCTCCACCCACGGCCACTCCAGGTTTTGGTTCTCTTAGCCTGGTAACAGGCTTGTTAGTGTTTCCACCTGAGAGTGGCCAATATAAGCCTAGTGTGTTTAGGGCTGAGTGTCTCACCTGGGAGAGCAGGCAGGGAGTTTGCTCAGAGACACTTGGAAAACCTATTTGTGAGTACTGTGCTGTGCCTTGTTGCTGGTGAGGGCATTAGGCCCTGCCAGGTTCTTGTAGTGAGGGAACTACCTGTGAAGTTAGAGCCCAGCCAGGGCTAGGATTTACGTTTATGATTTCTTTATGTTATTTCTGTTTTGCACAATAAAGACTGGCGCCGACCAGCTTGTACTTGAATACAGTCTGGCGTACTGTTTCCCAGCTGCTGTGTGTGTAAGGAAGGAGTCCTCTACCCAGGAGAGTAACCCCTAATCTGACTGTGTCACAATATGGTGGAGAATGCGGGCACCCACACACACTGAAGTTGCAGCAAGAGGAAAACTTTCCGTTTAAAAATTAAAGGGACAGACACCCAAGTTGTGAGTGTGGAAATAACGCTGTGTCCTTGTAGTCCCATAGAGGAGGCGTCAGCCAATGCTCAGAGAGGCAAGGTTCAGCTTCCAACCTACACCCAAGGACAAAATGGAGGAAATTGTTAAGGCCTTGCTCCAAGCTACAGCAGCTCAGCAGGAATCTACCAGGGCTCAGCAGGAAGCTACAGCAGCTCAGCAGGAATCTACCAGGGCTCAGCAGGAATCCACCAGGGTGCAACTGTTGGCCTTGGAGACAGCCCAGAGGCAACAACAGGTCGCAATCGAGGAAAACAGCCAGGCCATAAAAGAGGTGGTACAGCACCTGGTCGCCCGGCCCAGAGATGTTACTACTGGTCCTCCCACCACCACTCACTCCATACGAGCCAGTCACTTCCTCCAAAAGATGACCTCGGGCGATGATGTGGAGGCCTACCTCACCGCATTTGAAAGAACGGCTGAAAGGGAGAGTTGGCCCAAGGAGCAGTGGGCAAGTCTGGTGGCACCTTTTCTGTCGGGGAAGCCACAAAAGGCCTATTTTGACTTATGCCTGGCTGATGCCAAGGACTATAAAAAACTAAAACAGGAGATCCTAACTCGCTTGGGAGTCACCACCTTTGTTCTTGCCCAACGGGTCCACCGCTCGGAGTTCCATATGGACAAGCCTCCACATTCGCAGATGCATGACCTCGTCCATCTGTCCTCAAAATGGCTACAGCCCGAGACGCTGACGGGACCACAGATCGTGGAAAGGGTCGTGATGGACCAGTACCTGCAATCGTTACCTGCGACTCTGCGCAAGTGGGTGAGCCATGCAGACTCTAAGTCCGCGGACCAGTTGGTCGAGCTGGTGGAGAGGTACGTGGCAGCTGAGGAGCTGATGAGTATGCCCCACCGAGCCCCGATGGCGCACCGGCGAACTCCCACAGACACTGGTAAGACTGTTCCAGGGGAGAAGGGTGCTGGGCGGTGGAATGTACCTAAGACTGAGGGTGTAGAACCTGGAGACAGGCCTGCCAGGCCGGGAAGGTTCTTGCCCCGTAAACAACTAGACATTAATATGACTCAGTGTTTCCGATGTGGTGGCTTCGGCCATATTGCCGCTAATTGTGCACTTACAACTGAACCCATGCAATGTGATACTGCTCATGTCTACCGCAGGGGGTCTTTCTTTGCACAGATAGCCTGTACGGCTGACCAGCAGGCTGTGACTGATAAGCACATGTGTGTACTCACTGTAGATGGCAACCGAGTAGAGACACTGTTAGACTCTGGTAGCTTGGTGACACTTATAAAAGCTGAGCTGGTGAACCCCTTGCGGCGTGAGGGGAAAACTGTTGGTGTGACCTGCATACATGGGGATACTCAATATTATGTTACTGCCGAGGTGAACATCGAGACACCATGTGGTTCTGCTATAGTTTCTGTAGGTTTGGTACATGGTCTGATGTACGATGCAATATTGGGGAGAGACTTTGCTCACTTCTGGAAGTTGAGGGAAAGCCGTTTTGTTCCAGAGGTGAACAACCACGATCCATTTGAGAAGGTTGTCGATGTAGTGGAGGAGGGAGTTTCTTCTGAGTCAGAGTTATTCCCTTTTTCTACTATGATTGGCGAACTAGAGAATGCGGAGCGTGACGGTGGCCCGCCAACTGATGTGACTCCCATTGAGGTGGGAAGTGTTGTTGGGCCAGGTGATCGTCTGCCTGATTTAGAGGTCAGAAGAGAGGTCTTTGCCGTGGAGCAGTTGAATGACCCTACTTTGGTAAAAGCCAGGGAGAATGTAAAAGTAGTTGATGGTAAACCCGTAGACCATGATAGTCCTTTGTCCTATCCCCACATGACAATGTGGCAGGATTTGTTATATCAGGTGACTAAGAAGGGGGAAGATGTTGTGGAACAACTAATAGTTCCCAAAGCCTACAGAAGAACAGTGTTGGATCTGGCCCATGGTCATATAACGGCAAGCCATCTAGGGGTAGAGAAAACCACTGAGCGAATAATGCAGAGGTTTTTCTGGCCCGGGCTTCATAAAGAGGTATCTGACTTTTGCGCATCCTGCCCTGAGTGTCAGTATCATGCTCCCAGGCCACATTTTAAGGGTCCACTAGTTCCATTGCCTATTATAGAGGTGCCGTTTGAAAGAATAGCGATGGATTTGGTTGGACCCTTAATGAAGTCTGCCAGGGGACACCAGTATATTCTGGTCATAATGGATTACGCTACCAGGTACCCGGAAGCGATCCCGTTGCGCAATACGTCAACCAAGACCATTGCCAGAGAGCTAGTTCATGTCTTTAGCAGGCTGGGTATACCTAAGGAGATACTAACTGACCAGGGTACACTGTTTATGTCCAAAGTCATGAAAGAGTTATGCTGCCTGTTCAAAATCGAACAGTTAAGAACTTCGGTTTATCACCCCCAAACCGATGGGCTGGTCGAGAGGTTTAACAAGACGTTAAAACACAAGCTTAGGAAAGTGGTCGACAAGGATGGCAGGGATTGGGATTACTTATTGCCGTATTTATTGTTGGCCATAAGAGAAGTTCCCCAGTCCTCCACTGGGTTTTCACCCTTCGACTTGTTGTATGGGAGACACCCAAGGGGGTTACTAGACATTGCCAAAGAGACATGGGAGGGGCAGTCTAGTCCTTACAAAATGGTGATTGAGTATGTTTCTCAAATGCAGGAGAGAATTGCTGCGGTAGTGCCGATAGTGAGAGAGCACCTGGAACAGGCTCAACAGGCACAGCAGAGGGTATACAACCGCAATGCTCAGTTACGCAGCTTTGCTCCTGGGGACAGAGTGTTAGTATTGGTGGAAAAAAAACTTTTGGCTAAATGGCAAGGGCCCTTTGAAATCTTAGAAAGAGTGGGGCAGGTCAATTACAAAGTTTACCAGCCGGGGAAAAGAAAGCCTGAACAGATATACCATATAAATCTGTTAAAGCCCTGGAAAGATAGAACGGTACTGTTGGCCGACCGAGCCCCTCCAGTAAATCTCGGGCCCTTAGATCCCGAAGTGACAGTGGCAAAAACCCTGTCGGCAATTCAACAACAAGAGGTCAAGGAGTTTCTGATTAGAAATAGGGTGCTGTTCTCTGACGTACCTGGGAAAACCTCGGTCATTAAACATGACATCATCACTGACCCAGGGGTTAAAGTTAATCTAAAGCCCTATAGGTTACCAGAAACACAAAGAGAATCGGTGTCGAAAGAAATTAAAAATATGCTAGAGTTAGGGGTTATTGAAGAATCACATAGTGAATGGTCAAGTCCCATTGTGTTGATTCCAAAGCCCGACGGGAGTGTGCGTTTCTGCAATGACTTCCGAAAGTTGAACAGTGTTTCAAAATTCGATGCCTACCCGATGCCAAGAGTGGATGAACTGGTTGAGAGACTAGGGACGGCAAGGTATTTAACCACTCTTGACCTAACCAAAGGGTATTGGCAAGTACCATTAACCGAGAGCGCCAAACAAAAGACAGCTTTTTCAGCACCAGAGGGCTTGTTTCAGTACAAGATGTTGCCCTTTGGGCTACATGGGGCACCTGCTACCTTCCAAGGAATGATGGACAGGATTCTAAGGCCCCTTAGACGGTATGCGGCTGCTTATCTGGATGACGTGGTCATTCATAGTCCTGATTGGCAGTCTCACTTACCCAGAGTACAAGCAGTGTTGGACTCCATCTATAAGGCAGGTTTGACAGCCAACCCAAAAAAAGTGTTGTCTAGGCATGGAGGAAGTAAAATATCTGGGATACATCATTGGCAGAGGCCTGATAAAGCCTCAGCTCAATAAAGTTGATGCCATACAAAACTGGCCACGGCCTCTGAATAAGAAGCAGGTGAGAGCCTTCTTGGGAATTACGGGGTACTACAGGAGGTTTACACCCAACTTTGCCACCATGGCAGTCCCACTGACTGACCTGATCAAAGGCAAACAAAAAGTCATGGTAGAATGGAGTCCTGAGGCAGAGAAAGCTTTTCAGGAGTTGAAAGTAGCCTTGTGTTCCCAACCAGTCCTGATGACTCCTAATTTTGAAAGGGAATTCATAGTACAAACCGATGCATCAGAAGTAGGTATAGGAGCGGTCCTGTCCCAGAACAAGGAGGGTGAGGAACACCCTATTTTCTATCTTAGCAGAAAGTTGAATGTACATGAGAGAAACTATGCCACAGTGGAGAAGGAGGCGTTGGCCATAAAGAGGGCATTAGAGGCTCTCAGGTACTACTTGGTCGGAAGAAAGTTCAAATTGATTACTGACCATGCCCCTCTGAAGTGGATGTCTGAAAATAAGGACAGTAATGCAGGAATTATGAGATGGTTCTTGGCGTTACAAACTTTTACATTTTCAGTGGAACACAGGCCAGGAAGCCAGCTGGCCAATGCAGACACGCTGTCACGCGTTCATTGTTTGGGGACTTCAGTTGTTCCGCCCCACAGGTCGAAACAAAGGGGGGGGATATGTGATAGGATCACTGGTAAAGTGGTCTGTGGCAGGTACATTTGTCCCAGATTCCTGTCTTGTGTGTTTTAAACCCCCAGGAGAAAGTCTGCAGTGTAGCAGGCTTGAGTCTCGGCTTTTTGAAAAGCCGGTTTGGGACCTGGGGGTTGTGGGTGAGAGGAGAGGGAGGGCTCTACCCACGGCCACTCCAGGTTTTGGTTCTCTTAGCCTGGTAACAGGCTTGTTAGGGTCTCCACCTGAGAGTGGCCAATATAAGCCTAGTGTGTTTAGGGCTGAGTGTCTCACCTGGGAGAGCAGGCAGGGAGTTTGCTCAGAGACACTTGGAAAACCTATTTGTGAGTACTGTGCTGTGCCTTGTTGCTGGTGAGGGCATTAGGCCCTGCCAGGTTCTTGTAGTGAGGGAACTACCTGTGAAGTTAGAGCCCAGCCAGGGTTAGGATTTACGTTTATGATTTCTTTATGTTATTTCTGTTTTGCACAATAAAGACTGGCGCCGACCAGCTTGTACTTGAATCCAGTCTGGTGTACTGTTTCCCAGCTGCTGTGTGTGTAAGGAAGGAGTCCTCTACCCAGGAGAGAAACCCCTAATCTGACTGTGTCACAATATATATATATATATATATATATACAAACAGACCGGCGGCACTCGTCCAAAAAAACACACAAACGACCTGCCGTTTGTGTGTTTTCTTGGACGAGTGCCGCCGGTCTGTTTGTATATTGAAGCCTACTGGAGTGGAGCTTCTCCGGAAGGCACCCTTACGTTTGCCATATTACATGGGAGTGCCACCCGTACTGGTGTATATATATATATATATAAATATATATATATATATATATATACGTATATATATATATATATATAACAGCTACATAATGGGGGTAAGGTGCAATCAGGGAGATTGCTAGACTCCTCAGGGAGTCAGGGAGATTGCTACTATTTCAGGGAGTCTCCCTGACAATCAGGGAGAGTTGGAAGTATGGTATACATATGTGTACATATGTGTGGTACCCCACTTACATAGGCGAAAACTTGCAGGGTGATTTGGGGGCCCTGTCTGCCGATCCATCGCTATTTGGGTTATAGATAATGTTAGGGGGTGGTGTGGGGTATGTATATGTGTAGATTTAATTAAAAATATTTATTATAATTATGACTACTTATAATTTAGAATGCATACATATATTATAATATAAACATATTATTTTGTGCATTGTAGGTATAAGTGATGACTTTCTCTCGTCGTCCGATTGGAGTTAAGTGATTGTGAGGTAAGCACTTTTTTCTTATGTTACTATTATTTTTCTAATTAATGCTGACACCCACTGGCTCTCCCCAGCGCCACTCTCTGCCCGTCATCTCCCACTGCCTCTCCCCAGCGCCACTCTATGCCCGTCATCTCCCACTTACTCTCCCCAGTGCCACTATCTGCCCATCATCTCCAACTGCCTCTTCCCTGCGCCACTCTCTGCCCGTCATCCCCCACTGCCTCTCCCCTGCGCCATATCATCACTTCCAGGACCCCATTTCTTCTTTACGCTGAAGCATACTTGCCAACTCTCCCTCATTGCCAGGGAGACTCCCTGAAATAGTAGCAATCTCCCTGAAGAGTTTAGCAATCTTCCATTATAAAGCTGATATATATATATATATATATATACATTTATATATATATATATATATATATATATATATATATATATATATTAGAGATGAGCAGGTTCGGATTCCAGAGATCCGAACCCACCCGAATTTAGCATTACCAAGTCGGACCCAAGCAGACTCGGATGTTCCCGCCTTACTCGGATCTCTCAAATCGAGGCAAAACAATAGAGACAATATCTTGCGGTTCGCGAACTTTCATCTCTATGATCAATGTAGTATATAAGGGACCACGCGACGGACGCCATTTCACTCCGGCAGTGGAGACTGAACAGGGAGGGTGGGTAGTGTAGGGCTGGGAGAGGTGCTGGTGCTATTTGGTGTGTCCTGGGCTGGTGACTGCTGATCCATTCTGGTCTCTGGTCATGGTGCTGTCACTGTCACTGTGCTGTCTGCTGATCCATCTGGGCTGTCTGCTGTGTCCTGGGCTGGTGTCTGCTGATCCATTCAGGTCACGGTGCTGTCACTGTCACTGTGCTGTCTGCTGATCAATCTGGGCTGTATGCTGTGTTCTGGGCTTGTGCTGTGTCCATCTCTGGGCCCGAGTTAACAGCAGTAGCAAACAAGATCCAGCCAGCAACGTACATTGCAACCTTGTGCTGCCCGACTCCAGTTGTGATCAATCAGTGCTCTGGGCCAAAGTTCTTCTGTAGCTGACAAAAAATAAAAATCATCATTTGTCTTTTTTTCTATTTTTATGTGTGCACACAACTGCACGTGTGTAAATTTTGTAACCGCACCTTGGCTACACTATTGGTGATTGTGACACTGGTTCAAGACTGCAGAAAAATATGGAGAGCTGTCACATGACAGGAGAGCAAGGCCAAGAACCACATGTTGTAGCTGCCGCCAGCAGTGCAAGGCCGTCAACTTCCTCATCCTCTATGAAGGCCCATGCCCCAGGGCTTAAGTCATGCCATCGATATGGTAAAGCAAGTTTTACTGAAGTTAAGAAAAAAAAATTTAAAGGATATTTGCCTTTAGATAAACAAAATTTTGGTAATATGCCATTCACTACATGGAGTGGCAAGGAAAGTATAAGGCCTTGGCCTTTCTTTATGAAGACTGCTGATTCTGATAGCCCTTCTGCTTGTAGTAGTAGTGGTGGTGGTCCAATTAAAAATGTGTAAGTTGTGAAGGCAGCTCCAGAAAAACCAACTGTGTGCCCTGAGAAATCGAAATCACAAATCCCCGAGGAGAGTGCAAGTGTGTCCATGGTTGCCATGTGTGAGCCAGACCTAAATACTAGTGTACTGGAGGATCCTCCAAGTTCCAACATTTGTGCGCCCTATGTAAATGTGGGGAAGGGCAGTCAACATCTTGCAGACGTAGTCATCGAGGATGCTTCTGTGGAATTGCACATGGAGGAGGAGGATATTTTGGTAGTTGAAGGTGCTAAGGATGATGAAGATGTTGGTGATGATGATGTTGATGCCAAGGATGTCCTTTGTGTAAGTAAGTCAACAGCTGTTGGCCATGGATTGAAAAAGCCAAAGCCCATTGTTGTCATGCCGGGGCAAAAGACAAAAAAATCTGCTTCTCATGTGTGGAATTATTTCCACCCCAATGTTACGTCACTTGGAGCGCATTCATCAAATATCAAAGTGTATGTCGCCAAGTTCTAAAACTCAAAATGTAACAAGTCCAGTGTCACCTACCTGTTCCCTCTCTGGGATCCAAGCGCCTTCGATCTCCAATACCAACACCTGCATCATCATCAACATCTTCATTCGTGATCGGAAGTACTTTAAAAAAACAATTGACAGTCCTTTGATAGAGGAAGTAAGTATAACGGCTGTCACCCAGTTTCACAGCGGATCACTGACGCCATGACGGCTTTGCTAATATTAAATGGCGAAATAATAAAACATGAGGCTGATAGTGTGGAGGAAGTGCAGAAGGAGGATGAGGGGGAAATTTGTTTCCTATCTGACACTAATGTGAATGATGTTGATAAGGATGTGGTTTGCGTAAATCAGCCACCAGTGGCAGCAGTTCTAGCTAATGATAAAAAGAAAGCCAGAAAAGCAACGTCTTGGGTGTGGAATTATTTTAATCTAAATTCTGACAACAGTTGTGAAGGTATATGTTCCATTTGTAAAGAAAAAGTTAGCAGAGGAAGGGACGTTAACCATCTAGGCACCTCCTCCCTGTTACGTCATTTGCAGCCAGTTCATGCAATTTGTTTAACAAAATTATAATTTGTAAATTAATAACAAGCAGTCCAGTATCAGCTACCAGCAGTTTGGACCAGCACATGCAATCTCCACCACCAACACCCTCATCATCAACTTCCTCCTTAATAATTGAAGGTAGTCCTTCCAAAAAATGTTTTGTGGGGGCCCAAACAAACCAAGGAGTTCAGCCACAAAAGTGTCAGTCCTAGTGGCTTAAGTGCTCTTGGTTTGTTAAACTGTGCATGTCCTTTTTAATATCCCATATAAAAGTGGGTGGGAGGGACAATTCCATCTTGCACCTCTTTCCTTTACATTTGGAACAATTTGGGGCATTGCCGACTGACATTATTATAGTTTATTAAACTGCCATCCTGTCTGCCACTGCTGTGTCTCAATGTTTCATAGATGTCCTATATTTTTTTAAACTGCCATGCATTTGTGCTGCTGCTCTGTTGCTTACTTTAGCCAGCCAGCTCGCTACAGCCTTTGGCCTATATTGGTGAAAAATAGTAAAATCAATATTGTGAGGTGGTAAAAAATGCCTAGAAATGCCTGAAAATGATTGTTAATAATACTGAAGGAACAAAAACAGGCCCAAATTATGTGGTTTTAGCTTATATAATTTTAGTTTATATAATTTTTTGGAAAAAAATACAGATCCAATACCAAAACTTAAAAACAAAACACCAAGGAAAACAATCCAAAACCAGGCTCAGATCCAAAACCAGGGGAGATCCAGATCCAAAACCAACACCAAAACACGGGGGTCAGGACACATCTCTAATAAATAAATATATATATATATATATATATATATATAAAAAATGAACGGAGGGGGGTGCACTCACCAGTCTTCTAAATTATATCTTTATTTCGTCTCATTAAAAACGTTTTACAGCATCTCAACAGAGTTCCAACGTTTCGGTCCTATCCATGGACCTTTGTCAAGGTACAATCCCAAGCAGTGCATCACACCTATATATACTCATGAGTCCAATCAAGAAACTCCTCCCTCACATTGAAAATGATACAATCGATAAAAACAGTATACTGCAATAGATCAAAACATGCAAGGACATCAAAACATCCTAACTAACTATACAGTAATGCCTATACAGTAATGCCTATATATGAGTATATATACTCAAGGGCCAGACATTACACTGACCTGTGAGAAGTTAATCTGGACCTGCTGGGCTGCCTTCCCTCCTGATTCCTGTGCTAGGCGACAGGATTGTGGACACATCTTTAGAGCAGGACGGTCAGGAGGCGGAGCTTCGGACGAGCCAGGGGCGGAGCATCGACAGGGCGGAGCATCGACGGGTCTGAGGTGGCCGGGATTAGGGGGGAGATGGCAAAAGGAGTGTGGGAAAGGGATAAATTTAGCTATGGGCGGCCAGGGGGAAAAGTTAGCTGGGTTGGTGGTGACAGGAAAAAACCATTGTAAGCTATCCTACCCAATTACATCCTCTCTATACAGTCCACACCAGAGGCGGGCTGGGCCAGGGGGCAGGGTGACAGATGCCCCCCGGGTCGGTCCCATTTTTAGCACTTTGGGCCAGAAGCAGTGCTTAGTAGGAATAGTGAAGGCGCGTGGCCCCATCCCCTTTATGTACCAGCTCTCTCCTGCCTGGTCTCTGAGGGCAAGTGGCCATGCTCATTCGGCGCCTGCCCCAGAGAGGATATGCCAGGCAATACCGCAGCGTTCCTGGCCCCAGCAGTTCCCCCACTGCCTCTTTTGCATGGCTCATGCTTTCTACTGTCCCTGGCTCCCCTCTACCCCGCCTCCTACTCTTACCCACTCTTCACCTGGCACCCAACTCCTCCTGGTCCTGGCTCCATTCAACTTCTATTACACGCTGGGGCACAGAGAGAGGGGTGGAGGGGCTGGGTCTGACACGGCTCCCCCCTCCTGCGCTGGACTGCACTGGGAGACTACTCACTGCTACTGAGTAGGAGTCTCCTCTGCCTGTTCAGGGAAGCGATCATACTGAACGACCCCTCCCCCCTCCTAGATTTGTGCTGTGCAAAAAGGTTTTTTCTCTGAGGGGGTGTGACCACCACCCCCACTAATAGACCACGCCCCTTTTTACATTCCTGATTACTCGGGGCGGTACCTGGCTTCCTATTGTGTCCTGTCCCAGCCTACTACTCCTGTCCCTGGCTCTCCTCTAATACCCAGCACCCCTCCTCCTCCTCCTCCTGTCCCAGCCCACTCCTCTTGTCCCTGGCTACTCCTGTCCCCATCTCTCCTCTAATACTCAGCACCCCTCCTCCTCCTCCTATACTAGCCTATTTCTCCTATCCCTGGCTATCCTCTAATACCTATTACCCAGCACCCCTCCTCCTCCTCCAATATCAGCCCTCTTCTCCTGTGTCCCCGGCTCCACTTTCTAAACATCAAGAAGAAGAGGAACCATAAGGAACTGCAGTCAGAGCACGGCCGCCCCCATCCAGTTCAGATAGAATAACATAAAGGTACGAGAAAAAAGCCATACAGTCTACACACACATACACACACATATAGATGGATAGATAGATTCAGTATATATAACACGCATGTATATGATACACATTACATGCACACACTACTGCAGATTGTAGATGAGAGCGGGACTGGGTGTCATTAGGCCCATCCCCTTGCAGCAAAATGCGAAAGACCCTGCTGGGAAGTAACTCTCTGGGACAGCGGTTATAACTACAGCTGTCTCTGCAAGTTACATTTAGTAGGGGTGTGCACCGGCCACTTTTCGTGTTTTGTGTTTTGGTTTTGGATCTGGATCTTTCTTCGTGTTTTGGATCTAGATTGGTTTTGCCAAAACCACCCTTCCGTGTTTTGGGTTCTGGGTTTTGTGTTTTGGATCTGTATTTTTTTTTAAAAAGCATAAAAACAGCTAAAATCACAGAATTTGTGGGTTTTTCTGCTCCTATGCTATTATTAACCTCAATAACCTTAATTTCCACTCATTTCCAGTCTATTCTGAACACCTCACACCTCACAATAGTGTTTTTATGTCCAAAAGGTTGCACCGAGGTAGCTGGATGACTATGCTAAGAGATACGAGTGGGCGGAACAAACACGTGGCCCATCTAGGAGTGACACTGCAGTGGCAGACAGGATGGCAGTTTGAAAAACTAGGCCCCAAACAGTACATAATGCAAAGAAAAAAAAGAGGTGCAAGATGGAATTGTCCTTGGGCCCTCCCACCCACCCTTATGTTGTATAAACAGGACATGCACACTTTAACCAATCATTTCAGCGCCAGGGTCTGCCACACGACTGAAATGATTGGTTCGTTTGGGCCCCCACAAAACAAGCTGGCAATTAATCTGTCCCTGCACAAACTGGTTCTACGGAGGCAAGATGTCGTCCTCATCCTCCTCATCCACCGATTCCTCACCCTCTTCAGTGTTGTGTACATCCTCATCCTCACAGAGTATTAATTCGTCCCCGCTGGAATCCACCACCACAGGTCCCTCTGTACGTTCTGGAGGCTGGTCTCCCTGGAAGAGTTGATAATTCATTTTTCTGAACATCATCTTCTCCACATTTTGTGGAAGCAACCTCCTACGCCTTTCGCTGACAAGGTTCCCGGCTGCACTAAACACTCTTTCGGCGTACACACTGGAGGTGGGGCAACTCAGGTAAAATAGAGCCAGTTTGTACAGGGGCCTCCAAATTGCCTCTTTTTCCTGCCAGTACAGGTACGGACTGTCGGACATGCCTACTTGGATGCTGTAATCCTCCACCATTCTGTCAATGGTGACAGTATCATATGCATATCGGGCCACCCAAAGCGTCTCCTGTACGCCCCTGTCGCTTTTCAGAAAATTCTGCACCACCAAGTTTATTGTGTGAGCAAAATATGGGACATGCTGGAATTTGCCCAGATGTAATGCCCGCACAATATTGGTTGCGTTGTCAGATATCACAAATCCCCAGTAGAGTCTAAGTGGGGTAAGCCACTGGGTGATGATTTCCCTCAGTTTCTCTAAGAGGTTGTCAGCGGTGTGCCTCTTGCTGAAACCGGTAATACACAGCGTAGCTTTGCCTTGGAACGAGCTGGCATTTCTGAGATGCTGCTACTGGTGATGCTGCTGTTGTTGCTGCATAAGGTGATACATCTACCCAGTGGGCTGTCACAGTCATATAGTTCTTAGTCTGCCCTGTTCCACTTGTCCACATGTCCGTGGTTAAGTGGACATTGGGTACAACTGCATTTTTCAGGACACTGAGGACACTTTTTCTGACGTTTCTGTACAGTCTCGGTATCGCCTGCCTAGTGAAGTGAAATGTATACGGGATTTGGAACCGGGGACACACTACCTCCATCAACTGTCTAAATCCCACTGCACTAATGGCGGATACCGGATGCACGTCTAACACCAACATAGCAGTCAAGGCCTCAGTTATACGTTTTGCTTCAGGATGACTGCTGTCGTACTTCATCCTCCTCGCTAAGGACTGTTGGAGGGTCAATTGTTTAGTAAAAGTAGTGGTGTTCCTACTTCCTCTCTGGGTTGATGAACGACTCCCAGCAGCAGTGGCAGCAGTAGGCGTAGCAATGCAGGATCCTCTGGAGGAATCCCGGATAGGAGAGTCAGTCATGCCAGTGACATGTCCTGCAGGACTACTTCCGATCCTGACTAAGGAGGAAATTGATGAGGAGGGAGTTGACGGTGTGGTTTGCAGGCGCTTGGATACAACAGGACAACGGGATTTAGGTGTCCCTGGACTGCTTACGGTCTTAGCCAAAGTTTCTGAACTTGACAGTAACTTTTTATGAAAGCGCTGCAGGTGCCGTATAAGAGAGGATGTTCCTAGGTGGTTAACGTCCCTACCCCTACTTATTTCACCTTTACATATGGTGCATATGGCAAGACAGTTGTTGTCCGGATTTGGATAGAAATATTGCCAGACCAAAGAGGTGGAATGTTTGGTCTTCTGCCCAGGCATGACCATGATGGGCTTTTTCATCCCAAGGACAACAACTGTCTCCCCCGGAGCCTGATTTAAACAAACCACATCACCATCAGAATCCTCCTCGCCAACTTCCTCCTCAGCGCCAGCTACACCAGTATCCTCATCCTGTTGTACTTCAACAGTGACATCTTCAATTTGCATATCAGCAAGTGGACTGTGGGTGCTTTTTTCAGCACTTGCATGGGGCATGCAAATGGTAGAAAGAGCCACCTCTTCCCGTCCAGTGCTGGGAAGGTCAGGCATCGCAACCGCCACCACACTTGGACTCTCCTTGGGGATTTGTGATATCTTCTTAGAACGCAGAGTTCTTCACTGTGCTTTTGCCAGCTTAACTCGTTTGATTTTTTTAGCGGGAGGAGGGCTTCCATCGTCATGTGAAGCTGAACCACTAGTCATGAAAATAGGGAAAGACCTTAGCCATTCCTTGCCACTCCGTGTCGTAAATGGCATATTGGCAAGTTTACGTTTCTCCTCAGATGATTTAAATATTTTTTTTAAGGTAATTTTCCAGAACTTTATCATTTGGGATTGTATGTGCCCTCTACTATGACATTGGGCATCGGCCTTGGCAGACGACGTTGATGGCATGTTATCGTCTATGTCATGACTAGTGGCAGCAGCTTCAGCACTAGGAGGAAGTGGTTCTTGATCTTTCCCTATTTTATTTTTATCGGAGAAAGTTTGGTCCTCCATTTATGTTATATTGATATATACGTGCGGCTAAGGCGCACACAAACACAGAAAATGATTTTTTATTTTTGTTGGAGACTAGTGCACTTTGTGGGTTACACCACACTTTAAGAAATAAGCCAGCCGGCTCTTTACTTATGGGACACAGGTGCACGCTTGGCGCTGCTCCTTTGTTGATGCACGTGCAGCTACAGTGCACACAATTCACAAAGACAGAAAAAAAAGAAGAATTTTTTATTCTTTGTGGGGCGCACTTTCAGGGTTACATCACCCTTTAACAGACAGAAGCACGCTTGGCGCTGCTGCTTTGAGGATGCACGTACAGTGCAGACAATTCACAAAAACAGAAGAAAATATTTTATTTTTGTTGGAGTGCACTTTGGGGGTTACACCACCCTTTAACAGACAGGTGCACGCTTGGCGCTGCTGCTTTGAGGATGCACGTACAGTGCAGACAATTCACAAACACAGAAGAAAATATTTTATTTTTGTTGGAGTAAACTTTGGGGGTTACATCACCCTTTAACAGACAGACGCACGCTTGTCACTGCTGCTTTGAGGATGCAGGTGCAGCTACAGCCCACACAATTCACAAAGACCGAAAAAAAAAGGAGAATTTTTTTATTTTTTGTGGAGCGCACTTTGAGGGTTACACCACCCTTTAACGGACAAGCCAGCTGGCCCTTTACTTATGGGACACAGGCGCACGCTTGGCGCTGCTCCTTTGTTGATGCACGTGCAGCCACAGTGCACACAATTCACAAACACAGAAAATATTTTTTTATTTTGTTTGGAGTGCACTTTGGGGGTTACAGCACCCTTTAACGGTCAAGCCAGCCGGCCCTTTACTTATGACACAGGCGCACGTTTGGCGCTACTTTGTTGATGCACGTGCGGCTACTGCGCACACAATTCACAAACACAAAAAAATATATTTTTTTATTTTTTTTGCACTTGGGGGGAGCACCCCTGATGGACAGAGCACCCCCTGGACAACACTACAACACCCCTTTAGGACTGGGACACTGCACAGGACTTTGGAGTGGACACAGCCCCTATGGACAACTGACTGCACAACACAGTCCAGCCAGCCCCTATGGACTTTGGAGGAGTGGACACAGCCCCTATGGACAACAGCAGCACAGCACAACACAGCCAGCCCCTATGGACTTTGGAGGAGTGGACACAGCCCCTATGGACAACAGCAGCACAGCACAACACAGCCAACCCCTATGGACTTTGGAGGAGTGGACACGGCCCTATGGACAACAGCAGCACAGCACAACACAGCCAGCCCCTATGGACTTTGGAGGAGTGGACACAGCCCCTATGGACAACAGCAGCACAGCACAACACAGCCAGCCCCTGTGGACTTTGGAGGAGTGGACACAGCCCCTATGGACAACAGCAGCACAGCACAACACAGCCAGCCCCTATGGACTTTGGAGGAGTGGACACAGCCCCTATGGACAACAGCAGCACAGCACAACACTACACTGCACTACACTACACTACACAGCCCAGCCAGCCCTAACTCCCACCCTCCCTCTTCACTGTCCACAGCCGAGTGAGAAAATGGCGCCGACGCGGGTACCTTATATGGAATCCAAAACCCGCGAGACCCGGTAGGCAGGATGATGACGTTTTGCCTCGATTTCAGATCTGAGTCAGGCGGGAAAAGTCGAGCCTGACTCGGATCGGCCTCGGATCGCGGGGCCTCGGGGGGTTCGGATTTCAGAAATCCGAACCCGCTCACCCCTAACATTTAGTAAATAGGGATAATCATGTTGGGAGGTATAGTGTTGCATTAAACAAATGCTTTATTCCGAGAATCAAGCATTCTTTTTTAATTCTTATAACATATCTCTGAAATGGTATTACCAGAACAGGGAGTACCACATTGATAGTTAAAAATTAGGGCTGCCACTCATGGGCCAGTGCTTTGTGCATGCCCCTCAGGCTAAACTTTGCCAACCAGCTCCTGGTCCACACTTTACTTGACATACAGTATATTCTCTTTCTTCACTTTCACATCCTCCTGAGCCTAGACCATACCTCCCAACTTCTTAAATGGTGAAATCAGGATTCTGTGAGTGCCTTAGGTGTGAGAGCCAAAATGGGGGCATGGCCTCGCTGCACACCCCCTGTTTTCATCACTCTTTTGGCTTGCCTAGCACTCCCGGAGATGCCAGGCTGCCCCCAGAGACTCTCCCTGCACTGCCGGCTCCTCCTCAGTGACCGTGAGCCAGGTGCTGCACAATAACATCACAGTGCAATGCCCGGCTTCTGGTCACTGAGAAGAAGATTACATTTTGGTGTCACCCCCTCGGATGGTGACACCTGGTGCACAATAAGTTCCATTCAGCGTGCTATCCCATTCTGTGCATGCTCTGTGTGAAAAAATGCAAGATGCACTACATCAGATGGGGCATTGCTTACTCTGCATCTACCCGATGTTTCCATTTTATATATGTATTGTAAAGCCTCACCTCATGTTGTAGTTAGGGATGTGCAGGCTCGGATAGGTTCGAGTTTGCACGTTGAGTTCGGATTTTTCCCTCCAAAAAAACGGAACTCAGAAAGAGGCAAAACGTCATCTTACATGGACGAACATCATCATTCCTGGACTTTTGTCCAGGAATGATGATGTTCGTCCATGTAAGATGATGTTTTGCCTCTTTCTGAGTTCCGTTTTTTTGGAGGGAAAAATCCGAACTCAACGTGCAAACTCGAACCTATCCGAGCCTGCACATCCCTAGTTGTAGTGATGTCAGTGGGGCCGGCTTCAGATGGGGCCGGCTTCAGATGGTAGGCGTTCCCATGGGAACGCCTCCGTCTGGCAGGCACGCCCCCGATACACGCCCACCAAAGGGGGCGTGCTGTCAATCAACATCGACAGCACGCCCGCTTTGGTGCGAGACCCAGAGCGATGGAGAGCCCGTCGCTCGCCGGGCTCCCTCCGTCGTGCGCATGCGCAGTGGGGGAACATCGACCCGCTTGCGAGTGTCCTGCGCGCGCGAGCGGGTCTGAATGATCCCCTCTGTCTTTTCTCTTTTTGCAGGTAAATTAGTAAGTGTGATTTGTCTGGATGTGAAACATATCACGTAAGGGAAACCTGTGAGGGGTTTTGTGTATTGTCAGGTGTTGCACTATATTTTCCATTGTATTAGGAACTGGGAAGCTTAGTTGGACTTGGATAGATCTAAAATCCTACCAGCAGGAGTAGACAGATAACCAGAATGGCTAAATGCAAACTTACTGTACTGTAATTATTGATGTGCACTCCTGTTTTGGAATAAGCAAACAATATTCAAATCCAGCATAAAACCATGCTATATTTCTTTTTTGTAATAATGGGCCAGATTCAGTGATGTAGGCAATGCTGATGTTTTCGCATTTGAGCGATTATCGGTAAACTGCGCATATGTCTAAGTCACACTACGCCTGTGTCAAGATACATTACCGTAGTCGCTCACTGCAACTTTTTACTCACAGTGTGATTGACAGGCTGTCAGCATTTAGTGGAGGTAATGCAGCAAAGACGCAGGTGTGTCGCTACCGGTTTCCAGGCGTGTCGACGTCTGCGTTATGAAACAATAAAGCGTACACTCTTTTCACTGCACTGGTGTATATAGAGTATAATTTTATAACCAGTAATAATAACAAAAATATGTAAATTCATATATACAGTATATATGATCCTTATTTAGGAATTTATTAAGACAATTTGTAAAAATACAGTTTTAATATAAAATATAACTGATACAGCTAAATTATTAAATTAAAATAATTTAGCTGTATTTCATTATAAAATATGTTGTAAAATATAAAATATGTTGACTATGTTGATAATTATCCTTTCTCCAAGCCTAGAGCACCCTCACTTCCCTCACTATCCCGCTTAGTGCCAGTACGCACACCAGCTATTCACCAGTCCATATCCACAGACTGAATATATTGTTTCATGCAAACCATGACAGCGGTAGAACTAAACTAGCCGGTTTATTTATCTGCAAGAGAGACGGCTTTATTTGTACCTGAGTTCGCCTGCACCAGCCCTGTCCACATCTACAGACGGGACACATTGTCTCTTGCTGATCGCGAGTGTGACATAACTATACTAGCCAGCTAATCTGTTAGCACGAGAGACAGCTTTACTTACACCCGAGTTGGCCGCCGCTGATCTAACTCTCTACTGGCTACTGAAGTGCTTATAAGTCATACTTGCCTACCCTCCCGATTTGGTTGGGAGCCTCCCGAAAATCGGGTGCTGCTCCCGACCTCCCGGGAAGGCAGGCAAGTCTCCCGGCAGCTGCCGACCCCTCCTGCCCCCCACCGCAATGACAGGAAAATCCTCGGCAGCGGGGGGCCTGAGACGTGATTCACGTCAAATTGTGCCATTTTGGCCCCGACCCCTGCTTCACGCAAAATGACGCGATCGCGTGGCTCCGCCCCCCACTCCACCCACAAACTTTTGTAGTCTGGCCGGCCCCACCCCTGTTTGCTGGCCACGCCCCCCCAGTCAAGCCGATCTGGCTGCTCCCTCCCGGAAGGGGCAGCCAGATAGTCGGCAAGCATGTTATAAGTACAGACCTGACCAGGCGCCCTATACTGATCGGGGTCAGGATACCCAACTGTACTTTAAGTAAAATGTATTCTTCATACTAGCCGCCACTGCAGACAGACATCACAGCTCTTTAATTATTATTAGGGGTGTGCACCGGCCACTTTTTGTGTTTTGTATTTTGGTTTTGGATCTGGATCTTTCTTCGTGTTTTGGATCTGGATTGGTTTTGCCAAAACCACCCTTCCGTGTTTTGGGTTCTGGGTTTTGTGTTTTGGATCTGTATTTTTTTTAAAAAAACCATAAAAACAGCTAAAATCACAGAATTTGTGTGTTTTTCTGCTCCTATGCTATTATTAACCTCAATAACCTTAATTTCCACTCATTTCCAGTCTATTCTGAACACCTCACAATAGTGTTTTTATATCCAAAAGGTTGCACTGAGGTAGCTGGATGACTATGCTAAGAGATACAAGTGGGCGGCACAAACAGGTGGTCCATCTAGGAGTGACACTGCAGTGGCAGACAGGATGGCAGTTTGAAAAACTAGGCCCCAAACAGTACATAATTCAAAGAAAAAACAGAGGTGCAAGATGGAGTTGTCCTTGGGCCCTCCCACCCACCCTTATGTTGTATAAACAGGACATGCACACTTTAACAAACCAAACATTTCAGCACCAGGGTCTGCCACACGACTGTGGCTGAAATGATTGGTTCGTTTGGGGCCCCCACAAAACAAGCTGGCAATTAATCTGTCCCTTCATAAACTGGCTCTACGGAGGCAAGATGTCATCCTCATCCTCCTCATCCACCGATTCCTCACCCTCTTCAGTGTTGTGTACATTCTCATCCTCACAGAGTATTAATTCATCCCCGCTGGAATCCGCAACCACAGATCCCTCTGTACGTTCTGGAGGCTGGTCTCCCTGGAATAGTTGATAATTCATTTTATGAACATCATCTTCTCCACATTTTGTGGAAGCAACCTCCTACGCCTTTCGCTGACAAGGTTCCCGGCTGCACTAAACACTCTTTCGGAGTACACACTGGGGGGGGGGCAACTCAGGTAAAATAGAGCCAGTTTGTACAGGGACCTCCAAATTGCTTCTTTTTCCTGCCAGTACAGGTACGGACTGTCTGACATGCCTACTTGGATGCTGTCACCGATGTAATCCTTTAACAGACAGACGCACGCTTGTCGCTGCTGCTTTAAGGATGCAGGTGCGGCTACAGCCCACACATTTCACAAAGACAGAAAAAAAAAGAAGAATATTTTTATTGTTTGTGGAGCGCACTTTGAGGGTTACACCACCCTTTAACAGACAGACGCACGCTTGTCGCTGCTGCTTTGAGGATGCAGGTGGAATCTAGACGGGATTTGGAACCGGGCACACCCTACCTCCATCAATTGTCTAAATCCCACTGCACTAATGGCGGATACCGGACGCACGTCTAACACCAACATAGCAGTCAAGGCCTCAGTTATACGTTTTGCTTCAGGATGACTGCTGTCGTACTTCATCCTCATCGCTAGGGACTGTTGGAGGGTCAATTGTTTAGTAAAAGTAGTGGTGTTCCTACTTCCTCTCTGGGATGATGAACAACTCCCAGCAGCAGCAACAGCACTAGGAGGAAGTGGTTCTTGATCTTTCCCTATTTTATTTTTATCGGAGAAAGTTTGGTCCTCCATTTATGTTATATTGATATATACGTGCGGCTAAGGCACACACAAACACAGAAAATATTTTTTTATTTTTGCTGGAGAGTAGTGCACTTTGTGGGTTACACCACCCTTTAAGAAATGAGCCAGCCGGCTCTTTACATATGGGACACAGGCGCACGCTTGGCGCTGCTCCTTTGTTGATGCACGTGCAGCCACAATGCACACAATTTACAAACACAGAAAATATTTTTTTATTGGGTTTGGAGTGTATTTTGGGGGTTACAGCACCCTTTAATGGTCAAGCCAGCCGGCCCTTTACTTATGACACAGGCGCACGCTTGGCACTACTTTGTTGATGCACGTGCGGCTACTGCGCACACAATTCACAAACACAGAAAAAATATATATTTTTTTAGCACTTGGGGGGAGCACCTCTGACGGACAGAGCACCCCCTGGACAAAACTACAGCACCCCTTTAGGACTGGGACACTGCACAGGACTTTGGAGTGGACACAGCCCCTATGGACAACTGACTGCACAACACAGTCCAGCCAGCCCCTATGGACTTTGAAGTAGTGGACACAGCCCCTATGGACAACAGCAGCACAGCACAACACAGCCAACCCCTATGGACTTTGAAGTAGTGGACACAGCCCCTATGGAAAACAGCAGCACAGCGCAGCACAGCACAGCACAACACTACTCTGCACTACACTACACTACACAGCCCAGCCAGCCCTAACTCCCACCCTCCCTCTTCACTGTCCACAGCCGAGTGAGAAAATGGCGCCGACGCGGGTACCTTATATAGGATCCAAAACCCGCGAGACCCGGAAGGCGGGATGATGATGTTTTGCCTCGATTTCAGATCCGAGTCAGGCAGGAAAAGTCGAGCCTGACTCGGATCGGCCTCGGATCGGGGGGGCTTGGGGGGGTTCGGATTTCAGAAATCCGAACCCGCTCACAAGCGGGTCGATGTTGGCCCAGTGCGCATGCGCACGAGGAGCCGGCTCCGTTGTGTGCATGTTCGAGACCCGGATAGTGACGGCCAAGCCGTCACTATGGGTCTCGCTACAAAGGGGCATGCTGTTGATGGTGAGTGACAGCAATTCCCCCTTTGGTGGGCGTGCCGGGGGCGTGGCTGCCCAGACGGAAGCGCTTCGATGGGAATGCCTACCATCTTGGGCCGGCCCCACTGACATCACAAGTGATGTCAGTGGGAGTGTTTCTGGCTCTGATAGAGCCGAAAACACTCCAGGGCTTGCAGCAACGAAACCCTACCACAAGGGTCTTGTCGCAAGTCCGATGGTCACGATGGTCTTGACCATCGCGACATCTTTTTGGCCACTCGCTATAGCTGTGGGTGGTCACCCACAGCTATGCGAGCGGCCAGGAGGCCACTCTAAAAAAAGATAAGGACGGCCCTGATTCAGAACGAGCGCTCTGTCAGAGCGTCCGGCTCTGAATCAGGGCCACAGTCTGGAGAGGAGAGAAATGGGATTTGGGGAGGCCAGATAGGAGGAGGTTACAGTAGTCCAATCTGGAAATGACTAGTGAATGTATGAGGGTATTGGTGGCATCCTGGTTGAGAAAGGGTCTGATCTTGGAAATATACTTGAGATGGGAACGACAGGACTGTGAGAGGTTCTTGGATGACTCCAAGACAACGCACTTTGGCACTAGATGAGATAGTTATGCCATCTATTGATAAGGAAATAGTGGGAAATGAGGTTATGAGGGAGGGTGGGAAGACGATCAGCTCAGTCTTAGACATATTAAGTTTGAGAAATCACTGGGACATCCAGGAAGAGATAGTAGAGAGACAGTTGAAGATACGAGTCAGTAGAGAGGGGGAGAGATCAGATGAGGAAAGGTAAATCTGAGTATCATCAGCATAGAGATGATCATTAAAGTCAAAAGGGTGGATGAGTTTACTAGAGACCTCTCTACCTATAGGCTAAATGGGCAGTTGCCCAAGGGCCTCGGGATTCCAAGGGCCCATGGCCGATAGCAACCTACCCCCATCACTTAGCTGCCACCACTGATAGTCCTGCATGGGGAGGAAGCAGAGGCGGGTGCCGGCTCAGGGGGGGACTAGCGGTGCCGGGGCCCACTGTGGTGCAGGGGCCCATAGCCACCGCTGCATCCCCGCTAGTGTCCCCTGAGCCCCAAGTGTAGGGCAGACTACAGCGAGAGCGGTCTGCCCTACACAGTTTACAAACACACAGCCGCCAGCGACAGCTGTGTGTTTGTTATAGCAGCCAATGAGAGTCAGACAGACTCTCATTGGCTGCTGCGTCATCCACGGAGGGAGTCAGCTGGAGCTCACTCATGACCTCCGCCTTCAGGCTCCCTCCGCAGCGGGTGATGGGAGAGACGTCATGACGTCATGACGTTTCTCCCATCCCATAGTGTAGAGTGAGAGAGGGCCTGGCAGAGTGGATAACGGCGGTTGTCGGCAGGAGCAGGGATCAGGTAAGTTGCTTTTTTTGTGTGTATGTGAGGGGGCACGGGGACTCGCAGAGCATAGGACCGGGTGCTGCTGGGGGCACTATATTGGGGGCTCCTAATGGGAGCACTGTATGGGGATGGTGGCCACTACTGGGGGCATTGTATAGGGGGAGGTGCTGCTAGAGGCATTGTATATGGGAGGCCGCTACTGGAGGCACTCTATGGGGAGGGTGGCCGCTACTGGGGGCACTGTATGGGGGGGACTACTACTGGGGGCAATGCATAGGGGGGATTACTACTGGGGGCACTGCATCGGGGGTATTACTACTGGGGATCACTGTAAAGGGGGGATTACTACTGGGGGCACTAAAGGGGGGATTACTGCAGGGGGCAATGTATAGGGGGGACTACTACTGGGGGCACTGCATAGGGGGGATTACTACTGGGGCACTGCATAGGGGGACTACTACTGGGGGCAATGCATAGGGGGATCACTACTGAGGCCACTGCATAGGGGGACTACTACTGAGGCCACTGCATATGGGTGACTACTACTGGGGCCACTGCATAGGGGAGACTACTACTGGTGGCAATGCATTGGGGGACTACTACTGGGGGCAATGCATAGGGGGGACTATTACTGGGGACACTGCATAGGGGGACTACTACTGGGTGCACTGCATACGGGGATTACTACTGGGGGCAATGCATAGTGGGACTACTACTGGGGACACTGCATAGGGGGACTACTACTGGGGGCACTGTTTACGGGGATTACTACTGGGGGCAATGCATAGCGGGACTACTACTTGGCGCAATGCATAGGGGGGACTACTGCTGGGGGCACTGCATAGGGGAGACTACTCCTGGGGGCACTGTATAAGGAGTACTACTGGGGGCACTGCATAGGAAATTTATTGTACTGTATATGTTCAGACTGTGACTTCTGTTTTTTCCTGTAAATGACTTCTGTTTTTCTGCCAATAGCCAACCCCCCCGTCCCCCGGCACAGCCTCCACTGATAGCATCCCATCACCGACAGGATTGTTTAATAGGGGCCCCAGTGCATTGCTTTGCCCAGGGGCCTGCACCACTGTTAAGACAACCCTGCCAAGAGAGGACATATAGAGAGTGAATAGGAGAGGTCCAAGAACAGAACCTTGGGGAACACCTACTTTAAGAGGCTGTGGGGGGAGGAGGAGTCATGAGAGGAAACAGAGAAGGAACGGAGAGAGATAGAAGGACAGCCAGGAGAGAGCAGTGTCACGTAGACCAAGGGAGTGAAGGATATGCAGCAGGAGAGGGTGGTCAAGGAGAAAGAGAACGGAGTAGTGGCCCTTGGATTTGGCAGCAAGGAGGTCATTGCTGACTTTCGTGAGGGCAGTTTCAGTGGAGTGGAGAGAACGGAAGCCAGACTGAAAAGGGTCAAGGAGGGAGTGGGAGGAAAGAAATGTGGTGAGGCAGTTGTAACAATACGCTCAAGGAGTTTGGAGGCAAAAGGGAGGAGAGCGATGGGTCGGTAGTTAGAGAGAATGTTTGGATCAAGGGTAGGTTTTTTAAGAATGGGGTGGACAAGGGCATGCTTGAATGCAGAAGGGACAGTGCCAGAAGAGAGGGAGAGGTTAATGAGGTGGGCAAGATGGGAGTAGACAGAAGGAGAGGTAGCGGAGGAGGCGGGAGGGGATGGGGTCAAGGGAGAGATGGAAGGGGGGGAGGACTTGATGAGGGCCTTTACTTCCTCTCCAGATACAGGGGAGAAGGATGTCAGAGTCGGTAAAATGGATGGGGAGGGGTTATCCGGGAAAGGAGGAGGTGGAGAGCTGGTGGACTGGTTGGATATGATGTCCTGACGTATGGAATACATTTTAGATGTAAAATAGGTAGCAAAGTCAATGGCAGAGAGCAAGGAGGGGAGACGAGGAGGGGGTGGGCAGAGGAGGGAGTTGAAGGTGGAAAAGAGACGCTGGGGATTTGAGGACTGGGAGGAGATGAGATTCTGTAGGATGACAGCAGGAATTTGAAATGGAGAAAATCTGCCTGAGAGCGTGATCGTCTCCACTGTCACTCGGCGGTTCGGGAACATTTTTGCAGGTATCTGGTGCTTTAATGGCAAAGATATTGGCTGCAGGCTATTACAGGGATAATTATCAAAATTTAAGCTGACTACAACCATTGCGAGACTATCTGACCCATGCTGGTAATTATATTATTCACTTTTACCTACTGACACTTCCAAAGATTTGTTACAAACAGAAAAAAAAGACATTGTGTGTCTGATAGCTGATATCTGTACTGTTATGTGGACAAAATACAATACCTAATTGGGACAGCTGGATACTAACACTTTTTGCATGTGATAAAATAGTTACAGTATATTTTATAAACGAAATATAGCTGTGAAGGGCTACATTGTATGATTATTTTTTAATTATTTTAATTTAGTCAATTTTTGTAATATGAATTTATGTATATTTTTTTTTGTTATTAGTGATTATAAAATGATACTCTATATATACCAGTGCAGTGAAAAGAGTGCACACTGTTTGTACACTTTATTGTTTTATGTGTAAGAAACTGCTAATTGGTCCTAATAAGACCTTATTCATCTGCGGCAAGTGTTCTAATTTTATCTTATATAAATTAATTATACAATAGCGCCAGGAGTAATAAGAAGTGGATCTCCACCTCTTGATTAGTTTCTGCGTCCGCGATACCATATGCAGGAAACATGGCTTCGTCCATTCTGCGGGACCATATACCTACTCAGGACTGTGACAATCTAATGATCTGCAACCAATGCTGCAACTTTTTACACAGATACTTGGATTTGCAAAGCTGTCTGTGGGCGTCTCAATACATCTCCCGGCTCCTGCGAAATATGTATATTTTCGCATAGCAGCTGCTTACAAATTTGCAGCTGCGGTGGCATTGTGAAACATCTCTGAATTAGGCCCAATGTCCATTGGAGCTACTTTTTCACATAAGGTATTTATTGGTATATGCATGTTCATGTCTCGTCTACATTTTTTAGAAATGAGGAAATATAAATAAGCTGACAAATAAGCAGTTTTTTAACATTCTGGAACACTTTCAGGTAAAATCTTATACATGTGAAAGACGTCCTTGTTTTTCTTGTTTAGTTTTGATGTTTCAAAATCAGGCTAAGTACTAGGTACATTTTCTTTGAGCAGAAATACACATTTGGAGAAGTAATTGAAAGAATCAGCGCCACCTAGTGTCAGAGACAGCAAAATGCATAGACTACCTAACTTATTTTCAGTAGTTTATCTTTTAGCAGATAGTAAAGAAAAAAAACAGACAACTGTTTTGAAGGAGTCTAGAAAATGAAAATATAAAATCATAAAGCATTAGAATACATTTTGAGTAAAATCAAACATATCCAAAATAGTTTATTTTATGTGTAATTTTGTTCCTTGTCAGCTAATTGATTTTAATTTTCTTGTTTTTACCTAAGAAAAATGGAGAAACGTTTATAATGGTAAATCATGGGCTTTACTCAGAGGTGAAGTATTAGTTTCAGTACCAGCTGTGGTTTACAGGCTTTTTTTTTTAATTGAAGTAAATAAATTAAGCTATAAATAAATAACCACTTAAGCTGTATTATTTTGTTTGAAAATATTTAATATGTGGAAAGATACAGTATATATTGTATATAGTGTAATTATATTTTTCAGACTAATGTACATAATCCTGGGTCCTTTTCTTAAATTGCAAATTTCACCAAAATGCTCTATTTTGCCTATTTAAAAATTTCAAGTGACTTTCATGATTTGAATACAATCATTATAACCCTCAGTCCAGCAGAAACAGCTTATATGACTTCTTGAATGTTGTTATAGCTATTCCCCGACAAGAGAAACCAGGGAAAACCAATGGATTAACACCCATTTTAAACAAAAATAACCACAGAACAAAAGCATTAGCAAAACTTATTTTTTTACAATTATACAAAAAAAATTAAACATCCACAAAAATAAACATAAAACTGTGAATGAAAATTATTTTACATTCTACTTTGAAAATAACATCCCCAACTATATTATGAAAACCGTTTCCCCCTAGATAGTAATGGCTTACATTTGGTCTAAGCAGCATTTTGAAAACAATTGATGAATACAGTTAATACTTTATAAATTGGTCAATATGGGTGAAGTTTATCTGAAGAAAGAGTCAATGTGGTATTTTGGTAGAATCAAAATTCTGCAATAAGCCTGGTTGATGTTTACAAAGTACAGCATCACAATAGAAATGTAGATATTTAGTAATCTGTATATCCTTATATGTTTTCATGCAAATGCACCAGCCACTAGCAAGGAAGCAGAAACATTAAAAACTAATGTGTAAAGTTTCTGTTAACTTGTTGCCTCCTTTATTAAATAAATAATATTTCATGGGGTTTTTTTGGTATTTAACTGATATTTGGTATGAACAAGAAAAATGTGCATTGACATTCATAAAATAAACATCTAGCAATAGTAATGAAGCTGGCTCTCTTGGCCTATGGCAGCATAATGTTTATTCTCATAGACATCCTTAGCAAATGTGTGCAAAAAGTAGAGCAAAAAAGAAAAAAAAAAGTACAAAAAATGTCTTCAAATTACAGGTAATAATTGCACAGCAAATTGATAACTTACCAAAGCATCGAACAAAGGGCCTGATTCAGACCCACTCGCGAGCGGCTATCCGCTCGCAAGTGGGTCGATGTTCTGCACTGAGCATGCGCACGACGGAGGGAGCTCCGTCGTGCGCATGCGCCAGACGCGACGAGCGAAGGATTTTCCTTCGCTCGTAGTGTCTCTTCAAAGGGGGCGTGTTGTCGATGTTGACTGACAGCACGCCCCCTTTGGTGGGCGTGCCGGGGGCGTGCCTCCCTGACGGGGGCGTTCCCACGGGAACGCCTCCCGTCAGAAGCCGGCCCACTGACATCACTAGTGATGTCAGTGGGAGTGATTTTGGCTCTGATAGAGCCAAAATCACTCCGGAGATTGCGGTTGAAAACCTCAACCGCAGGCTCCGGCTCGCAGTTTCGATGGTCGCGATGGTCACGACCATCGCGGCCATCAAAATGCACGCTCGTATAGGCTGTGGGTGGTGACCCACAGCTATACGAGCGTCCAGGAGGACGCTCCATTTTTATGGAGGGCGGCCCTCATTCAGAGCGTGCGCTCTGCTCAGAGCGTACGGCTCTGAATGAGGGCCAAAATACTATGTTATTTAAATAGACCACACAAAGTTATTAGGGTATGTCATCATAGATACATACTTATTTTATAAAGTTCATTTGCAGTTAATATATATTAACTTATGGAGCTGCTTTTGAGCTCATAAAGGCAGATATCAAATGTCTTTCCAAATTCCTGCTAAACTCCTGCTTTTTGCTCTTTACCTAAAATAACCAATAGATGTCAGTATTGTCCTGCCACACACGGGCCTGCAAATGCAAGCTTTCAAAAATATGTCTTTCAAGACACGGTGTTCAAGACACGGTGATATGGAAAAACAGTAAGTAAATGGGAATAATGTATTCTTATGACACAGTTTTTAAAGAAAATGTGTTTTTATACATATATATATAATATATATATATATATATATATACTTTTTTTTTTTAAATGATATATATATATATATTATATATATTATATATATACTTTTTCTTTCAAAACTGTCATGAGAATACATTATTTCCATTTCTTAATGTTTTTCCGTATCACCTTGTCTTGAACACTTGAATACGTTAATAAGGCGATATTTCAGATCATAAGATTGTGTGATAGTAAATTTACAGATCTGTATACCATATAATAGGAGGATGGTTGCTAAGTAATATTTATTAGTCATTTACCTAAATTAAATAAATCACTTTTTTAAATGTTTCATAGCAAAAAAATGGGGACTACAAGTCTTGCTATTGAAACTTAGCTTAAAAGGCAATCAAATTTTGGCCTATATTTTAAATTTTTCCGTATTTTAGACCTCGCAGTTGTACTCTGGCGGAGAAGCGTGTTTGTTGTGTGTTATCGCTGCATTAGCTGTGTTCGCAAACCTATGTATCAAAACTAGAACTTCTTAATATTTGTATTAATGAGTTCTAGTTTTGTATTGTAATGTATAATTAATTTGTCTTTATGTTGCTAGATGCTTCCATCATGGACCATAGATGTACAGTAATTCATTCAGAAAGGCAAAAAGAAGTTACATCAGTATTGGTGCACTTTGTTTGGAATATTGGCAAGTTAAAATATTACTTTTATTAGAAGAAATGTTTTTTATTACAAGAAATGTAACCAGCAAAATAGGTTAAAAAAAAATTACAGAATATAAAGAATATGAAAAAAAAAATGTTGCACTTGAAACTTTAATACCCTATTATGCATATCTTCCTTAGTATTATAGCTTATAAATGCTTTTTGAATATCTTGTAAAGATGTGTGCTGAAAAGTATCAGATGATATGTGATGATGATATGTTATAATTACTTTGAATACTCCTGTAGTAATCATAGCCGTTATTTAGGGTCTACACTTAAAAATATTAAATTCATTCAATTGGTTTGGTATAGTTATTATAAATACCCTACTTTCCCTGGATACAACTGACAGACAGTAACCACTTACCTTCAGTCCAGGGGCAGACTGGGATGGAAAACCAGTCAGGGAAATTAATGGAAGCAGCCCTAATGGGGGCGGTATCTGTTGAGGGGGTGGGGTCTGTTGAGAGGGTGTGGTCTGTTGAGGGGACGGGGTCTGTTGAGGGGGCATGATCCCTCCTCATAGGGCCTGATTCTGAGTTGGACGCAATTGCGGCCTTCCTTGCGTCTTTTGCTGCAGTTGCATCTGTGACTTTAGACTAATCCTGCTACAAAGCCCTTCTCTGGTGTACAGCCAAGTATACAAAAAGAGATATCCGCACAGACCACAGTAATCCAAGGTATATATGTAATCCTTCCTTCATACCCACTGTAACCTACATCAATATTCCATGTGAAGGGGTGCACCCAGGAATATACTCAAACAGAAAAAAGAAAAAGTATCCTAGAGTGGGGCACTAACAGGGTTACAACCTAATTACAGTGGCAAATGCAGGATTTCTAGAGGGGGGTTTCCAAATGCTTGATTTTAGAGTGAGTGTGGCCAGTCCATGAAGAGGGCATAATTAGCACTTATCCAGCTTTAATATGCGTCATACAAAGTGCATTGTGTGTCACAATTCCAGCATGTACAGGACCAGAGATCACAGTATGTCATTATATGTGTCATACATAGTGTATTGTGTGTCATAATTCCAGCATATACAGGGCCAGAGATCACAGTAACCCATTATATGTGTCATACATAGTGTATAGTGTATTGTGTGTCATAATTCCAGCATATACAGGACCAGCAATCACAGTAAGCCATTAAATGTGGCAGTAGGGCCATCCTGCCTGAGGTGAATTTTTTTATTTTAGATGTGGGCTCCATTCCAGAGCATGGGAGCAAGTCCGGGAGTCTGTGGGAGCAGCAGAAGAACCTAGCACTGCCCTGGACATATATGTACATATTGGGCTCTATAGCAGTGCATCCCTAACAGTGCATGTTTTCCAAATCCCCTAACTGCACAGGTTATTTATTACTGGCTGATACATGTTAAAAGATCCACTGGTGGTGCTATTTATTTCATTATGATACTGAGAAGAACATGCAGCACTAGTAAAATTCCATTATATTACTATTTCTATTGTGGTTATGGTGTGGGCTTGGGAGGGGGGTTTCCAGTCAGACGGAAACCCCCCTTGCGTTTGCCTATGAATTATATTCACATATTTTTCAAATCATGATCTGGTGATCAGGAATAAAGGCTATTTCCCAGTATATAAAATATAACTTTTATTTAATCCTTAAAATTATAAACAAGCAAAATATGACATACAGTTAATTAAAATATGAATATGGATAATCTACAAATAAACATAATGGTCTCAACTGAATCATCTTCTGTCTTTATTCAGATCTACCTTTATTCAAATATTCACCTAATTATGGTAATTATAGAATATACCATGTATATGGTTACAAATAACCTTCGCCCACCCCCTCCTCGTCTCCCCTCCTTGCTCTCTGCCCTTGACTTTGCTACCTACCTTACATCTAAAATTGATTCCATACATCAGGACATCATATCCAACCAGTCCCCCAGATCTCCCTTCCCCATCAACTTTACCAACTCTAACATCCTTCTCCCCTGTATCCGGAGAGGAAGTCATGGCCCTCATCCGGTCCTCCCCCCCTTCCACCTCTCCCTTGATCCTATCCCCTCCAGCCTCCTCCGCTTCCTCTCTCTTTCTGCCTGCTCCTATCTTGCACACCTCATTAAGTTCTCCCTCTCATCAGGCACTGTTCCTTCTGCATTCAAGCATGCCCTTGTCTCCCCCATTCTTAAAAAACCACCCTTGATCCTAACCTTTTTTCTAACTACCGACCCATCTCTCTCCTCCCTTTTGCCTCCAAACTCCTTGAGCACAGTTACAGTAGTTGTAACAGTGTAACACTTAACACGGAATAATTGAATGAAGGTGAATAATCTGTGTGATCACAAAGCCAGATATGAATGAACGACTTCCAGAGTGATTAATAAGAGCTGTTAGAAATACACAACCCTGTCACAGTCCAACACACAATACAACATCTGGATTTGAATAATAGTGTGTTATACATGCATTAAACATTATAGTGGGTGAATAGCAGTGTTGAAGTTGTGAATAATAAATATAAAGAAAAAGGCATATTCTTCCTAGGATACCACAGGATGGATCCCGATTAATTAGGAGACTTTACACTGAATAAGATCCATTACTGTGGTTTCTTTAATTGGGTAGTGCAGGGCAGGATTAAGGCTTTTGGGGGCCCCGGAGCAACTAAGCTGTGGGGGGCCCCATCAATAAAATTGCCATGGCCTCACGCTGCGCCTGCTATGTCCCTTACCTTGTCTCTGGTCTCTCCACTTACCAGCAAAGTTGCAGCATTCTACATCATGTCCGCAACACTGCTGTGACCCGACTGCCGGCAGCATAGCAGGCATGATCTAGTACACTGCCAGGGGCAAACGCAGGATTTTGAGTGTGGGGTTAGAGAGAGAGAGGAGGGAGGGAGAGACGAGGAGGGAGACAAAAAGAGAGAGGTGGGAGAAAGGGAGAGAGTTATAGGCCCCCATTTCTTAATGATCACAATTGCAATGTGATCTGGGCATGACTTTACCGCTCATGATTGCATTGCAAGATACAATCACAGTGCCCGGATGTATCATTCGGTACATACAGGGAGAGGGGCTCCGAGAGGAACCCGTTTCTGCGATGTGCCCAGAGAGCTACGGTGGCTGCTGCACATGGGCAGTCAGGCTGACTGCACATGCACGGCCGCCATAGCCGGGGAGGGTTCAGGTTTTACAGATATCCATGGTTGAGCAAAGGTGGTAAAAATAAAATTGACCGAGGTACTAATTAAGTCACCTGTGGTCAAACATGGATATCCTTAAAACCTGGCCTGTTCACGTGCCTTGAGCTTACACTATGGAGCTGAGAAATAAACTTTTAACCTCTCTGGAAAACCACCATAAGGTCTGGTAACCAGTCAGGTATCACTATGGAGCAGAGGAGCTCATTCAGACCCAGATGCTAAAGCTGCGCTCTCACGCAGCTAAAAGGGGCTGGGTATGCAAATGCCGCGATCGCACTGTCTGGTGTAAGGACGCCCTCTATGTCTTAGAGAGCGAAGGCAGAGCGAACGCACGCCGGTATAAAAACGCCCACCTTTCTCTCTCAGCACACGTCATCTCCAGGATGTGTATGAAAAATCGGAACCATCGAGAGCCATCGGAGCTGCACGCAGAGCTTGAGGTAGACCTTACCCTGCCGCATCACTGCGATCACTGCAGACTGAAGTACAAGCAAGTGACGTGTACAATGACGCATCTTTGCTAATTATGCACACCCATAAAACTCTGTTTTGACGGCCAGACACGCCTGCGTTTGCAGCACCACTCCCCCGTTAACAAGCACCTTCCCGTTACCACCCACAAACGGCACTATCTGTCACTCAAATTAGTGTCCAGTCTGTGTACTACGAGAGCCCGATTCCCGGCCGCAGTGACTGATTCGCGCATGCCCACTTTGATGCATGCGCAATTGTGCGATAATCGCCCATGATGTGCGTTTGCGGCTTAGCGAATGGGTCTGAATCTGGCTCAGAGATCCAACACTGTTACAGTCATGATTTAAGATCTATTCCCGGGACTAGATACCAAAAACATAATAGCAGGAGTTGTCCTTCTTACTGAATAATACAAGATCAGTAATGGATGACTTAGTAAGAGAACCTAATGAACATGAATTTATACAACTATTAGCGTAAGTAGAGGACTATTAATTAGCATAAGTAGAGGAATATTTAACAACTGCACTTCAATAGAGTTTAATGAAAAAATAGGGATTATGGGTGAGGCCTGACATAAAAATATATGTCTTAATTAGGAAAAAAATGTACATAGCATTGGCATAGAGCTTTATTGCCATGAGGCAGCAGCCTGTGGCATCGACTGTTGCCGGCTTTATGGCAGCCTCATAATTTTCAATCTGATGGGGTGCACACTGTAACTGCTGGCATCTTATCTTAAGAGTGAGAGGGAGGGAGAGAGAGTAGGGGAGAGAAGTCATGAGGGAGACAGAAGAGGGAGAGAAAGAGAGGGGGAGGGAGAGCGGAGGATGGGAGGGAAGAGAGGAAAGGAGTGAGCTAGAGAAAGAGGGGGAGGAGGTAGGGAGAGATGATTGGAGAGAAAGAGAAGGAGGAAGGAAGGGATAGAGAGCACACACATCACTAACCTGGCTTAGGCTTGCAGCATCAGGCCGGTAGGCTTCTGATGGGGGCGGGCAAGTCACGACATTAGGCTCCGCCCCCTACCCATACACCCACGAATCGCGACAGGGGGCTGGCCTTACATTGACAGACACGGACGGTCCAGCAGCGACTGTGCTGCGGCTGCTGGCTGTCACCAATGTTTCTGCCTGCTGCTGGGAGCTGGGCAGAGAGTGTGTAGTGTGACCCTGAATGAATGCGGCACTGTGGGGGCCCTCAATGTGTGGGGGCCCCTGGACGACCGCCCTGTCCGCCCCGCCTATAATCCGGCCCTGGGGTAGTGTGTTGTGACATCTTGTAACTGATGGTATTGACATTGCCGATAAGAGAGGGGAGTATTGTTTTGAAACGTAGAACACATGAGAATAACATTTAAAGCTACTTATATGATTGTCTCTTCGAATCTTTCTTTTGAAGATGAAAGATTAATAAATTAACCATTAATGTGATATCTGATACATTAATTGTCTAAAATTATTGGACCCCAGTCATTCCACAATTCCTTATTGAAGGATATCTTTATTTGTAATCATAAAGATGGTATATTCTCTAATTACCATAATTAGGTGAATATTTGAATAAAGGTAGATCTGAATAAAGACAGAAGATGATTCAGTTGAGACCATTATGTTTATTTGTAGATTATCCATATTTGAATTAACTATATGTCACATTTCATTTGCTTATAACTTTAAGGATCATCCACTTGAGTATGGCCTTATATGTGAGCGAATCAGCGTCTCTATATGTAACCACTTTCAGCGACACACGTGTCACTCTAATAACACACCCATACTATGTTACATCTGTGTCTGATTAGCCAGCCCCCTGTAACCAGGAAACGAGTGCTCCACATATACAGACCAGGAAAGGGAAGCAGCACCAGCAGATCCTTAATGTTCTCACTGCTTCTTTCAAATTAGGAAGGCCAATCCCAGGCTGTTCTTTGAATCCAGGGATTCGGGATTGAAAAAAACTCAATCCTGGGATTCCCAGGATACCCGGGATTGGCCTGGTTTTAAAATAAAAATGGCCCCCGACCTGCGCCCAGAATGACTTACCGGGTGGCTGGTGGGTGGCGACAGTGGCAGCAGGGAAACTACAGCATGGCCATGTAGAGGGGTGGGTGGCCAGGCGCAGCATGACCTCTGTCCTCACGTCACGCTGCGCAGTACGCACAGCCGTGGAAAGGGGGGGCCCGGCAGCGTCTGAGTACATTTATGGCCAATGACGGGATCGGGATTGGAGGCATCTAATCCCGAGATTCAATCACAGCCATTTTTAGGCCAAAATCCTGGTATGTGCTGAAGGTTCCTAACAAAACAATGTCACAAAAGAGCAAAATACTGATGATGATGTTGACTAGTAGTAAACTAGATGTCCACGATAAGACGGCCACATCTTGAAGTGCGTGAGATCTGCTATTTGTTTTGCACACTTTCCATTTAATGAACTGTGGACCCATTTTATTTTACAACTCTGCATTAGCCCCTACTTATTTTGTTTATGCGAGATACATTGGGCCTAATTCAGAAGTGGATACTACTCCCATCGCCGCTGCATATCCGTAAGCAATATGCAAATGCCGCAGTCGCCAGGACTTGTACAGAGACGCCCACCGGTGCCATCTCTGATCCGACGCTTGCGTACCATAATGCAACCATGTGTTGCACATCGGTTGCACCATCTAACATCTGAGCAAGCCTATGGCTGCTCCGTTACCTCCCATAAGCTGAATACAATAACATGAGATCTTTTTATTTCTTCACATTTTGTGGAAATAAAGCACATAGTAAAATTAGCACATTATATCAGTTTTATGTGGCAAGTGGGAGGCCAGGACTCATCCTAGGATGTAAGTACAGTATACCACCCTACAATACAGCTTTAAGTAGTCAGGCAGTAACAGTCAGCGCTGGACTGTCGTTTTATGGCATAGACCAGAGGTTCCCAAACGCAGTCCTCCAGGCACTCCAACAGTTCATGTTTTAAATATATCCATCGTTGAGCGCAGGTGGTTAAAGCTAATTGACTGAGGTACTAATTTAGTCACGTGTGGTCAAGCATGGATATCCTTAAAACCTGGACTGTTAAGGTGTCTTGGGGACCGAGTTTGGGAACCTCTGGCATGGACGAATAGTGTCTCATTGTGATATGAGCTATTGTTGAAAGTAATTGTTATTTGGCATTTATATGTAGATTAATTGTGTAGCTGGGTCAGGTTTGGGTTTGGTCTGTGAGCCTCTGCTGCAAATAAAACTATTTATGTTTAGCTGAGTTAGATTCAGCAGAGTGTTGATGTGTTTTTCTACTGCACATATGCATTGTTTGTACTGTAAGTGGTAAGTGTAAATTCCCCCGGACTTCTGACAGAGTAGCCCACCCTCCTGTATCCCTCCCACTTCCCCTGTGAAGTAGGTGGGATAGGGTCATGACGATGCCATTTGCATCATTTAACCCTGTCCTGCTGTGTTATACCACAAATCATGGAATTTTGAAGTGGGGGAGACAATGATGATACAAATTGCATTGCCATGCCTCATACACCAGCCTGGACTTCCCCAATTGCTGTACTGACCCTTACCCCATGACTCACCACTTCATAATAGTGCTCTTACCCCTTTTATTTGTATTACCCAGTTATAGTAATATTTGTATTTGAGCTATGTGCTTACACTATGGTTACTTGGTGTGTATTTATATACTCTGTTACTCTGTTATTGTGTAACATTTTTAAGTTCACCACATTGTACAGTGCTGCAGACACGTTGTGGTGCCATATAAGTTAAATATAGTAATTATATCAGCGGTGTAACTAGGGGTGTATGACCAATGCCACGGCACAGACCGCAAGGGCGGCCACAGCCCTTGCATCTGGCTAGCACTGTGCCTGGAACGGAACCATGCAGCCAGGATCGCTTGTGCAGTGCCATCCGCAGAGTTCTGTGGACACTCTAGACTGGTACCCTGCAGTGTGTGCAGCTGACCAGGTGTCTGGACGCCCTGTCAGTGCTGCACTTAGCGATGCTGCCAGCTCCGCCCTTTTGTGCAACATCATGACGTCATGCACTCAACATCATGATGTCACGCACTAGGGACGGGGCCGGCACAGGGCGCATTTTTGCCCTGTTACAGCCATGAATTATATATGTGTGTGTGTGGGAATTTGTGCACTGTATGTTCAGCAATTTTGTTCAGTATAGATAGTCTTTCTCCCCTTTTACTACCTGCTATGCATCATGTAAGGCTATCAACAAACCTACCCTGACATACAACTCTTCATTCATCTCAAAATATCTCCCATCTCAACCATTTTCTCTGCGCAAGATCTGTGTCTCTCATCCACGCTCATTGCCTGTTCCTACTCACAGTTAGACTAAGATCCTTCCTCGCACAAGACTTTATTTCTGCTAGCTTCAACATTGTTGTGTGACTGGACCATACAGCATAGCCCACCAAGAATGTTTTACCCTTGCAACCTGGTTGGTCCAATAATATGTAGCACTCATGTATTACACTTAAACTTTTCTTATCCTATAGATTGTAAGCTTCTGAGCGTGGCCTTCTCACCTCTGTGTCTGGTTATACCATGGGCTTATGTATAATTGGTGCAGGGTGTGTGGTGCACACAGACCTCTGGGTCCATGGGGGTTCACTCCAGAGGCGGGCTGGGCCGGGGGGCAGGGTGCCATGGGACACAGTTGCCTGCACCGCACATGTAGCGCTGACCAGGTGGAGTTCGGTCAGCGCTACACAGTCACTGACAAGCACACAGGCGCCGGCGCCAGCAGCTGTGTGTTTGTTTTAAGTAGCAGCCAATGAGAGTCTGTCAGACTCTCACTGACTGCTGCTGCGCCCACTGCCAGAGCCGCTCCATCTTACGGCTCCTACAGTGGGTAATGGGAGAGACGTCATGACGTCTCTCCCATAATGCAGAGCAGGCCGGCCTGGGAGGACAGATGGAGGAGCAGATGGCGGCGGTGGGAGCGGGGATTCAGGTAAGTGTTTATTTTTTATTTTTTATTAAATGTGACTACTGGGGGCCCTACAAGGGGGAGACCACTACTGAGGGCACTACAAGGGGGAGATCACTACTGGGGGCACTACAAGGGGGAGATCACTACTGGGGGCACTACAAGGGGGGACCACTACTGGCAGCACTATAAGGGGGAGACCACTACTGGGGACTACTACTGGGGGCACTTCAAGGGGGGACTACAACTGGGGGGACTACTACTGGGGGCACAACAAGGGGGGACTACTACTACTACTGGGGGAACTACAAGGGGGACTACTACTAGGGGCACTACAAAGGGGGGACTACTACTAGGGGCATTACAAGGGGAGGGGACTACTACTAGGGGCACTGCATAGGGGGAGGGGACTACTACTAGGGGCACTGCATAGGGTGGAGGGGACTACCACTGGGGGCACTGCATCAGGGGCTCTATATAAAGGGCAATACTGGGGGTACTGCATAGGGGGGAGACTACAACTGGGGCCACTACTTAAGGGGCACTGCATAAGGGTTACCACTATTGGCTACACTGCATGGGGAGTGGACTGCTACTGGGGGCACTATATAAGGGGCACTGCATAGGGGGTACCACTACTGGTGGCACTATATAAGGGGCTTACTACTGGGGGCACAAGGGGCGCTGCACAGGGGGGACCACTACTGGGGGCACTATATAAGGGGCTTACTACTGGGGGTACAAGGGGCACTGCACAGGGGGGAACACTACTGGGGGCACTGTATAAGGGGCACTGCATAGGGGGGATCAATACGGGGCACTACTGGAGGTCTGCATAAGGGGGTCCTCTCCTGGGGCACAGGGGGGCACTGCATATTGGCACCACTACAGGGGGCTGCCCCATATCTTTATTTTTACTTTACATTAACCCTACCTGGAACACTTGAGGGGGGGGCACCTTAGCATGCACGTGCTCCGGGCACCCTGGCTACACGCTACTCCTCTGCCAGGGCTGCCTGCATGCATTTGCCCCCCAGGCTAAAAGTTGCCAACCAGCCCCTGGTTCACAGGCACATCCTGCTGCATAAATCATCAGCAAAATGGCACAGCCACAATTTTCTCAAAAATTTGCAGATGCACAGTAGAGAAAACATCTAGAACATGGTGCAGGTGCCCCGGCTTGGTGCCCCTGGTTAATACCCAATCTTGTTTTATTATGTTTGATTACTCTTTTGTTCCCAACTGTAAAACACAATCAATATACTGCATCTATACATAAATAAAAGCTATATATAGGTGAGAGATACATGACACATGCAAGTCATTCAAACGCAATGGCGCTGATTTAAGGTTAGATACAAACTGCGCTGCAATGCATGTTAAGTAAATGCAATTCTGTTTGACCTGTAGGGCAAATACTGCAATCTGTACACTGATACCAGCCAGCTTTCTTTACATTGGTCTTTACAGTTGGAAAACATTGTGCCCCCTGACATCTAAATAGGTATATACAGTACATTTACATTCTTCCCTTTGCATTCTCTCCCCTAAATAAATTGACAGAAAAAAAACCACACACAGACATTGTCCCTCACAGGAATAAAAAACACACACTTTGTCCCCCACAGGGAAAAAGAACACACACCTTGTCCCCGACAGGGAAAAGTAAAACACATTGATTCAATGATTTCTCCCACAGCCAGAAATAATATAATATAAATATAAAAAAAACATTCATTAATTTTCATTGCCAATTTCACACCAGTCTCCATACCAGTGAGTGCCTCCAGAGAGTCCAGCACAAGTGAGTTAAAACTAGGGATGAGTGGTTCGGATTCTGTGGAATCCGAACCGCTACGAACATCGGCGTTCCCTGTTCCCTGTCTGACTCGGATCCTCGCGACGATCCGAACGTCATCCTCCTGACGTCGGATCCTCACGAGAGGATCCGACATCAGGGCTCCACAAGTGTAGGGCAAACCGCAGTAAGAGCGGTCTGCCCTACACAGTAACAGTAGCGGCGGCTGTGTGTTTGTTATAGCAGCCAATGAGAGTCAGACAGACTCAAGCAGATTGGCTGCTGCGTCCACGGAGGAAGCCGGCTGGAGCTCACACATGAGCTCCGCCTTCCGGCTCCCCGCTGTGGACGGCAGGAGCTGACGGCAGCATTTACAGCAGGAGTGGGGATTCAGGTAAGTTTTTCTTTTCTTTGTGCGTGTGTGAAAGGGGCCGCTACTGGGGCATGGTATGGGGGCTGCTACTGGGGGCATTGCAGCATAAGGGGGACTACTAAGGGGACAATGCAGCATAATGGGGACTACTAAGGAGGCAATGCAGCATAAGGGGGACTACTAAGGGGGCAGTGCAGCATAAGGGGGACCAGGGCCTGATTAAGGTCTTTGGGGGCCCCTGGGCAACAAACATGTGGAGGCCCCTATTAAATGTGATGAACTGGGGGTATGTGCAATGGGGACTTCAGTAGTGAAAGTGTCCACAGGAGTGGTGCCCTTTATGCAGTGCCTCCAGTAGTAGTGCCCCCAGGAGTGGTGCCCCCTATGCAATTCTCCCATTAGTAGTGCCTCCAGTAGTCATGCCCCCTGTAGTTATGCCCCAAGTAGTAATGCCCCCTGTGGTAGTGTCCCCAATAGTAATGCCCCCCAGTAGTCATGACCCCTGTGTGTGCCCAATAGTAATGTCCCCTGTATAAATGCCCTCAGTAGTAATACCCCTGTTGTTGTGCCCCCAGTAGTCATGCCCCCTGTGGTAGTGGTCCCAGTAGTAATGCCCCCTGTAGTAGTACCCTCTGTATAGATGCCCCCAGCAGGAATGCCCCTGTAATAGTGCCCCTAATAGTAATGCTCCCTCTGTAGTAGTGCCCCAGTAGTAATGAACCACCTTCAAGTAGTAGAGCCCCCAATAGTAATGTCCCCAGAAGTGGTGCCCCCTGAGTAATGCCCCGAGCAGTAATTCCCCCCTGAGTAATGCCCCAGTGCACTAAAAAAAAAAAGAGCTATTACTTACCTTAAGCCCTGCTGCCACTGCCATGCAGGTCCAGGTCGCTAAGCTGCTCCTCTGCACCATGGGAGAGACGTCATGACGTCTCTCCCATAGTGCACTGCATGAGCCGGAGCTCACGAGTGAACTCCAGTCTCCGGCTCCAGCTGCCGCTGGTTACTACTACTGTGGGCAATGCAGCATAGTGGGGACTACTAATGGGGGCAATGCAGCACAAGGGGGACTACTACTAGGGGCAATGCAGCATAGGGGGACTACTACTGGGGGCACTGCATATGGGGACCACTACTGGGGGCACTGTATATGGGGAACTATTGTGAGGTGGTATAAATTGACTGTAAATGACTGGAAATTAATGTTATTGAGGTTAACAATACTCTAGGAACAAAAAAAAGGCCAAATTTTGTGATTTTAGCTTTTTTTGTCTTTTTTTGTAAAAAAATCCAAATCCAAATCCAAAGCCAGTCACGGCAAGTTTGACAAATCCAAATCCAATGCTGGACGACGAATCATAGCCAAATCCAAATCCAGCAAAAATGGTCCGGCGCACATCCCAAGTTGAAACTTGGTCCATCCATCACCCCTTATCCTCGGCACCATGCCAGCATGTGGTGTGCGTGGCGGGACAGCTCACCAGATCGGTCCCAGGTCCCAGCGGCACCCATGCTGCACCCCCTATGAGGTGGCACCCCTTAGTGGCTGCTCCACTGGAACAGGCCTTGAGCCAGCCCTGACAAGGTGTAAAGTTTGCACCCAGTAATTTGATTTGCTCTTAACCCTAAATCAGTCTATTTGGCCCATGTGAAAATGAACAAATATTTATATTATAAATGTGAGTTTAGCTGATAATCTAAATGAAAGCATCTGTCAGCGATTCAAAAAGATTGTTGAACATATGATTTTAATGTTCCACATATCTATAATCACTGCCACTTGCTTTACACACAGTTTTATGGTTACTATTATTAACAGTTGTAGAGCTGACTTTTTGTGTTCGCTAATACACTTTTATTATAGGTGTAATGGAAAATGAGACTATTTTCTGTTAAACTGCAAATTAGTTCTTTATTGTATTTGAAATGTTGAATTTCCCTATGGGCTCACAAAACATTTAATAAAGTGAGCAGCTCAGCCATTTCATTACACATACAACATACAAAGTACTGTTGTAACAATAGCCTGCAAACCAGGAGATCCCCAAAGCTTTGGAAATAAATTACACCACTACTGTCTGCTTCTATTGCAGAACAATTCGACTTCTGTTTAAAACAAGCTCTGCAGGCTGATCTTTAAATAAAGTGTTATTGATTAATTACAAATTCAATGACAGTTAAGAACAAATATATTACATGATATATTTTTGTTACTAGGTAGCAAAATAAACTAAGAAGGAACAACGTTACTTAACATTAAGAGGTACCATACCTGTGTAACATACTGTACTGTCTAACAATACATAGTACTCACATCGTGCCCACCTTTTCTCATTTAACTTATTAAACCTTCTAAAGAGGACAAGTGGAGCCTTTAGTAACCAATCACCTTCTAGCTATCATTTTACAGAATGCACTAGATAGCTACAATCTTGTTGGATATTATGGCAACACCTCAATTTGTTTCCTTTAGAAGAGTTGATAAATCTCCCCCATATTTCAACTGTACAGACTCCAGCAGTGCTAAATACATTTGCTGTTTATAAATAGGAATTAATCGATAGGAATAAAAACATTTTTTCATAGCATCTACAGTAACTTTTAGTTACAACCAGGTATTAACAGAAAGAAATAGTTACTCGGTATGCGGTCGACATTCAGAAGGTCGACTCATTCTAAATGTTGACAGCCAAGTGGTTGATATTGTCATTAGGTTGACCATCAGTATGTAGACATATATTTCAGTCCACATGGTAAAATGTAAGACCAATTGAAAAGGTCGACATTTAACATGTCAACACTGAAATGATTTTTAGGGTTGGGGTTGGGGCTAGGTTTAGGCTTAAATAACCAAAAAACATTTTGTGTGGACATGTTAAATGATGACCTTTTTGAATGTGTTGATCATTTAACCATGTCTACCTAAATACATGTCTACATTTTAGTGGTATACCTAATGACCATGCCGACCTTTTGACTGTCCACATTCAGAATGTGTTGATCTTCTGAATGTGAACCTTCTTCCTATCGATCAGTCATACCACACCCAGTAGCATTTGCTACAGGCTTCAAAGATCCCTGTGACAGCTTGACTTTTGAGTCAGATCACAAGTTGTTTCCACATGGCAGTTCCCAAATCTCAATATAAATTGTCTATAAGGAGCACCAGTATACCACAAGACAAGTAAGTAACTAGCTTAAACTATTTATAAAAAGCATGTTTTACCATTATCTCCACCAGATGTATTTATAGATGTAGTTACTTTTACAACATGCTGCAGCCGTGGGACCCTTTCACGGGTCCCCCAGCCAAAGCATTAATCAGCACTCACTGGTCAGCCCAGGCCGGGGATACCTGGGGAGGTTGGGGCCACCTCAATAATGGGGTTCCCCCTTTCCAGGGCACCCCAAGCCCAGGCCGCTAGCCCGGGGCTATCCCCGGCACCCCTGGGAGGTGGGTGCTGGGTTGATTGTGTCAAAAAATAGATTAAATAATAATGTATTTTATAGGAGAACTAGAGGTCCTAGCAAGCCTCCCCCGCATGCTGGTACTTGGAGAACCACAAGTACCAGCATGCAGGGGATTAAGGGCCTGCTGGTACCTCTAGTTCACCTGCAAAAGAAATATTAATAGAAAGACAAGACTCACACACCGTAAAAAGTACAACTTTATTACACTCAAACATACTCATCTACAATCCCTGTAGCCATTCACGTCCTCTTCTCCATGTAGCATCCACATAACCTGAAAAAAAAATCCATACTCACCTAACCCTTATTCTGGTCCTCTTCTGTCATGTAGGCATCTACGTCTTCAGAAGACAAAAACCTGAACCACAGCAAAAAGTACCGTCGACGGTACTTCCCGAATGACGGCTCAGCTGCGACATTTCACATAGAAATGCATTGGCTGAACGTTCATTGGCTGAGAGAGGAGAGCCTCCGTTCTCTCAGCCAATGAGCAGTTCCCACCAATCAGATAGCAGCTAGGTATAGCAGAGCCCAGGGCACCGTGATAGTGAAGAGTACTTATTTTTACAGTCAGATTGACCTTGAGCTACTCTGCAGTCACATCCAGTGACCCTTAGCTTTGTTCCCTGAGCAGTGGCACATGCATTACTGCCTTAGTTATGACCCTGTTCCTAGTATTTTTACTTGCATTCTGTAGTATTGTAGGCATGCCATTTATTTCACTTTCATACATTTACTTTTTTTAAAACCATTGTAAGTGTATTACCATTTAAAATAAATGTACGTAAAATAGCATATCAAACACACAGCAAATACATTTACTATGCATGTCTTGCATTTAAAAATGTATTTCTGTATACTTACTGTATGTACAAACGTGTGTATTTCATCCTGTCCCTGTCTACTAGCGCATCACAAGTTTACTCCAAAGAATCAGGGGCGCTGAGAGGGGGTGGGGAGGATATTGATTACCCGCACATGGAGGGCCTTGAGGGGGCCCAGGTCAGCCATAGAGGAGGTGAAATGCCAACATGATGCATAGTATTTTAAGTCAGAGTTTTAACAATTTGGTCACACCTCTCCAGCACCCAGGCTTGTCATATGTAAAAACAGGATATAACCACCTCCCTAGCGCACTCAGAAAAGCAGCCTAGGTTAAAACACAGGAGTCACCTTGAGACCCTAAAAGGATATTTTTAGTCTGCAGACTATTACAACAAAAGAGGAACCTTTTACCTGTTAATGTACCAACGCTGCTTGTGAGACACTGGGGGGAAATCCAGATTGCATCCCAGTGCTTTTACCATCATTATTTGGTACGCAGGCTATTTAGGCCTTCTTTGTTGCCTGATTTATGTATGCATGTATATGCTAATTTGTTTCTTAAATATTGTATATTTTTATTGGAGGAAAAAGTTTTTTAATGTGATGGTCAATGTGGACATAATAAACTGTTGATTATATACAGGAAGACGCTATATTCCATTTTTCTCCTTTATCTTTTATGTACTTGGAGTTTGCCAGAAACTGATACTAACGAAAAGAAAGTAACTTATCTTTATTTATTATATTTTAACCTTACATTGGTTTAGTGCCAAGTGTTTCTACACATCATATTCTCTGTTCTTGTCATATGTCTTGGCAGCCCTGCAAAGAATTCCAACTGTATGTTTTGCTTTTTTTAAAGGACTCGCAAAATGAGGGCTGCCCTTGGGCTTCTCAGATCAGGACTGATACATAAAGAATGATTTGGCTTCATGCCATTATACAGCTAGTATATTTAGGAAACTGCCACTCTAATCGGACATATGAGGCTCTGCGGCACCATGTAAGGTGCCACTGACCCATTCCAGAAGTCGTATAGCAGTTTTTCATTTGGCTTGAGTAGTAGATTTAGTTATTACCACAATTATCATATAGGAATATATGGCTGCTATTTCATCTATTAAAGTGACTGGGGGGGCCTATTCATCATCACTTCATTTCTACAAAAGCAGGTGAAAATTTAAATTTTTACCTTCAATTGTAGAAATTAAGTTATCAGGCCATTCATTAAGAAGGTAAAGCAGGAGATATCACCGATATCTCCTGCTTACCTTCCTCTTGCAAATGGCCCGCTGTCCCCATACACTAGTATGGGGACAGAATTCATCAAGCTTCGAAAATACAATATTTTCGGAGCTTGATTGTGGGAGCATTTGCCATCTTCAGATGGCATTTGCTCCCGCAACCCGCTCCTTCCCTATCCGAAAATGATCCCTCCGCCCCTGTCCGGCTCCTTCCACCAGATTTTCGGGGCTCTTGTGCCCATGCGTGACCTGTTACCTGCTCCGAAAGGAGCAGTGAAGCCACTCGCTGGGACAACTGTTTTTTGGATCAGCTGTCTCCGCCCGGGGCAATGATGACTTGCTTCGGCGTATGCAGAGAGTTAGAATGTTAAATATTGGGGTTCGTTTGGATCCTGATAATTAACCTCATGAATAGACCCCTATATGAGGTGATACTGCTATAACATAAGCAATTTGTATAAGTGCTTGCCCCAGGGCCAAATATAATTTACTAGCTATATATATTTTTTTATCACTCTTCATTTACTAACAGTTATTTATATAGCGCAGGCATTTTCCGCATATACACATACATATGTATACAGGCACCGGCTGCCAGCTCTGCCTGTACTTTTAAGCAATACTAAAATAATGTGAAAACGAGGTGAAAACACCAGTTTTTAGTAAAAATAATATTGATTGATATGCCCGTAAGTTTGAGGTGGTGAGTTGACATCCAAGATGAAATGGCAGAAAGACATTCAGTAACGCGGTCCAATACAGATAGTGACAAATCTGGAGAGGATGAGTAGATTTGAGTATCATCTGCATACAGATTATACTGAAATATGAAAGAGCTAATAAGTTTGCCAAGAAACATGGTATAGATTAAGAAAAGCAGAGGATCTAAGACTAAACCTTGCGGTACTCCAACTGACAGAGAAAGCGAAGAGGACATGGATTCAGAGAAACAAACACTGAACAAGCGATTTGATTGGTAGGATGAGTACCAGGATACGACTGTGTACTGAAGACCTAGGGATTGTAGTATTTCTATGAGAAGAGAGTGGTCAACATTGTCAAATGCAGCAGAGAGATCTAGAAGAATAAGTAATGAGTATTAGCCTTTAGACTTAGCAGTGATGAAATCATTCACTACCTTAGTCAGTGCTGTCTCATTGGAGTGTTGGGGATGAAAGCCTCAATGAAATGGATCCTATTAGCTGTGCAAGTCAAGAAAGTGTGTGATGCAAATGTAGGCAAGTCTCTCAAGTAGCTTGGAGGGAGATGGGAGCTGAGAGATGGAACGGTAATTTAAGAGAGAGTTAGGGTCAGATTTCTGTTTTTTCAGACTAGAATTAATCACTGCATACTTGAACAGTGATGGGTGGATAGAAAGAGAGAGAGAGAGAGATTATAGATTGTATACATTTGGGATGAGCACAGGGGACAGAGCTCTACTGATTTGTGAGGGTATAGGATCAAGAGGAGTGGTAGAGTAAAAAGATGAGAAGAGTGTAAATGCTTCATCTATATTTGTGGGATCAGAGGTTCAGGTAAGGAATTGAACCGGTTGCTGGCTGGGGAAGAGCATACCATTAATTTCAGGTTTTAGCAATCTTGTCCTTGAAATAGGAAGCAAGATTTTGAGCACTGATAGTACTGTAGGTGGTGGGTTGGGTGTGGGAGGGGTAAGAAGTAATTTAAATTTATTACAAAGTTGCTTGGGGTTAGAAGCTGGAGCAGAGATGAGAGATTGGAAATATGTTTGTTTGGCAGTGTCCAGAACCTTACGATAGGATTGGTAGAAAGACTTATATATTATTACATACGAGATTTATGCCACTGACGTTCTACTTTATGGGAGAGTTTTTGTTGGTGTCTTAAAAATTTAGAATGCCATTGTTGACATTGGAGTGTGATGGGTAGCTTCATTTTCAGAAGCTAAAGGTCTGTAATTTCTCTGTGTGTATTTAATTGGATCAGAAAGTGTCAGTACGCCTTCCCTCTTTGATTCCACATAGTTTATGAGAATAACATACTTTAATGAGTTAAAAGCTATTTATTGTAAATCAATGTGAAAAACAATTGTCTGAAATGTATCCCAATTTTGTTAGTTGTATCTCATAATCAGCCCCTTGCTACAAGCAGGATTTTGTTTATATATTTAACATTCAGTCAGATTCTAAAATTCTGCACTGTACAGTAAGTACTGTTTATAAAATTCTATCCCAATTTATTACAGGCATAAAATATTATAATTTAAATATTTTAAAGTTCATTATGAAACATCCATCAGCACATTGTTCACTTTGGATAAAAATAAAAGGAATAATATCTCTCAATTAGGCCTCTATAAGGAGATCCATAGAGACTACAAGCAGCTGATCAAATGGCTGCAGTCAAGAGCGAGCAGGTAGCATTACATCTCATTTTATGGCACCAGGGTATGAGTATGGCTATACTGTATAGGACATGTACTAATGATACTTTCATTATTATTTTAAAATGTCCAATGTATTTTATTGTCTAAGGAACAGTCATTAGCCTAATGATGAAGCTAAAAAAAGGCATTTCTATTATTTATATGCCCTGCTACATGCATTAAAGCTATAATGTGTAACAGTGTTGGAAACACTCTTCTTAAAATCAATGACAATGGTTTGTATAGATGACGGCTGCATTGGTGATTAATAAAATATATTATAACAATAATGCATTTCTAGGCAAGTCAGTTTCAGACTGCTAGTGCCAGGCCCTTTGCATTGCCACAGAGAAAGAGAAATATGACTGGTAGTTTTCAGTACATACTGTATGTGAGCTCTGTGTGGTGTCCATTTACAGCTTACCCCTGAAACTTCAACTGAATTTATGTATGAGCGTTATATATATTTTATATAAAGGATTCACTAGATACACTTATCTAGCACTAGAAAACACCATATTGATAAGTTTTTCTCACAAATATTAAAACTGTCAAATATAACCTAGTAATTCCTGGTGATGGTTGGGTGAGTAGACAGGTTTGGGGAGATGTAAATGTGCCCATACTGTATGTGTGAGAGTTAAGTAACATCACTGATACAATTTGAATGTTACATGGCCAACTGTAGCTAATGAAGAAGAGTCTTCAGAGGAGATTTGCCAGGCAATAGTTTTCTATGCAGTTTCCAAACCTCCACACATCAGATGTAGGTTTTACAGCAAAACCACAGAACTACCTTTCCTGCCGTTTGTAGGTTGTAAGCTCAAACCGCATGTTATGAGTGGCAGGTTGCAAACCACATGCCATACAGGTCAGACTGCATACTGTTTATACCACAACGTGCATTCTCTAGTAGCCTAGCTTGCACATCATCAGACTGGGGGGTCTATTCATCATACGATAAATGGCCAAGTAACCATGCGGAAACGCTAGTTTCCACATATTTAGGTTACCGCGCTATTCATCATCAGGGGTCCGATAGGACCCCCTGATATTTAGCAAACTTCGAAAACTGAAAGTAGTCAGAGTTTGCTTCCGAGAACAAGCGCCATCTTGGGTCCTCTCTGAGGCCTGAAAAAAATATACTGTACCCCTCCTAAAAAGAACCTGCCTAATGCACTGGGCCCCCCTGATACTCTTGACCACAGAGGCACTTTAGGAGAGGAGGAGGCGCCGCAGTAGACTCGTGCCGGGGGTGTTTTAAGAGAGGAGGGAGCCCGTATGCAGTCTTCGTTTGGGCACCCTCCTCTCTGTTAGTGCACTGAGTGCAGTAGATTCTGACTTGAAGCTAGAATCTACTGCACATGTGCGGATCTCCGGGAAAATGGCGCCTGCGCCTTTATCCCGGGGACATTTTTTCTGCACATGCGCAGGTCACCGGGAAGATGGCCACCGCCAGTGATTTTCTTGCTGCTCTGCAGAACCGGTCCGAGCACACCAGAGTCTGCGGAAAGGTAAGTATAATTACCTATGGGTGCAGGGTGTGCGGTGTGGGTCCCCCGTGTGTCCCGCACACTTTGCACCCATTATAAAAATCCCTATGCATTGTGCCTATGCATTGTGCCAGAGGGCCTGACTCAGAGCCGGACGCTCTTTAAGAGCGCTCGCTCTGAATCAGGGCTTTTTTGGGGGGGGGGGGGTTGCGGGCTCCTGGCCGCTTGCTAAGCTGTGGGTAACCACCCACAGCTTTTGCGAGCGACCAGGTGATGGTTGTGATGGTCGTGACCTTCGGGGCTTGCGACGAGACCCTTGTGGTAGGGTTTCGTCTATAGCAAGCCCCAGAGAGCTTCCTGCTCTAACAGAGCAGGAAGCTCTCCACTGACATCACTGGTGATGTCAGTGGTGCCGCCCACAAACGCCAGGCGTTACTTCGGGAACGCCTCCGTTTGTGTAGCCACTCCCCCACCCCGCCTCCAAAACGGGGCAAGCTGTCAATCAAAATCGACAGCCACCCCCTTTTGGTGCGAGACCTGTAACGACAGAGCGCCCGTCGCTGGCTGGGTCTCGCGCATGCGCACACCGGAGCCAGCTCCGGCATGTGCATGCACAGTGAGGGACCATCGACCCGCTTGTGAGCGCTGTGCGCTCGCAAGCGGGTCTGAATCACGCCCAGAGTTCCAAAATGTCACTAGTACCGTGACACCATCTACCATTACCTTTAAATACTATTTCATGACTCTTGACACTTCAGTGTATATGTTTAACAGTATTGGAAAAATTGAAAGTGATTAGATATGGGTATGGATCTCTGTGGGGGCTGAGTGAAAATATTATCTAACAAATGGAAGAATATGAGTGTAGAATGCAGGAAATAAAAGTGTAGTTACAGATATCTGCAGTCATTTAATCAGTGCTGCAAATAAGTATGATTTAAAAGATGTACTGAATGACTAGATGGATATGTCTATAGGAATGATAAATAGCATTGGTATATAGAAAAGTGCATTGTATAAAAGGATAATAAACATAATCAATGATAAAAGGTAATGATAAATTTAGTAAAACATAAAATAAAATACATAGGTAATAATAATTATATAATTAAGTCTAAATTTAATTGTGAAATTAATAGTTAGTAATAAGAAATGAGAAATACCCACAATATGAATAGATGATTATGTATTCAAGCATGAATAATATATTTTAGTTTGTATGTTTTATATAACGTGTACTGCTCTTTTCTCCCCAAAAAAATGTATTGAGGAAAAAAAAAATTAATAATGTAAATCCACAAAAAATAAATTAATACACTAAAAAGAAAAAATAATTATAGTAGGAAAAATACATAATTTAAAGCTGTAACTGTGGTGGTTAATTATAGGAGGTAACCCTAAATGTGTTTCATTTCACTGGGTTCTTTTACTAAAGAGGCCACATTTTGATTTTCAAAAGAACCCACTGATGACTCTACATACTGGTGGTGCAACATTTTGAGATAACTTGTACATAGAGAATATCCACAGGCACAACTTCAAAGCTATTTATGTCTCTGTTTATTTTATTGCTTTATTCATTTTGTATATTTTATCAAAAATTTATTTTTAGTGTACTTTAGTATATTTAGATTCAATTAGCAGTGGGTTGTGTCACGAGGTCTGTTTCTCAGGGTAAAGTGAATGGGACTGTGCAATAAGAGACCCATGATCAACCATTAAGCAGCCCCGAGGCAGCAGTTAACCCATTTTTCTGCTCGCACCAGCAGAAATAAACATTAATTGCTATCTCAAGGCTGCTTACCAAACTGTAATTGAATAGCTAATGGCACCTGAATAGACTGCGCCATTCAACCCATGGCTGATTGAATCCCATGGTTGTAACTATCACAGGTGCAAGAGGTGCAGCTGCTATGGGGCCCAGATCTTAGGGGGGCCCATCTTCCCTGTCAAAGTTACATGTATTATATAAAAAAAACTTACCATTTGGTAGTACATACAAACTTCTACTAAGGGGTCTTCAAATACCTAGTTATGCCCCTGAATCTGCCTCTTAGGGGTATATTTACTAAAGTGAGAGTTTTTTGAAGTGGAGTTGTTGCCAATAGCAACCAATCAGATTGTAGCTATTACCTTCTAGAAGGTGCTACAGTAGACAAATGATAAGTAGGATCTGATTGGTTGTTGTGGGCAACAACTCCTCTTCCATAAACCCGCACTTTAGTAAATATACCCCTTAGGGGCCTTTTCATGATGTTAATTATTGGGGTCCAAACGGACTCCGATAATTAACATAATTCGCCACGGCCACCGGAGCAATTCAGCATTGCTCCGGCGTGGTGGCAGCTGATGTGAAATCAGCTGCCCCCGCGAGCGGCATAACTGCTCCTTTTCACAGTGATGGCGGTGCGCATGCGCGACCTACAGGTCACGCATGCGCACAAGATTCCCGACGTCCGGCGGAAGGAGCCGGACAGGGGCGGAGGGATCCGAAAGGATCCCGTCTCGCAACCCGGACCTACTTCCCATATGGAAGAGTGGGTTGCGAACCCCAAGCGGGGGTATTCGCCATCTGAAGATGGCGAATGCCCCCGCAGTCAAGCTCTGAAAATATAATATTTTCAGAGCTTGACGCATTCTGTCCCCGTATGGGGACAGCGGGCCATTCCGCAAACGGAAGGTAAGTAGAAGATATCTGTGATATCTCCTGCTTCACCTTCTTAATGAATGGCCCGAATACTTAATTGTCACAATTGCAGGTGAAAATGTGCTTTTTCACCTGCTTTTGTGACAATTAAGTGATGATGAATAGGCCCCTTAGTGTTTTAGTGTACTGTATTAGTGGGTGTCAGTAATTTATACAGTGACAGTGTATTGTGGGTGTCAGTATTGTATAGTGTGAGTGACAGTAATGTACACTGAGGCCGTGTATTGACGGTGCAAGTATTGTAAATTGTCAGTGGCGTTTTAAGAAAGGAGGGGGCCCATATGCAGATTCCGTTTGGGCCCCATCCTCTCTCGTGCGGTGCCACAGAGTCACAGTGCAGTATATTCTGGCTTTGTGCCAGAATCTACTGCGCATGCACGGGGCAGCAGTACTGTGCATGCGCGAGTCACTGGGAAAATGGCCGCCACCAGTTTCCCAGTGATTTTCGGCCCGGCGCTGCAGACCAGCACTCTGGTGACTTCGGATGGGTAAGTATAAAACTATATGGGTGCAGGGTGTGCGATGTGGGCCCCCCTGGAACCAGGGGCCCGTGTGCGCCACACACCCTGCTCCCATTTTAGATACGCCCCTGTATATTGTGCATGTCATTATTGTATGGTGTGAGTGGCAGTAAATTGTGTCAGCATTGTATAGTGTGGGTGTCAGAATTGTTTAGTGTCGGAAAGGACAGACTTTGGCTCTGGCAGCTCTCTGTGCCTACGGCATGTGCACATATGAAAAGGGGATGTGGCCATGCCCCACAGGGCAGGTCATGAATAACAATAGCAGAGCGCTGCTCGGGCAAGACATTTGCCTAAAGTGCCAGATGGCCAGTCTGGCCATTAGTATCAATGTCAGTATTGTTCACAGTGGCAGTATATTGTTGGTGTAAGAACTGTAAAGTGTGGGTGTCATTAATGTACACAATGGTAGTGTATTATTGGTGCAGTATTGTATAGCATGTCTCAGTGCTGTAGAGTATGGGTGTCATTCAGTGGCATATCTATAATGGGTGCAATGTGTGCGGCGGGTCCAGGGGGGCCCCGCACCGCACACCCTGCACCCATTTTATTTTTTAAACTTACCTGTCCGTGGTCCTGCGGTGGGTGTCAGCACTGCTCAGAATACCGAAAAATGGCCGCTGCTGCACTCTAGTTCCCAGAGTTTACTGTGCATGCACAGAACGCCGGAAAATGGCTGCGGTGGCCATTTTCCCGGTGTTCTGTGCATGCGCAGTAGACTCCAGGCACGCTCTAGTGCCTGGAGTCTACAAATGCTCCGGTGGCTGGCCAGCCGCATCAGTCGGCTGCCGGCCACCGGGAAGAGAGGAGGGGGCCCCACACGGGGAGTGCACACGGGGAGTGCACACGGGCCCCCTCCTCTCTTAAGACGCCCCTGGTGTCATTAGTGTCTCAGTACTGTAAAGTGTAGGTGTCATTAGTGTACACGGTGGCAGTGTATTATTGGTGCAGTATTATATAGCATGTCACAGTTCTGTAAAGTGTGGGTGTCATTAGTGTACACAGTGGCAGTGTATTATTGGTGCTGTATTGTATAGAATGTCTCAGCGCTGTAAAGTGGGGGTGGCATTAGTGTACACAGTGGCAGTGTATTATTGGTGCAGTATTATATAGCATGCCTCAGTGCTGTAAAGTGGGGGTGGCATTAGTGTACACAGTGGCAGTATATTATTGGTGCAGCATTGTATAGCATGTCTCAGTGCTGTAAAGTGTGGGTGGCATTAGTGTACATAGTGGCAGTGTATTATTGGTGCAGTATTGTATAGCATGTCTCAGTGCTGTAAAGTGGGGGTGTCATTAGTGTACACAGTGGCAGTGTATTATTGGTGCAGTATTGTATAGCATGTCTCAGTACTGTAAAGTGTGGGTGTCATTAGTGTACACAGTGGCAGTGTATTATTGGTGCAGTATTGTATAGCATGTCTCAGTGCTGTAAAGTGTGGGTGTCATTAGTGTACACAGTGGCAGTGTATTATTGGTGCAGTATTGTATAGCATGTCTCAGTGCTGTAAAGTGGGGGTGTCCTTAGTGTACACAGTGGCAGTGTATTATTGGTGCAGTATTGTACAGCATGTCTCAGTGCTGTAAAGTGGGGGTATCCTTAGTGTACACAGTGGCAGTGTATTATTGGTGCTGTATTGTATAGCATGTCTCAGTGCTGTAAAGTGGGGGTGTCATTAGTGTACACAGTGGCAGTGTATTATTGTTGCTGTATTGTACAGAATGTCTCAGTACTGTAAAGTGTGGGTGTCATTAGTGTACACAGTGGCAGTGTATTATTGGTGCAGTATTGTATAGCATGTCTCAGTGCTGTAAAGTGTGGGTGTCATTAGTGTACAGTACACAGTGGCAGTGTATTATTGGTGCAGTATTGTATAGCATGTCTCAGTGCTGTAAAGTGTGGGTGTCATTAGTGTACACAGTGGCAGTGTATTATTGGTGCAGTATTGTACAGCATGTCACAGTGCTGTAAAGTGTGGGTGTCATTAGTGTACACAGTGGCAGTGTATTATTGGTGCAGTATTGTATAGCATGTCTCAGTGCTGTAAAGTGTGGGTGTCATTAGTGTACACAGTGGCAGTGTATTATTGGTGCAGTATTGTATAGCATGTCTCAGTGCTGTAAAGTGTGGGTGTCATTAGTGTACACAGTGGCAGTGTATTATTGGTGCAGTATTGTACAGCATGTCACAGTGCTGTAAAGTGTGGGTGTTATTAGTGTACACAGTGGCAGTGTATTATTGGTGCTGTATTGTACAGCATGTCTCAGTGCTGTAAAGTGTGGGTGGCATTAGTGTACACAGTGGCAGTGTATTATTGGTGCAGTATTGTATAGCATGTCTCAGTGCTGTAAAGTGTGGGTGGCATTAGTGTACACAGTGGCAGTGTATTATTGGTGCAGTATTGTATAGCATGTCTTAGTGCTGTAAAGTGGGGGTGTCATTAGTGTATGCAGTAGTGCTATATTGCGGGTGTTAGTATTGTATAATGTGGAAGTCAGTTTTGTAAAGTGTAGGTGTTGTAAGAATATGTGTGTACAGGTTGGGGTGGCAGTTACAGTAGTGTACACACCAGTGTATGCCCTGAGACAACGAACAGCCCAGATTGCTTAACCAGTGCGGTGGTTTAATGATTGCAGTGGCATTACAGCCATACTCACAGTTATCCACATTGACTATGGAGTGGAGCTTGAGCGGAATGGGGTGTCATACAGCTCACCAGACGGTAAGTGTATATGGGTAGCGGTGCAGCCGAAACCAGGCTTTCTAGTAGCAGAGGATGGTTGTAAAACACAGTATATCGCAGGTCTCATGTAATTAAGTTGAAGACTTCCATTTTCCACTGTAATGCTCTAACACAGTAAACAAGATTGTGCAGAGCATGCGCAGTACTAGGTTTGGTGGCCACCTTGGTAAGGGAGTGAGGGTTCACTGGAAATTCCAATATGGAGTTTGCACGGTAGTGCTCTCCATCTTCAACAGATGTCAGTAATGCATACATTACACTGGCGGTGTATTATGGGCAGGGGCGTCGAGAGGAGAAGGGTACTAATTACTTGAGCCCGGGCTTATTGGAGGGGCCTGGTGGGGGTCCAGGTCTGACACCGCGCTCCCCTCCCTCTTGTCTGTCAGCAGCCCAGCATACACTGCTGTGTGCTGGGCTGCAGTAGGAGCAGGGCCACTGCTCACTGCCACTGAGCAACAGCAGCAGTCTCCTCTCCTCTGTCTGTGAGGCGAAGCGATCACACTGATCATCCCTCCCCCTGGATTTGTGCCAGGCTAAGGGGCTCACAACGACCCCCTCCATGACGCCCAGCGCAGCGAAAGGAGCTGCAAATAGTTTTTTGTTTCCTGGGGCTGCAATTAGTCTCCTTGATTATTGGTGTTAGCAGTGGCTGCTCCAGAGGTGAGGCTGAAGCACAGTCCAAGATTCAAATAGGGGAACCACACCAACTGTCATTTCAAACACTGCCAAACATAGATAGCTGGGACTCACTGGCAGCTATGTGGCTCCCCTACTTGAAATTTGGACTGTGCTGCAGCTTTTCCCTGGAGCAGCCACTGAGTGTTAGTATTGCATAATGTGGTGTAACCAGGGCCGAAACTAGGATATCTGTCACCCGGTGCAAGGCAGCAATTTTGTGCCCCCCTCCCTTCCCGTCCCTGGATTTTGTCCTTGCTCCTCCATAAGGCAGTGCATTACTCAGACGTCCCTGGTATAGTGACTTACATTATTCCATACACCATAATGCCCATTACACATTATGCCACACACTGTAATGCCTATTACCAAAGTGCCACTTACATATTTGCCCGACACCATTTTATGCCCCACAGTAATGCTTCTAATTACTTTAAAATTACCTGCTCATTGCCATGGGGTTTCATGCTTGTTGTCAGGGGATTTATGCTCATTGCCAGGGGGTTTCATGCTTGTTGTCAGGGGTTCCATGCTCGTTGCCATGGGGTTCCATGCTCGTTGCCATGGGGGTTTATGCTCAGCCAGGGGGGTTTATTCGTTGCCAGGGGGGTTTGAAGGGAGAAGATGCAGCTCTCAGCATCCTCTCCCTGCAGCGCCAGCGTTCCTGGCACTTCCGGGAATGCTGTGTGCATTGCGCTCTGCTAACAGTCACTAGAGGTCCAGTAGGACCTCTAGCATCTGTCTCTTCCCTGGCGGCGGCCATTTTTTGATGGCCGTTTTCAGCAGAGTCCATGTGGACGGCTAGTCAGCATGGAATCTGCTGAAAACGGCCATCCAAAAATGTCCGCCGCCAAGAAAGAGACAGACACTAGAGGTCCAGTAAGGACCTCTAGTATTAGTCTCCTCTTCAGCGGCGGCCATTTTCAGATGGCAGAGTCTGCTTTTTCACCCCCCCGCAATCCCCTCCCGGTGCTCGTGCACCTCTAGCCCCCCCCTAGTTGCGGCCCTGGTGTAACTAGTGTACACAAGGGCAGTGTATTTTAGGTGTCAATATTGTATAGTGTGGTTTCAGTAGAGTGCACAGTGGCAGTGAATTCTGGGTGTCAGTGCACAGTGGCAGCATAGTCATGCACATCACATTCCACTAGGTTGTGCACTCAGGAAAATCTAGAGAGGGATATTCTGCATCACAAACACAGTATGCCTCACTGTATACTTCAGTGACATGCGGTGAGGTCAATGACTGGGGAGGCACACATGGAGATGGGTCTGAGTGCTGGAAGCCTGTAGCACCCACTGCTCACTGTAACTCTCCCCTCACTACACTAAGCTTCAGTGTCCATTGACTCTCCTACCTGCACAGCTGTGTCTTCTCTTGCTTCTGCTGTTTGAGCTCCGATCTCTAAACACTGCAGTTCACTTCCTGGTCACATGACACATCCAAAGTGTCCATCAATGCTCAAGGGACACCCCCATACTCAGAGGCATGCCTCTTTTAGCTCTCTTTCTGTGCAGCTTACTGCCCGTGGTGTGGCCCCGCCCCCAGCTCTGCAAGCAGTGTCTGACTATACAGAAGTGAGGCTGAGCTATAGCAGCCTCATCTCTAGTCTCACTGCAGTCCCAGATAGCGCCACAAAGCTGGTGAGTGTTAACTATAAAATGATTACACTAAACAAAGAAGATGTTTAGAAGTTATAAATATCTTCTTTGTATTAGTCCAGTGGTTCTCAAACTCGGTCCTCAGGACCCCAAACAGTTCCCATTTTCCAGGTCACCTAGCAGGTGCACAGGTGTAATCATTACTTAATGACACATTTTAAAAGGTCCACAGCCACTCTATATATTGTGTCTTCTTTCATATATACAGTTACAGCGGCTGTTGTCCTACATTGTATAGGCACTGATGTACTCTTCCTCACATCTCTGATTACTGCTGGAACTGTGGGCCTGATTCAGCAGTGGACGCCCGATGTTTGGGAATCTGCACAGGTGCAGGACCCATTCTGCGAGTGTGCAAAATGGGTCCTGCTAACTCGCTCACAGACTGGCAGTCTGCTGCCATTTGTGGGTGAAGAGGTGGCGGCGGCAATGGCCTCTGTTTCCCGAAATGTAGGCGTGTCGCCACCGTTGCGGGGGAGGTAAGAAGCCAGGATCTCCGTCTGCTGATGGAGATTTCCTGGCCTCTTCCTCAAAACTGCGGCGGCCGGCTGCGGGACCCCATGGGTCACCGCAGCCGACCGATGTTACGCAGATTATCTGATGCTGCGTTGGACAACACAGCTCCGATAAGTAATGCACAGGAGGCGTGATGCCTCCTGCTGTATTACCATATCTGCAAGGATCGCAATTGCAAAGCTGCCTGCGTGCATACATCATATATCTATAGCCTGTGTGCAGCTTTGCAATGACGATCCTTGCAGCATCAGGCCCTGTGTTAGGTAATCATATCCATTACAGTTAAAACTCAGTATTAGTCAAAACTAGTAAACTACTGAAAGGAAGGGGAGATGTGGGGCATGGAGAATATTTTACATCCTCCGCTCCCCTGTAACAAATATAATGTAACTGTAATATATACATTTTGATCACTTAAAGGGACACCATATTTCATATTTTTGATCATCTGCTTTCTACTGTTTCTCTGTACACTTATTTTCTTGTCTGTCACTTACTGAATACAGAATAAAGTGAAAGGTAAAACACAGTATTGAATATGTACATACTGCAGTTAGTAATGCTCGTGTAAAATATTAGTTTATAAAAGTTGCTTACTGGTCCCTGGTTTCAAAAAGGTTAAAGGTATTAACCACCCAAAGAGGTATATTTACTAAAGTGCGGGTTTTTTGAAGGGGAGATGTTGCCCATGGCAACCAATAAGATTCTAGCTGTTATCTTCTAGAAGGTGCTAGATAAATGATAAGTAGAATCTGATTGGTTGCTATGGGCAACATCTCCACTTCTAAAAACTCACACCTTAGTAAAATAAAATATTCACCAAAGTGTGTGACTCTGGGAATCTAGTGCAATCCATAAATAGGAATAAATAGAAAAATATATGTAATTAACCCATAGGGGCATATCCAATTAGCCGCGGGATTTCACCAGCGGCTAATTGTCATGCAAAAGTCCCAGGACACGGGGATTAGCTATTCAATTTGATAGCTATTTTCCCGCATCATTAGAATGGGACTCCTGCGCAAGAACACACTGATTCTGCGAGAACTGCGGAATCAGTGTGTTTTACCCGCTTGCGCAAGGCCGAATAGGGCGGCCTCACGCAGAGTTTACCTCGCACAGGTGAGGTGCGAGGTAAAGTCTGACAGCGGGGACTCGCGCGTGGGGTCTCGGGGACACCCGTGCGTGGAATCCCCGCTAATTGATTTCCCACCAGCACGACAATTAGTCAGCGACATCTTGCTCTTACTGTGTCTGCTTGATGAATCACCTGATCAGCAAGTACTTGTGATCACTCAAAATAAGGGGACATTTAAACTTAGATGACAGTTTGTAGAAATAATATACTTTTCTTTTCATTGTCTCCCTTTAAAAGTTTAAGCAATTCTTTAATTTCTTTTAATGTTGACTGAAATAAAATCACTACAATACATATAGTCACTTCGTACCTCCACGGGAACTACAGAGATTAAATTATGAAGCAAATCTAAGCTTTGAGGCCAATTTTATTTCATCTGTATTCCCTATTTTCATCTCTTCATCTTTCTATCACAATCTGCATCATTATTAGAAACACCAGATTAGCAGCGAAGAATGAAAAGTAAGACATCTGTGCTATAGCATTAATAAATTCAAAATGTTTTGACTTTCATCTTGCAGACATTAGCACTGAGCCACTCCGCATAACGACTCCTGCTCACAGCATCATTGTCTTCCGATCGCATAAAAATATTCATAGTTGAAGGTAAAAAAAAAAGTAATCACCGATATCCCGCATGAACAGTAATAAAAGTCAAAAAGATTGTTCTTAAAACTAGTACTTTTGCCTATTGTTCTTCTCTACCTTTATTGCTAATTACTGGTACAATTTGAAGGCACTGAGGCAAGCCTCCAGCAGTGTGCTGAAGGTGTGTTTCTGCTGTTATGCCCTCTGGCTTAGCTGCCAGCCTATTCCCTTAGATCAGAGCCAGAAGCTAGACTGCTTTCGAATACCGATCACCTAACCTAGACCTAATCCTTTGAGTTCTCTCTGGCATCTATTCCTTCTGCCAGTTTCCTCTTCTGTTCGTATCTTTTCTTCTGAAGTTGACAACAAAGCTATCCTCGGGGCCTTCCTTGATGTAAGGCCACTCTTGATGTTTTTACAGTGTATGTTTTTTTGTACCCTAAACTTGTGCTACTTTTATATTCAGCTAGAACAATATTTGTTCACTACAACATAAAGAGAAATGCTGCCTGTTGCATTGATTTATAGATCTTCTTTTTAATTTGTACGGCTGGCTTTCAAAAGTAATCTTTTGTCACTTCGCCGGTCTTGTTCACCTATAATTCCTTCCACACCCAGGACTTCATATATTTTTTTACCTATCAGCCCAACTTCTTTATTTACCCTAAATTGGCCTGCCGTGCCATTATTAATTTTAGAAGACAGTGATACAAGATGTGCATGAATATGAAATTGCTATGAAGCTGGAAACTTTTGAACAGCTCCTGTCCTTTGTGATAGTGAGTTTTAAAAGGGAAATCTCCAAAGAGCTAATTAGCAGACGAATGGTTCTCTAGCTTGAACAAAGCTGGAGAGATAGCAGATAACTAAAAGGACCTGGCCATGGTTGTTTTAAATCAAAGCATTGATAGTGCACTGAAATGTAACCTTAGGCTGCTACCTGACAGGGACAATATTAGAGAGAAACATGGCAATGTGGAATTTAGTGACAGCCACATCCCATTATTCTCCAAAGAGTAAGCAATCTCCGGCACAACAAGCTAATTATCTGATTAGAGTTACCGGTACGGACAGGGATAGTTGGCCTGTTTACATGGAACTGCTATTGTACAGTATATGTTTAGTGGATTATAAAATGCTACACATAAAATAATTCATACAATGGTGATCGTATAAGCAGAAAGTCATTATACATGAAGTTTGTGATAATCAGATAATTGCATATATATAATTTAAGGGGGTTTATCAGGGAATATCTTTGATTGATAATATTTCATACATAGCGTGTAATTATATAACATTGCATCAATCCAGTCACTGAAAGAATGATCCTTACACACCTACCAACATGAACTATTATACCCAGAAGACATTGCAACAATTAAAATAGTGTTGGCCAATTTAAGAACTTGATTTTAAATGTGTATCCCCAGTAGAATAGATCATGTCTGCAGGTATGTGAATAAGGAGGAAAGGTTTTGTTACCTAGTGGTAGGCATAGTTGTTATAAAGAGGGGGGTGGGGTGAAATATGGGGCAGAGAGATGGGGGACAACGTTCCTAGTTACAGTGTTTCTTATGTTACACAGCACATGAAACTATGGCACAGTCACCCAATATTCACATAGATGTCATAAATGCTGGAGCACATTCTTTTCGGCATGAGAATGGACTGTTGTTTTGTTGATACACTTGGAGGATAAATAATTACAAAGCATTCCCCCCGCTGCTCTGCTATATTGAGAGTGTGGTGTTAGGATAGGCATTTTATGTTTTGTTCTTTTAAATGTTCTTAATATTTTATTTTCAGAAATGTGTTTTTAAATCATTGTTCTTTACATTATACTGACTTTTACAGTTCTTTAAATATTTTACAGTTGTCTTGTATTACTTTTTCAAGGGACATAAAGTCAAGTACACTAATGAGCCAAATTCACAATAGTAGACTGATCAAATATAGTGTAATAATTTCAATATAAATAAAAAAACACTTTAACTTTAAAGTCACAAATGCCCGAAGACATTTTTGAGGCTACAATCAAATAACAAACTAATGTTGCAACTGAGAAAGGCTAACGTTTAAGCAAGATTTAATTAAAAAAATGAATAAGTTAAAGTGGTGCTTACATTTTTGGGGTCTGATTCTGAGTTGGGAGCAAAGTAAAAAGAAAAGCAAGTAACTTTGCACCTTGCAAAACCATGCTGCACTGCAGGTGGGGGAGATTTAAAATGTAAAGAGAGATTTAGATTTGAGAGGCGTGTGCCCACATTCATATCTACATTGCAGTGTAAAAATAAAGTTGTCCAGAATTTGCGGGCTACATGCAAAAGCAGCTATTAGCTGTATATATGTACTTGCACCACTTGTTATGTAGCATGGTTACTCCAGGTGCAAAGTTACTAGCTATTTTTGCTTTGCTCCCAACTTAGAATCAGCCCCATTATATTTGGAAAAGCAGCAGGTAGTGCTAACATCTTCAATATTGCATTTTCAATTTACTAATATAATTTGCAGAGTTAGTGAACTTAGGCCCTCATTCAGAGCCGCTCGTTAACAGCAGTACGCTCGTTGTGTTCCGATGTTGTGACACCGCGCATGCGCCGGTGTAACACTGCGCATGTGCGTACGGCAGATTGCGAGCTTTTTTTCACTCGTTCGGCAAATTGCGAAAAGGAAGTGACATGTCAAATGTGATTGACAGAACAGGCCGTTTTTGGGCGGTGACGGGGGTGGAGATGGGAAAACGCAGGCGTGGCGAGGCGTTTTTTGGGCGTACATAAATTAGCTCATTCGAACGTCCAATGTGTTTGTACCAACTCATACGTCACTGGCTGATCCTCTTTCCGCACAGCTTAGGGTCTGGATTACTCAACCACAATGGCGATGGCCTTGTCCTTTTGCCCGAGCCTCCGCGATGTTTCATCAATTTATCACGGCTTGTCAGATAAACAATCAACTTTGGATTGAAAACCAGCTTGTAATGTTTTTTTTTTTTTCACTTTGTAATAGCACAAAACCGTCTTCAGATGAAAATCTCGGCTGCTAATTTCAGGATTACACAATCAATTTGCGTTTTTTGGTAGGAATGTATTTTACAAGTTGGTTAGTATTTTTGCATTTTGTAACAATATTGTAATCATCTTTGTGTGTATTGTAACCTTTTGCATTGGTCTGTTGTTTTTTTTTACATTTATTCCAAAGTGTTCCTTAAAGTAACATTTTGTTTTAACCCTTGATTTTGGGAAAGTCCCAAACTCAGATTTTGTTTTTCCCTTGTGGGACAGAATTAACTATAAAACAATTGTCAATTAATGTCACAATACAGTTGAGAACAATTTGTAGGTTTTATTTGCAAAACACATTTTTAAACAAATCATGTGCATTGTCACGTACATTTTTGGGGTCCTTGTTACCCACTAATATTTGACACATATTTTTTGTTTAAATGATATTTTTGGCACAAAAATGACAAAATTAATAAAAACAATTCACAAGAAAGGAGAGGGAAGTTTTGGCCAGAAAGGAATATGGGGCAAGCACAAAAGGAGTGTGGGCAAAGTAGCCAGTGCTGTCATCGTTTCTTTCCCCGTTTGGCTGGGGTAGGGTGGGCGCCAGACCGGCTCCGGGATGTCCTCTGGCTGGCCTGTCCAGAGGTAGATGTTGTGGCCTCTGGACTAGGCACAGGGCTAGGCACATTTGGAGGAATGGCTGTTGTTGTGCCAGAGGTGGAGGATCCTGATGTTCCGGCAGGAAGGGAGGTCGGCTCCACCATGTGCTGGCGAACGAGCTTCTCCAGGGCATTGGCAATTCGGATGTTGGCCCTGGTATTTTCAGCCAGGGCCTAACCAATGGTTACGTTGGCCGCCGCATTTTGCTCCAGGGCCTCAGCCACCCGTAGCAGACTGGCATCCATCCTCTGCAGAATCTCCGTATGGGAATCCACTGCTGGAGGCCATTTTTAGGAACCGCAAACACTATCACTCACTGAATGTAATGGTGGTATGTGATGCCTCCCTCCAGATCCTGTCCCTGAATGCAAAATTACCCGGGAGTGCACATGACTCATTCGTCATCCGGCAATCAGGGATATGGCAAAAATTAGACAACCTACAAGCTGGTGATGCGTGGCTTCTGGGTAAGTGGAGGCCTTTAGTACATACCAATGCTAAGCTTGATACACAGTGTTCCTGATGTTGTCACTTCTTTTTCACAGGAGACAGTGGATACCCTTGCACGCCCTGGATGCTCACTCCTTATTTGGCTCCCACATCAGGGCCACAAAGTAATTTTAATTCCGCACTTACAGCCACAAGGCAAGTGGTGGAGCGCTGTATCGGCCTTTTAAAAGGCCGATTCAGATGCCTCCACCGCTCTGGTGGCGAACTCATGTATTTGCCGGATGTGGTTTCGAAAATTGTAGTCCTGTGTGGGATATTTCACAACATCGCCATAAGGAGTGGTGTCCCAATGCAGCCAGAGGATGCCTTGCCTGAGGATGGCCCCCCCGAGGTTGGTCGGAGGTCAGTATGTGGGGGGGCCATATGCGATGATGTGGTGGCCAGATATTTTAGGTAATTATTGGCACAAAAGAAGTTCTTTGACACAATGTCGTAAGGATTTTTTGAGACCATCAAATTAATTGGTTTATTATTTCCCATCTTGTGTTTTATTTTATAATCTTTTGGACTGAAACGATGACTACTTCCTGCTACCCAAAAATCACTTCATGGGGACACATTGGATATATATTCTGGACCCAATTTTGAAATGCAACATTTGTTGCATCATGTTGGCATGCTCATTCGTCAACCAGTTCTTGATTTTTCTTTAAATTTTTCTTATGGTGTTTGCTGGTTTTTACATTTTGTTATCGCTGTGTGTATTGTTTGTGAACCAACACTTTTGTTTTTTGTTTATGTGGTGAATAAATATTTTGCTTTTGTAATTCCAAAAATTTTCTTGTACATTACAAGCAAGTGTAAGCAGGTTCACCCACGTTAAATTTGCTTAAGGGTTAATCCTGTAATGTCGCAATTTGCACATTATTTAACTATGCTTTGTGGGTCCAAACCAACACCAAAAGGTATTATGTAGCATCAGTATGCTTTGGAATCTCGGCCTAAGCAGGTTTCCCCCAAAATTGGAACATGTAAAATTTTTAAAGTGAAAAAAGAAAAAAAAAGAAAACTCGCAAAACCGATTGTTAGTGTTAGCTGTTTCATGTGCCTGCTTTAAAAAAATCAACATAACACAATCTTAGTGACATTAGTTGCAAATACTTGCTGCAAGAGTCTACTTATGTAAGTTTAAACAATCTAAGATTTTGAGACAAGGAATGAGACTGAACTCAAAATTTAACTTTTTAATTAGGAAAAATAATTTGAGGATAAAAATAAAAAATTAGGGACGCAGGATCCCTGCCATACGATCCAGGATCACCAGCAGGCCGATCACGTGCCCCCGCATAACTTGGACGCACCCGGCTAGGTCCGCCAATCGCCTCTGGTCCTCTGTGGGTTAGAAAATTGTAGTGCTTACTACAATGAATCCATAATTTAAGAATCTCCAAAAAAACACAAGCAAAAGAGAGTTATCAAAAAGTGACAATAGTGTGGCAAAAAGCACATTTTAACCAAAACCCAGAAGCCCCAAAAAATGGACAAACAAAAAATCATAAAAAACAACAAAACGGAAGCCAGACAGACAAGTTTGACTGTTTTGCCATGTGGGATATGTGTATGGGGGAAATCAGCAGTGAAATGTAAATACAAACAGATATATAACAAAACTTTTGGCAAACCAGAAAAAGGAAAAGGCACAAACACAGGATTAGATCAACACATTTTCAACAACAAAAAGGGATAAAAGGGAAACATACCGTTATGAATGACGGCTGGCCCCGAAACAACTCCCTCGTCCTCCTCGGAGGTGGACAAATTTCCCAAGGAGGTGGGAGGGGTGATGACCGATTCCGGCGATGGGGTGGTCAAGAGAGGGGTGGGTTGAGGGTAGGGGGAATTGGGATGGAGGGGAACTAGCACAGAGGGATGGGCGACAGGGTCTGGGCAGGCTGGGGAGGAGGGGGAATTTTGGGTAGAGGAGGTTTGACTGGGGGTTGGGGAGAGGGGACGAGAGCGCCGTCTTTGACGGCGATGACGCCGTAGTCTTCGCTCTGCCCCTAAATGATGGAAAACAAATTGAGGTTAGTTTAGAACATCACCTTGTTAAACGCTAATTGTTTAACCCAAACAAATGAAAACATGCACACGCAGATATGAGTACAAAGAATAAACAGGCCATACAAGAAAACATGCACATGCAGATATGAGTACAAAGAATAAACAGGCCATAAAAGAAAACATGCACATGCAGATATGAGTACAAAGAATAAACAGGCCATACAAGAAAACATGCACATGCAGATATGAGTACAAAGAATAAACAGGCCATACAAGAAAACATGCACATGCAGATATGAGTACAAAGAATAAACAGGCCATACAAGAAAACATGCACATGCAGATATGAGTACAAAGAATAAACAGGCCATACAAGAAAACATGCACATGCAGATATGAGTACAAAGAATAAACAGGCCATAAAAGAAAACATGCACATGCAGATATGAGTACAAAGAATAAACAGGCCATACAAGAAAACATGCACATGCAGATATGAGTACAAAGAATAAACAGGCCATACAAGAAAACATGCACATGCAGATATGAGTACAAAGAATAAACAGGCCATACAAGAAAACATGCACATGCAGATATGAGTACAAAGAATAAACAGGCCATACAAGAAAACATGCACACGCAGTTAGGGCCACAAAGATAAACATGAAAACCGAAGTCAAAAAAACTTACTTTCCGCTATCCGCATGCAAAAGCATGCCAGCAAGCGGGGCGTCCGCCGTTGAAGGTCGGACCACCTGCGCTCCAGCTGGCCGATCTGGCGGCGTGAGCCGAAGGAACGCAGGCGTCCACGAACCTCCGCATATGCGGAACGCTTTTCACGATTGGTGATGGGGGGAGGCTGGCTGGTGATCCGCCTGTCCATCACCTCTGTTAAAACCAGGAGCTCGCGCTTGGTGAATGCAGAGGCTCTCCTGATGGCAATGGTGTATTTTTAATAAAACAGTTTTAATAAAGACCAGAAAATAATTTTGATTGGCTAATGTATTTGGGAAATTAACAGGAACCATTCTATTGGTTAGTGTATGAGTCATGTGTTCGACAGGGCCAAAAATATATTGAGAGTTATGATAGGCTTGATGCAGTGACATGCGTAAGCTAATTGAAATAAAGAAATGAACCCAGTAAAATATGCGTGGGTAAAAACACAGAAAACAAATGGATAATTGGCTCAAACATGTATTTTGACAAATGAAAGCTAATGTTTAAACCGTACGTATTCTGCGGGTAAACACAAACACGAACAAGAGTAAAGTTTATTGCAGTTCAAAAAAAAACATGTGAAGAGCAATTAAGCTAATTGATATATTGATTGGCATGATACGATTGAGGGAGGTAGGCAGAATAAATAAGCAGGTAATCGGAATCTGACAGGCCCACTTCCGGTTTGTACTTGTGCGTGCGTTCCCTGCAAGCCACATTGGGGATGTACGCTCGCTATTTGGCTCGCTCGTTAGGTAGAGGAGGGATCAGTAGTCTTTGGGGTGGAATTTTAGGTGCGTTCGAAATTACGTGCGAGCGCTTAAATTTACATATTTCGGCACGTACGCTGAACGTACGATCGGCCATTTGCGTCCGGCTCTGAATCAGGCCCTTAGCTTTAAACTGTGCAGTACATATCTAACATTACAAGTTGATACAATATTGATACTACAGTAGCTTCTTTACATTGTACAAGTATTCAGATGCCTATTTTGTTCTTTTCTGATTCTGAAAATATTTTACTGATTTCTCACTGTTTCCAGAACTAGTTATAAGACTAAAAAAATTAAACCAAAACAAAGTACAGGTCATACTTACCTACTTCTGCACGCTCTCCTCCGCTAGAATCCCAGAGGAGAGGTGTAGCTGACTGAAGGTGGAGACAGGGTCCAGAGATATTTGTCAATAAGCACCACCCTCTAGTGAGTAATGCCACAAGTCACAGTTCGATCGATAGCGGATGGGACCAATATGACGTGTTTTATAGAAAATGTCATATTGGCCCAACTTTTTCCCTGTTAATGCACGATTCATGGCATTATCCTCCTCAAAGTGCCCACTTTGCTAGAAAACTTACACAGAATATAAAATGCAGCTTATTCTGGCTGGGAGGAATGGCAGAAGATCCAGGTACAGGCTTCAACTTAGAAATTGATCCTCCAGTCTGACACAGAAAAAAGGACTTCCATGCCTTCTATCATCTGCCCCCCTCCACACACACACACCTAGTGAGGTCATCATTGAGTCTGTGCTGACTGGATAACTGTTAATTGAATCAGGGTCCATACTAGGACTGTCCACTTAATTTTGACTTAAGTATAAGTAACTGCACATAATTTCCCCTCTGTGATAGCTACTTGAAATATGGTATGCACACATTAATCTCCAATATTTAAGATATAACATGAGTTCAAAAACAACTGCAATGGGATGTGGGATTGGTTAGATACCTAATTTCTCTGAAACCATAAGTCCTAGTGATTTTTGTATTGCATCTATAGTAACCTGCGTATAGACTTCAGATATTTTTCTCTCAAATCACCTAGCTGTTATAGAAATATACATTTTATGTGAAATACAGATAACATAGGTTTTGTCTTTGATCTGGTTTGTGTGCAGTCACGCCTGGTGTTGAGACTACTAAATGATTGTCCCTGATGTGATCAATGCCAGCTTCCAAGCTTAGCAGAGCAGCAGTGAATAGATACCATGCACTTGCATGTTGTGTCTAATCCATGGAGAGAGGGACTGAGGGCTCTCAGAGCTCTGTGCATACCCCTAATATGATTAAATGAGGGGGGGTGGCTCACAAGGACTGCATTTGATGTCTCCATAAGATAATGTTCCCTGCCTAAAGGCAACTCCCTTTTTGACTGCATGCCATTGTTCCCATTGCAATTTCCAAGAATTTTGGAGGCATGGTATAGTACAAGCTTAGGCCCGTATTTAATTAGTTTCACATACACGATAAAGTTTCGCCTGCTGTACTTTTCACCTACATCATGTATTTTAGTCGCGGAAACTTATCGCGCGCATACCCGAGATTTGCCCTATTCAATTCCAAAAGACGCGAAAATGGAGACACACAAAGTCTGAAGAGTCGAAAAGTAATGTCAGAAATGGGGAAATCAGCCTGAACTCCCCCAAATCATACAGAAACATTGGGGATAAATGTAGTAGTGCCTGATTTTTTGGCTGCAAATAAGTAGTCCTGTCAAATTTGGGGTACTTGAAAATGGGTGCATTTTCAAACTGATGTTTTGGGGCATTTTCACTTGTTTTAGGTTTTATTTGATGCAGTTATCCTTTGGGGGGCTGTCACGAGGGTGCTAAGTGTTTTCCCCACCTTTGCACCTCAAAATAGCGATTTTGCACTTTTTTACTCTACCTATTCAGAAATGGTAAAACAAAATTATGGTAATGAAGACAATATAAATTAATTACAATTGTCCAAATCCACTTAAAAACCTTGATCAGTGGTCTATAGTATAAACAGTCACAAGATGGAAAATGATTAAATAATTGAAACAATGTGTCTCTTGAAGCACACAGCATGGGAACAATCCATGTGTTTCTAATGGTAGAATTGTTGCTGTCACCCTGAAATACGTATTAGGTAATGCTTGATACATTTCAGCAGCATGGATTAGGTAAATGTATCATGTAACAATGAGTTGAATAGGAAAGCTCTCACCCGTATTGCTACACTGTTATCCCTCTGCGACAGAAAGTAACCCAGTTGTAGTACAGGGAGTTTGGAAAGTTCCTCCTCAGTGACTGTGTAGTAAGTGTGAGACAATCCAAATTCAAATAGGGGAGCCACACCTACTGCCAGTGAGTCCCGGTCCACAATGTTTGGTAGAATTTGGTGTAACAGTTGGTGTGGCTCCCCTATTTGAGTTTTGGACTGCGCTGCAACGCCACCTCTGGAGCTGCCACTGTCTGCACACATTTAGCACACAGTCACTGCGGAGGGACTTTCCAAACTCCCAGTATTAACTGGAATGATCTCTTCAGGAGGCCAATGAGGGGGAGTTGGATGCCAAGTGCTACCAGATATGGTGCGGGCAATTGTGTCTGGTTGCTAATGCATATGGACACGTCAGCTAGACAGCTGACCTCAGTTCACATTATTCTCAATGGGAACTGCATTCTGGCCCCTGTTTACCGAGCTCCTAAATACACAGATTTCGGAGCTTGGCCGCAATGGCTAAAGCCATCTTTAGATAGTATTAACAACTTTGTGACTATGAAATGTTGCAATACCTCTATGGCAGCTTCCGTTCTTCTCTGTGACCATTTTTGCATTAGTATAGTGTGCATGCATGACCTTATGGAATTGATGCACGATAGCCATGATCTTGGCCAGGACAGCCTCTTATCAAAAGTGATCTTTGTTAAATTGAATGGAAAATCCATTCCTTCTTGTCACATTATGGTGCGATAAGGGATCTTAATTTTCAGGGCATTTGTAGAATAGGCCTCAAAATAAAATCAGAATATACTGTACTGAGACTCAGCATATCCTTAAAACAATATGAAGCATTTACTTTACAGATTAACGTGCAACACATATTACACAACGTGTGTATGCAAATCTTTTAAGGAGTCTAATCTGTGCATCACAGTAATCCATCCGTCCACTTACAAATGTATTCACTGGAAATTCTGACCATTCAGTGTGGACAAAAAAAACCTTGTTACACCAAATGACTAACTGAAAAAATACATTTGATATTAAAATGGAATCATCGATCATTGTCTATCAGCCGATTCCTATACACTCGTACTATTACGCTACATATTATCATTCCACCCACTTATAATTCGGAAGAACATAGATATGCAAGATATGACGATAGGTAAAAAAAAAAGGTGTTCTCACCTACAAACCTTACAAATCACATTTTGGTCAAAATCCTGTGGTCCTTACCAATCCTTAGATACAGCTTCAATATTTATTCTTTTCTCAGGCTGCAGTGCTTTTCTGGTGGCTTTCACCCCATGTGATATGTGGCATCACTTTGGTGATAGGCATCACGTAGAACCCAAGACGCACAGTCTGGAGATAGTCCAATGGGAGACCGGACAGAGGTAGACTCCTCTTGGGGTGTGAGTAAGATAAAGCTACATGGAAAGAGATTTTTAATAGAGCACAGAATGTTATTTGGTAAAAACTAGTATGTATAAAAAAAACATGTAAATGTATAACAGGCTGTCAGCTGACATCATGCTGCTGATATGTTAATTTGGAAATGTGCTGTCCATTAATGTATGTTTTATACATCACTGTCACATAGTCAATGAGCTCATGTTTCGTGCTTGCCTGGCCCCCGTGAGATTCATTATTATAAAGAGACTGTTGAAAAAAATATATATATTTATTTAATAGTGGTTTCCAATTGGTTGAAATATTGTTTATTTATCCCTTCTGTTACAATAAAGCATTCCTTGTCGTTTACCTGCTGTCAGCAACAGCTGCTACTTGTCAAATACTTTCCGATTTTTAAATATTCTGTTCCTTATTTGTTAAAGCTACTGAGCTGGTATAATAGTTTTACATTCCTCAAGCTGTTATGCGTCTCTATTTTTACTGTCACCCGTGTCAATCACTCATTATGCTATGACAGCATCAGTTACATACTGGCCAGCTGTTTATCAATGTTAAATTTACAGTAGAAATGTTGAGCTATTTTTGAACCGATTTCTTAAAATGTCAAAAAAATCATTGACATTTACAATATACTTAGTGGCAAATACTGTACAGAGATATAAATAGCATTGGAATCCTCAAGTGAGGGACAAACCATAAGCTGAAACACAGCTAAATAAAATTTGAAGACCAGTAAATTGCATGCCCCATATAATCTGCATTGCCTACCCCTGAGAACTTTGCTCAGTACATAACATTTACTATTATGTACTATTATGTACTATGGCCCTCATTCCGAGCCGCACGCAAGCGGGCGCACGTACGTTAGGCGTACGTACAAAAATATTTAAATTCAATGGCTCGCTCGTATTTTCGTTCGCATCTAAAATTCCTCCCTAAACTCTGACGACCCCTCCTCTAACTAACGAGCGTACGAAATAGCGAGCGTACATCCCCGAAATGGCTTGAAAGGAACGCACGCACAAGTATAAACAGGAAGTGGCCTTGTCAGATGTCGATTACCTGCTCCTTTATTCTGCCTACCTCCATCAATCGTATCATGCCAATCAATGTATCAATTAGCTTAATTGTTTGTTTTTTTTCAACACAATGCAAGAAACTTTACTCTTGTCCGTGTTTGTGTTTACCCGCAGAATACGTACGGATGAAACATTCGCTTTTATTGTTCAAAAAACATGTGAACCACAATTAAACAATTGTACTATTGCTGTGGATCCCCGCATATTTCCCTGGGTTCATTTCTTTATTTAAATTTGCTTACGCATGTCACTGCATCAAGCCTATCCTAACTCTCCAGAGATTTCTGGCCCTGTCGAACACATGACTCATACACTAACCAATAAAATTGCTCCTGTTAATTTCCAAAATACATTAGCCAATCAGAAAATTTTTACACACTTTATCAAAAATGATTTTTAAGAAAAACACCATTGCCATCATGAGAGCCTCCGCATTCACCAGGCGTGAGCTGCTGGTGCTTACGGAGGTCATGGATCGCCGGATCACCAGCCAGCCAGAACCCATGACCAACCGGCAGAAGCGCTCCGCGTATGCGGAGGTACGGTCCCGCCTGCGGTCCTTCGGATCACGCCGCAACATCGGGCAGCTGGAGCGCAGGTGGTCCGACCTGCAACGGCGAACGCCCCGCTTGCTGGCATGCTTTCGCATGCAGATCCTGGCAAGTAAGTGTTATGTATTGTGGTTTTAATGTTTGTGTTTGTGGGGCAAACTGCGTGTGCATGTTTTCCTGTCTGTTCTATTTATTATTTGTACTCATATCTGCGTCTGCATGTTTTCCTGTCTGTTCTATTTATTATTTGTACTCATATCTGCGTCTGCATGTTTTCCTGTCTGTTCTATTTATTATTTGTACTCATATCTGCGTCTGCATGTTTTCCTGTCTGTTCTATTTATTATTTGTACTCATATCTGCGTCTGCATGTTTTCCTGTCTGTTCTATTTATTATTTGTACTCATATCTGCGTCTGCATGTTTTCCTGTCTGTTCTATTTATTATTTGTACTCATATCTGCGTCTGCATGTTTTCCTGTCTGTTCTATTTATTATTTGTACTCATATCTGCGTCTGCATGTTTTCCTGTCTGTTCTATTTATTATTTGTACTCATATCTGCGTCTGCATGTTTTCCTGTCTGTTCTATTTATTATTTGTACTCATATCTGCGTCTGCATGTTTTCCTGTCTGTTCTATTTATTATTTGTACTCATATCTGCGTCTGCATGTTTTCCTGTCTGTTCTATTTATTATTTGTACTCATATCTGCGTCTGCATGTTTTCCTGTCTGTTCTATTTATTATTTGTACTCATATCTGCGTCTGCATGTTTTCCTGTCTGTTCTATTTATTATTTGTACTCATATCTGCGTGTGCATGTTTTCCTGTCTGTTCTATTTATTATTTGTACTCATATCTGCGTCTGCATGTTTTCCCTCTTTTTCTGAATTTTTAATTCTACTGCTATTTTTTTTGGTTTTATTTATTTTTTCTTTTCTTTTTTTTTGTTTGTTTGCCCGGATTTGTCCATAAACTAAACGCAATTTATTTGACATATTTTAGGGGGACAGCCAAGACTCCGCCGTCAACGTCGGCGTTCCCGCCCACTCTCCCCAACCCCCAGCCAACACTCCACCCCAAATCTTTCCCCTATTCCCCACTCCTCCCCATCCTTCCCAGACCCTCTCCCGGAAATGTCGGGCCTCCTTCCCCTCCGTCCCACTTCCCCCTCTCCTCCACCCACCCCTCTTCCAATTACCCCCTCCCCGGAGTCCAGCATAACTCCGCCCCATTCTTTGGGGAATGACGGATCCTCCGAGGAGGATCATGGAGGTTTTGCCGGAGCTCCCGATTTGTTTCCCGGTATGTTTTTTTTTTTTTTTTTTTAAAGCACAAACTGTTTGTATGTAATCATGTGTCGTGCCTTTCTTCGTGTTTTTGTGGCTTGACTTTTGTTGATTGTGAAGGTTTGCCTTTACCTCTTCCTGGTGATTTAAGCATACACATATCATACCTGTGGGAATTTGTACCTAGGCCTTGTATTTTTGCCAGCCCACCCTTTTTATTTATGTTTTTGGGTTTAGGAGTGATTTGTTTTTTTTTTAATGTTTTTCTGTGGAGTCCCTATTGTTGTATTAACCCACACACTTTTCTCACCCACAGAGGAACAGAGGCGTCGGCAAGAGGTGGCGGATGTTGTGGGTCAGATGCGCCACCATGTAATCGGCCTTCTGGTGGCCCTCGACCGGCTGTCTGGCCTCCTTCGGCATTAGTTGTTTTTTTTTTGTTCTATTTGCCCAATAAATTTTTAAAGACAAATATACGTTGTGGCTCATTTTTAAAAACCAAAACCAAGATAGTTTAGCCTGACATAAGTTCCTGCAAGGATTTCCCTTTTTTAAAAGTTAGATTGTGTTTTGTCTTTGTATGTCAAACAGACACCAGAAACACATAACAGTAACAATGTAATTTCCCTTTTTGGGTGTAGTGTCAATTTCAGATTTCTACATTTTCCAGGTTCCTACTTGGTGCGCAAGCTGCTTAGGCCAATCTTACAAATCCCAAGGTTGGGCCAGGCTTCCTTTTGGTGTGGATTGGAAAGCTGAAAACATATTTCAGTTTTGCTCAACTGGCGTCAGTACTGGTTTACCCCTTAGTCAAATGTAACTTGTGTTAACCTGGTTACACTTGCTGTTAACGTCCCAAAAAAGGAAGACCATTTCACTCTTCAAACATTTATTCACCACATAACAGAGAAAACAAAGTGGTCACTCCCAAAAAAAATACACAGTGATAAATTCAAATACAACACATACCAAGAAATAATTAAATAAAAACACAAAATCAAGAACTGGTTGACGAAGGACCATGCCAACATGATTCCACAAACATGGCGTTGCGATATGGGTTCCAGAATATATGCCCAAAAGGACCAGATCCAGGTTTGGTAAGGGTAGCAGGAAGTAGTGAGCGTTGGAGTGCCAAAGATTATGTGAACAAACAGAAGATGGTGAGAAAATTAAAAATAAATTAGATGTTCGCCAAAAAAAACAAACACATTAGGTATAAACACTGGAGTTTTGAACAAACTTACCTAAAAAATCTGGCCACCACATCATCGCGTATGGCCCCCCCACATACTGACCTTCGACCAACCTCGGGGGGGCCATCCTCAGGTAAGGCATCCTCTGGCTGCATTGGGACACCACTCCTTATGGCAATGTTGTGAAATATCCCACACAGGACCACAATTTTCGACACCATATCCGGCACATACATGAGCTCGCCACCAGAGCGGTGGAGGCATCTGAATCGGCCTTTTAAAAGGCCGATACAGCGCTCCACCACTTGCCTGGTGGCTGTAAGTGCGGAATTATATGCACTTTGTGGCCCTGGTGTGGGAGCCAAATAAGGAGTGAGCAGCCAGGACATGCAAGGGTATCCACTGTCTCCTGTGAACAAAAATAGACCACATCAGGAACACTGTGTATCAAGCTTAACATTGTTATGTACTAAAGGTCTCCACTTACCCAGAAGCCACGCATCACCAGCTTGTAGGTTGGTTAATTTCTGCCATATCCCTGATTGCCGGATGACGAAGGAGTCATGAGCACTTCCGGGTAATTTAGCATTCAGGGACAGGATCTGGAGGGAGGCATCACATACCACCATTACATTCAGGGAGTGATAGTGTTTCCTGTTTCTAAATATTGCCTCCAGCCGTGCTGGAGGCTGAAGTGGTATGTGAGTACCATCCACAACCCCTATGATGTGTGGGAAGCCAGCTATTTGGTAAAAATTGGCCTTGGCCACACTAAGGGCACCCATATCCAAAGGCATTTTAATAAAATGATGGAGGTGCTTGAAAAGTGTCTCCATCACTGCCCTCAGGATCCGGGAAAAGGAGGATTGGGAGATGCCCGCCACTATTCCCACCGTTGTTTGAAATGATCCTGAGGCACAGAAATGTAACACCGCCATAAATTGCGTCAGTGGTGGTATTGCTGTTGGACTGTCAATTTGCCGCTCAAGATCACTTTCTATTAATGAGAGAGTGTCTATGATGATTTTGGGAGGTAGACGGTAGCGTCTTAAAACCTCATCATCGGGCATTCCAAAAAGGGTGACACGTGTTCGAAATATCTGGGGCCTTGCATGCCTACGATGCCTACGCCTGGGACGAGTTTGAGGTTGGTCGTCTTCCGGGAGCAGGGCCAGAACAATTCGCCCCAGATCTACCTGAAATTCAAAGTTTACAATGTAAGGCTTTTGACCCACCCCAAAAGTAAGAAACAACAACTTAGCTTTCTGATACCATCCATAGCTGCTTACATGCCGGGGTATTGTCATGATACGTATAAACTGTAAAAAAGCCAACAATGAGACTTCAAAAATTTAGAGGGTGTTTTTTTTGTTTAAAAATTGTTGCAAGCCAACAAAGAAAATAGCGGGAAAACACATTTGGCCATCGATGAAAACTACATTGCACACCGTACGTCAAATAGGGATCAAATGGACCCAAAAAATGGAAAAGGGAAAAGCAAAACTGGATTATATGATGAATAAGCCGTCAAAAATGCGGTAAATAATTCGCAAATGCAAGTCACTACACCAACAGTCAAAAATGCGGTAATTCATTCGCAAATGCAAGGCGCTACACCAACAGTCAAAAATGCGGTCATTAATTCGCAAATGCAAGTCACTACACCAACAGTCAAAAATGCGGTAAATTATTCGCAAATGCAAGTCACTACACCAACAGTCAAAAATGCGGTAAATTATTCGCAAATGCAAGTCACTACACCAACAGTCAAAAATGCGGTAAATTATTCGCAAATGCAAGTCACTACACCAACAGTCAAAAATGCAGTAATTCATTCGCAAATTCAAGGCGCTACACCAACAGTCAAAAATACCGTAATTCATTTGCAAATGCAAGACAAAAAATGGACTTACCCAACTCGAATATATAAGATTTCCTCAAAAAACTTCTTTGGGTCCGAAAACAAAAAAAAACTAAAAAAGATGAAATGAGTGTTAAACAAATTAACTAACCACAAAACAGAAGAATACACCAATTGGCCACAAATTTGAATGCACAAAACTTACCAAATCAGGAAAGGATGTTGAAAAAATGAAAAAAATGCGAACGGAAAAACCAAAGAAATGTAGCAAAAACAAACAAAAAAACAACTCTCCAAAATCCTCCAAACGCAACCAACCAACCAAATCCAAACCACTTAACCGACAACACTCCAACAACCCCACCTCGAATCCACACACACCAAGCCATAAATAGTGTTTATTTTCCCGCACAAATTAAGGATGAATCATAGGGACGCACAATCAATGATGCGGCCGCAAACTAACGACGCATGTATAAATACGTCACAAAATCACATAGAATTTCTGGATGATTTCATGCTGGAAGCAGAGACATGGCTTCAAACCAGGGAAACAATGGTCAAAATTGCGGCGGTAAGGCCTTCATGCATTTTGTGTCAATGAGTATTTTAAAACATAATATTGTGCAAGTTGTGAAGTGGCTAAATCTGCATATTTACCCAAATAGGTGAGGAGGATGACATGGAAGAGACTGCTGGCCCCAGTCAACCCGCCAAAGCTGCAAAAAAAAAAAGGCAGCCACATTTCACAAGCAAGGAGATGGAGGTTTTGATCCAGAAGTGCGTTGACATCCTGCCCCAGGCAGCCAGAAATATGAGCCAAAGCCAGAAGTGGAGAATGTGGGAGGAGGTCGCCGTTGCTGTCAATAGGGTGGGTGATTATGTCCGTCTAGCCCGGGATGTCAAACGGCGGTAAGTAAACACTTTCCCATCCTATAAACAAACCCCATTGTAAAAAAAGGATAATGGTTCCAAATTCATTCCACAGATGGGCAGACTTCAAATATCGTCTCAAACAAAAACTTGCCGACAGGGCTAGGCATGCAAGGGGGACAGGTGGGGGTCCCACCCCTGTGTCATTGGAGTTGACAGACTTAGAAGAGATGGCACAGGGGTGTGTGCAGGCTGTGGAGGTGTTTGGCGTGTCCAACATGGATACGGACATGCCAGACTTTGCGGCTCCTCATGTTGGCCAAGGTAAGTCTTGTGATGTCACCAACTCAGAAATGCTATTGTGCCAATATGTAGATTCTAATGTGAGTCTTTTCTCCAATTTCCTAACAGAGACAGAGGCGGATGAGTCTGCTCCAGAGGGGAGCCTTGGCCGCAGAATTTCTGCTGACTCTGCAGGGGAGGAACCAGTACATCCGGCTGAGGACCCTGCAGAAGCCAGTCCAGGGCGTGCCCCCTCGCAGGCAGTGGGCCTCCTCACAGAACTCAATTTTAAATCGGATTGCCATACGGAGATTCTGCAGAGGATGGACGCCAGTCTGATACGGGTGGCTGAGGCCCTGGAGCAAAATGCTGCGGCCAACGTGACCATTGCTCAGGCCCTGGCGGAAAATACCAGGGCCAACATCCGCATCGCCGATGCCCTGGAGCAGCTCGTTCGCCAGCACATGGTGGAGCCGACCTCCCTTCCTGCCGGAACATCCAGATCCTCCACCTCTGGCACAACATCAGGCAATCCTCCAAATGTGCCTAGCCCTGTGCCTAGTCCAGAGGCCACAACATCTGCCTCTGGACAGGCCAGCCCGATGGCATCCCGGACCCGGTCTGGCGCCCACCCTCACCCAGCCAAACGGGCGAGAAAACGGTGACAGCAATGGCGACTTTTCCCACTTTCCTTCTGTGCTTGGCTCATATTCCTTTCTGGTCAAAACTTCCCTCTCCTTTCTTGTGAAATGTTTTTAAATTTTGTATTTACGCTTATGTTAGTAGTTATGTTTTTTTTTTTTTTGGATCAAATATCTTGGCCACAAAAAAAGGCAATACAATATTAGGCCAATTTGTTTGTGTGTAAACAATAAATTAAAAACAAAACACTGACATTGTATTGTGACATTATTGTACAAATGGGTTACATTTAATCCTGGCCTTAAACGCAAAAACTGACCCTCTTTTAAAAAAAAAAAGGCCTCTTTAAGGAACGTTTAAAAAAACACATAGCGATGCAAATTCCACAGTAAACCAAAAAAAAGGGGAGCTAATTAAAAGATGATGACATTATTGTTACAATAGGCCATAACCACCAAATTGTGGCCAAAATAAAAGCCCAAAAATGTACGCTAATTGATTATGTAATCATGACATTAGCAGGTATGATTTCCACCTGCGTACGCTTTTGTGCTATCCCAATAAACTGCTTTCCAAACACATACCAAGCCGGATTTCAATCCAACACTAATTACTTTACTGACCAGCCGCGATTAATCGCTGCACCATCGTGGAGTCCCGGGACGGAGGAGAAGGCCATCGCCAATGTGGTCGAGTAATCCTGACCCTAAGCTGTGCGAGCATTTTGAAGGGAAAGCGGATGTTTCAGTGACGTATGAGACGGTCCGAACACATTTGACGTTCGCATCTGCTAATGTATGTACGCCCCAAAAACGCCTCGCCACGCCTGCGTTTTTTCATCTCCACCCCCGTCAACACCCAAAAACGCCCTGTTCTGTCAATCACATTTGACATGTCACTTCCTGTACGCTATTTTAGGAACGAGAGAAAAAAAGCTCGCAATCTGCCGTACGCACATGCGCGGTGTAACACCGACGCATGCGCGGTTAGTCAACATCGGAACGCAACGAGCGTACTGTTGTTAACGTGCGGCTCTGAATGAGGGCCTATGATAGAGAATGTGACGTACATACATCATTTTCTTGTAAACGTGATTCTAATTTCACAGATATTGTGATATATTACATGTTCCTTTTATACTCATTTTGGTATCCAACAGGTGGGCTGATCTTTTGTGCCGGGGAGTTATTTGGTTTCATTAGAATATCCTTCTGCTATACTATTGTTATTCATTTGGGACACAACTGTGTAACACACAATGAATTGGAAGCCAAGTAAGGGACACGTGTGGTAATCTGATGGCATGTGAGGAGGTCTGAGAGGCATTGAAGGAGCATGTGTGGTGGTCTTTGTCCCCTAAACTTTTAAGCTGGCTCAAAGATTTTACAAAAATTTGTCGACACCTGTAGTACTGCACGTTTTACATTTAGATTTCACAGATTCCAATGGTACTTTTTAGTTGAGAGGGTACATATATGTATTTGTAGTTTGAGCATCTGGCCTACTTATATACTTATAACTTATATAAAGATAAAGTACCCACCAATCAGCTCCTGTCACTTTACAGGCTGTGTTTGGAGCTGATTGGTTGGTAACTTTATCTCCGTCCACTTTATGTCTCTCCAAGGCTTAGTACATAAACCCCATAGACATCTAAGCCCAATCTCCAGTACCTTAGACCCCTAAAATGGAAAGCAAATAAAACCCTGCGGTCAACTCTGCCCCCCACCTCCCCATAGTTTCATTTATCAATTATAGGTTCATATATACTATATGCATTCAATTCACTTGTGCCACCACTCAGGGTGCAAAGCTGTTGTGAGCACTGGCTTATAAGCACCAACAAGGGACACCATCTGGGGGCCATCTGAGTTATCTGAGGCCATCTGTACTGTATGTCCTGTTTTGTGCCCCGCCTAATCTGTATTGTTCTCCCCCATCTGTATATCCTGTTTTGTGCTCTCACCTGTTTTTATATATTATGTATGTATATACCCCCTCCCCCCAAAAAAAACACAGAACAAAACCTAATGTGCCTGTACCCTTTCCCTTCCCTCATATGTATGTCCCATAGTGTACACCTCCTCATTTCAATGTTGGTGCATTGTTCCTCCACACCTCCATCTGTATGTCCTGTACTGTACTGCCCCCCATTGCATGTTTTGTATAGTCCACTCTCCCCCAACCCAGTCTCTATGTTTTGTACTGTGTTCTCAACACCCCTATACATCTCATGCATGCCATGCTCCAGTCCTGTCTGCCCTGCTTTATAGACACCACCAGTTCTTTGTAGCATTGACGCTCACTGCTCTTCCAGTCTCAGACTGGTAGCATCATTACATCATGTCCTCTACGCTGCTGGATACTCAGGGACGGGCGCCGCTTATAGGGTTTGGATACTCTACACACCACATAATGCGGGTTATGCACGCCCATTTTATTTAGCAGTAATACAGTATGCTCACTTTGCGACTTTCTGAACTGTCCTATAAAGACGCTCCATGCAACTATTTTCATGATTGTGGGACATACTGGAAATGTACATGGTGAAAAATAAATACAGTATGTCACTTCATATTCAGTCTACTACCACTTTATATCAAAGGATCATATCATTCACCTATTCCTTTACACCGAGAAGGCTGTTTAACATGGATTGCGGAGGTGCGAGTACCTTTTCTTGTTTAGTTATCGCCATTTCAGGATACACCTACAATATATTGGCTATACCTATATTGTAATTGAGTGCACTAAATGGGGACTAGCAGGACAAATGCTCATTCGCTCAGTACAGAACTGATACTATATGATGCTCATCTACTTAATTTTTTTATTCATGTGTTTAATATTAGACTTGGGGGTAGATTTATTAAAGCTTCTACAAGAGTTGACTTGTGGTGGTTCCAATAACAACCATGATAGCTAGGATCTGATTGGTTGCTACTGTATGGGCAACACCACCACTTGTCTGTTTTAGAAGCTTCAGTAAATCTACCCCTAAGTATTAATAGCAGTGCAACTAAGGTTCAGGTCATTTAAAAGTAATTAGTAAACTCCTCTCTCTTAGGGCCTGATTCAGCAAGTAACGCAATGCTGCGTTCGCACGCAGCTGGCCGATGTTTGCAATCTGTGCATGCATATAAGATGCAGTGCGCGAACTAGGCACTGCGAAGGGGAATGCGATCGCAGACAGCATGCAGATCCATCACCCAGTGATTGACAGGAAGTACCGTGTTTGGGTGGTGACGGGGTATGGTCATGCGAATGCAGGCGTGTCAGTGCGTTTCAATGCCGTTACAGAGGCGTGCATAAATTAGGCATTGCGAGACCCTACACAGCCTGAGGTCTCACTGCGTGCAAGAGATGTATCACAAACTGCGGGAGGATCAGATCTACCACTATTGTGCGCATGGGTCTGGTGGTTCTCGATGTTACCGATGTTTCCGCTGTCTTGCCAGGTATAGAGGATGCAAGTAAAGGGAAATGGGTGGTGTTATGTAGTGGTGGGAGTTTGCTTATTCTGCTGCGATTGCCATGCGTATGCATTTATTAGCATATTCTCGCAACGCCCGTGTGCGTGCATACGCACACTTGAATCCCTTGCTGAATCAGGCTCTTAGTAAGCTGATCGTGTGCTTATAAGGGTGGAGTCCAATCTATATATATATATATATATATATATATATACACAAAATGAACCCTTATATCGTGCGTACACTGCTTCAGCTGCACCAATTAGGTGGACCTCTGCTAGTAGAGGACCTAGAAATAGAAATAGACATACACTTCATTGGACTGAATAGAGTTTTACTACTTGCTTGGCACAGGGTCTCATCATTTTTACACATTGGGAGTGTATGATGCATCTTCATATTTAAATTGCTATTAAGGAATCTGGTTACATTTATTGGTGGAGAAACATCCATCTAATCATTCCAGTAAAATCATTATAAGAGCTACTTGGCTTTTAAGAGCCTTTCTAGGAACTTCTCCCTATCAAGGGACAGAAAATAAGCTTATACCACTAACCAGCTCCATATCATTAAGTGTTTATTCAGACCAGTTCCATTTTTGTGTTTACCCCTGATGAAGTCACGTAGGTGGATGAAACGCGTAGGGTCACCGCTTTGAAAAACCTGCACCTACCACATAAGAGGTCCACCTAAGAGCTCACACCTGTAAATGTGTAGGTGGCAGATAACATCTATCCTTCTGTACTCGGGCAGGTTTACTAAAAGTTGTTTTATGTTATTTATGTATTGATTTGTATTGTAAATTGTTTATATTTATACCTCTGTTGATATACCAAGAATAAAATATTCAGGTATAAGAATTATAGGCTACCATAGGACTTTTATTTTATGAATAATATCCAAAACATAAACTTATGGTGATTTGAAGACTAACTAGAAGGTTGTGTTTGACCAACAGCTAATATTGCAATAAATCCCCCTAAGTGGTGGAAATTTCTTCTATTCAATTAATACTCAAAGTTGTAGCGCACCAAAGGTACCCCTTCTCTTCCATATATATATATATATATATATATATATATATATATACATATACATATATATATATAAATCGCAGCTGTGCTGGCACTCCCAATCTCAAAACAGGTAAATGCGCCGGTGCCCTCCAAGTGACTGCTATGTGCAGAAACAAATATAACAACTTGGCTGGCGGCACTCGCGGAGACTCCTTAATAAGGTGAAACAACTCTCAGGTGTAGATCAATGTTTCATGAACAGGATGACAAAATTAATTAAATGTTCATGAAATGTTCAGAGTTGTTTCACCTTATTAAGGAGTCACCGCGAGTGCCGCCAGCCACGTTGTTTTATATATATATATATAAAGGTGCGGCACTCCATTCAAAATAGTCTATTTAAGCAATTAAAAACAAGAGCAGCGTTTCAATCCCCTACCGCCATTGTCATCAGGTTAAAGAGAAATGTGTAAAATTCATACCTTAAAACAATACAGGGGAACACCACGTGGCCCCATTGTACGCCAACATATACATGTTTGATGTTGAGAGGGATATTTTCTTTGGATAACATCATTTATTTTACCAGTTTCATAGATGATTTGCTTATTATTTGGAGAGGTGAGAAACAACTACAGGTTGAGTCTCCCATATCCAAATATTCCAAAATACGGACTAATCCGAAAAATGGATTTATTTTGGCATGACTGAGATAATGAAACCTTTTGATTTTTGGTGGTTCAATGTACACAAACTTTGTATAAGGCACAAATTATTAAAAATATTGTATAAAATTACCTTCAGGCTGTGTGTATATGAAACATAAATAAATTTCATTTCTGAACACAAACTTTGCTTGAGCTACAAAATTATTGAAAATATTGTATAAAATTACCTGCAGGCTGTGTGTATAAGGTGTATATAACACATAAATGCATGCTGTGTGTATATTTGGGTCCCATTCCCAAGATATTGTATCTCATTATGATATGCAAATATTCAAAATTACAGAATATTCCGTTATCCAAAATACCCCTGATCCCAAGCATTTTTGATATGGGAGACTCAACCTCTATTTGAAAACCAGGTTGAGTCACATAATCAAAGAGATCACCCTGTTAAACTGACATTACAGGGGCTATGACATTCAATTATTAAATATGGCCAAAACTAAAGCCCTTAATATGGATCGTACTATGCTGCTTAATAATCGCAGGAAGGACAAAAAAGTAAAAATACTTCCCTGGGTATCACATTATAATCCCGTGCGCACCAACATTAATCAGATCAGTAAAAAACTGCCGAAGATCGCGGATACCGACGGAGGTAAGTAAGCTATCTAACCCCTCCTAACCCTAACTCTCCCTTAGGGGTGCCTAACCCTAAGCCTCCCCCCCTAGTGCCTAAAGCTAACCTCCCCCCAGGGATGCCTAAACCTAACACCCCTCCCCGCAGCCTAAACTTAACCTCCCCCCGGGGGGTGCCTAACCCTGACTCCCCCTTCCCCTAGCCTGACCCTAACCCTCCCAGGGGGGGTGCCTAACCCTAAATCCTCCCAGTAGCCCCTAAACCTTACACCCCCGGCAGCTGTCCACTCGCGACACCCGGCTTTCCTTCGTTCGGTATACCGGGAGCGTTAGGATTTCGGTGGGTGGATAATGATAGGCGTCGGGATTTCGATGCCTATCATTAGTCCCCTGCCGGGATTGCACAGTCAGGAAGCTGGCGGTCAGCATTTCAACCGTCTGCTTTTTGACTACCTCTCCCTCCATGTTATAGATCGTATAGATATTTATACTATAATTCTGGACGACTTAATGTGTACTCTCTTCCTTCATATAGATTGGGTATCATTGTAATTTGCATTGTGCAGCTTTAATTGTGAAGCTTCTGCACATGCAACCTATACTCTCTATTAGGTGTGTGATTATGCCTTTGCCACATTTTATGTTATATCATATATACTGTACATGTCTTATTTGTGATATGCATAGTTTCTGTTCGTAGATGCCATGTCTTGTTATGATTATGTATCATGTAATGGTAGTTTCCTTTTTCTTTGTTCTTTGTTATTCAGTTGTTTATAGTTTCCATGGTGCTGGTCTCAGCACTATGATACGCTTTTAGTTTTTACGTCATTATTCATGTGCCGCCGGGCTGTGTGTGCAGTCTTGGCTCCAGATACAGCGTGCAAGTGGTGTATTGTTATAAGGTATGAATTTTACACATTTTTCTTTAGCTTGATGACAATGCCGGTAGGCCATTGAAACGTTGCTCTTGTTTTTAGTTGCTTAAATAAACTATTCTGAATGGATAGCCACGCCATTGGATTCTTCTATGTGCATTTAAATCGCGGGCACTCATTCCAGCTACCTTCGGTTCGGGAGAGCCAGACCACACACCGATGTTATATATGTCCATAGTTAGGCTTTTTACAGGAACAGAGGGCACCGCAATATATGAAAAATTATCAAAAAAGAAGCTTTAATAGAAAAAGTTCACATCACCAAATCCATGTAACAGTAAGTCAACGTTTCGACCCCTTGACGGTCTTTGTCAAGACAGGTCACCATATGTCAACCATCCACCTTGCTGACCAGAAGCATGCGGGTCAGCAAGCTAGAAAAAGCCTAACTATGGACATATAATTGGAGCACCTCTTTGGTTATCTCCACAGTGGAGCACCCCGTGGATCACTTTTTTTTGGATGTGAGTGCAGTAATATACCTTCATTATTTTATATATATAGATATATATATTTATTTATATATAATATAGCAATTTTTTTGGAACATATATATATATATATATATATATATATAATATTACTGCACTCACATCCACCAGCAAGGTAATTCACGGGGTGCTCCACTAAGGAGATAACCAAAAAAGTTGCTCCAATTATAAGTACATAGTAAGGCTTCATACAGCCATAGAGGGACTCACCACAATGTATGCAAAAAAGACATTTTAATAGAGAAAAATGTTTACATCACCAAGTCCATGTAATCAACGTTTCTACCCCTTAAGGGTATTTGTCAAGACAGGTCACCATGTGTCAACCATCCAGCTCCTGGTCAGCAAGCTGGATTGTTGACACATGGTGACCTGTCTTGGCAAAGACCCTTAAGGGGTTGAAACGTTGATTACATGGACTTGGTGATGTAAAAATTTTTCTCTATTAAAATGTCTTTTTTGCATACATTGCGGTGAGTGCCCTCTATGGCTGTATTAAGCCCTACTATGGACATATATATATATATTATTTTTTTGGGAACAAAGGTTCAGGAACTGTGGATGGAGATACTGGGGTGGAGCTATAGAAAACAATTATATGTATTTACATATATATATATATATAATATTTAGTATATATACATATACAGTATATAGTATTTAGAAAAGAAGGCACGTATTAGCCATTATATATTATATACCCAATATTGTTTTTTTCAAAGCTTGTCTTAGTTACATTACAAAGGAGTGTCAAAATGCCCATGTGCCTTGGCACTGCATGATGGTTCCCATGACAGCTTTGAAACTTAAGACTGTGTACCTTCTTGCACGAAAATTATACATTTAATGTGCATCATTAATGCAAATACAGCACATAAAAATAAATGTGAAAAAAAAAATCATCAGGATCATATTTGCATTTTTACATGCAGTATTTTTAACACTTCTTGTTCCATTTTAGTATATCTGACATGTGTCAACATAGATATATACATATGAACAGCATATCAAAAGTGCACATTGATGCATTTTATAAGCTTTGTTTTTTAACTTTCAATTAAAAAATCCATTTCAAAATCCATTGGGTATGTAGCCTTACTGTATAATTTAATAAATGGAACATGTAAGATGCAGATAATTCATTTATAAATTAAAAATTTTATAGATTTATAGGGAATTTCTTAGTTTAATAAAAAATATAATTGTTTTGAAACCTTCTATGATCAGTTTTGTTTATGAAAAAAAAAACAATTGAGCAAACTCTTGTTTGGGTCAATTAAATTACACATAAAATGAATATGCAATTTAAATTAATAGTAAAATACTGATATTTTTAAAATATTTCATGTTTTTATTAAATGCTTAAAGCCACTACATATTGCACAATTTTGAAACAAAAATTCTGATTAGAGACTCTTAAAATTAATTATGATTTTTAGAGAGTTTTTTTCGTGATTTCTAGCAATCCTTATTCATTTTAAAAATGTGTCAAAATTGACCTCAGTATCCCCCCTCCCATACATGACCCACCTCACGATAATTTGGGTAGCTTTGGGTAGCCTTGTCTAATTCCTAAAATATGCATTCATTTGTGCCTTACATTTAAGGTAAAGATTATGCACTGAATGCTTTATAAAACTGCCTGACATTCTGTGAGTTGCATGGCAATTTAGAATCTTTTAAAATTTAAATATATTTTACAGTCATAAATTAAACAATATTAAATTGGGGAATTTAAATTAGGAGTGGCTGTCAAAATGCAACTAACATAAAAAAAACATTTTAATATTTGATTAAAATTGAAAATAATAAACCAAGAAATGATCATTTATATATTAAAAAGCAATGTATTACAGGTTGTAGATGCAGTTGCTCAATTTAGGATAATACATATATTTAAATGTGAAAAGTTTCTAGATTTCTTTAATTATAAATCCTTAATCAGCACAACTGTATGGCAACAAGACAGATATTGACAGTTGTTTTTTTTTTTCTATTTTAGTCATGTCTCTTCCAGAGTCCACATTTTTTACACAGCACCCAGGAAACTATTAATGTTTGAGTTAACTATGAAAACTTTTCCTGTCCTCATGTGCACTGAAACTTTCTTCAGAAAGACCTTTGCTTTATTAAGCAACTCAGAATGTGCACAGGTTTTCTTTCTACATTCAACTGACCAGAGTGTATTAAAGTTGAAACAAAGCAACAACACCAGTTCCTACAACACATCTACTCTCTGTAATTTATATTTCATATAATTTTTAAACAAATAATAAATATAGCAATATGCCAATCAATTAATAGGAAATCTGAATCAAGACATTTTATGTTCAGGCCATTAATTTACTTAATAGCAGCAACACATAATAAATAAAAGAATAATCCCTGCCCTAAAGTATTAATTGGGGTTGAGTATGATATGTTGACATCCATCATATTGAAATTCATCATGTAGACAGTGATGAAATGTTGAAATGTTAGAGAATATTGTCCTTGATGACCTAGCGATGAATTACCTGCTCCCGACTGCTATAGCGGCATCTTCTGGGACCCGGCAGTCATGTGACTGTGACTTTCGGGACAGACCTCCAATCCTCCAGCATTCGGGTGAGTATTTCTCTCCTAACCCTAATCCCTTCCCCTAACCCTCCCTCTAGTGCCTAACCCTTATATCCTGCCCCACAGCCTAATCCTAACCTACTCCTTCAGCCTAATCCTAACCTACTCCCACAGCCTAACCCCAATCTACCCACACAGCCTAACCCTAACCTTCCCGCCAACAGTCTAGCCCTAATGTTGACAATCTGACAATGTCAACACGTTGTCTGATGTCTGATGACTTTTTAACATCAATATTGTTTTTTGGTATGTTTTTGTGTTTTAGTTATTATTTTTTTGGTAGATGGGTTGAGTATTTTTAATTTAGTATTTGCATTTTTAACTGGTTGATGTTTATAACCATGTTTGATATATGTACAAGTTGTTATTTTAGTTGAACAAACATTACTATAATGTTTACTTACTGTACAAAGCTTAAAACAAATAAATCAAATAAGTCATATGTTAAAGCAATGCTTAAAGATATGTGGGAGGTGGTTTGGGTTGTTAGAAAATGGTGTATTTTGGGTCGCCCAAGAATTCCAAGACTTTTGGAAACATTTCTGTAAACTTTTAAAATTTACTAGCAAAAATTTAATAACCCATATCAACCTATCACACTGTAGTTTTCATTGTCTAACTTACATTATGTAATTCAAAGCTAATTGATAGTTGGTTGTTATCGGTTAAGCATTTTACAACTCAGTAAACAACATTCAATGATTTCACATTATAGTGCAAACTACTGCCTAAAATTATACCTGCTCAATAAATTGTTTCTCTAATGATTTTCTAACATTTGAATTTAAATTTGTGAATTTCCATGAATCATGATTGGTACCAGAAAATAACCAATTTTTTGCAACTCATAGTAGATGGGGAGCCTGTGCAGTGGTCTCTCTTATCATGCTGATAGCTTTAACTCCTCCCTCATTCACTCCTCAAGCACACACAAAGTCAAATGGCCTTTTTTTATTACAAAGTGAAGTGCTTAAAACAAATCTGAGCTTGAGATTTGGTTGTTGTATTTGTAACATGGTGATTCAATTCTGGCCAAAAGAGAATGTTCAACTTTTTTTTTTCTCCAGTTTTGACATTCAAGTCAAGTCAAGTACTTAGGAGCCTATTCATGATGGAAAAAAAGATGTATGTGGGGATAACTATGAATTGAACTCCCTGCAAGTTCAATGTAAGTATTGGAGGCACTCACAATGCCTCCTTTGCGTAATTGTCATTTCTGAAAAGCTGATCTTTTTGCAGAGAATTGTGAAATACTTCAGTTTCTCCGCCGCTGCCTCCCCACACCCTCTGCACAGTGTGCCCTGCCCAGTCTGCCCTCTCCTGCTGGCTGCACTCTTCTGGTGTCTCACAACTCCCTCCCCCAGTGCCAACTTGTTTCCTCCAGTTTCGCACATTCGATCCCCCACCCGCTGCTGGCTCCTCAGTCTTATGTCTCACCCCCTTCCTCCCTGCCAGCTCCTCTCCTCCAATGTCTCACATCCAATCCCCTTGTGCTGCCAGCTCCTTTGTCCAGTGTCTCAAACTCCCAGCCCCTACTGCAGCTAGCTCCTCTTCTCCAGTGTCTCACATCCAATCCACTTGCTGCCGGGTACTCTGTCTGGTGTCTCACCCTTGCTGCAAGGTCCTCTGTCCGCTGTCTCAATCCCCCCCTCATCCTCTGTGCGGTGTCTCACGCACACAGCTGGCTCCGGAGTCTCAATCCCCCCTGCCGCTACTCTTTTCCAGTGTCTGATATCCAATCAACATTTTCTTGCCTCTGGGCAACTGGGATGAAGTTACACCACTGCGTACCCAACCCATACTTGCACACAGAGAATCTGAGTTGTGGTGGGAAAAGGCGTTGCCAATGTACTGTAGGTAAGGTTCAGTAGGGGCGTGTTCACACAAATGCAGCGATGCAGGCCAGTAGGAATGCATGTATATGCCAGTTAGGAGGTGTATCAGTACACACCGGCGATGATAGTGATGACTACTAGTAAACCAGGCACTTGTGCTGCCAATGCATACAGCTCTGCATATGTGCGGAAACATGCAGTTTCTCTGAGCTGCTTTCTTTTGAGTAAAGTACTGTATGCTCTATTTACTCCCCTCTGCTTCAGCCCACAAATGTGCACAACTCTGTCCCTTATGTCACAAAAGAGAAATGTGAGGCTGACACTGTGCAATAATCGGGCTATTCAGCCAATTCTCAGCTAGCTGGTCCAATTATGGCATAGTGTGCACTCATCACACAGAAATTATCATTCACAAACCTGGCAGCTCGGCTCCCGACAACAAGATTGCTGCTCGACATTCATCTGTCCCAGCTAATAGAGACATCGTATGACAGGCTGCATGTACAGTAAAAGACATCATCTCAACAATCTTTAGGGAATATTATTATAAGAATGATAATTGTGTAGTGATTATACAGGAAATCAGATGCTAGAGTATTTGAGCCCAGGGCAAATTGAAAAATTGAGCCACCCCCACCCCCCATGTGCAAAAATGGGCGTGGTCACAAGGGGTGTTGCCACGCCCCTTAACTAGGGTATTTGAGCCCAGGGCGTAACTAGGGTAACTAGGGTATTTGAGCGTAACTAGGGCGTCACTAGGGTATTTGAGCCCAGGGCAAATTGAAAAATTGAGCCCCCCCACGTGCATGCACCAAAAATGGGCGTGGTCACAAGGGGTGTGGCCACTTAAAAATGGGGTGTGTCACCATGACACACCTCTTTCTCGTCACTCTGAACACTCCTTTTCATTCCATATGCACCTTAATGGAGTGCCCCTTATACAGTCCCCCCTATGCAGTGCCCCCAGTAGTGGTCCCCCTATGCAGTGCCCCCAGTAGTGGACCCCCTATGCAATGCCCTCAGTAGTGGTCCCCCCTATGCAGTGCCCCTTATGTAGTGCCCCCAGTAGTAGTCCCTCCTATGCAGTGCCCCCATTAGTGGTCCCCCTTATGCAGGCCCCCAGTAGTGACCTTATACACTACCCCAGTATGCAATATCCAGAGTAGTGGTCCACCCTATGCAGTGCCCCTTATATAGTACCCCTAGTAGTAGTCCCCCCTTATGCAGTGCCCCTTATATAGTGCCCCCAGTAGTAGTCCCCCCCTATGCAGTGCACTTTATATAGTGCCCCCAGTAGTAGTCCCCCCTATGCAGTGCCCCCAGTAGTGGTCCCCTCCTTATGCAGTGCCCTTTATATAGTGTCCCCAGAAGTAGACCTCTCCCTATGCAGTACCCCCTGTAGTGGTCCCCCGGTGCAGTGCTCCCAGTAGTAGTCCTCCCCAGTAGTGTCCCCTACTACCCGATGCAGTGCCCCCAGTAGTAGTCCCCCCAATAGTAGTCTCCAGTAGAGGTCCCCCCCAGTAGTGTCCCCTCCCCCCAATGCAGTGTCCCCAGTAGTAGTCCCCCCCAGTAGTGCCCCCCACCAGATGCAGTGCCCCCAGTAGTAGTCCCCTCCTGATGCAGTGCCCCCAGTAGTAGTCCCCCCCAGTAGTGGTCCCCAGTAGAGGCCTCCCCTGATGCAGTGCCTCCAGTAGTAGTCCCCCCCAATAGTAGTCCCCAGTAGTGGTCCTCCCCCAATGCAGTGCACCCAGTAGTAGTCCCCCCCAGTAGTAGTCCCCAGTAGTGGTCCTCCCCCAATGCAGTGCACCCAGTAGTAGTCCCTCCCCAGTAGTAGTCCCCACCCCCAATGCAGTGCCCCAGTAGCAGTCCCCCCTGATGCAGTGCCCCCAGTAGTGCAGAGTAAGACACACATGTAATTACAAAAAACACTTACCTGAATCCCCGCTCCATCTCTGGCTCCCTCCGCCATCCGCACCTCAGTCCTCCCGGGCTGGCGCGCTCTGCATTATGGGAGAGACATCATGACGTTTCTCCCATCATCCACTGCAGGAGCCGGAAGGCGGAGCTACTGCTTGCAGTTGGCGCAGCGCAGCAGTAGCTAATAAGAGTCTGTCTGACTCTCATTGGCTGCTGATACACACACATCGCCGCCGTGCTGGCGGCGATGTGTGTGTAAAAGTGTAGTGTGACCACTCTCACTGCAGTCAGCACTACACTGGCTAACTGGGAAGGGTCTGTACCATGGGGCGCCGCCGGTCCCACGGCTCCAAGGACACGAGTCCCGGCGGCCCTGCCTTTGTTACGCCACTGCAGATGTTCTTTCTCTGGATCACTTCAGCTGGATCTTTTTTTTTTAAATGGTAGATCGTTCCTGTGATCTGTCAGGTGTGTTCCTAGATAAGAATCTGAGTTTGTGCCGCACCTACCCATTTTTCTATATCTGATAATGCCCATACTGTGCGTGTGATGAATAGATAAATAAGCCATTGCAGCTGAGATCCGGCACTGAACCTGGCACGTGTATTTAGAATATTCTCCATGTCTGGAGGTGGGAAAAATTTGTTGTCAGGCAAATGGATGGAGGGTCGGGGAGGGATGCCGACATTGTTACAAGTTGAGTGAAGGTAAGATAGTTGGATAAAACATGTATGGATGCTGTAGTTAGCTTTAAAAAATAGCTTCTTATGTTTTTGGTTCTAAATAATAGCGTTATTGTAAATATTTGTTCAGTTTGGGCAATGAAAGCACTTGTCACAGAGGAAGAAAATATGTTGTTTACATAGGATTCATTATGTATCGTTAAAAAAAACTTTACTTTTGGCACTCGGGCGACTGCTCGGTCAGCTGCTGGTTACATATTACCCTTCTTGTTTTGGTTTTGGCTTCCACGTCTGCATCCTTCTTGAATTTGAAGTCAAATATTGAGTGATTGTTCTGCATGAGCATCAGCGTGTGCCTGATCGTCTTATTGATACAGTATATCCTTCCGAGCAGTGTTTTTCTCTGGCATGCTGTTTTTCTATGTTCTATCCCAAGGGGAGAAACATGGAAAAACTACATTTTTTACACTTGCATAGTGTATATGCACAGTATAAATAACAAATGTCATCAATGTTACATATCCTTTAAAACCGGCATGTCATAGAGATTTATTTACCATGAAACGATAAAACATACATGGAGCAGTGCATTAATATGTAATCCTGTAAAATAAAATGTATATTTTTTGTCAGCTTTGTTTTTCTTTATGTCATTTTTGTGCCTAGACCTTCTTCGTAATCATTTACTTCTGATCTCATTGCAGTAAGAAAATATAATCAATAAAACCAGCACAATAGCAGGTGGTAGGTTAAAACCAAAAAGTCTACTGTGCTGTTATAAATGCTTGCAGTGAGGTCTCATCAAGAATTAATCTGGACCTGCATTCTGCTAAACAGCTTTTCAGTGCACCTCTTACAATGCCTATGGAATGACCTCTACAGTAGCAAAGCATACAGTATGTCACGTAATGACACCAAAATTGCTTAAATGTTTGACTGTTTTGGTTGCTTTTCAGGCTGTACGATTATCTGCATGTCAAGCAAAGGGGTTCTGCACCTTGGTAGAACCCATCACCAGGGCCATAATAGGTATTGGCCAGGATGGCACTTGCCAGGTGTGCTGGTGAATAGGTGTACACCATTCATTGCTGCCTTGCATTTTTATTTGAATGGATATTTACTAGTTGACATACAAACAAGGGTATAAAAACATATATTAGAAAATCCAAAACCCCTTAACGACATGTACGATGTTTCTTTCAATACTCCCCTCCCCTTATAAATTCAGCCTAATATCACATTGGATATGCTCCACATCTTCCACTGCGAGCAGGCCATGAAATACTGTGTTGTGTTATTATATTAAATTAAGGGAAAGCAGGGAAACAAAAGAGGAAAATAATATAGTCATCGTTTGTCAAAGTAAATGACTTGTGCATCCTATTAATTCCTTGTCCTGCATGTTACATAACACATCAACTACTGTACTTTAATACTGAGTATTTGCATACTATAGTTATGATGTTGTATTATTTATAGTAAAGAAGCAGAATATGCTTTTGTTGTGTCTTTTTTATTTTGCTTTACAGCTGGTTATACGTCTTACTGTCCAGTATAAGAAGGTGCTGTATATCTGAGTCCCACTTATTTTACAATGATATCCAGCACCAAAGGGGTTACGTTTTGCTTTTGATATATTTTGGGCCAGTTAGTCACTAACCTATCCTACACAGCAGCATATGGATGTAGGGTGCAGGGGAAAGGTTAGGGCATTTAGGGGGTCATTCAGACCCGTTCGCGAGCAAAGGACGCTGGCAAACTCGTCGATGTTGCCCTACTGCGCATGCGCACGACGGGGGGAGCTCCGTCGTGTGCATGATCGAGACCCGGACTGCGACAGCCAAGCACCAAAGGGGGCGTGCTGTCGATGTTGATTGACAGCACGCCCCCTTTGGTGGGCGTGCCGGGGGCATGCCTGCCAGACGGAGGCGGCCCCACTGATATCACTAGTGATGTCAGTGGGAGTGATTTTGGCTCTGATAGAGCCAAAATCACTCCAGGGCTTGCAGCAGCGAGACCCTACCGCAGGGTCTCCGTCGCAAGCCCGATGGTTGCGATGGTCAAGACCACCGCGACCATCATCATGGACGCTCGCATAAGCTGTGGGTGGTCACCCACAGCTATGCGAGCGTCCAGGAGGACGCTCCTAAAACAGGTAGGAGGGCCCTGATTCAGAGCGAGCGCTCTGTTCAGAGCATTCAGCTCTGAATCAGGCCCTTAGTACGACACCAGGGACATACAGGCCTTTAGATAATGCTCATTGCCCTATTTATTACTCCTCATATAACAATCATCTGGGGATACACTTCAATTTCCAATTTTCCCTTAACCCCTTAATGAGCTGTGGTAATTTGCAGCGGCGGATTGGGTCTGAAAACCAGCCCAGGAAATTTCTGGGAACAGCCCTAATGGGGGTGGGGCTTGTTGAGGGGTGGGGTCTGGTGATGGGCCAGGATGCTCTCTTAGGCTTTGTCAATAGTGAAACTGCCATTGTTCGTTAAATGTATAATATACTGTATTTAAATGTATATATATATTCGTTATATACATATATAATTTACTCAATATATACATATTTATATAATATATTCGTTTATATTAGGGGTGTGCACCGGCCACTTTTCGTGTTTTGTGTTTTGGTTTTGGATCTGGATCTTTCTTCGTGTTTTGGATCTGGATTGGTTTTGCCAAAACCACCCTTGCGTGTTTTGGGTTCTGGGTTTTGTGTTTTGGATCTGTATTTTTTTGAAAAAAAGCATAAAAACAGCTAAAATCACAGAATTTGTAGGTTTTTCTGCTCCTATGCTATTATTAACCTCAATAACCTTAATTTCCACTCATTTCCAGTCTATTCTGAATACCTCACACCTCACAATAGTGTTTTTATGTCCAAAAGGTTGCACCGAGGTAGCTGGATGACTATGCTAAGCGACACAAGTAGGCGGCACAAACACGTGACCCATCTAGGCGTGAAACTGCAGTGGCAGACAGGATGGCATTGAAAAACTAGGCCCCAAACTGTACATAATGCAAAGAAAAAAAAGAGGTGCAAGATGGAATTGTCCTTGGGCCCTCCCACCCACCCTTATGTTGTATAAACAGGACATGCACACTTTAACAAACCAATCATTTCAGCGCCAGGGTCTGCCACACAACTGTGGCTGAAATGATTGGTTCGTTTGGGCCCCCACAAAACAAGCTGGCAATTAATGTGTCCCTGCACAAACTGGCTCTACGGAGGCAAGATGTCATCCTCATCCTCCTCATCCACCGATTCCTCACCCTCTTCAGTGTGTACATCCTCATCCTCACAAAGTATTAACTCGTCCCCACTTGAATCCACCACCACAGGTCCCTCTGTACGTTCTGGAGGCTGGTCTCCCTGGAAGAGCTGATAATTCATTTTGATGAACATCATCTTCTCCACATTCTGTGGAAGCAACCTCCTACGCCTTTCGCTGACAAGGTTCCCGGCTGCACTAAACACTCTTTCGGAGTACACACTGGAGGGGGGGCAACTCAGGTAAAATAGAGCCAGTTTGTACAGGGGCCTCCAAATTGCCTCTTTTTCCTGCCAGTACAGGTATGGACTGTCTGACATGCCTACTTGGATGCTGTCACCGATGTAATCCTCCACCATTCTGTCAATGGTGACAGTATCATATGCAGTGACAGTAGACATGTCAGAAATTGTTGCCAGGTCCTTCAGTCCGGACCAGATGTCCAAACTTGGTCCTGCCTGCCCTGCATCACCGCCAGCGGGTTGCTTAGGATACCTAAGTTTTTTCCTGGCAGCCCCAGTTGCGGGAGAAAATGAAGAAGGAGCCGTTGACGTGTCACGTTCCGCTTCAGCTGACAGTGTGTTCACCAGCAGGTCTTTGCACCTCTGCAGGCTTGTGTCGGCCGGAAAGAGAGACACCACATAGGCTTTAAACCTAGGATCGAGCACGGTGGCCAAAATGTAGTGGTCTGATTTCAACAGATTGACCACCCTGGAATCATGGCAAAGCGAATCAAGGGCTTCATCCACAAGTCCCACATGCCGAGCGGAATCGCTCCGTCTTAGCTCCTCCTTCACTTTCTCCAGCTGCTTCTGCAAAAGCCTGATGAGGGGAATGACCTGACTCAAGCTGGCAGTGTCTGAACTGACTTCACGTGTGGCAAGTTCGAAGGGCTGAAGAACCTTGCACAACACGGAAATCATTCTCCACTGCGCTTGAGTCAGGTGCATACCCCCTCCTTTGCCTATGTCATAGGTGGATGTATAGGCTTGTATGGCCTTTTGCTGCTCCTCCATCCTCTGAAGCATATAGAGGGTTGAGTTCCACCGCGTCACAACCTCTTGCTTCAGGTGATGGCGGGGCAGGTTCAAGAGTGTTTGCTGGCGCTCCAGTCTTCGGCACGCAGTCGCTGAATGGCGAAAGTGGCCAGAAATTTTTCGGGCCACCCAAAGCGTCTCCTGCACGCCCCTGTCGCTTTTCAGAAAATTCTGCACCACCAAGTTTATTGTGTGAGCAAAACATGGGACGTGCTGGAATTTGCCCAGATGTAATGCCCGCACAATATTGGTGGCGTTGTCAGATATCACAAATCCCCAGGAGAGTCTAAGTGGGGTAAGCCACTGGGCGATGATTTCCCTCAGTTTCTCTAAGAGGTTGTCGGCGGTGTGCCTCTTACTGAAACCGGTGATACACAGCGTAGCCTGCCTTGTAACGAGCTGGCGTTTCTGAGATGCTGCTACTGGTGACGCTGCTGCTGTTGCTGCGTAAGGTGATACATCTACCCAGTGGGCTGTCACAGTCATATAGTCCTTAGTTTGCCCTGTTCCACTTGTCCACATGTCCGTGGTTAAGTGGACATTGTGTACAACGGCATTTTTCAGGACACTGAGGACACTTTTTCTGACGTTTCTGTACAGTCTCGGTATCGCCTGCCTAGTGAAGTGGAATCTAGACGGGATTTGGAACCGGGGACACACTACCTCCATCAATTGTCTAAATCCCACTGCACTAATGGCGGATACCGGACGCACGTCTAACACCAACATAGCAGTCAAGGCCTCAGTTATACGTTTTGCTTCAGGATGACTGCTGTCGTACTTCATCCTCCTCGCTAAGGACTGTTGGAGGGTCAATTGTTTAGTAAAAGTAGTGGTGTTCCTACTTCCTCTCTGGGATGATGAACGACTCCCAGCAGCAGCAGCAACAGCAGCAGCGGCAGCAGTAGGCGTAGCAATGCAGGATCCTCCGGAGGAATCCCGGATAGGAGAGTCAGTCATGCCAGTGATATGGCCTGCAGGACTACTTCCGATCCTGACTAAGGAGGAAATTGACGAGGAGGGAGTTGACGGTGTGGTTTGCAGGCGCTTGGATACAACAGGACAACGGGATTTAGGTGTCCCTGGACTGCTTACGGTCTGAGCCAAAGTTTCTGAACTTGACAGTAACTTTTTATGAACGCGCTGCAGGTGCCGTATAAGGGAGGATGTTCCTAGGTGGTTGACGTCCCTACCCCTACTTATTTCACCTTTACATATGGTACATATGGCAAGACAGTTGTTGTCCGGATTTGGATAGAAATATTGCCAGACCAAAGAGGTGGAATGTTTGGTCTTCTGCCCAGGCATGACCGTGATGGGCTTTTTCATCCCACGGACAACAACTGTCTCCCCCGGAGCCTGATTTAAACAAACCACATCACCATCAGAATCCTCCTCGCCAACTTCCTCCTCAGCGCCAGCTACACCAGTATCCTCATCCTGTTGTACTTCAACAGTGACATCTTCAATTTGCATATCAGCAAGTGGACTGTGGGTGCTCCTTTCAGCACTTGCAGGGGGCGTGCAAATGGTGGAAAGAGCCACCTCTTCCCGTCCAGTGCTGGGAAGGTCAGGCATCGCAACCACCACCACACTTGGACTCTCCTTGGGGATTTGTGATATCTTCTTAGAAAGCACAGTTCTTCGCTGTGCTTTTGCCAGCTTAACTCTTTTGATTTTTTTAGTGGGAGGAGTGCTTCCATCGTCATGTGAAGCTGAACCACTAGTCATGAACATACTAGGGATCGACCTTAGCCGTTCCTTGCCACTCCGTGTCGTAAATGGCATATTGGCAAGTTTACGTTTCTCTTCAGCTGATTTAAATGTCTTTTTCAAGGTCATTTTCCTGAACTTTGCCATTTGGGATTGTATGTGCCCTCTACTATGACATTGGGCATCGGCCTTGGCAGACGACGTTGATGGCATGTTATCGTCTATGTCATGACTAGTGGCAGCAGCTTCAGCACTAGGAGGAAGTGGTTCTTGATCTTTCTCTATTTTATTTTTATCGGAGAAAGTTTGGTCCTCCATTTATGTTATATCGATTTGATATATACGTGCGGCTAAACACAGAAAATAATTTTTTTTTTGGTTTGGACTGGAGTGTACTTTGTGGGTTACAGCACCCTTTAACGGTCAAGCCAGCCGGCCCTTTACTTATGACACAGGCGCACGCTTGGCACTACTTTGTTGATGCACGTGCGGCTACTGCGCACACAATTCACAAACACAGAAAATAATTTTTTTTTGGTTTGGACTGGAGTGTACTTTCGGGGGTTACAGCACCCTTTAACGGTCAAGCCAGCCGGCCCTTTACTTATGACACAGGCGCACGCTTGGCACTACTTTGTTGATGCACGTGCGGCTACTGCGCACACAATTCACAAACACAGAAAATAATTTTTTTTTAGGTTTGGACTGGAGTGTACTTTCGGGGGTTACAGCACCCTTAACGGTCAAGCCAGCCGGCCCTTTACTTATGACACAGGCGCACGCTTGGCACTACTTTGTTGATGCACGTGCGGCTACTGCGCACACAATTCACAAACACAGAAAATAATTTTTTTTTTGGTTTGGACTGGAGTGTACTTTCGGGGGTTACAGCACCCTTAACGGTCAAGCCAGCCGGCCCTTTACTTATGACACAGGCGCACGCTTGGCACTACTTTGTTGATGCACGTGCGGCTACTGCGCACACAATTCACAAACACAGAAAATAATTTTTTTTTGGGTTTGGACTGGAGTGTACTTTCGGGGGTTACAGCACCCTTAACGGTCAAGCCAGCCGGCCCTTTACTTATGACACAGGCGCACGTTTGGCACTACTTTGTTGATGCACGTGCGGCTACTGCGCACACAATTCACAAACACAGAAAATAATTTTTTTTTTGGTTTGGACTGGAGTGTACTTTCGGGGGTTACAGCACCCTTAACGGTCAAGCCAGCCGGCCCTTTACTTATGACACAGGCGCACGCTTGGCACTACTTTGTTGATGCACGTGCGGCTACTGCGCACACAATTCACAAACACAGAAAATAATTTTTTTTTTGGTTTGGACTGGAGTGTACTTTCGGGGGTTACAGCACCCTTAACGGTCAAGCCAGCCGGCCCTTTACTTATGACACAGGCGCACGCTTGGCACTACTTTGTTGATGCACGTGCGGCTACTGCGCACACAATTCACAAACACAGAAAATAATTTTTTTTTGGGTTTGGACTGGAGTGTACTTTCGGGGGTTACAGCACCCTTAACGGTCAAGCCAGCCGGCCCTTTACTTATGACACAGGCGCACGTTTGGCACTACTTTGTTGATGCACGTGCGGCTACTGCGCACACAATTCACAAACACAGAAAATAATTTTTTTTTTGGTTTGGACTGGAGTGTACTTTCGGGGGTTACAGCACCCTTAATGGTCAAGCCAGCCGGCCCTTTACTTATGACACAGGCGCACGCTTGGCACTACTTTGTTGATGCACGTGCGGCTACTGCGCACACAATTCACAAACACAGAAAATAATTTTTTTTTTGGTTTGGACTGGAGTGTACTTTCGGGGGTTACAGCACCCTTAACGGTCAAGCCAGCCGGCCCTTTACTTATGACACAGGCGCACGCTTGGCACTACTTTGTTGATGCACGTGCGGCTACTGCGCACACAATTCACAAACACAGAAAATAATTTTTTTTTAGGTTTGGACTGGAGTGTACTTTCAGGGGTTACAGCACCCTTAACGGTCAAGCCAGCCGGCCCTTTACTTATGACACAGGCGCACGCTTGGCACTACTTTGTTGATGCACGTGCGGCTACTGCGCACACAATTCACAAACACAGAAAATAATTTTTTTTTGGTTTGGACTGGAGTGTACTTTCGGGGGTTACAGCACCCTTTAACGGTCAAGCCAGCTGGCCCTTTACTTATGACACAGGCGCACGCTTGGCACTACTTTGTTGATGCACGTGCGGCTACTGCGCACACAATTCACAAACACAGAAAATAATTTTTTTTTAGGTTTGGACTGGAGTGTACTTTCGGGGGTTACAGCACCCTTGACGGTCAAGCCAGCCGGCCCTTTACTTATGACACAGGCGCACGCTTGGCACTACTTTGTTGATGCACGTGCGGCTACTGCGCACACAATTCACAAACACAGAAAATAATTTTTTTTTGGTTTGGACTGGAGTGTACTTTCGGGGGTTACAGCACCCTTTAACGGTCAAGCCAGCCGGCCCTTTACTTATGACACAGGCGCACGCTTGGCACTACTTTGTTGATGCACGTGCGGCTACTGCGCACACAATTCACAAACACAGAAAATATATTATTTTTTTAGCACTTGGGGGGAGCACCCCTGATGGACAGAGCACCCCCTGGACAACACTACAGCACCCCTTTAGGACTGGGACACTGCACAGGACTTTGGAGTGGACACAGCCCCTATGGAGAACTGACTGCACAACACAGTCCAGCCAGCCCCTATGGACTTTGAAGTAGTGGACACAGCCCCTATTAACAACAGCAGCACAGCACAACACAGCCAGCCCCTATGGACTTTGAAGTAGTGGACAACAGCAGCACTACACTACACTACACTACACAGCACTAACTCCCACCCTCCCTCTTCACTGTCCACAGCCGAGTGAGAAAATGGCGCCGACGCGGGTACCTTATATAGGATCCAAAACCCGCGAGACTCGGAAGGCGGGATGATGACGTTTTGCCTCGATGTCAGATCCGAGTCAGGCGGGAAAAGTCGAGCCTGACTCGGATCGGACTCGGATCGGGGGGGCTCGGGGGGGTTCGGATTTCAGAAATCCGAACCCGCTCACCCCTAGTTTATATATATATATATATATATATATATATATATACATATATACACATATATATATACTTCTTCCCACTGCAGCTAGCCAGCCTAAGCCTATGATACATTAATTATTATTTTAGCAATTCAGGCAGGAGGCATTAATATCATATAATAATACAGTGAGAAGTAGACTTACTTTACTTAATATACTTAATATGTTGTAACTATATATATATTTCTTTCTGGTGATACATTTTATATTTTGCAGGTTGACACCTCCTCCTGTGTTTTGGGCCGGCTGCTCTCTGCCGCTGGCCGGCTGCTCCTTGTGTGTGGTGTGACAGTGACTTGTCAGTGCAGGAGGTTGGAGGCAGGCCGCGGAGGGGCTTCAGCGTATGCAATCGGAACTGAGCTTCGTTCGTGGCAGCGGGAAGGGAGAGCGGAGGTCTGGGGTTAGGTGACTGTGAGTCAGTGAAGGGTGGGCCAGGCGGCCGGCGGCCACCAAAGGGACCAGCCCAGAGGAATCCAGCCCGGCGGCCCAATCCTTCCCTGGTATTTTGTACTGCAATGGCCAACAGGTTACATTTATTGTATTTGATATGCATTGGGTTCACTGGAACTGATTTTTTTTTCTACCCAAGGAAATGTAATCATTAGGTTTTGATGAAAGTTAATTTTGGTTCTGGTGCTGGTGAAAGGTTTTTTTGGTTCTCTAGGGAAGGCATTGGCCTACCGCCCCCAGCTCCCCAATGTCCAATTTCCAGACGCTCAAGCACTTCATATTTGCAAAATAAAAATAATGATTCTTATGTATTTTTAACGGACGGTCGAGGCTACAGTCCAGATACAGTACACTATCCAGGCTCCACTCCAGGGGCAAACACAGAATATTTAAATGGGGGTTCTAAATGTTAGATTTCGAAAAAAGAACAAAAACTTGTTGCAATAAACCAGCAACAATAACACAATACGGAAAGCATTGTAGTGAATAAGATCCAATACAAATAGCATCCCTGTGATCGCCATTCAATACAGAGGATATCCTAGTGGCCACCTAACAATACAGAGAAAATCTCAGTGACATCATGCAGTATCATCTTCTAGTCAATAATGAATCCTTCCTCAAAAATCATTAATGCCTTCAACATCATCAAAACAACCTCATTTAACATTATTAACCCATTTACTATATTTATCTCCCTTATCTTCATTATTAATTAACCCCTAAATCATCAATTAATTGTATTCATATTCGTTAACCCCCTAATTAATTTCCTCAGTCTCAACAAAATCAAACTCATTAAAAGTATTAACCATTTAACCCATTCATCATAGTAAAAACCCAATCACCATTTTTTTCCAGATCTCGCTGGTGCCCACTGCAGCCTGGCACCCTAGGCAGCTGCCTAAAGCTGCCTAATGGCAGTGTCGGGCTTGGGCCTTCCCTTGATATCATGCTAAATATGTACATTTTATTTCAATTAACATGGGAAAAAAATATTTTTTAGTTGTACCAAAAATTTCATTTTCAAATGAATTTACCACAAACCTTATTGATCGTTTTTCCCTAGTACAGAGATACAAATTTTGTACATTCTTAAACAATATGTGATATATTTGTACTTGGATAATAATTAATTTTTCCTATCTTACATTTGTTTCACATTTTTCTGGTTTGTTTGTTTTTTAACTAAGGGAAACTTCAGGGGGTATATTTACTAAAGTGAGAGTTTTTAGAAGTGGAGATGTTGCCTATAACAGTCAATCAGATTCTATTTAACATTTAACTAACACCTTCTAGAAGATAATAGTTAGAATATTGGTTGCTATGGGCAACATCTCCACTTCTAAAAACTCTCTCACTTTAGTAAATGTACCCCCAGGAGTCAAAGGAAGCATCAGTAGGTCTCCTGTATTGCCAATATTGGCCAACATGGTATATCTGATTCAGGCATTATTATTATTATTATCATTTATTTCCCTTTCCCTGACCTGCCTATTACTAAGGGTATGTGTAACATAATAGGATCCCCTGTGTAATATGGAGGAGACATGCATGCACAGCATAGAAAATCATAGGGGTGTTCAGGGGCGTCTTAAGAGAGGAGGGGGCCCGTGTGCACTCCCTGTGCAGGGGCCCCTCCTCTCTCCCTGACGCGGCTAGCCAGCCACTGTAGCCTTAGTAGACTCATGGTACTAGAGTGTGCCCAGAGTTTACTGCGCATGCGCAGAACACCGGAAAATGGCCGTGGCCGCCGCGGCGGCCATTTTCCGGTGTTCTGAGCAGCACAGACATCCCACGTTGGGCCACGGACAGGTAAGTCTAAAATAATATGGGTGCATTGTGTGCGGTGCGGGGCCTCCCTGGACCCGACACACACTGCACCCATTACAGATATGCCACTGGGGGTGTTACAGATGCTCGACTTTTGCCACCAAGTCCAACACACTCAGGCCAGACATACTGATTAAAATAGGAATAAAAATTGTTGCATAGCCTATTATAGTACTGCGCAAGCAGTGTCGTTTGTTAGCTTTCCAAATCAGAAATATGTCTGCTATAAATGCTATAAAATGCTATAAATGCTATATTTAGTACTGGAACCTTCCGTGCTCTTGTCTGTGCTCAGTATGCATTTTGAACATGGTGTAGCAATTCTGTGGATGGGAACTAAGCAATACAATTCCCACTTCCAAAACTAGATCCAAAAGCAGTCACTGATAGTTACAGTAAAGCAATACAGGTAGTGGGTAGGATAGCGCCATCTTTAGGGGCAATTTATAACTGCAATTTGGATATCAGATCTCCAGGAGAACTACAGTAAAAAACAGTATGTATGTAATGTACAGCATGTCTAAACAGTTCAGCAGTTAAGATGGTGTACCTTAAGTGCTCTATGGTCTGCAGCCACTGAGATTTCAACATGCAAGTTATATAGTTAATAAGGTGAGAAAAATAAACAAATGTATCAAGTTCAACCTTTTTATAGTAATGTGGCAAATGTAATTTAAGTGCCACAGATCCACCCCAGTTTGGTGCAGACAGCTGACAGTTCTGCATTCGGTCACTTTTAGACCCCCCCCCCCCCCCCCCCCCGTAATTAATTTACCTAATGTATTGTCCTAATATACTGCTAGATGGAGCTTCTTTTATGTCTTAAATAAATAATGAGAAAGTGATACCGGTATTACGGGACATAAAGTATACTGCGTACATGAATGCAATGAGATACAGTGAAATAAATAATGACAAAGTGATACCGGTATACCGGGACATAAAGTAAACTGCGTACATGAATGCAATGAGATACAGTGAAATAAATAATAAAAAAAGTGATACCAGTATACCGGGACATAAAGTATACTGCGTACATGAATACAATGAGATATAGTGAAATAAATAATGAGAAAGTGATACCGGTCTGGACATAAAATATACTCCTTACATGAATGCAATGAGATACAGTGAAATAAATAATGAGAAAGTGATACCGGTATACCGGAAAATAAAGTATACTGCGTACATGAATGCAATGAGATACAGTGAAATAAATAATGAGAAAGTGATACAGGTATTACGGGACATAAAATATACTGCGTACATGAATGCAATGAGATACAGTGAAATAAATAATGAGAAAGTGATACCGGTATAACGGGACATAAAATATACTGCGTACATGAATGCAATGAGATACAGTGAAATAAATAATGAGAAAGTGATACCGGTATAACGGGACATAAAATATACTGCGTACATGAATGCAATGAGATACAGTGAAATAAATAATGAGAAAGTGATACCAGTATAACGGGACATAAAATATACTGCTAACATGAATGCAATGAGATACAGTGAAATAAATAATGAGAAAGTGATACCGGTATAACGGGACATAAAATATACTGCGTGCATGAAAACAATGAGATATAGTGAAATAAAAAATGAGAAAGTGATACCGGTATAACGGGACTTAAAGTATACTGCTTACATGAATACAATGAGATGCAGTGAAATAAATAATGAGAAAGTAATACCGGTCTGGACATAAAATATACTGCTTACATGAATGCAATGAGATACAGTGAAATAAATAATGAGAAAGTGATACCGGTCTGGACATAAAATATACTGCTTACATGAATGCAATGAGATACAGTGAAATAAATAATGAGAAAGTGATACTGGTATAACGGGACATAAAATGTACTGCGTACATGAATGCAATGAGATACAGTGAAATAAATAATGAGAAAGTGATACTGGTCTGGACATAAAATATACTGCTAACATGAATGCAATGAGATACAGTGAAATAAATAATGAGAAAGTGATAACGGTATACCGGGACATAAAGTATACTGCGTACATGAATGCAATGAGATACAGTGAAATAAATAGTGAGAAAGTAATACCGGTCTGGACATAAAATATACTGTGTACATGAATGCAATGAGATACAGTGAAATAAATAATGAGAAAGTAATACCGGTCTGGACATAAAATATACTGCGTACATGAATGCAATGAGATACAGTGAAATAAATAATGAGTAAGTGATACCGGTATAACGGGACATAAAATATACTGCGTACATGAATGCAATGAGATTAAGTGAAATAAATAATGAGAAAGTGATACCGGTCTGGACATAAAATATACTCCTAACATGAATGCAATGAGATACAGTGAAATAAATAATGAGAAAGTGATACCGGTCTGGACATAAAGTATACTGCGTACATGAATGCAATGAGATACAGTGAAATAAATAATGAGAAAGTAATACCGGTCTGGACATAAAGTATACTGCGTACATGAATGCAATGAGATACAGTGAAATAAATAATGAGAAAGTAATACCAGTCTGGACATAAAATATACTGCTTACATGAATGCAATGAGATACAGTGAAATAAATAATGAGAAAGTAATACTGGTCTGGACATAAAATATACTGCTTACATGAATGCAATGGAATAGAGTGAAATAAATAATGAGAAAGTAATACCGGTCTGGACATAAAATATACTGCGTACATGAATGCAATGAGATACAGTGAAATAAATAATGAGTAAGTGATACCGGTATAACGGGACATAAAATATACTGCGTACATGAATGCAATGAGATTAAGTGAAATAAATAATGAGAAAGTGATACCGGTCTGGACATAAAATATACTCCTAACATGAATGCAATGAGATACAGTGAAATAAATAATGAGAAAGTGATACCGGTCTGGACATAAAGTATACTGCGTACATGAATGCAATGAGATACAGTGAAATAAATAATGAGAAAGTAATACCGGTCTGGACATAAAGTATACTGCGTACATGAATGCAATGAGATACAGTGAAATAAATAATGAGAAAGTAATACCAGTCTGGACATAAAATATACTGCTTACATGAATGCAATGAGATACAGTGAAATAAATAATGAGAAAGTAATACTGGTCTGGACATAAAATATACTGCTTACATGAATGCAATGGAATAGAGTGAAATAAATTATGAGTCATGTATTTAGTAAAGACTTTTTTTATGGATTTTTTTTTGTATTTTTCTCTGTTTCATCTCTATATTGTTGCCCTTCAAAAGAACAGTTTAGCTCTACTCTGTACAATAGATACAGTTGTATTGTCAAAGCAGTTATGTGTCATATAAAAGGGCAAAGAATGAAAACATATATAGAGGAAGCAAAAAAGATAAAGCAATGTGTTTTTTTGAACCTTGCATTAGAGCATTTACGAACCAATAAAGACATCTGAAGGTGGAAAACCTCTTTAAAAGAAATGCAGTAAGAATGGAGCTGCTCTGAGTAAAAGGCTATCCGAGTTCAAATGGCTAAAATCAACAAAGTAAAAGAGCGAAAGGTTCTCATCTGCTGTCAGAACTTGTGTTACTTTTACCTCACTGCACATAACATTTGCCATGCCTCTTTCATACTGTAACTTTGCCCAATGTATCATACCATATTGTACATACTTGCTCCTGAGTACAGTATTGAAGAATTCATTACAAAACACATTATTTTTATTACAAGGGGATTGTGTTTGCAGTAGATAAATCTACAGTTACAACACAAACTACTACAGCAACCCTACTGTAATAATAGCAGATGTGTTTCTCTATTAAAATTAAATTTACAATACTGTTTGTTATGACACGTATAGCAGAGGGCGATCCACCCATTGTCCTATTTTTTTTTCAATTATTTGTACAGAGTTGGGGGAGAGGAGGCGGGCACAATTCATTTTCTTTTTCTGTTTTTTTTAGTTAGTTTTATTTAATTTATTATTTTTATTAGTTAATTTTTTGTATACTAAGATGATGGTGTTTTTTGATTTTTTTTTCTGGCTCAGTATGTGCATTTAATGCTATAAGGTTACCCTTATCTATAGGACTGTTTTGTTCCTGAAATATTCATTTTGTACTGAAAACTGGTTGAATTGTTAACCTTATGCAACTATTTCTGAAATATTATTTCTCGGTTTACATGTTACACTTTTCATCAGTGTGTCATATCTAATTTGATAATATCTTTGTTACATGTTGCTATGTCATTCATTGCTTCACTATAAATAAAGATGATAAAAAAAAATAAAACTAAATCTAAAACATTTTAAAATACAGTAAAAATTCAGCTTATTACAGGCAGATAAATACCCCGAGAGAAAAGTTGTACATAGCCTTAAAACAGCTTTCCCTGCAGTCATTAAATAGAAAACAGGTCACTATGTGCAAGTGACTGCCAGTTTTAGAAGGGTTATTATTGTACTTGCTTGTTTATATTATGCTTTTGGTAAATACATTACCTGAGTGTGACTTCTTGCATTAATAAAGCAATCAGTGTCCCATGTGGATAAAACTCAGCTTTCCCTTCAGTCTTTCTGTATAGAATATGTATTGAAGGGTTTATTATTCTATGCTGTTCCTGTTACAAATGTGTTTTTTCTATGCTCATTTATACAACTGTAAAGTGGATTTTAAACCACTGAGCTAGTGACAGAAATTCATCAGGTCCTATTGCGCTGTGTATATCAAGACCTACAATACAAGTAAATTGATACTGACAGATGGATTTTTGAAATGTTTCTTGGTCTGTTTTATATTCCATCAAAAACAAAGACTTTTATTATTGCAAGTGAAGTCAAGCAAATTGAAGTCACATTTTCACTGCGTGCATATTGTGTTGTGTCCCAATAAGCAGGGTTGGACTGGCCCACAGGGGACAGGAGAAATCCCTGGTGGGCTGCCTGAGGGCTCCACCCCTCCTCTAGGGGTGGGGCAGGATCATGTATCTTTCTAGGAAACTACGCCAAGATTAGCCCTCCTTCCAATCTAAGAGGATGCTCCTGAAACACCCGTCTTCCCTTTTATATATGGACCCTGTTCTTTGCAGGTGCTCTCTAATGGAGGTCCAAGTCCCTCTGTTGTGGTTAGTCACAACCAATCTGGTGGCTGGCCACACCCCCTAAGCTTGGGCCCCTACCACTGCATTCCCTGGTGGGCCCTTCTTGCCCCAGTCTGACACTGCCCATAATAAGGTTCACTCTTTTATATATGGACATAGTTCCTCACACAACTGAAATAATGCCATCAAGGCAGGGACCCAAGTACATGTATTATTTTACTGGCAAGGCTGGTGTTAGGGCAAGGCAAAGAGGTCATGTACTCTGGGCAGGGCTTCCAAAAAATTGTCTACGCCCTGTCAGGTACCCCCTGCAGAGGCTGCAAGGTTACACATCGCTGGCTAGCTTGTACCTCTACCTCTCTGCGCACTTGACTCTGAGCCGCCAGTTATTTTGTTCCTCACGATAAGGAGATTTGTTCTGGATCCATTGTGAAATCATAAAACCTGGAGTTATATTTGAGTCATTGGATTTTGTATTCACTTGTTTATCAATAATAAAATGTACATTTTATTCGTAATGCTGAGCTAGATATTATTATCCACCATAAGCCATGCCATTACTAACAGCAGACTCTCCATCAGGAACCAGTGAATTTATGCATTGGTACCATCAATGGACCTGTTTCAGATGTGGATGCTAATACCATCACAGTTGCAGTCTCTCATGGATCGCAATTGCGAAAATATGCTAATGACTCATCCGCCATTCAGTGCTTAGAGACGCCCACTGAAAACATCTCACATACGCCACTAACGCACAAAACCAGAAACATCAAACGTCATCTGGTGGCCATCAGCCTTCTGAGTAATGGTGCCCATACACGGTGCGATTTTTTACACAATTTGGCCGATTTTGATCTTTCGTAACGACCAATCGTGTAAAAAGTGGCGTTTTCCAGTACGATTACGATGGCGATGCATGTCCCCGGTGACATGTTTCGACATCGCAGATCAACTGAACCTGCAGTAAGCTTTCGACCCATAGTGTAGGATGTGACACACATCCTATGGTGTTTTGCTTGATGTACGATTGCGATGTACAATTTACGATGTCCCTGGCCACTCCCCTCCTCCATTTTGTGAAAGACCACGGACTGAAGAGAAGCAGCAGCATCGCATCTTGCAGAGGGCTGCAGTTAAAAAGTGAGTAATTGCCTGTATTCTACTATGAACCACCACTGTACCCCTGCACCTCCAGTGCATATTACCCATGCACCACCAATGCGTATAAACCACTGCACCCTAATGCATATTAACCACTGCCCCACCAATGCATATTAATCACTGCACCCCCAATGCGTATTAACCACTGCACCCCAATGCATATTAACCACTGCCCCGCCAATGTGTATTAACCACTGCACCCCTAATGCATATTAAGCACCCCAATGCATATTAACCACTGCCCCACCAATGCATATTAACCACTGCCCCACCAATGCGCATTAACCACTGCACCCCCAATGTATCCTACGCCACCAACGTACTAGCCCATCAATGGTTAATATCCACGGCACCTGCAATGTACCCACTGCCCAGCCAATGTTATGACAGTGTAGCACAATGCAAGTTGTGCTCCTATTGTTTGGGAAAGAAAATGTCCTATGAAAATAAACTGACACAGGTTTAAAAATTTATTTAGAACACATTAAAAACATACATTTATTAAAATAATTCAACTGGTAAAACATTCAAACTTTAAAATGTAAAAAGAACACATTAAAAACATATCAACTAATTAAAATAATTAAATTGTTAAAACATTAAAACTTTTACATTTTAAAAAAAAATTTTTCTTTTTTTCCCACAGAAATGACCAGTGCAAGAGATCGCCAATTTGTCACCAGTTTTCTCGAGTGCTATTGCGCCCACAAATGTCTGTGGCACATAAAGGGGCCCAACTACAGCAATATATACAAGAGAGCTGCTGCAATTGAAGAGCTCGTAAATGTCAGCAAGCCATTCCACGACGAGGCTTCCCCAAAGTGGGTGAAAGCTAAAATCCAGAATTTATGTACAGTATTCGTCAAAGAAAATAAAAAACAGCAGGAGTCGCAGACATCAGGAGCAGGGGCCGATGAGGTATACACCAGTACCATGTGTTACCTCCTCAAGTTCCTGCACGAGCAGGAGACGCAGAGAGCTTCCCAAGCGCTCATGGTCGAGAGTGTCCATTAGGAGCAGCAAAAGGACCCTGCTGAAACAGAACAACTGTCCTCTTTGTCCTCTTTATAGCTCATTTGCTGGTATTATATTTGGCCTTTTAGCTCAGGGCACTGCAATGTACTGTAGCAGGGGTGTATTTATAATCGGTGAAGGGTGTGCTGGGCACACGAGTCCCTGGGTCCACACCCTGTACCCATAAAACTTGCCGCGGCCATTTTCCCCGTGACCTGTGCATGCGCTATAGACTCTGGGCACACTCTAGCGCTCAGTGCGCAGCCGGCCGCCAGACGGAGAGGAGGGGGCTTGTGTCGGAGACTGCACACGGGCCCCCTCCTATCTAGAAATTCCCCTGTACTGTACAGTGATATTTTTTGCCATGGCGATATTGATATTCATGCCCTCTGTTTTACGCTTCACTCTTATGCCTTGTTTATTGTACAATGCTTTCAGTCTTGAAAAATAAAAAAATATTACAAATGTGAAGTATGCAGCTCAAATACATACAGTCCTCATTATTTATATTTAGAGGTGAGCGGTTCGGTTTTACTCAGTTCTTTCCGTCAAATTAGCACAAGTTCGGATTTATCTTATTGGATATCTAAAACAGGTGATAGCTGGATAGCCAATAAAATTACGTTTCCAGATCCAAAGTTAACCGAGCCAAAGCCGAACCGCTCATCTCTATTTATAATAGCATATAAATGAAGGTGATTACTGCTATAAGAAAACACCAGCAAGCATAATGTGCAGCACAAGGCAGGGAGATTTGGTACATGTGTATGGAGACTTACCATGGGAATAGTTACATACAAGAATAAAGTGTAGATAGTGCAAAAAATAAACAATATCTTCATCATGCCCTGTAGAAAATATTGACCAACCATGTCCAGTATACAATACAGTCTTAGCCTATGTGTGTATGGTATGCCGCATTGTTTCCAGTATATGGTAGGCCCAATTGTTGTTGCCTCATAATTACAAATATACTTTTATTACATCTATTTTTATTTCTGTAAAATTTACCAAAAACTTTTATACTAACACATTCAAAATTAGTGTAGTCTTTATGGACAATACGGAATTGTTATAGTCATTTTAACGCATTAAAGTCACAGATTCTATAGATTGCATAAATAAAAACTTTCTAGAGCTACTTTACACCAGTAAGCTTAAAGAAGTAGGAGTAAATGCTGTATATGTAAATCTATATTAATAGAACTATCGAAAATACAGGGGAAGAGAATGAGTACAAAGTACCTGGGCTTAGACCTCTCTGGGGGCTCCAGCAAGCCATGGAGGTGAAACCATGTCTTCAAGATGATGCAGCGGGGCGTTCCCACTGGGCCACTCCCCCCACCCAATAAGATATCTAGTTATGGCTTGTGAAAATCATGCAGCCATAAGGAACATTGATCCAAGTGCTTGAATTCCTGTTCTGTTCCAATGCACAGCCATGTAATCTGTGGGTGAGGCCGACAAGTGGGAAAATTGTGCATGTGTACTTTCGTTTTTACTGTGACCTGTGATTTCTACAGCTGCTTGTCTAAACAAAGGATACTCACAAGCAGCAGGACCATAACTAGGGTTATGTGAGCAATGCCATTAAGATGCAGGTCAAAGCGGGTGGCACCATCTCTCCCCCCTGGCACCAGCATTTGGCTTGTAGGGTGCCTGGAACTGCACCCTACAGCCTAGAGGGCTGTCCGAAGCGTCTTTAGGATGCACCAGACACTCAGATTTTTCATGATCTCAGCGGCCCAGCCCACTTGTCCTGACGTCATTATTAGCAGATCTTATGATGTTAATAGTTGTCAGTGATGTGTGATGAAGGTTAGTCCACACAATAGATAACTTAACCAGAGTCTGATTTATTATCTTGTAGAAAGCAGATGCAGAGTAACACAGGATTAATCAGTAAGCAGCACGTACACAATGTAGTATCTGCAGGTGCAGCCAGGAAAATATGGGGTTAATGCAGGTGGTGTAGCATATATATATATATATATATATATACTGTATATCGGGGACGTGCAATCAGGGGAGGCTCTGCCTCCCCTGTCATACTCCTGAAATTGATATAAAAATGATTAGAATAATATAAAGAAGATATTTATAACTTATAAACGTCTTTGTTTATTGTAATAATTTTTATAGTTAACACTCAACAGCTTTGTGGAGCTCCCTGGTACTGCAGGGAGATGAGAGATGAGGAAGCGACAGCTCAGCTTTGCTTCTGTATAGTCAGACACTGCTAGCAGAGCTGGATGAAGGGCCACACCACGGACAGTAAGCTGCACAGAAAGAGAGCTAATAGAGGCGTGCCTCTGAGTATGGGGGGGTGTGCCTTGAGCACTGATGGACACCTTGGATGTGTCATGTGACCAGGAAGTGCACTGCAGTGTTTAGCTATCAGAACTCAGTCACCAGCAGCAAGAGAAGACACAGTGATGCAGGTAAGAGAATCAATGGACACTGAAGCATAGTGTAGTGAGGGGAGAGTTAAAGTGAGTAGGGGGTGAGACATATATATACACAAACACCAGAGGATGGACTTCGCACAGGATGCAATTTCCCCCCTAAAAACTCTAAAGATAGAGGAGTATTGGGGAGAAGGTGATACACACAAAAATATATTCAATGTGACCAACTAGGTAGTATAAATTCAGAATCTGGAGAAGCTACAGTATATGTAAAGATGTTGGTGGTGCCCCCCAGAGTCACACATAAAGACTATTTATATATTGGAGAGTAAGAAGACTCTTTTGTGGGGGAACTCTTGTAATGTAATGATATATTTAAATATAAAATGAAAACATTAGCTTTATTGACACATTTTAAATATAGGGGACACGCATAGACACAGAATTTAAATGTGGGCTATTGCCCCAAATATTTTAAGCCAAATGCGGGTTTAATCTTCTAATACACAGCCATAAAAATGTAAATAGTGTTTCTATGACGTTCAATCCCTTTTCTTACTTCAGTCTAGCATATACAAGACTTAAGTATAATAATATACAAATCAGTAACAAGTTACATCAAATCCAAGTATCTACCCTGAATATTTTGACACGTTATCCATTGATTGTTGTATTAAGGAATAACCAAATTAAGCAAAAACAACTCAGAACAAATCATATGGTTGGAGTATATTGCACAATATATTGATCATAAGCAAACAGTTCATCCAAAATTAACAGGCAAAATTCATATACAGTGGCAATATACTCCAGTCATAACCAGATGTTTATCCAGTGGATAAATAGAATTCACCTTGGATTGATCATGAACAAATGATCACCCCATATTGGACCTCATTCAAAATCGCTCGCAAGCGCTGAGCGCTCACAAGCGGGTCAATGTTTAGGCCCTGCGCACGCGCAGCGGCCGCACTGCGCGTGCGCAAGCCCCGGAGTGAGAGAAATTATCTCGCTCCGGAGCTCACTACAAAAGGGGCGGCTGTCGATGGTGATCGACAGCTCGCCCCATTTTGTAGGCATGGCGGGGGGGTGGTTTCACAAACGGAGGCGTTCCTTAAGAAACGCTTGCCGTTTTGTGGGCGGCCGCACTGACATCAGCAGTGATGTCAGTGTGGAGCTTCCTGCTCGATCAGAGCAGGAAGCTCCCTGGGGCTTGCGGTTGCCGAGACCCAACCTTAGGGTCTCATCACAAGCCCCGATGGTCGCGATGGTCTTGACCATCGCGACCATCAACCTGGTTGGTCGCTAAAGCTATGGGTGGTAACCCACAACTTAGCTAGCGACCAGGAGGCCGCACTTGAAAACACAAGTGGACGTCCACATTCAGAGCGACCGCTCGCATTTTGCGAGCGCTTCTGAATGAGGGCCATAGTGAGCAAAGTAATGCAAAACTTTCACAGTGTATTCTGATCAAAACCGTTGTCATCCAATGTACAGGCAAACTTCGTATGTAATTTCACAATATACTCTAAAATGTGGTGTAACTCATTTAAAATCTATAATTTTTTCACATATTGGGTAAATATATCCAGTGGTGTCAGTGGGATGTATAATAAAGCTAGTGGTACAGGTAGAAGTAGGTTCTCACTGTAATATATTGTCTCCATGTAGGAGACACTCAGGGGTGCATCCTCTTCTATACAGGAGGGGGGAGAGAAGATGCGCAGAGAACAGCGAATGCGCAGTTGGTCACTTGGTCTGGGTTAGAGGTCATCATGCCTCTGGCAATCCGGGGGTCCTACCGCCCAACAGAAGAGGAGATTGCCGCAGAGCGATCTCCTCCAACAGTCATGATATCACAAGTTCAGGGGGTAGGACCAGCAGAATGTTGTCCTGTTATGGCCCATACAATCACAGAGATCAATGATCCTAATACCTGCATGATTTTCAGAACACTTTGCAATGCAACTTAAACAAATGTTATCAATGTGCTCATTTGAATAAAGGGGCACATCCACTAGACGATCTACTCCCTGTCCAATCTCTAAACGATTTTCCCTTGATTTTTTCCCTTGAAATTTTATCTTTCATTCTGAACGACTTGAAAACGATCTGCAAACTATCTTTAATAGATCAAGTGAAATTGACCTGCATTCAGCCGACTGACGAGATGATCAAACGACCAGCGGGAGAGCGCATCGTTGATCGTTTACGACCAAACACTGCACGATTTATAAACGATTTTTAAATGATTGAACGATAACGACGTCGTTATCGTTCAATCGCCTGCTAAAATCGTGTAGTGGATGCCCCCCTTAAGTCTTTTTTGAATTGAGTCTTGCTACTATATTAGATTATGTATTAGATTTTATTTATTTTGTAAACTAAAAAAAAATTTATATGAAAATAAATCTATCATAAATATTTCTGCATCTTACGATACCTGATTTTGCTCTTGGAAATGTACATTGTACACCTTTAGTTCATCTTCTGTTGCAGTGTTACATTCTGCTTTTTTCTCCTCAAGAATTATAATGAGGGGAAATGAATGAGCTCTGTAGGGAAACTGTTGAACCTGGAGACTTAAGGTATAAGGATGATTGATGGCTTGAAATTACCATAAAACTACAATCAGGATCAGCTTTTAAAATTAATTTTTAAGAAGCCTAAGAGATACCCTTTTGATATGTAGTCTAGTGGAATGGATAATGCTTCATTCAGGGTGTAAAGTTTCTCACTATGAGACATTCACTTTTTCTTGATCGTTGGGACTGGGAGTGAAATAGAAACAGAACCTAAAGTACTTCATAATATTACACATAGCTTTCCTAATGTTAATGCATACTCTTGACAACTGCAGAGGAGCCTACAGGCATCTATAGTATAAATAGGAAGTAGGTCTGCTTAGCACTTTCATTGGATTGATACTTATATTATGAAACACAAAACTGTTTAATTGCAAAGAGGATAATAAACGGTATTATGATTATCATTATTATTATCACATTATTATTATTATTATTATTTTAGTCAGTGTGTTTAGTTGACACTAGGGGTGTGCACCGGCCACTTTTCGTGTTTTGGTTTTGGATCTGGATCTTTCTTCGTGTTTTGGATCTGGATTGGTTTTGCCAAAACCACCCTTCCGTGTTTTGGGTTCTGGGTTTTGTGTTTTGGATCTGTATTTTTTTGAAAAAAAGCATAAAAACAGCTAAAATCACAGAATTTGTAGGTTTTTCTGCTCCTATGCTATTATTAACCTCAATAACCTTAATTTCCACTCATTTCCAGTCTATTCTGAACACCTCACACCTCACAATAGTGTTTTTATGTCCAAAAGGTTGCACCGAGGTAGCTGGATGACTATGCTAAGCGACACGAGTGGGCGGCACAAACACGTGACCCATCTAAGCGTGATACTGCAGTGGCAGACAGGATGGCAGTTTAAAAAACTAGGCCCCAAACTGTACATAATGCAAAGAAAAAAAAGAGGTGCAAGATGGAATTGTCCTTGGGCCCTCCCACCCACCCATATGTTGTATAAACAGGACATGCACACTTTAACAAACCAATCATTTCAGCGCCAGGGTCTGCCACACAACTGTGGCTGAAATGATTGGTTCGTTTGGGCCCCCACAAAACAAGCTGGCAATTAATCTGTCCCTGCACAAACTGGCTCTACGGAGGCAAGATGTCATCCTCATCCTCCTCATCCACCGATTCCTCACCCTCTTCAGTGTGTACATCCTCATCCTCACAAAGTATTAACTCGTCCCCACTTGAATCCACCACCACAGGTCCCTCTGTACGTTCTGGAGGCTGGTCTCCCTGGAAGAGCTGATAATTCATTTTGATGAACATCATCTTCTCCACATTCTGTGGAAGCAACCTCCTACGCCTTCGCTGACAAGGTTCCCGGCTGCACTAAACACTCTTTCGGAGTACACACTGGAGGGGGGGCAACTCAGGTAAAATAGAGCCAGTTTGTACAGGGGCCTCCAAATTGCCTCTTTTTCCTGCCAGTACAGGTATGGACTGTCTGACATGCCTACTTGGATGCTGTCACCGATGTAATCCTCCACCATTCTGTCAATGGTGACAGTATCATATGCAGTGACAGTAGACATGTCAGAAATTGTTGCCAGGTCCTTCAGTCCGGACCAGATGTCCAAACTTGGTCCTGCCTGCCCTGCATCACTGCCAGCGGGTTGCTTAGGATACCTAAGTTTTTTCCTGGCAGCCCCAGTTGCGGGAGAAAATGAAGAAGGAGCTGTTGACGTGTCACGTTCCGCTTCAGCTGACAGTGTTTTCACCAGCAGGTCTTTGCACCTCTGCAGGCTTGTGTCGGCCGGAAAGAGAGACACCACATAGGCTTTAAACCTAGGATCGAGCACGGTGGCCAAAATGTAGTGGTCTGATTTCAACAGATTGACCACCCTGGAATCCTGGCAAAGCGAATGAAGGGCTTCATCCACAAGTCCCACATGCCGAGCGGAATCGCTCCATCTTAGCTCCTCCTTCACTTTCTCCAGCTGCTTCTGCAAAAGCCTGATGAGGGGAATGACCTGACTCAAGCTGGCAGTGTCTGAACTGACTTCACGTGTGGCAAGTTCGAAGGGCTGGAGAACCTTGTACAACACGGAAATCAATCTCCACTGCACTTGAGTCAGGTGCATACCCCCTCCTTTGCCTATGTCATAGGTGGATGTATAGGCTTGAATGGCCTTTTGCTGCTCCTCCATCCTCCGAAGCATATAGAGGGTTGAGTTCCACCGCGTCACAACCTCTTGCTTCAGGTGATGGCGGGGCAGGTTCAAGAGTGTTTGCTGGCGCTCCAGTCTTCGGCACGCAGTCGCTGAATGGCGAAAGTGGCCTGAAATTTTTCGGGCCACCCAAAGCACCTCCTGCACGCCCCTGTCGCTTTTCAGAAAATTCTGCACCACCAAGTTTATTGTGTGCGCAAAATGGGACGTGCTGGAATTTGCCCAGATGTAATGCCCGCACAATATTGGTGGCGTTGTCAGATATCACAAATCCCCAGGAGAGTCTAAGTGGGGTAAGCCACTGGGCGATGATTTCCCTCAGTTTCTCTAAGAGGTTGTCGGCGGTGTGCCTCTTACTGAAACCGGTGATACACAGCGTAGCCTGCCTTGGAACGAGCTGGCGTTTCTGAGATGCTGCGACTGGTGACGCTGCTGCTGTTCATCTACCCAGTGGGCTGTCACAGTCATATAGTCCTTAGTCTGCCCTGTTCCACTTGTCCACATGTCCGTGGTTAAGTGGACATTGGGTACAACGGCATTTTTCAGGACACTGAGGACACTTTTTCTGACGTTTCTGTACAGTCTCGGTATCGCCTGCCTAGTGAAGTGGAATCTAGACGGGATTTGGAACCGGGGACACACTACCTCCAGCAATTGTCTAAATCCCACTGCACTAATGGCGGATACCGGACGCACGTCTAACACCAACATAGCAGTCAAGGCCTCAGTTATACGTTTTGCTTCAGGATGACTGCTGTCGTACTTCATCCTCCTCGCTAAGGACTGTTGGAGGGTCAATTGTTTAGTAAAAGTAGTGGTGTTCCTACTTCCTCTCTGGGATGATGAACGACTCCCAGCAGCAGCAGCGGCAGCAGGAGGCGTAGCAACGCAGGATCCTCCGGAGGAATCCCGGATAGGAGAGTCAGTCATGCCAGTGACTAAGGAGGAAATTGACGAGGAGGGAGTTGACGGTGTGGTTTGCAGGCGCTTGGATACAACAGGACAACAGGACAACGGGATTTAGGTGTCCCTGGACTGCTTACGGTCTTAGCCAAAGTTTCTGAACTTGACAGTAACTTATTATGAACGCGCTGCAGGTGCCGTATAAGGGAGGATGTTCCTAGGTGGTTAACGTCCCTACCCCTACTTATTCCACCTTTACATAAGGTACATATGGCAAGACAGTTGTTGTCTGGATTTGGATAGAAATATTGCCAGACCAAAGAGGTGGAATGTTTGGTCTTCTGCCCAGGCATGACGGTGATGGGCTTTTTCATCCCACGGACAACAACTGTCTCCCCCGGAGCCTGATTTAAACAAACCACATCACCATCAGAATCCTCCTCGCCAACTTCCTCCTCAGCGCCAGCTACACCAGTATCCTCATCCTGTTGTACTTCAACAGTGACATCTTCAATTTGCATATCAGCAAGTGGACTGTGGGTGCTCCTTTCAGCACTTGCAGGGGGCGTGCAAATGGTGGAAAGAGCCACCTCTTCCCGTCCAGTGCTGGGAAGGTCAGGCATCGCAACCACCACCACACTTGGACTCTCCTTGGGGATTTGTGATATCTTCTTAGAAAGCACAGTTCTTCGCTGTGCTTTTGCCAGCTTAACTCTTTTGATTTTTTTAGTGGGAGGAGGGCTTCCATCGTCATGTGAAGCTGAACCACTAGTCATGAACATACTAGGGATCGACCTTAGCCGTTCCTTGCCACTCCGTGTCGTAAATGGCATATTGGCAAGTTTACGTTTCTCTTCAGCTGATTTAAATGTTTTTTTCAAGGTCATTTTCCTGAACTTTGTCATTTGGGATTGTATGTGCCCTCTATTATGACATTGGGCATCGGCCTTGGCAGATGACGTTGATGGCATGTTATCGTCTATGTCATGACTAGTGGCAGCAGCTTCAGCACTAAGAGGAAGTGGTTCTTGATCTTTCTCTATTTTATTTTTATCGGAGAAAGTTTGGTCCTCCATTTATGTTATATCGATTTGATATATACGTGCGGCTAAACACAGAAAATATTTTTTTATTTTTGCTGGAGAGTAGTGCACTTTGTGGGTTACACCAGCCTTTAAGAAATGAGCCAGCCGGCTCTTTACTTATGGGACACAGGCGCACGCTTGGCACTACTTTGTTGATGCACGTGTGGCTACTGCGCACACAATTCACAAACACAGAAAATAATTTTTTTTTTGGTTTGGACTGGAGTGTTCTTTGGGGGTTACAGCACCCTTTAACGGTCAAGCCAGCCGGCCCTTTACTTATGACACAGGCGCACGCTTGGCACTACTTTGTTGATGCACGTGCGGCTACTGCGCACACAATTCACAAACACAGAAAATAATTTTTTTTTTGGTTTGGACTGGAGTGTACTTTGGGGGTTACAGCACCCTTTAACGGTCAAGCCAGCCGGCCCTTTACTTATGACACAGGCGCACGCTTGGCACTACTTTGTTGATGCACGTGCGGCTACTGCGCACACAATTCACAAACACAGAAAATAATTTTTTTTTTGGTTTGGACTGGAGTGTACTTTGGGGGTTACAGCACCCTTTAACGGTCAAGCCAGCCGGCCCTTTACTTATGACACAGGCGCACGCTTGGCACTACTTTGTTGATGCACGTGCGGCTACTGCGCACACAATTCACAAACACAGAAAATAATTTTTTTTTTGGTTTGGACTGGAGTGTACTTTGGGGGTTACAGCACCCTTTAACGGTCAAGCCAGCCGGCTCTTTACTTATGACACAGGCGCACGCTTGGCACTACTTTGTTGATGCACGTGCGGCTACTGCGCACACAATTCACAAACACAGAAAATATTTTTTTTTTTGGTTTGGACTGGAGTGTACTTTGGGGGTTACAGCACCCTTTAACGGTCAAGCCAGCCGGCCCTTTACTTATGACACAGGCGCACGCTTGGCACTACTTTGTTGATGCACGTGCGGCTACTGCGCACACAATTCACAAACACAGAAAATTATTTTTTTTTGGTTTGGACTGGAGTGTACTTTGGGGGTTACAGCACCCTTTAACGGTCAAGCCAGCCGGCCCTTTACTTATGATACAGGCGCACGCTTGGCACTACTTTGTTGATGCACGTGCGGCTACTGCGCACACAATTCACAAACACAGAAAATATATAATTTTTTTAGCACTTGGGGGGAGCACCCCTGATGGACAGAGCACCCCCTGGACAACACTACAGCACCCCTTTAGGACTGGGACACTGCACAGGACTTTGGAGTGGACACAGCCCCTATGGAGAACTGACTGCACAACACAGTCCAGCCAGCCCCTATGGACTTTGAAGTAGTGGACACAGCCCCTATTAACAACAGCAGCACAGCACAACACAGCCAGCCCCTATGGACTTTGAAGTAGTGGACAACAGCAGCACAGCGCAGCACAGTAACAGCACAACACTACTCTGCACTACACTACACTACACTACACAGCCCAGCCAGCCCTAACTCCCACCCTCCCTCTTCACTGTCCACAGCCGAGTGAGAAAATGGCGCCGACGCGGGTACCTTATATAGGATCCAAAACCCGCGAGACTCGGAAGGCGGGATGATGACGTTTTGCCTCGATTTCAGATCCGAGTCAGGCGGGAAAAGTCGAGCCTGACTCGGATCGGACTCGGATCGGGGGGGTTCGGATTTCAGAAATCCGAACCCGCTCACCCCTAGTTGACACACAGATGATTCCATTCATGTTATCAGCATTATTAAATCAAGACACAAGCCGTAATTATACAGCTTAAAGAGAAATTATAGGCAACATTAATATACTGTACACCAAATTATACACATGAAATAAATGGAGTGTTTATACTTAAATAACTATGTCCATCCTGCTCTTTATCGTCTGTATGAAGTCGTCATGTTAGGAGTGTGGTGCTTCTCCAACCAGGTAAGCATAGAGGGGTTACACAAGAGTCCATATTGCGGATGGATTTTCTGACCCGACATTACACAAGTACAGGCGATTCTGGGTTATTCACATCTCCATTTGCAGCTGTAGGGGTGTAAATGGGTGGAATTGGGGCATGTACTTGTAGGCTAAGCTTACTGAGGGCGTGTTGATAGAACTGTGGGATATGCAGAGTTGGGCATACGCACAGGTCTATCTTTTTTTAGACATATCTCTTGCACTAAGGATAGGGCTGGTGCAAATGTGCACTGATAGTGACAGCTATGGATAGAGACCTGTACAACTCTGTATATGGGCAGCAGTCCACATTTAGGTCCGTGCACACAATGCTGGTGGAATTGTGGGCAACTTGTGTACAACTCTGCATTTGCCATAGAGTGACTGACAATTCAATCTATTTTGCTTCTGATACTCACGCATATGAGAATAGTTTAAAATGAAAAGAGATCCAAATTTTTTATAAGCCACCAGCAACAGCAGGGGCGGGCTGGGCCGGGGGGCAGGGTGCCATGTGCCCCCCGGGCCGGTAACATTTTAGTGACCCAGGGCCGCCCGCAGCCGTGCTCTGCATATACATAGCAGCGCAGGCTGTGGAAGGGCGTCGGCTGGGGCTCGTCCTCTCTGCTCCATTGGACATCTTACCACTTGCCCCGCCTCCTGTTCTCCGTTCTCTCTCAGTGGTCCCCAGGCCATTAATTGCAGCTGCAGTCAGTGACACAGTGCAGTGCAGTTCGAAGGAGGCTAACAGGGAGGCGAAGACGGGACAGGGGGCGGGGCTACACAGCCCTCTCTCCCATGCTGCTGCTGGCCAGCAGCAGCAGCATGGGAGAGAGGGAATGGAGGAGACAGAGTATACAAACAGTGAGTATACTGTACCCTGCCTGGCTGCAAGGTGATAGAGAGGAAGGGGGGTGGGGGGAAGGGTTCTGTGACTGTGTATGTATCTGTGTGTATAAGTGTGTAGGTATGTGTCTCTCTAACTACATAGTTAGAGACACATACATACACACAGATACATACATACATATATATGTATCTGTGTGTATGTATGTGTCTCTAACTATGTATGTATGTACGCATTTGTGTGTATATATGTGTCTCTGTAACTGTATGTATCTATCTGTGTATGTATCTGTGTGTATATATATATGTGTCTCTGTAACTATGTATGTATGCATCTGTGTATATACACTATGTATGTATCTGTGTATGTGTATATATATATATATATATATCTGTGTGTACATATATCATACCTTCCAACTTTCTAAGGCAGTTATGTGGGACTCGTTGCGCGCTGAAGGAGCGCACGCCCAAAAAGAGGCGGGGATTCCCAAAAAGGGGCATGTCGCAGAGAAAACGGGTTGGAGCCTCGCTGAAACTCCCATTTACGACACTATAGGAGGCGTGCCCAGCACTCTCCGAGATGCTGGGCAGCCCCACACGCTCTCCCTACACTAGTGAACAGATGCCGTGTGCTTCGCACGGCATCTGTTCACCTTCTGCACACCCGCTGCTCTGCTATGCAGAGCAGCGGGTGTGCTCTCCCCAACTTCCCCCCACCGCGGGACACTGTGGCCCGCCGGTGGGACAGCGGGACAGTCCCAGAAAAACGTGACTGTCCCGCTGAATGCGGGACAGTTGGGAGGTATGCATATATGTATTTATATCTCTGTAACTGTATGCATGTGTGTGTATATATGTCTCTGTAACTGTATGCATGTATATATGTATCTGTGTATATATCTGTCTCTGTGACTGTATGCAAGTATATATGTATCTGTGTGTATATATATATGTGTCTCTGTAACTGTATGCATGTATTTGTGTGTATATATGTGTGTCTGTAACTGTATGTATGTGTGTTTGACTGTGTATTTATGTCTGTGTATGTGTTTATATTAAGTGTGTTTGTGCATGTTTGTGTGTGACTGTATGTATGTCTGTATAAGTGTGTGTATGTATGTCTGTGACTGTGTATGTGTGTCTGACTATATTTATGAATGTGTGTGTGTAACAGTATATATATGTATATATGTGATTATGTATATGTATATATATATGTATATATGTGTGTGTATGTGATTATATGTGGACTGTGTGTGTGTATTAATATATGACTGTAGGTGTGTATTAGTGTTACTGTATGTGTGTATTAGTGGGTGACAGTGAATAAATGTGTATATGTATGTGTGTAACTATGTATGTGTGTATGTGACTATGTGTGTGTAATAATTTGTGACTAGGTGTGCATTAGTGTGTGACTGTGAATAAGTGTGTCTGTATGTATGTGACTATGCATGCGTGTTACTGTAAATGTGTGCAGTGGCGTAACTACTGTAGGTGCAGTAACTGCGGATGCTATGGGGCCCGGACCGACCCGGATACTATGGGGGCGCGGCCCTCCATCTGCATCTACGGTGCCAGGCCTCGGTCTGTGCCCCCCGCCCGGGCCACTTGATTGCATGTGCCCCCCAGACTAAAAGTTGCCAGCCAGCCCCTGAGCAACAGTGTCCATGCAGTTTCCCAGCAGGAAACATAATTGTAGGAATAAACGTTTGTAAAATCACTGAATGTTATATAATACAATGATGATAAACATGTTTTGTATGACTTTGGTATGGATAAATGAGTGGAAGTATAAATGTAATATGTTCTAAAGGTACACATTCAAGGAGAGATATACAGAGAAAAAGAAAACTAATTATTGGGATCATACAAAGCCACACAACCACACAAATGCAGAGTATTCCAATTACAATGGTCTGCTTGCATCCAGGGTCGCCATCAGGGCTGGACACTTGGCAGAAAGGAGGAGGCCGCTCCTACCGCACCCCCCCCCCCCCTGTCATTTCTGCCACTTTTTTTCTTTACAGAAAGCAGCAGCAGCACTGCTGCTGTCTCTGTCACATTAGATTGAGCCGGCGGGTGCTAGGACCCACCACGGCTCTAACAGCCCCGGTCCTTCCGACAACATGTCTGCGCATGCACAGGCGTGTCAATGCCCCGGACTCAGCAGAGGACACGGCAGTGGCATGCAAAGCCAGTAGGTTTAAACGTGCTGCCGGCAGACCGTGCTGTGACTGTGAACTAGGGGGGGGGGCTCGGCACAAAGAAGGGGGCCTTGCTGGACACCCATAAGGGGGGCTGGCTGGAAACACAAATGGGGGGCCTGGCTGGATGCACATAAGGAGGGCTGGCTGGAAACACAGTAGGGAGGCTGGCTGGATGCACATAAGATGGGGCTGGCTGGATGCACATAAGGGGGGGCTGGATGTACATAAGAGGGGGCTGGCTGGATGCACAGAAGGGGGCCTGGCTGGATGCACATAAGATGGGACTAGCTGGATGCACATAAGAGAGGGCTGGCTGGATGCACAGAAGGGGGCCTGGCTGGATGCACATAAGATGTTAGTAGCTGGATACACATAAAGGGGGGCTGGCTGGATGCACATAAGAGGGGGCTTGCTGGATGCACATAAGATGGGACTAGCTGGATGTACATAAACGGGGGCTGGCTGGATGCACATAAGAGGGGGCTGGCTGGAGGCACAGAAGGGGGACTGGCTGGATGCACATAAGAGGGAGCTGGCTGGATGCACAGAAGGGGGCCTGGGTGGATGCACATAAAGGGGGCCTGGCTGGATGCACATAAAGGGGGGTGGCTGGACACAGAAGAGGACAGGCTTGATATTTTTTGCCCAAAATTGTTTGTGTAGGAATAAGGTAGTGGGGGAAGGGTGGGGAGGGGCCCTGCCGATTTTGTCAGTCCGGGCCCCACAATTTCTGATGGCAGCCCTGCTTGTATCAGTCCCACTTTTTCAGTTTTCAGAACTTGAGCTCAAATAACATTAAAGTGGGAATAAGGACAGAAGATGTGGGCCCTGGGCCTGATTTAGAGATGGTTGGTAACGCAGCCGTGCTCGTAGCCACTCTCTCAGCCTTCCATTTGTGCTCGACAGTGCGATGGAGTGTACTAGCGGTGAGATGCCCACATTCAGTCTATAAATTTGAGATGTAGACTCAAACAACGATGCAAGATTGGTAACACCAAGGACCTCATTCAGAGCTGCTCGCTCTGAATGAGGGCGGCCACTTTTCTTTTGAAAGGCGGCCTCCTGGCCGCTCGCTAAGCTGTGGGTTACCACCCACAGCTTCAGCGAGTGACTGGATGATGGTCACGATGGTCGAGACCATCGCGACCATCGGGGCTTGCAACGAGACCCCTGTGGTAGGGTCTCGTCTACCACAAGCCCCAGGTAGCTTCCTGCTCTTAACAGAGCAGGAAGCTCCCTACTGACATCACCGGTGATGTCAGTAGGGCCGCCTACAAACGGCAGGCGTTCCTTCAAGAACGCCTCCATTTGTCCGGCCATCCCCCCACCCCGCCTACAAAACGGGGCGAGCTGTCGATCAACATCGACAGCCGCCCCTTTTGTAGCGAGCCGCGGAGATGGTGCATTTGTCACTCGCTCCGGGGCTTGCGCATGCGCAGTGCGAGCCCTCACCATCGACCCACTTGCGAGCGCATAACGCTTGCGAGCAGGTCTGAATGAGGTTGCATTTGTGTTAGCCTAGGGTCTGCACTAGCTACTCTCATCCAACTAAACATGGCCTCTGAAGCATTAGATTTTCCCACACATGCCCGTGACCCTCCCATAATATGCCAATGTAACAGTCGCTTTTTGCATTCACTGTAGGCCACCATCTAGTCTGCATCCTGAAATGCCCAGGAATCGCAAGCCCCTTCTCAAGTATTAGCAATGCTGTACGAAATTGTGAATGAAAAAGGACACAGGATCACGCGAACGCAGTGAGGGACACAAGGACTTTTCCCTCATGTGAAGTAACAAAACATTGCTCAACTGCATCCATCTCTGAATCAGGTCCCGTGTCATGTGGGTGCGGTCAGATATTACTGGCATGCTTAGGGCTTTCAAAGAGTTGTCTGCCCTTAACATGTACCCCAAAACGCCCATTCATTGCTGCACGTACAAGTGACAAGGGCGCAGCATCTAATCACTGCTGGTCGTCTTTCAGTACACGAGACAAAGCTGTCCAATTGAGACAATAAGATAGAGCCCCTATAATCAGGAACTGGCCCGCCTAAAGGCTGATTCAGAGGTATTTTCAGTCTGCACGTGTCGGAGTTGCACTGCACATGCATCTCGTGTAGCAGAATGAATTTGGACGCAAGAACTGGGGATTACAGTGGGTGCAGGGACGTTTCAAGAGAGGAGGGGGCCCAGGTGCAGTCTCTGTACAAGGCCCCCTCCTCTCAGTCCAGCGGCCGGCAGCGCACTAGGCACAGTGCTGCACTGATAGACTCTAGGCACTAGAGTTTGCCCAGAGTCTACAGCTCATGCGCAGGTCACCAGGAAAATGGCAGCAGTGGCCATTTTCCCTGTGTTTTCCGTACTGCGCATGCGCAAAATACTGGGTGTATGGCCACCACAGCTATTTTCCAGGTATTTCTTACAGCGTTGACACCGATGCTGACGTGGGACTCCAGAGTGGTAAGTATAATATGGGTGCACACCACATCCTGCACCCATTATAAATACGCCCCTGAGTGGGTGTTCCTGGGTGATAACAGGGGCGTGGCTAAAAAGACACGGCCATGTCTCAGTTTTGTCATGGTCAACGACTGCGTCTTCAGATGCAGCTGCTCTTACGCAGATGGACAGGTTCAGATGGATAATCTGCACCTTCATAGGGCTGGTGCAATGTTTTATGGTGCGACCCATACTGTGTCTTAATACACACTGTGGTGGATTAGCTCCGCAGCCACAGGCCCTAGATCTGAACAATGGGACGTATAGTATATGTAATTATGTATATGTGAAAGTATAGTATAGTATAGTATATGAAATAAAGGTGAAACTGTCAATCAAGCGTATTTTATGCTAAACGCAGTTGATGCAGAGTTGAACACAATCCTGATCCTGAGCTGCAGCTATGGGCATTTCAGAGTCGTGCCCCACATGCAATGGATGTGGTGTAAGCGGGAGGGTAATAGGGCATTCACACGTGAGCAAGGTTTAGCAAGAGTGTGTTGCTAGCTATGCAGATTTGTGTGTACAAGTAGTTACGTCTGTCTTAAGATGGATCTCTTGCACCATTTCACTTGGCTGCAGAACGTCTCGGCAGACCTGTAGCACTGATGCTACTGTGTTGATAAAAACTGTGAAATAATGCAGTCCATCAACATTTCTGTGGTCATGCCTAGAGAAAGGTAACAAGAGGATGGGATAGAGCAACACTGTGTAGGTATCCCACTCCACACCCTTCACTGGATGTCAGGTATACAGTACATACTGTCTTTCACAGGATGGTTACTCCCACCTTAAAATACTGGAAGAAACTTAGGAAGCTGCCAGCTATTTCCTCTTTAATATTTCCAGTGAAATCTCTACTCTGTAACTCACAATTTCCCCTAGGGCAACAGGTCGGCTAATTGAGGACATGGACTAGAGATAGGACCCCATGGGTAGGCCAGTTGATACAGTGGGGGTTATACAAGCCTTACAGGAACAGTTGACCCCAACTGACAGGGAGTACTGGACTTATTGCCGCTATTTTGAGACAGGACCTGACCCCATTTGAGAAATGGTGGTAGCAGAGAAAAATTTTGAAGAAAGGCATTGTGTAAGAAACCAACCTCCTACCACATTAGTCTCATTCATTTGTGGCTTAAGTTAATCATGAGAGTAGGCATCTGGAAGAGTCACTAAGTCCTGAGAGGATGGGTCATGGGGTACAAATCTGAAGTCGATGAGCTGGAGAAAATAAAATCATGATGAAGCCAAAGTTAATGAGTTTGAGAATGTAGAATCGTGAGGGATGAAGCTAAAGTCAATGGGTTATAGAATGTAGAATCGTGAGGGATGAAGCTAAAGTCAATGGGTTATAGGATGTAGAAACCTATGATGTGACTACAAAGTCAATGAGTTGGAGAATGTAGAATCATTAGGGATGAAGCAAAAGTGGATGGGTTGGAGAATGTAGATTTGTGAGGGACAAAGGGCTCGGTTCAGACCCGCTCGCTAGATGCATTTGCACGCACCCAGCATATGCAAATCCGGCCAATCCACAAGAAAGGCAGGCGATCGCACGGCAAGGCATTAACGCGCCCACTATGTCTTGCGTGTGACCACTTTGTGTATGCAGATGTCCACCAGCCTCTTTTAAGACACCCACTTGCGCACGTCATCTTCAGGAAGTGTATACAAATGAGGCACATGGTGGGAACAGCTCATTACTAATGCGCTTTGTATGCTTTTACGCTTTGTAAATAACTACCGATGTATTTTTGAACATAATCCATATAAGAATATTTAACTTTTGGAATTTTGCAATCATTTAGGTTACAGTAGTAAATAAGTAATGATGCTGTGTTTGTGATTGTTGGCATGTGATTTGGAATTTGTGACTGAAGTGTGGCGCAACAATCTGGTTAGCACAAGGTGATTTTCTGTGTATGGCTAGAAGTCTATAGATAGCAATATAAGACGTTGGTGGAGATGCAGATATAAAACACATTAGAAAATGTGTGAGTTCAGAAATAGTGATACTACTCTGAAGAACCCCCAATCACAAGCTGCCTAATCCTGCATGCAACATTTAAAGCCACTTAGGTATGTATAATCTCCTTCAAAATAAGTTAGTCTAAAAGGTAGAAAAAATATTAAATGAACGTATATTTTGTGTTATTATCCAATTTATTACTGGTCATTTTAATTCTAATATATATGTATTTTCAACATCTTTGTAAATTATGTTAACTATGGGCCTGATTCATTACAGATCGCAACTGTGATTGCAAAAGCGATTATGCACGCAGTCTCACTGTGATAGTATGCTAATCCATTGCGATCACTACGCCATTGCAGCACAACATAAGGACGCCCACTTTACCTTACACACATCCGTAATGTTTAGCAAGACTGCAAAACCATTGGTAACATCGAGTACAATCGCGGCCTCACGCACACTTGCACAAGCTCTGACCTTACTCAGAAATTGCTAACTTCATCACACACTATGAGTACTCAGGCTGCATATGGCATCACAGTGGATAATTTATGCATGCCCATGCAACAGCGTTCAAACGCACTGGCACGCCTGCGTTTCGCAGGCCACCCCCCTCCTACAAACGGCACTTCCTGTCAATCAAGAGGGAAACAATGGATATTAAGCGCTAGTGTGACTAATAATCCTCATGTGTTAAGATATTAATATACAAAGCTCCCTGGTCTGCTGCTGGTCAGAATGTGAAGGGTGAGACCTCACAAAAAAACACACTGACAATTGGAAACAGATGAACAGTGCTGACCACAGTGAGCATATAAACAATATTTAATCACATAAAATATGATATAAAATGACAACATAAAACAGAAACTCTAAAAATGAACACACTGTGATTACACAGCTGGTGTAAACTCTTAACAGCACCAGTGAAAATAGTTAAGACACCATTAGATATCCAATGGGACTATTCCTGGAAGTACACATATAACGATCTGTGTGTGCCTAATCAGGCAAACAAGGTGAGTCAGCTGATAAAAAACACATAAACCGGATTGGATCGATGACTGGTATTCCCACACAAAAGCAGGCCATATAATAATGTCAAAAATGCGGGCTATTTGTCTCTGTCCAGCTAAATAGCATCATCGGTGACAATAGCCAAACTCCAAGATGAATACATTTTATATAGTATTTTCTGGCTCATTAGCCTTCCACGTGTTAGTGTTACTGAGTCTCTGGCCGTGCACGGCTCTTACAGCTGAAATATCAATGTGGGTACTCACGTGGCACACCGTTGTGTAACAATGGGAATATAGACAACCAGTGGTGCCTCCGGATTGCTCAGGGCACTCTCCACGCTGCCTCCGTCTCAATGCCCCCCTGGGCAGGATACCATGCACCCAGTCTCACTTCACACCGGCTGGGTGTGTAACGCCGCACCCCAACATGGAGCTGGCAACAATCGGCTGATGTCCGGCACGTGACTGGTCACGTGACTTCGTGTCACTTGGACAGGGGAATCCCACGTTCCAGTGATCAAGCCAACAGAGAGGGAGGGTGCGGGCAGATCTTCCTTCCAATACGTCACTGGTGCTAGTGTAGGGGGAGGGGTGTCTTGACGCATTTCTCAGCCGTATCGAAAAAGCTGTTTCTTCAGAAGTAACATCCCCTATCTCAGACCATCCTTTTAAACTTGGTCAATCAAGTCCCAATTGATTCCACTCTTGGGGCATTACTCAATTAGGACTGCTATTAACTCCTTGTTTGTCTCTTCCATATATGGTCATTAAGATCCATTTAGCTTTTTTCATTTATACACATAAGGTAAGTAAAATCACCATGGCAGAATATATTTAAAAAGTACACAGATAAATAAACATTTAATTAATACTCAGGTCACATATCTTAGTTTATTGGAATCCAACCTCTCATCCACTGTTGAAATTAAGGGAGATGGAGGACTAAATTATTCATCTGTAGATAGCACACATCAAGGCTTATCCTTTAAAATACATAACTCGATCACCCCAATATACATATGGGTGAAATTCATTTAGTAAATGCAATAAAAATGTAAACTTAAAAATAAAAATAAATGTAAACATAGAAATAAGAACAAAACCAAAGAAAAAGATCAATCCATTTCATATATAGACCCAGTTTTCTCAAGTGGTGCCATCTCATGCATCAGGACAGTGAAATAAAAACAATTCACATGACACTGGTCTTTCTCAAATAAATCATATATTTAATCTAATGATGTATCAAAAAATTAATTACTACAACATACACTCTCATATCTAGTAGTTATTTATTATGTAGTAATTGTCACGATATTGACACTCTTATTGCCCAATGAAATAATGGGGTTTAAACGGGGGAGTGGGAAGAGCGAAGGAAAAAGGAGGAGGAAAGAGGAGAGACGGCTGTAATAGCCATATATTATATAAAAAAATGTGATGGTGATCCTATGAGGGATCTTGATGAGAAAGATGACATGAATATGGGTCCACCAGATCGTCACTCTTGAACCTACAGGGAACTGGAGTGTCCGTGGTGGCTAACCTATTGTGAACCCCCCTATGCTCTCCCCCGCACCAATAAACCCATGCCTAACTCATATCAAATACCATTTAATTCAATATTGTCATTCAAACCCCCAGGGACTAAAGTGCCCAATCTGTATATCCAGAAAGCCTCTTTCCTACATAAGGCTTACTGTTGGTTTAATTTGTTCTACTGCTTTAACCTTGATGTTGCAGATATTACCAGAAGGACATGTCGAAATATGCCTAGGAAGACTATGGGCCTGATTCAGACCCACTCGCGAGCGGCTGTTCGCTCGCAAGTGGGTCGATGGTCTGCACTGAGCATGCACACGACGGTGGGAGCTCTGTCGTGCGCATGCGCCAGACGCGACGAGCGAAGGAAAGTCCTTCGCTCGTTGTGTCTGATCAAAGGGGGCGTGCTGTCGATGTTGATTGACAGCACGCCCCCTTTGGTGGGCGTGCCGGGGCGTGCCTCCCTGATGGGGCCGTTCCCAAGGGAACGCCTACCGTCAGAAGCCGGCCCACTGACATCACTAGTGATGTCAGTCGGAGTGATTTTGGCTCTGATAGAGCCAAAATCACTCCGGGCCTTGCGGTTGAAAACCTCAACCGCAGGCTCAGGCTCGCAGTTTCGATGGTCGCGATGGTCACGACTATCGCGGCCATCAAATTGCACGCTCGTATAGGCTGTGGGTGGTGACCCACAGCTATACGAGCGTCCAGGAGGACGCTCCATTTTTATGGAGGCGGCCCTCATTCAGAGCGTGCGCTCTGCTCAGAGCGTACGGCTCTGAATGAGGGCCTATGTGTCCTATTATTCTTCAAAATGCCTTGTAGGTGTTCCAATCTGATATTAAGGGTCCTAATAATATGGCCTACATACTGTATCCCACAGCCACATGTTATGACATAGATTACATACTGTGACTGACAATTCATATACGAATCAATCTTAAAGTTACTTTGATCTATGAATGATACTACATTATCACTTTTGTGATCTGCATGTTGACATGTATGGCAATTGTTACGTCCACATTTATAAAAAGAAACCTTTAGGTTTCGGGGTCAGCCACATCAGACCAGGGTCTCCTCTAGGCATATTCACTTGTTTTTTAAGGAGACTCGGTGCTAGCTTAGTTTTCAGGCTATCTGCTTTTCTGAAAACAACTCTATTTCCACCTTCAAATTCCTTAGCAAGTAGTCTATCCTTTTTCAGAAGGGACGAGTTCTTATTAATAATCCTCCTGATTTCTGAAGCTGATGCATTGTATTTGGTTACAAATGCCATAGATTTTTTATCTGTATCTACAGTTTCATTACCTTTCTTATAGTTAATTTTTTCTTTCAATAATTCAGATCTATCTGCTTTCATGGCTCCCTCTAGTGCTTCATCCAGTAATTTATTAGGATACACTTGTTCTAGAAATGCTTCATAGAGAACCTTAGATTGTTCTAAAAACTTATCTGGATCTGAACAATTCCTGCAAACACGCTGGAACTGTCCCTTAGGGATATTCTGTTTCCAGCATTTGTTGTGGCAACTTTTATAGTTAAAATATTTGTTACAGTCTACATCTTTAGTGAATGTTGAAGTGCATATTTTCTTATTTTCTATTTTAATCGTGATATCAAGATAATTAATTACTGTATCATTCCAAGTGCAGGTGAATTTCAAACCAAAATCATTAGTGTTAAGGTGATTAACAAAATGTGTAATCGACTGTGCGTCACCATCCCATATAAAAAATAAATCATCTATATATCTCCCATAATGAACCAGGTTCACCCCGAACTCGCTCCCCCAAATGTACCACTCCTCAAAGCGTCCCATATAGAGCTTAGCAAAGCTCGGGTGAACCTGGTTCCCATTGCTGTGCCGTGTGTCTGCAAATAAAACCGTGAATCAAAACAAAAATAATTGTGCTGCAAAATAAACTTGATTGCCAACAAAATGAAATCACATAAAGCATCAGAAAGTTGTGGATCTTGATGTATATAATACTCAACTGCCGAAATACCCTGATCGTGCGGGATGTTTGTATAAAGTGATTCTACATCACAGGTTATCAGTTTATAACAGTCTTTCCACTCAATATCCATCTAATGAGCCAGAAAATACTATATAAAAGTTATTCATCTTGGAGTTTGGCTATGGTCACCGATGATGCTATTTAACTGGACATAGACAAATAGCCCGCATTTTTGACATTATTATATGGTCTGCTTTTGTGTGGGAATACCAGTCATCGATCCAACCCGGTTTATGTGTTTTTTATCAGCTGACTCACCATGTTTGCCTGATTAGGCACACACAGATCGTTATATGTGTACTTCCAGGAATAGTCCCATTGGATATCTAATGGTGTCTTAACTATTTTCACTGGTGCTGTTAAGAGTTTACACCAGCTGTGTAATCACAGTGTGTTCATTTTTAGAGTTTCTGTTTTATGTTGTCATTTTATATCATATTTTATGTGATTAAATATTGTTTATATGCTCACTGTGGTCAGCATCGTCTTCCTGTCAATCACTCTGCGATGGGTCTGCATAGTCACTGTGATCACAGTCCTGATCACAGTAACCGGTTCGTGCACGAGCACTGCGATGCATGCTCAGAATGCAACAATCGGCCGATTGTGTGCACAATCGCAGTTGAGATCTGTAGTGAATAAGGCCCTATATTCAGTATTAGACATTGTGGTAAGATGAGAGACTGCACATGTGAGGATGGGGACAACATCCTGGCATTCAGGAGAAAGTTCTACATTTTCCTCATGGGGCAGAGTTTGTGCCTACTTAAGGCTTCACGCTCACTGCTTTCCTGGCTAGTGTTGGAGGATGCTGTTATGAGCCAAATCTATACACTGCAGAGCCTGTATCTATAGGAATGTGTAACTATTCACCCAATCTATAGCCAGATTAAAGGGGCAAATAGGGAGCAAATACCCCACATGGGCACCCGGACCAGTACCATGGCAAGGCACCATGGTATGGGTGGATGCTATGGGAAGACCCTATATATCTACAAGAGGGCTTCAGACACACACTGGACACCTCAACCTCTCCAGTCCCCATGTAGCTTTACAATGGCCCGCACTGCCAACAGAAGTCTGGACCTGAAAGAAGGGGACACAATCTGCATTCTTATAAGAAACAAAAAAAGACAGTAAAAAGTCCTACAGTGCAACAATCCCCTATGCAGCCACCTGTAAAGACAGGATCACCTATACCTCTATAAACGACAATACATCAAAAAAACTTGATAGGTCTTGGCACTAAGGGCCTGATTCAGACCCGCTCGCTAAGATGCATACTCTCGATGGTTTGCAGTGTGTATGCATTGTGCGCATGTGCATAACAAGGCGAAAGTTCACAATGCATTCACTCGCTGCGCATCGACAGCCCAGCAGAGTGAGTGACAGGAGAAGCCATTTGTAGGTGGTAACAGGGGCTGGCCATTAAAAACGAGGGAGTGGAGGTGCAAACGCAGGCGTGCCTGAGCATCTCAACGGCGTTTTAGAGGTGCGCATAATTAAAAGATCGCATCATAGTACACGTCACCTGGCTTGTTTTTACACTGAAGTGCTCGCAGTGCTTGCGGCAGGGTATGGTCTACCTCAAGCGCTACGATAGCATCCGATGTTCCGATGGTTGCATACACTTCCTGGACATGACGTACACAAGCGGGCGTCTTAAAACAGGCTGGTGGGTGTCTGCATACACTATGTGATCGCTCTCTAAGAAATACTGGGCATGCTAATGCATTGCTGTGTGGTAGCGCTGCCTACGCAATTTGCATACACATTGTGCGAGCGATCGCATCTAGTGTGTGATCAACAGTATTTATGGTATTCTTGTTTGTAGTATTCTTATTCCTCAACTTTCCAGGTCAGTTAGCTCATATATAGAAGAGCAAGATAAATAAAACAAAAAAGCAAAATCTCATGGTGTAGTAAATTATGGGATAAATTCAAACACTTAATGTGATTGTTGGTTAATCTTAATGCATTAGATCAGGTAGAAAAGAAAACTACTTCCTCTCGCAAAACAGAGAAAAAACATGTATACAACTCACACTGTAGTGTAGCAGATGATACATATAAAGGTTTCTTTGGAATTGACATTTGCATGTATTTGTGTGTAAAACTAAACTGAGCGCCAAGACCTGTCAAGTTTTTGTACAATCTGCATTCTTAACTTATGAAGTTGCAGTTTACATGTCATCCAGTAGATGGCGCACCAAGACAAATACCACATATCATAGAATCGTTGCTCATGTTACTTGCAACCTTACAGTGTTACTGTAGGTTAACTGACTTGCTCATGAGTTAGTACCCCAATAAAGGTGTCCCCCCTCTCTGGAGAACCTCAGGCTTAACTTCAAGATTTTTGGAAAATTTGCTCTCAATTGGATATGCCCAACAAAGAACAAAAGCCAAATGTGTATCCGTCACAGAGTAACACATGAAGTACAATGGAAAAAACACATTGGGCCTGATTCAGACCCGTTCGCTAGCAAGCGTACGCTCGTTGCTGGCGATGTTTGCTAATGTACGCATGCATATGCATCGCAGTGCGCGGGCGCAAACTAGTCCGAGTGATCGGGAAGAGCTCGCTCACCCAACAAGTGGAATGAGTGACAGGAGAGGCCATTTGTGGGTGGTAACCTGAGTGTTTCAACACTGTTTCAGAGGCGTGCATAATTCATAGGCAGCGTCATAGTACACGTCACCTGGCTAGTTTTTACACTGAACTGCTTGCAGTGCTTGCGGTAAGGTAAAGGCAACCACAAGTGCTGCGAATGCTCCCGATGGTACCTGATGTACCAATGGTTGTATACACTTCCTGGAGATGATGTGCGCAAGTGGACGTCTTAAGACAGGCTGGTGGGCATCTGCATACACAAAGCAATCGCACGCCAAGACATAGTGGGTGTGCTTATGCCTTGCCGTGTGACCGTCTGCCTTGCTGGGTGTATTTCAAATTTGCATACACTGGGAGCGAGCGTACATATCTAGCGAATGGGTCTGAATCAGGCCCATTGTTCAAAGTAAGAGTAAAAAACAAAAAGTGCAAGGGCCAACATACTAAGAGGTAGGCAAGGTAGGCAATCTGTTAACAATAAAGGAAAAAGATAAGAACAGGATAGTTTGGCCCGGGGCTGGCTGGCAACTTTTAGCTTGGGGGGAAAATGCAATCAAGTGGCCCAGGCTTTTCTACCAGCCCTTCCTGCATATCTCCCTATTTTTCTCCTCCATAGCTGTCTCTCACTGCCAGTTCCTCCCATAAAACACTGAGCCACTCACAGCACACTCTGACCTCACAACTCACTCACTGTCCACCACAGAGCACTCACCAACCCCCTCACAGTTCATTCACTGCCTCTTTCACTGTCCACCTCACAACACTCCCTCACCCTTTAACGTCCACCACACAGCATTCCCCTCCCCTTCACTGTCCACCTCACATCACTCCCCTCCACTGTCCACCTCACAGCACCCACTTTTGGGCGCCCACCCTGATAATATATCTTCAATAGATATTACATATGAAAAAAATACAACAAAAGAAACAATGTAGTATATCTGACAATTCAAATTCAAAACACTCTTGTTCTTAAAAAAGGTGTTTCTTATATCCTACGAGTCATTCAAAATAGATAAGCTACAGGGGAAAAGGAATCTCCTATGGGTTTACCCTTACTAGAGGGATTTGTGTATCAGGCAGTTTCACAAGGTTTTGGCGTTCCTACCTCGTTAGACACCCAGTGCGGGAAGTAGTGATGGCTGGGTCCATAGTTCGCGTGACTCAGCCGCGCTGTGGATAAGGGGTGTGGCCTCACATGAGGGGCTTGGTCTCATGGGAGGGGCGTGGCCTCGTGGTCCGACTTTTTTTTCACACCGGAGGTGCCGGAGGCACCAGCTTCCCCCAGGCATCAGCCTGTTTGAAGTGCCGGCTCCCTCAGGAGCTGAGTGCTGCATGTAATTCTACAGTGCAGCACCCAGCTCCTGTCACTGAGAGGGGGGTCTGCACCGCGGGTGACAACCTGGTGCGACCCGCACCCACCTTGTGACGCCACTGTTTTCAACATAAGATAGACCACCTGATGAAATATGACAAGTTCTTACACTTTCTCCAAATCAATATGTAAACAAAAAAGCGCAATACCTCCAATTAACTAATTTATTGTAAATTACATAATACAAAACAAGATTGTGAAAGCATATCTTGTAGGAATCACTGCAGGGTCATGCGGTTCTAGATGGTTCGCCTACCAGATATACTGTTGATGTTTAAAAATCATGTCAGAATGATAATGAGGCACACAGGAAGGATGTTCCCCAAAAATCCCTCTCAACATTCTGGCAGTTGGTGAATAGGGCGATTACCAAGATCCCTGCAATGGTCCCTTGCATCAGCTTGTTGCGTTTCAAGTGAATACTCTTTTCCCAGTGCTCTTATAAAATGTATCCATTTGAAACGTGACAAGAAGACGTTGAGATCACTTAAGCTTGCTCAGAGCAAGATGATAACTCCGGGAAAGGTAAAATCAATAGAAAATAAGAGGCAGCTCTGCAACACATTAACTGCTTCTTCTTATACACTTTGGTGTGCTTACTTATACATGGCAAATTAATATGATAAAATCATTGCTCTGGTAGAAATCAGTTTGTAAATAACGATCTGTTAATTTATCCCAAGGGATAAAAAAAAAAGCAAGTACAGCTTTCTAATGCAAATTTTACTGAATCTTTTAAATATTAGTTTAAAATGCAAAACTATAATCAATTTGCTAAACTACATGGGGGCCGAATCTTAGGTCTTTTGCTGCAGTTGGATCTGCATCTTAATGCTAATGCCATGACCAATTCTGAACATCCACCTCTTGATAAAGCAGCCCTGGTGCTGAGAAACGTGTTGTGAAAACTGACTTTCTTTGTGATCTGAGCCCAGCCGCTGACCACTTACACCCCTTGGACATACTGCTACAGACTGCTGCATATTCCTCTGACTTGTATGTTCACAGCAGCTGATGCCCCATGTGACCCGCGCAGCCCCCTGGACAGCGACACACTAGGAGGGCTACGAACGGGGCTCCCATTGGAGGGACAGCCTTGCCGAACACCATCATCAGGCTCATCTTGCCGGAGCTGCCCATATCAGCAATTGAATGCCGCTGGAGCGGCGGGACGGACACAGGGAGTGAGTACAGTGGAGCAGTGCATGTTCCTCATAGCGCAACTTAACACAGCTCTGCATCTGAATCATATACTTAAACACGTTGTGGAACACTGCCAGCCATTTAGTTATCTGGGCCGTTCATTCAAATCATCTAATGCTGCAATAGTAGCTTTCTCCCAGCTTTCAGACACACTGTTGCTAATTGGGCATTTTCAATACCAAGCTCAACATTTGTTCATGTAGATGCATTGGAACTGAGATCTATATTTACAAGCTGAGAAATACTGGAGAATTAATCATTTTATTGTATTTATTATATATATATTTTTTATATATATTATAACATTTGATCCCAAGAGATACTGTGTTTAGAATTCTATACTCTCGGGAGTTTTATTCATGTTTTGCATGTTTATTTTAAACTCTGGTATATGAGCTTATATTATATTATATTAAAATTGATATTACAATCCTTGAATTGTGTTCATGGGCGCTGCCTACTATTCTTGTTTTTAATCTCTGTTTTTGTTGGAAGTTTGGCAATACTTCCAGTGGGTGTGCTGCCATTGTACACATGGAGGGGAGTTAATCACACACCATCACTGGCGCTTGGGAAAAATATCTTTCCATTAAATGGGAACATGCATATGAGTACAAATGAATTACCAAGAGTAAAAGCATTGGAATATATTAATGTACACATAAATAATGAATAATGTATCGAGATCTACTTACAGTACATGCAGGGGCATATTTATAATGGGTGCAGGGTGTGCCATGCTAAACGGGCCCCTGGGTCCAGGGGGGCCCGCACCACACATCCTGCACCCATATTATAGTTACCTCTCCAGAGGTCCTTGTCGGCGCCGGTGTCAGTGCTGTAAGAACGGCTGGAAAGAGGCTGCCGCGGTGGCCAATTTACCTTCATTTTGCACATGCGCAGTACAGGGAAAATGGCCACCACGGCCATTTTCCCGGTGACCTGCTCATGCGCTATAAATAGTGCCCAGAGTCTATAAGTGTGGCGCTGGCCACACTGCACTCAGTGCACTGCCGATCGCTGGACTGAGAGGAAGGGGCCCGTGATGGAGACTGCACACAGGCTCCCTCCACTCTAGAAACGCCCCTGAGTACATGTAATTTTTTTAGGAATGAATATGCAAAATTTAAGGGAAAAAGTTTCAATTAAAGGTGGGGTCTTAAAATGGGATATAGTCAGTATCCTGACAGTCAGAATCCCAAGAGATTGCAGATATAAGTATTAGGTTTAGGAGGAAGGTTAGGGTTAGGCACTAGGGGGAGGGTTAGACTGCGGGAGAGAAGGGTTAGGCTCCGGGATGGGAGGGTTAGGCTGCGGGAGGGGTTAGTTAGGATTAGGTTTGCAGAGAGGAGGGTTAGGGTTAGGCTGTGGGAGGGGTGGGTTAGGATTAGGTTTGTGGAGGGGAGGGCTAGGGTTAGGCTGCGGTTGGGGTGGGTAAGGTTTAGGTTTGAGGAGGGGAGGGTTAGGGTTAGGCTGTGGGAGGGGTGGGTTAGGATTAGGTTTGAGGAGGGGAGGGTTAGGGTTAGGCTGCGGGAGGGGTGGGTTAGGATTAGGTTTGCGGAGGGGAGGGGAGGGGAGGGTTAGGGTAAGGCTGCAGGAGGGGTGGGTTAGGGTTAGGGGGAGGATTTGGGCAATGGTTATAATACTTACTTAAAAGTGTCGGGATTCTGACTGTCAGTGTTCTGACCATCGGCATCCTGACTGTCAGGATTCCATACCTAACCCCTGAAAATTATAGTAAACAGAACACTGACATGACATTAGTTTTGTTATCATGCAGAAGGGACTACAATAGTCAAACACACCGTTTCCAAAGAAGTTGGAAAAAAAGAAGTCTGTATTGGTGCACATACACACTGACTGACAAAAGTTTAAAATGTAACCTTTATTTAAATCTATTAAAATGATTAAATATATGTACTTTTCTCTCCCAGACTACAATAGTCAAACAGCTAGTTTCCATGTGGGCATATACCATAGAGGAAAGTGATCGCGTTGCTTCTTATGTTCTCGGTAACCAAAATGAAATGTACAGTACTGTGCTTCTCTATGTTCTGCCCTTGTTAAAAGACCTGTTTTGTATTTTTACTTGGTCTCTTGCAATGACAAAACATGAACTAACAGGTGCTTTATGTTGGCTGTTAATACCGTATACAGGGCCATGGAGAGCCCTGGCGGGCCCAGGTACAGAGGGGGCGTGACCTTATTGCGGGAGGCATGGCTATGCCCCCTGATAAAAAACAAACAAACACTTTTGCAGGGGAGGGGGGCGCTGTAAACCCCTCAGCCCGGCGCAAAACCAGGTGGGGCGCGATTAGTGTAATCGCTCCCCCCCACAGGCAAAGGAGACTGCTGTGGCTGCTGCTCAGCACACGCTGTGTTCTGGGCTGCTGTGAGAGTGAGAGAAGTGAGGGGGGGCGGCGCCGGACTCGGGCCCCAACCGGGCTCCTCAGGAAGCACGGGCCCGGGTAATCTGTACCCGCTCCCCCCCTCTCGGCGCCCCTGACTGTATATACTGTATTCAGTCAATCAAGACGTATTGCGAATTTGCGTGGTGTCCACCCTGACCTGCTGACTCTGACCAGGAGTATGGCTATATTAGCTAAGAACTTTCATACTTGTAGATGTGGAAATACTATGCAAAATGTGTTACATTAAAGAATACTTGTGGGCAATTGATGGGTTATATAAAGTTGTGTGTTTATAATGCACAACCTATTCAATATTTTCCATGTAATATTTTCTGTGGATCTTTCTTTCTGGAAAATATTATGCAATGTTACAGCTGACTTTTCGCCCAAGTTATGTGGTTATTGCATTCATTAGTGTCAATGTACTTGATCACACACATATACCTATTATTAGTACCATTATTATTAATGTTAGTTTAGACTAATTATGTTCCTCTAGTACATGTAGAATAATGTTTTACACTGTAACAATACTAATATATCAGCTAACACATTTTATTTTAGAAACCTGAATTATAAACTCAATTCATTAAACTTTAAATAAGGAATATGAGAGGCTGGATTTACATTGGAAAATATCCTAACATTATCTGGGACAACAATTAACCAAATCTGCCACAAATATTTGCTTAACAAGGAGAATTTTGAACAATCTTAGCTATAGAATGTTTAATAGACATTTTTATATTCCGAAGAATCTCAGAATCGACCTTTTGGCGGATTGTTTCCACCCTAGTAACATAATGATCTAATCTATATTAAAATGCTCCAGTATTTAAGTGCTTTAAAAACGCATCAATATATCCCTGCGTCTCCTGACAGCGTTCATCTTCCCCTTTTGTGACAGTTCACATCATGACTTTAATCATGCAGCTGGGAAACAGAAAGGGTTAGAGGACTGCTCTGAGCGCGGTGGTCAATGTCTGTGTCACTGTTTGTGAAGCAGGACTTCCAGAGTTTGAAGGAACCGAGTCCCAGTGCATTCTGGGTAAGAGTTAATTACATTAATGTCCTGTCAATCACATTTAAATAAGCAGACCAAACTGCTGCTGTTGTGGCGTTAGACTCGGAAAACAATGGGAACTTATTTATGTGGCATTCTTTTTCTGTACACACTAGATAGCTAATGATGATTGTTTATGGAAAGATGCCTGTCCAATTATTTTTGAAGAAACACAAGAATGCAGGATGACTGGAAGCATCAGGTTTTTGCCAGAGAATGCCTCAGGTAAGAGGAGAATGGCTAGAGGCTATAAGGAATCACAAGAGACAAGTCAGAGTTGTAAATTGGAAAACTGACATATCTCATCTAATATACTTGCTAACTAGGCCTTTAAATTCCTTGACATTTAACTAAGTTTGTGCAGAAGTTTAATATTTTCTTTATTGCTTATTTCCTGTACCATATAACAGCCATTTACAGATTAAACTGATTATGCCTTATTATGTCTATTGATGGAGAAAAGTGCACAGGAGATGGTCACCTTTTGCAAAGGCCTAATGTTCCGAATACTCAGAACTTGCTTAGTAATGAGTGAAGTGTGTAACATAAAATAACACGTATGAAAAATGTGCATTCATAAAATATAACATGGAAGGTAATACACACAATCAACTCGATCATGCATTAAAAAATATATATATATCCTGCGAGAAGAATGACACAGAAAAAAACTTTCCAAACAATTATTCATTTATTCCACTGGTTTACAATATTTTAAGACTGTCACACACGTTAGAAAACTTTATTTATAGCATATGTTATTATTATACACTGGTAGTTATAAATTATAATTTATATTGATGTTTACAAACTGGTCAAGTAATTAATGCACATATAATATAGCTAGAAAAGTGCATACTGGTGAAGAGATATATTTTTTCACATTTACTAAAATATATTTAGAACATGTATTCGTAAATAGCTAAAAGCTTGGTTTATTAACATCTGTAGGGCTGGTTTTCTATTGCAGCTTACCACGGTAATAGAAAGCCCACTTATATGTATTAATAAAATATTGCCATGCAGCTGAGATTGAGTTGTCAATTCTACTTGTTGATGAAAAAATACATAAATTAAAAATAGTATAAAAGCATTTAAAAATTTAAAACATTTGAAAATAATTCTTATGTGAAAAGATGCTTTAATAAAATAATTAAACATATTTTTTTTCATTGAATTTACTAAGATGGCGACAGCTGAAGCTGATGTCCACCATGTTGATTTTACAGACTTTAAATTCACTAAGTCTCTCTCAGTAATATAATGTAACTTGTCCCTAGTGAATTAATAGGCTGTAATCCTATGAATATTAAAAACAAAATTTGCAGATAATTGTTTTATAGAAAAGTCATTGATTATGACTAGCTTGATTAGAGAGTTATGGAAAACATTAGGAATACACATGAAAGAAGAAGGTACCCATAACTGGAAATAAACAAGATTGCTACTCTCTATAATAATATATGGTCCAGTCAATAATTCAATAGAAGGCAGCTATTTGTAGTGGAGGTGCTAACATAGGCGTGTGCAGAAGCTGGCACAGGGGTCCCCCTAAGTTCATGGGCTAACCCATCCCCCCTTTCCTCCGGGAGATAGACTACTCACCTGGCGCCCATATATCAGCAATTACAAAAAAACAATTTACAGATTTTTTCACCAATATGCGCTCCATACATATTTCAGTGATTTGCAGATCTTTTTAATCCAAAAATCAGATCTGCAAATCATGAAAGTGTCCATTTTACTAGTAAAATACTAGTAATGGTCTGCAAATCAGCTGTTTGCTCTCAAACACTAGCCATCTACAGCCCCAATTGGCAGATGAAATGCAACGTGTCGGACAACCTGATTCACCGACTACGTGTTTCACTTTTTGGTTTGAATTGGCGATCGATGAACCCATTTTGTTACACAATAATCTGCAAAATAAAGAATTTGCCCTAATTGATTGCTGATATATGAGCCCCATAAATCTACCCCCAGACCAAGTACAGAGGCATCTACAATAAGGTAGAAAGTTTTTAGTGCAAAAACAGTCGAGAATTATTCCTGTAGAAACTGGAAGGCAGACAAAACATTTGACAGCCAGAATCGAGACTTTTACCCTTTTCAATGATGGTGAAATAATTTTTATGGAATTCTGATAGATCATCTAGATATGCTGACATTTGTGAAGGAGTTGTAAAGTCTGGACTTTGCATTAAGACAAACATCAATAAATTGTCCTACTGTTAGTATTGTCCCCAACAAGCTCCATGCCATCTTCTGGTGCTTGAAATACCTGCTGGAGGATTTATAATCAATTGGAGTCTCACCTGGACGTCTGGTGGAGCTGCTCTAAATGTCAGCCATCCTTGAAGAAGATTACCTCTCTTGCCTCTAATGTTCTTTGTCTGCAAATCCTGTATGGCCCTAAGTACATTCTACATGCCCCTTAGTTGTTCTGGCTTAACTTGTCAAATAGTGATCTCATTTAAGAATCCCAACCCTCTTGCCATTGCCTCAGTCTGAATTGAAGGTGGGCTTACACACATCCCCTTTTTTGATACAGATGAGATTGTGGGCACCCTGTAAATCTAGTTTGGAAAAGACTGTTCCCTCACGAAATCAATGGAATAATTCTGAAATCCGTGGAATATGTTACCCCTCTTATGTTGCCCCCCCACAACATCAAATCGTTCCGACGCCCCAGGGCATGGGGTACGGTGTCCTGGGCCTCCCCCACACTCTGGCCCGAGCACACTGCTGCACTGTGCAGTCCCATGCATTTTCTAAAAACCGGGCGAGTGGAGAAGGCCAAATGATGAGTGGGATCAGGTCAGTGTGGGTTGGATGATAAGGGAGGACAGGCCCAATGATGGGGACAGTGCTGACAAGAGGGGGGGTAGTGGAGAGGGGATGGGCCCCTCTGTGTTAAGTGCCTCGTGCCCCCTAAGGCTTAACCTGGCCCTGACTGTAGTCCTGTTTTGCGTCTGATTTCACCTATCAAAAAAGGTCTATCAGGAATAATGTAAAGATCAGCAGGATCTGCAGTCTGAGATAACAGTCATGGAGAGTAGGTAGTATCGCTGACTGAAGGTGTGGACCACTGTGTTGCCTGCATCAGCAGAAGCAAAGCTAACATACAGCTCTACTTTCAATCTACAAAGCAGAATATAGAAGATGAGTAGCGCCCAGGGCAAAAATTCCTGAACATATAATGCGGTGTGCTATATGTACATAGTAGTAGTATAATGCCTTATGTTACATTAAAATCTGGGCCTTGCACTTTTTATGGCATAGAGATACTTTTCTTATTTAAATCCCGCTACATTTATACTATTGTGTTTGAACAAAATAATGTGTCAAAAATATTACTGCAATCGCTTATTTGGCTGGAAATATGTCAACACATCTTTTGTTTGGCAATACAGTTGTTTTAAATACACAAACATACTTGTACATCACCAGTCACCTGGGAGCTACTCTCACCTTCCTCAGGTCAAGATAATGAGTAGATATACATCTATATACTCATTACATATGTACATACTCATTCTCTTTGACCTGACAAAGGCGGATGCTTAAGTCCCCAATGTGTACTAATGAAAAATTAATTAGGGCTCACAGGCAATTTTATAATGTATTTGTAATCTAATCATGGTGTTTGAAATTGTATTATTCAGGGTATGAAATTACAGTATATCCTAAAGAAAAGTATACCCTTTTGTAATGAGTAAAATGTTCCACTTTATGCATTTTGAGAAAATTCTAAACAAACTGCATCCTGTGACCTACTGGATCCGCTCACATCGGTAATTGCCTTTTTGTGTGTCTTTTTTAGGAATAAAGTCAATGCTCGTCTGTCAGTAATGGTTACTGCTCTGCTGCTGACTGGGTGACATCAGAAATCCCATCTCTGCAACATTTCCAGTTTTACAATGACAGATGAAAGGGTTCCCGTGGTAAACAAAGGGGGTCGTTTACAATGTGCAGATACAGTATAGTTATTCCAGACCAAGCTGCCGTTTGTATGAAAGGATGGCTTAGGAAACACAGGCATTAGCAAACCCTTGCTAAGAGTATCGCTTGTGCAGGGCCGAAACTAGGATATCTGTCACCCGGTGCAAGGCAGCAATTTTGCGCCCCCTCCCTTCCCGTACCTGGATTTTGTCCTTGCTCCTCCATAAGGCAGTGCATTACTCAGACGTCCCTGGTATAGTGACTTACATTATTCCATACACCATAATGCCCATTACACATTATGCCACACACTGTAATGTCTATTACCAAAGTGCCACTTACATATTTGCCCGACACCATTTTATGCCCCACAGTAATGCTTCTAATTACATTAAAATTACCTGCTCGTTGCCATGGGGTTTCATGCTTGTTGTCAGGGGATTTATGCTCATTGTCAGGGGTTCCATGCTCGTTGCCATGGGGTTCCATGCTCGTTGCCATGGGGTTCCATGCTCGTTGCCATGGGGTTCCATGCTCGTTGCCATGGGGGTTTATGCTCAGCCAGGGGGGTTTATGCTCGTTGCCAGGGGGGTTTGAAGGGAGAAGATGCAGCTCTCAGCATCCTCTCCCTACAGCGCCAGCGTTCCCGGCACTTCCGGGATTGCTGTGTGCATTGCGCTCTGCTAACAGACACTAGAGGTCCAGTAGGACCTCTAGCATCTGTCTCTTCCTTGGCAACGGCCATTTTTTGATGGCCGTTTTCAGCAGAGTCCATGCGGACGGCTAGTTCGCATGGAATCTGCTGAAAACGGCCATCCAAAAATGGCCGCCGCCAAGAAAGAGACAGACACTAGAGGTCCAGTAAGGACCTCTAGCATTAGTCTCCTCTTCGGCGGCGGCCATTTTCAGATGGCAGAGTCTGCTTTTTCACCCCCCCGCAATCCCCTCCCGGTGCACGTGCACCTCTAGCCCCCCCCTAGTTGCGGCCCTGGCTTGTGGTAGTAACATAGATATAAGTCTTAAATGAATGTTTGTGGATGACTCTAAGTTCTAATACCGGAGTGTGGGAATACTGTGTATCAGGTGTAATAGAATGTGTGGGGGTTTAGTGATCTGTGTAAGAGTAACTCCCACCTGGCACAGGCCTCATCACCAGTCACAAGGAAGGGTACTAATTGGTGTGGCACCTGTGAGGGAGCACTGATTGAAAATATGAAATGATTAAATACTGTATGTCGTATCATTTGGGTCATGTTTGTTGACTGGTTACACTATGATTTAGGGGTCTAAGCCTTGGAGAGAGATAAAGTGGATGGAGATAAAGTACAAACCAGTCAGCTCCTGTCATTTTTCAAACACAGCCTGTATAGTTAGGAGCTGATTGGTTGATACTTTATCTCTATCCACTTTATCTCTTAGTACATAGACCTTAGTACTGTGTCATTTTTCATACACTCTCTGTATACAATCTGATAAATTAAAAAAAAAAACATTTTAATATTTCAATCACAATACCAAAACACAGAATGTATAAATGCCTGATTGTTCTAGATTATTACTCACATAATTCTGTATTGAAGTGATGTGGAGAGAAATAGAGATAAGTGGGTAAATATTTATAATGCACAAGCATTATTCTCAGCACTGTACAGTCAGGGAATTTTAATCATTCTAAAGGTCACTGCCCCAGTGCAGCATACAATCTACATTCATTTCCCTACTGCAGGCAGACAAATTATTATTATTATTATTATTATTATTATTATTATTATTACTCTTTAATATCTTAGTCAGTGCTGAACATAAAAGATAAAATAGATCAGAATACAATTAATTATTACATTAAATCCCTGATGTAGATTTTGACATACGCTTCTTTGCATAAGTGGTGGCTTGCAAAAGATGCTACTTAAAACTTATACCCCTATGGATAAGAAGTAAAAAGAGCTACATCCACATTCTGGAGGTCCCCACAGCATTCCCATGGCTTTTTGCAGTCAGAATTGTAGGGGCTGGCTGGCAACTTTTAGCCTGGGGGGCAAGTCCAGGGCACTGGCCCATAAACAACGGCTTATCCTTAAATAGAGATTGCGAGGTCTCGTGCGCAGACCAACCGTGAGAGCGTGTCCTAATCAATGGCTCAAATAGGGATGCTAGTTTCAATACATACACTTAAATAAAACATTATAAGAGGAAAATAGAATGGTGGATATTTGTCAGAAACAGAGACAATATAGGGCCCCATTTAACAACAAAACAGAATACCTTTAGCACTTACTTAAAGAGGTTATGGTTCTCTTTCAGTATCTAACAAACAGCAGTAACACACATTCCCTAGCCCCAGTATGTCTCTGTCTCAATCCCCCAGACCCAGTGTGTGTCTCTCACTCATTCCCCCAGACCCAGTGTGTGTCTCCCAGCTCCACACCCCCAGATCCAGTGTGCATCTCTCAGCCCCACTCCCCCACACCCAGTGCAGTGCCCTAGTAGTGCCCAGTATGCAGTGCCCCAGTAATGCCCCTTATGTTGTGCCCCCAGTAATGTCCTTAGTAGTGCCCCTTATGCAGAGCCCCCAGTAATGCCCCTTATGCGGAGCCCCCAGTAATGTCCTTAGTAGTGCCCCTTATGCTGAGCCCCCAGTAATGCCCCTTATGTTGTGTCCCCAGTAATGCCCCTTATGCAGAGCCCCCAGTAATGCCCCTTTATGGAGAGCCCCCAGTATTGCCCTTAGTAGTGCCCCCAATAATGTCCCTTTATGCAGAGCCCCCAGTAATGGCCCTTATGTTGTGCCCCCAGTAATGCCCCTTATTTTGTTCCCCCAGTAAAACCACTTATGCTGTGCCCTCTCTCAGTATAGAACATGCCCCACTCACCTGTCTGTGCAGTACTTACCTTTTTTCATGACGGCAGCTGGGCACCACCCCAGTCCACGCCGTCCCGCGTATATGCTGCCGCTGACTGGATCTAATTAGATCCAGAGCAGCAGGCATAGGCTACGCTCATAGCAGACGACGTCACCCGCACGCTGCATCACTGGGAACGCTGGCCTCTGAAGTGATAAGAGGCTTCTAATCGCTACAGAGACCACTGTTGCCAGCCTGTACTGCCCGATCGGGCCGGCTATAGCTGCCCGATCGTAGGTAAGCTCCAATTGCGGCAGCAAGCCAAAGTAGGGACCGGCCCAGCGGGGACTGGCCCGGGGGGGCAGATGGCACCCTGCCCCCTGCCCAGCCCGCCACTGGTTACAATTATACATAGGATAGCGGAATTACAAATATAGCTGTTAGTTGGGTTATACAGTATGATCATAAAAGCCAGTTTAAAAAGAAACAACGTAACTTACCACCATGTCTTTAGATCATACTTCTGGAGGACACAAGTACTCCTGGAGGAGACATACATGAACACAAGGAGAACATACAAATTTCATGCAGTTAAGGTACGTACACACTAGACGATTCGCTCCATGAGCGACATCATCTTGTGTGTTTCCGGCAGGGTGTGTCGTTAACGACACTGAGCACAAACACTGAACGATATTATGAACAATATCGCTCAGTACCGGACTCCCTCCCTCATTGCCGAACATGCAACAACCTGACAATATCGTCAGGTTGCCCTGCATGTTCGCAAGGTGATGAACGACAAAGACCAACAACCAGCGGGAGCGCACATTGGTCGTTATCGTTCATCATTTTGGGGCAGAAACTGAACGATGTTTTGGACGATTGAACGAGAACGATATCGTTATACTTCCGTTGTACAAATTATCGCCCAGTGTGCACGCACCTTAGAGTTCTGGTTGTATTTGAACCCACAGTTCCTCCTGCCATAAAAATGAGATAGACACATTTTTAACAACAAATTTGATAGTGGAGCTCTCTGAGGAATTACTATTTTTATTGAAAGCAGATATTTGTCATTTTGATTCAAACCTGTGTGCTCAAGCATGTACTGCATACCCTTAGAACCAGGTCTATTAGGACTTGCGTTGGTTATAACTGTGTTATGGGTTTGCATCAGCATAATCCTTCGGAATTATTTTAATTGTCTTGTATGCAGTATCAGTGAGAGTATTTTCTAATTGTCTACACCACACTTAAACAATCAAGTTACCTTATATTTGTCATTTAGCAAAACTGTAAATTTAATTTCTATTAATTGTGACCTATCTAATGATTGGCAAGTGCATATACACTTACCAATAGCCCACCAGATATGTTTGCAAGCAGACAGAGCCTTTTGAATATGCCATCCCATTTGTGACATCAAATTCATTGGATTCTGAGGGCGACGTATTGGGCAGTTGGCAGATCGGCCGTACAGCCGGCCAGATGAAACTATATATATCTGCTAGATGTATTGTCATCGGCTGTGCTGCAGGGCCGATCAGATATGTCTGTGAACAACGTTGTTCACAGACATATCAGGTGTGCACGCCTGCCAATGCACCATTGATATCGTCCGTATGATTTCTCTCTTCAGTTCAGGCTAAACGTGATAGGGGCGGAGCAGATGCGACAATGCCCCGCCCCTGTACACCATAAATTGTACCGTTACAGAGGGGACAGGGCCTAATGATGCAAGGTGCCCATCACCATAAGCAACCTGCTGTTGCATCAGAAGTGTAAGTATGTATGTGTTTTAGCATGTGTGTGTATGTGTTAGTGTGTATATATGTGTATGTATGTTAGTGTGTATATGTATGTAATGTGTTAGTATGTATATATGTGTTTGTAATTATGTGTTAGTATGTATATTATAAGTGTATGTATGATAGTGTGTATATATATCTTAGCTTGTGTATACTGTATATGTGTTACTGTGTATATGTGTGGTAGTGTGTGTATACTGTATATGTGTTAGTATGTATGTATGTATGTTAGTGTGTATATATGTACTGTATATGTATGTGTTAGTGTGGATATATGTGTATGTATGTTAGTGTGTATATATGTGTTAGTGTGTATATATATGTACTGTATTTATGTATGTGTTAGTATGTATATATGTGTATGTATGTGTTAGTATGTAACTATGTATATATGTGTATGTATGTTAGTGTGTATATATGTGTTAGCGTGTGTATACTGCATATGTGTTAGTGTGTATTAGTGTGTGTATACTGTATATGTGTTAGTGTGCATGTATGTATTAATGTGTATATATGTGTGTTATATATAATATATACACGTTTGCTATATACTGTACTGTATATATTTTATATGTGTATTTGATAAACACTGTATATACTGTTTATGTGTGTGGGTATATATATATATATATATATATATATATACAGTGGTGGCCAAAATTGCGGACACTTTTTGAAATTTGAATGTTTTTCAACTTCGAATGCTTATAAAAACTGTTACACTTCATGTAGTGCAATGATTCATATATCAAATGAAAGGAAATGTAATGCTGAATTCAACACAATAAACATAGGTCAAATATTTGCATTACAAGGGAAGTTATGCAGTGAAAACAACACTTAGGGTGAAAATCCCTGTGTACTTGTGATGTTACTGTCCTATCAGTATTTCGTTGGGTATCCTTTATTTTTCAAGACAGCAGCACAGCGACGTGGCATTGAGCCAACCAGTGTTTGGAGCTCTTCCTTCTTTATTATGTGGTGCCATGAGACAATTATAGCCTCAATTAATTGTCTTATATTGGATGGACGCATCACGTGTACCAGTTTTTTCAAACTGAACCACAAATGTTCTATGGGGTTCAGGTCTGGGCTGTTTCCTGGCCATCCCAGCACCTGTATGTCATTCTCCGTGAACCACTGTTTGCATATCCTTGCAGTGTGGCAGGGAGCTGAATCCTGATGGGAAAAAAATAGGGCATTTTCTGGAAAAAGATCCCTGATAGAAGGTAGAAGTTTTGGTTGTAGGATGGTGTCAATGTACTTTTCTGCTGTTCAGTGTGCCATCTATGACATAAAGGCGGCCTACAGCATCTGCTGTCATACATGCCCAGATCATAACACTTCTAGGATTCTTTGTTGTCGCTTGAATGTAATCTGGATGTACCTCTTCCCTGATATTTTCTCCCATTACTGCCTAATATTGATATCTTAGTTTCGTCACTCCTTATCACTTGTTTCCACTGACCTTCTGTCCATGCAATGTGTTCTTTTGCCCACTGTATTCATTTCTGCCGCTGGTTTTTATTCAACAATGGGGAATCCTACCTTTTAGGCCAACCTCCGTTAGTCTTCTCCGTACCGTTCTTGCACTGACAAAAACACTAGTTGCACTCAGTACGCTGCTAATGGCCGCAGATGACATCCATCTGTCCCTGACGCAAATTTGTTTTATTCTCCTATCATCAACAGCTGTTGTGCACTTTTTCCGGCCTTTTCCTTTTTTGTTTTGTATAGATTGTGTTTCCTGATAGCGTAAACAAAACTTTCGTACTCCTGATGTTGTCACATTCCCACCAACTTCTCTCGCAATTGCTGTATATGAAAGACCATTTTCACGTAACACCACAATACTGGATCTCTTCCTGAGTGACCAGTCACCACTTTGCCTGGATGACATTGATGTATTTATTTTTTACACCGTCATTAGCACTAACAATACACACAAACATCCAACCGTAATTGCACTTCAGTAACCAACTTTATTCTGCAAAATGAAACAGCCAAACTGACCTTTCCCACCTTTGAACATGACCTTGCACCTGCTCATAAACGACAGCTGATTGGTTCTCAGAACGATCATTCCGATTGGCCGGTAGTAGCTGTTACTACAATCCGTTTATTGAATCTTACGCATCTGTGCTTCTTTGTCTGACTGAAAGTAGCATAACTTCCCTTGTAATGCAAATATTTGACCTCTGTTTATTGTGTTGAATTCGGCATTTAATTTCCTTCATTTGATATATGAATCATTGCACTGCGTGAAGTGAAACAGCTTTTATAAGCATTCAAAGTTGAAAAACATTAAAATTTCAAAATGTGTCCTCAATTTTGGCCACCAGTGTATATAAGAGCCCCCCCTCCCCCAGAAAATCCTGCGTTTGACCCTGCTCATGTTCAATTATTTTTTTTCTTCCTTTGGAGTCGGCGCACAAGACTTCATGACGTCACGCCACACTGCTGGAAGGGAGCGGTCAGAGGAGCCGAGGCGTGTTAGGAGCAGCACCAGCCAGACCTGGAGGAGAAGAAGCCAGAAGGAAGGAGCATTCTTCAAGGTAATAAGGTAATTCATGACTAATGAGACTTAGCAGTATCGGGGGAAGGGGGAGGGGGGGCCAGGGGCCCTGCCTATTTTGTCAGTCCCGGGCCCCACAGTTTCTGATGGCAGCCCTGCGTACAGGTGTGTACCCAGCATAAGTCACAGTATTCCTTGGAAACCAGTGTGCTATAACCTCGTAAATACAATAGAGTACTTACAAAGTTTCAAAGCTTTTGGTCTTCAGTTGCTATGGAACAAGAAGTCCCAGCATGTCTCTGCCAGGAAGACTGGGGCATGCTGGAAATTATAATTGCACAACAGCCTGATCTAGAAGATGACTGTTTATCAAGACAGCCTAGACCACCCACGTGTATTCTAATGTAACAAGTCTGCAGATATCAGACATTTATAACCTTAAGCCAGGAAGAAATGATGACAAAAATTTGATAAAGACGTTGTAAGTCATAGACAGATTTGTGTTTGTTTATTTTTGCGTTTTCTTCTAGAAGGATTATTTTATTTTAACATCACAATTAGACAGTAAGTATAGCTGCACACAGAGATGTCACAAGTGACAAGATTACATGGAATTAAGAGGCTTTTAATCCAACATGTTTTCGATGGCCAGAAGCATTGAAGATAGGACATGCAGAAGACAGGCTACAATAATTGGTGTGTGCCCTGAGAGATGCCAGCAAGGCCAAAGCATTCCTGGCTCCATGCTAGCATATATTCTAATTATTAGAGAAAAAACATGTGTAGAGCCCAAGTGTTAATCAGTCTCTCTGAGACTTAAGTTTTATGATCTTAGCAATGAATTACGGAATATTCCTTTTCCTGCTCTTAAAGCCGTTATCTTGGAATGAATAAAAATGATTGGAAACTTATTATGCACGTCTTCTGTAAGAAAGCAAACTGCGACCTGATTCCCTGCATACTTCACAGAGGACAAAGAGAATACATACTGTATCTACATAAGATTATTAACTGTCCATGAATAAACAAACATTCTCAGACCAATTCAGATTCAGACCAATGCTCCCTATTTAAAACACACTTCACTAAAGTTTCCGTCAAACATGTATGTGAATACATATGCTTTAGACTAAAGTAAATTTGCTACACAAGATTGGTATAGTGTGTTGCATTTAGTAAGCCATGTTGAGGCATAAAGATGTGATTTGGGAGCAAAACTAAAGTGACAGGATAGCAGGAGTGGTTAGAATTAGGGCCTAATGCTGAGTCGCACGTAATGCGGTCGCAATTCTGTCCGCTTACTGTGATCGGAAGTCCCATGCGAACATTCGGCAGTATTCTGCATCGGTCGCATTTATATGAGTGCACCACCCCCCAACCCTCCGCTTGTGAGAGCAACCATATCACTTGTATCAGCGTTTCCCCCGGCCCCATCCTTGGTACAGAAGATCCAACTGAATCTGACCGATCTCTGCATATGCTAAGCTCAGAATAGGATACAACTCTATGCACGCGCCCACGACACACTATACGTGCGAATGCAACTCAGAGTTACTCATACGTAGTTTATGTTGTGCACATGCCCATGACGCATGCACAGTTTACTAAAGATCGCTCAATGCATCTGCATTAGGATTTGCATGCAATTCAGAATCAGGCCCTATATATATGTAAATTTGTCCTTACCTAGAATGTTGTGAAGATAGTTAATATTGCGTGTCCATTTTGAAAAAACTGGGTGTTGGGGTTCTGGGTAATCTCGTTCGATCTGAAATGCACCTGCTATCTACTCAGGGTACATTTGGGCAGGCTCAGACTCTTCGCATCCCTGTGCTCTCAGCAATGATTAAAAAGGATTTATATTTATGTTCTTAAGCTGATATGGTAGTTTCGGGATTGGCGCACTATCACTCCCAGCCTGCCTGTAAATGTCTCATTTGGGCTCATATGGAGTTAAACACATTGTGTAAATAATGTAATCTCTAAAAAGCTGCATGTAAGCAGTGCATACTGACGGCCATATGCTGAGTCACAGGATGCATCCAGCACTACTCCAGTCACTTAGGCACCAGGTCAGGCATACTTACACCCAGGCGTTACTGTACTTACACCTATCAAGGTCATAAGAAAAGAGTGTTTTTAACATTTTTTTTCATAGATAAAAACACATTAACTAATACGTTTTATTTTAATATAAAAAAATACCTCTACAATACCGCAGATTTAATCTTCATTTTTGTGTACAAATGAAAGTAGCAAAAAGGAATTAAACAATTATGCCCACAAACATCACATGCATGATCGACGAAGAAAGCACCAATCACTTTCACAGAAGAATCTACAACCAGTCAATCAATCAATCTGAAGCTGCTACAGTTGCTGCATTTACTGTAATTGTGCATGAGCGTCACTGTGTCTGCAGTCTGGGTGGCCCTTGCTTACCACTCGGGGACCAATTTATTATTTAGTATTTGCCATATTTCCCCAAAAGCACTCCATTTCAGATAGCAGCCGCAGTCCCCATAGGTTTCTAGGAGTGATGCCATCCTTTCAGATTTACCAAGCTCTGAAATGCAAAGCCCTCCTCACCTCATCCTCACCTCATCCTCACCTCATCCTCACCACATCCTCACCTCATCCTCACCTCATCCTCACCTCATCCTCACCTCATCCTCACCACATCCTCACCTCATCCTCACCTCATCCTCACCACATCCTCACCACATCCTCACATCATCCTCACCACATCCTCACCTCATCCTCACCTCATCCTCACCACATCCTCACCTCATCCTCACCTCATCCTCACCACATCCTCACCTCATCCTCACCTCATCCTCACCTCATCCTCACCACATCCTCACCTCATCCTCACCTCATCCTCACCTCATCCTCACCACATCCTCACCTCATCCTCACCTCATCCCCACCAACATCTCTGCCAACAAAGTTCTGAAGAAGAGGGAACTATTTTATGTAAGCGTTGTGGGATAATATACCAGGTATATTTTTAAAGAGTTCTCATGGTGCTGTACCGAAGATGCTGATGAAACTAAATTGGACCTAACCTGTTCCCAACCATCGGCCCCCAGAGTTTCCCCCATGTCATGTTCCCATATCTCCTAGTCAGGAGCCAAGGGAGGGGCATCATGAGTAGTAACAGACTATAAATAGTAGATAGTAGTCCCTTAGCAGGAGAGTGGAATAAGCGGAAGTAGCTCTCTTTCTAGTTCCTCCCAGGGGAAAAATTTAAGTGTAAGAGCGACACACATGCAGATATTGATAAAAGCAATGGGAGGATATGTATCTACTAACGCTGTATAGTATGCGTGTACTGTATGTATGTGTCTGTGTGTATGCTGTGTGTAAGTATACTTTTAAGCAGGGGCTTTGAGAGACGGGCTAGACCTGGGGGGAGGGCATGGTCTAATCATGGGAGGTGTGGCTACGCCCCCTTAGGTAAAAAGAACTGTAAAAAAAAAAATGTCAGCAATGCGAAGCGGCACTGCGGGCTGGGGAGGGGGGGTGCTGTGAGCCCCTCAGCCCGGCACAAAGCCAGGAGGGGGTGTGATCAGTGGGATCACGTCCCCCAACAGGCATAGCTATTTGCTGCAGCTGCTGCTCAGCGCACGCCTGGTCATCAGACTGCACTTGTGCGAGCGCCAATTACCGTGGAGGGATCCTATGCATCTCCCAGTAAATTATGCAATATGTAGCGTATAAGCTATAATGGCTACCAGGGCCAAACTTGGAAATGTCACAATACAGCAGCCCCCATAGAAACCTATGGGGTCTGCTATTGCAATCGGAGACAGGGAACTGCAGCAGATATCTCCAATTAGAAACAGGGGATCTCCCGTCATACATCCAGGGCATGCTAAAATTTTGCGGGGATTTCCTGTTTAATTTGTTTAATAAATAAGTTTCAATTGCAGATACAAATAGGTTGCAAATAAATATTTGTCAGTACTTTGTTGCCAACAAGACTTAAAATTCTGTTTCCACTTTCTGTCTTCCTTGTGCAGAATATCTGTACCTGTATGTGTAAGCCAGGGCAGGTCACTGGGTTCTGCCTTGTCTCTGTCTACAAAACAAACAGGTATGTGCTGCAGATATTTAAAAAAGGAATTATGCATTTCAAACAGAATATTTGTTCCTGAATTGGTCATTGCTTATTCTATATGAAATTGAGCAGTCTATTGAGTGTAAAAGAGAGAGAAATACAGTATGTTGCCTCCAGAGAGTGATTGATATGTAACTAATGGGATGAAAGAAGGTCAGTGTCCATCGCTACGTTCGGTATGTGACACAGGAGATCGCAGGTAGGTAGGTATGTGACACAGGAGATCGCAGGTAGGTAGGTATGTGACACAGGAGGTCGCAGGTAGGTAGGTATGTGACACAGGAGGTCGCTGGTAGGTAGGCATTATCACTGTCCCCACTATGTAGGGCCACGTATTATATGTTAATATATAAAGATCTTTTTATTATCTATGCAAGTCAAATCTCATTTCATGGTTTTTAGCATATTTTTATACCTATCATTTCTTTTTTTGTTCTACAATTCTTCCTTTGTGAAGGATTTGCCTGCGGCAGAGAAGATCTGTATGTACCTCATATTCACATAAATGCAATAGAACGCTTAGTCTAGGGGGAACTGGTAGCCTGTTTTACAATGATCTATGCTATTATGCACACTGTAAAATGTCAAGTTGATGGATTGGTAATTCTATGATCAACATATTTCCAGCATAAAATAGTTGTCATATCATCAGGAAAAGTATAACAAAAATGTTTTATTCCAAATAAAGAAATCAAATTACAAATCCCTTTTAAAAGCAGGATCTAAATATCAAGATATAAGGAAGACAAATTAGAGGCTTCATTTATTGAAGGGATTGTAAGGAAAACGTGATCTGAAGCTGAAATTCTCAATAATATATTAATGAAAGTGCTACTGAACTTATATTAGCATCACATGTATATTACTGCAGCACCTATTCTATCCATCCAATAATAGTTGGTAATAGTAGGTTCTCTATTATAATGTATAAGAAAATGCTACCTATAGCCTAATTAAACATATATAATAAGTAGCAATATAAAAGGATCCTTTTTAAAGTGACTAACAAAGTTCATATAATTATTAATGAATAACATGTATGTATCTAATAACTAATAAAGAACAGGTTGTTCTTGAATGTGCTGAAGTAAGTGCTGTTGGTAATGTTAATAAATTGTCCATGTACAAAATTAACCTGGTCCTCCATGGAATAAGTAGTAAAAAAATATTATTCTTACCAAGGCCCTCATTCAGAGCCGCTCGTAAGTGGCCGCACGTTCGCACTGAGCGATGTTCGCACAACTGCGCATGCGTACGGATTGTAATACGCATGCGCGAACCAGTCAGTGCGGCCAAAAATCGTGTGCTCGCTAAATAGCGAATGCCTGCTATTTTGAGTGACAGAAGGAGGCGTATGTGGGTGGTAACAGGGGAAGGTGCTTGAAAACGGGGGAGTGGAATTAGAGCGCAGGCGTGCTTAAAGGTCAAAACGGGCGTTTTAAGGGAGTGCATAATTAATAAAGCAGCGTCATTGACCACGTCACTTGGTTTTTTTTACTCTGAACTGCTCGCAAAATAGCGGTTGAAAAGACCAACCACAAGAATAGCGAGCAGTTCATACGCTGTTCGATGTACTCGATTAATCTAATAAATAGCGGACATGACGTATGGTGCGAGCGGCAAGGGGGCGCGTATTTTTCAAAATAACAACCGCAAGTTTTGCTCGCTCGTTCAGACTTAGAGGCGTGAACAGACCGCAATGAGCGAACGGTTCATTTGAATAGCCACCCCTTGTTTTAGAACGAACGACCGCAAATAGCGAGCGGCTCTGAATGAGGGCCCAAATCCACTGTCAATTGGCCTTTTATTTTGGCAGTCACCAGGCTTATAGGGGCTGAATAGTGAGCAGCTATTCCAAAGAATTAGAGTATCTTACTGGCGGCCACTAAGGAGCTCCTATGCTCAGGGCTGCCATTTATTTCTCTGTATCCATATGCTGCACACGGATTGCATAGGAACTACCGTGCAGTCACTTTCCCCCAATCTATAATATGACTCAAAAGGAGCTTTGAGAGATATGGTGATATAACCATGGGCCACACTTATTAGCTCTGTCCATGACCTCTATAGTACTTTCTACCACTGCCCTCCCCTCCTCCCTCTTGCCATGTAGTGATGTCAACAATGTGTTTGAGATTTCCTGATGTTAATAGAATTGAATGCTGTTTTGGAAATTTCCCTACTTTCACAAGAGTGATAGAGATTTAAACCAAACAATTTACCAAATCTCCATCAATTTATTAGCCATTTTATTAATATATATCAACATCACCTATGTTGATTTAATAATAATAATAAAAATATCAGAAGTAAATACCGCAAAACAATTTCCAGGACACATAAAGATAATGAAAAAATAGTGAAAGGTAAATTTAACTTATATTTGTTACAATCAGTGTCTCAAAACCAGTATTCTTTATATGTAAAGTCATGTAACAGTACTTAATATATGTTGTAAACTAAATCTTACTATTAATAATATATACAGAGAATAATTAATTTCATTTGTTATTTATTTGCTCATATGTTACTCTTCTTTAAATTGAGCTAGTTATATCTGTTAAGGCTAAGGTCAGACAATAGAGTATTTGTCCCGCAACAGGCTTGAGGGCTGGTATACCCTGGCTTGATGCGACTGTGTAGCAGTCTTGAGGGCTGGAAGTGACTTGGTTGGCTGTGGCCTGTGGGCCAGTAAGATGAGATGCGGCCTTCGGGCCGGTAGCAGCCCTGGCTGGTTGTGGCCTAAGGGCCAATAAGTTGAGATGCGGCCTCTGGGCCGGTAGCAGCCTCTGAGTGATTGTGGTCTGAGGGCCAATAAGTTCAGATGTGGCCTCTGGGCCGGTAGCAGCCTATGTGCTAAGTAGCAGCCTTGAGGGCTGGAAAACCTTGGCTTGATGCGGCCTCTGGGTCGAAATATCAGTCACTAAGTGGAGTAGCAGCCTTTGGGCTGTGAAGCAGCCTCTGGGTTGTGTAGCAGCCTTGAGGGCTGATAGACTTGGCAAGAAGATGCTGAGGTTCGCTTTGTGCCACTGGGATGACACTAGCGGTTGTACACAAGATTGTGTACACAGGACGCTGAGGTGCGCTTAGTGCCGCCAGGATGACACCAGCGGTAGTACACTAGATTGCGTACACAGGAAGCTGAGGTGCGCTCGGTGTCGCTGGGATGACACCAGCGGTAGTACACAAGGTTGCGTACACAGGATGCTGAGGTGCACTTAGTGCCACCGGGATGACACTAGCGGCAGTACACAAGATCGCGTACTCTAACGTGCAACCTGTGCCACCAGGTTGACACAAGCCACAGGACGCTGGATTGCACACTCTGGACACTGAGTGCGGCCTTTGCCGCCTGGATGACACAAATGGCAGGAGGCAGGAATGCAAACCGTGCCGCCAAGATGACACAAGCATCAGATAGTAGAAATGCGGACCGTGCCACCTAGATGACAGAAACGACAGGAACAATGAAGCTGACTGGATACAGGTAACTCAACTGAACACAGGAGAACACGCTAGAACCGGAAACACATGAAACATAGCATTGGAGCAGCATGCACAGGAAAAGGTCATGGATGCAGGAGCCAATCCAGGCTGATCCCAGAATGATAGACAGGAGGTAGGTGGAGCTTCTTCAAACGCTGGCCCTGCGTTCACCTCACACAGGATTAGCAGTGCGGCAGCTTGTGACAGTACCCCCCCTTGACGAGGGGTTACGGAACACTTAAACCCTGATTTGTCTGGAAAGTCCAAGAAGAATCTTCTCTTCAGGGTAGGAGCATGCAAAGAGTTTTCCGGGATCCAGGAATGCTCCTCTGGTCCATACCCCTTCCAGTGGACCAGAAACTGAAGAGATCCCCGGGGAAATTCTGGAGTCTAGGATCTTCTCCATGACAAATTCCAGGTGCCCCTGGATGAGCACAGGTGGAGGTCTGATCGGCCATCTAGGAGAAAACTTGGAGGAAAGGAGGGAGCAATGAAAGGTATTATTGATCATCTGTAATCTCAGTCGAAAGACCACACGATTCACTTAACCAATAATACGAAATGGGCCAATGAACTTGGGCCCCAATTTTTGTGACCTCTGATGTAGATTAATATTTCTACTTGTCAGCTGGAAGAGGACACAACAGACCTTGCAGAGTAATCCTAAGGGTCTTATTTCTAGAACATACATCACAGGTCAGGACAAACTCATGAGTGTCTCTCGAAATGGACTGCCACCACACAGATCGAGACAAAAGTTCAATAGTTCTAGAAATGCCAGGATGACCCCCTGTCTTGGAGGAATGAAAGTCCTTCAACACCACTTTACGAAGTCTCTCAGGGACAAACAGCAGACCTGATGGCATTCTAAGAGGAGCTTCGGCTTCACAAGACCTGAGAGAATCTGCCAGGGTCCTGGTGACCACACAGTGGATCCTGGAAGCCGGAATGATGGACTCTTCCGAAGCCCTGGGAGGTTGACAGACAAGCTTTGAGACAGGACAACCGCTTTAATATTCTTGGACCCAGGTCGAAACGAAATCTCATAATTAAAGCGGGTGAAGAAAAGGGCCCATCATGCTTGCCTCGCGTTCAACCTTTTCGCCATCTCAATGTACACCAGATTTTTGTGATCAGTGAGAACTGTCACCACATGGTTAGCCCCCTCCAACCAATGCCTCCAGTCCTCAAAGGTCCACTTAGTTACCCACAGCTCCCGGTTGCCCACATCATAGTTCTTGTCCACTGAACCGAATTTATTGGAGAAGAAAGCACATTGGTGCAGCTTACCATCCTTGATATCTTTCTGAGAAAGGATAGCGCCCAGTCCAATCTCAGACGCGTCGACCTCTATGATGAATGGAAGCTTTGGATTCAGATGCCGGAGGACAGGAGCAGACACAAAAGCTGCCTTCAAAGTGTCAAAGGCTCAAATGGCCCCAGGTGACCAATTCACAACCTCAGTTCCTTTTTGGTTAGTTCCACAATAGGGGAGACTATGACAGAAAAGGACTTGATAAACCTACGGTAATTATTCGCAAAGCCAGAATGGCCATCTCCTTTCCAGGATCCAGGGAGAAACCCTGCAAATAAATACTGTAGCCCAAGAATGACACCTTCTTAACATCAAACTCGCATTTCTCCAGTTTGGCATACAGGTCGTTATCCAGTAACCTTCGCAAGATCTGTCTGACATGTCTCCGATGTTCCTCCACAGACTTAGAATAGATGAGGATGTCATCTAAATAAACCACTGCAAAGACTCCCAAGAAATCCCTTAACACCTCATTAATAAAATCTTGAAACACGGCTGTGGTGTTGGAGAGGCCGAACGGCATGACCAGGTATTCGAAATGTCCAGAATGGGTGTTAAAGGCTGTCTTCCACTTATTCCCTTCTCTGATGCGAATGATTTTGTATGCGCCTCTGAGATCAATCTTGGAGAAGATTGACGCCTCACACAGTTGGCCAAAGAGCACCGAGATGAGCAGTAAGGGATATGCATTCTTGACTGTGATATTGTTCAGTCGACAGAAATCAATGCAGGGTCGGAGAGATCTGTCCTTCTTCTCGACAAAGAAGAGCCCCGCTCCCACTGGGGATTTGGACAGACAAATTAAGCCTTTATCTAGAACCTCCTGAATATAGTCCTGTATGGCATTACCATCCAGAATGGACAAGGCATATAACCGGTCTTTGGGAAGGCTGGCACCGGGTAACAAATCAATGGTGCAGTCGAAGGAATGGTGAGGCGGCAGGACATCAGCATTTTTCTTAGAGAAAACTTCGGCTAAGTCACGATATGGAGCCGGAATGGATGGAACAGACATTGATAGAAGCATGATATACTCCATTCCAGAATTTCACCGGTCTGCCACTGGATAAAGGGGTTATGCATTTTCAACCAGGGTAACTCCAAGGCCACCGAAGCCAAAGGACACTGCAGGAGAAGAAACGAAAGTTCCTCACGATGTAGGACACCAATCGACAGCTACAAAGGAGGAGTCCGAAAGAGCACTGGGGCCTCGGAAAGACTGGTCCCATCCAGTCCAATCACTGACACAGGAGTGGATAATGACAGCGGGGTCTGTGTGACTCTCATTGGCTGCTATTACAAACACACAGCTGCCGCTGGCAGCTGTGTGTTTGATCTGTGTAGGGCAGACCGCTATCACAGTGGTCTGCCCTACACTAGAGGAGCCCTGACGTCGGATTCTCTCGCGAGAATCCGACATCAGGAGACTGCGGCTCGGCCTCGAATGGGGATCTAAGTCAGGCAGGGAACACCCGAACAGCGTTTGGGTGGACACGGATCCCCAATGTTCGGAGCGGTTCGGATTCTCTACTGACCACTGGTGTAAGGTATGGTGGGCGTCCTTATGTAGTGCTGCGACGGCAAAGCGATTGCAATGGATTAGCAAATCATAGCAGTCAGACTGTGCGCCTGATTCAGACCCGGTCGCTATATGCTTGCTCTCGCAAACGGCCCGATGGTCTGCGTATGTGCATGCGCAATCATCGCAATGAGCGTGCGCAAACTACACTTTGAGATCGCACACCACCCTCTCGCCCAGCAAAGATAGCCCAGCAGAGTGAGTGACAGAAGAGGCCGTTTGTGGGTGGTAACATGGGCAGTCCATTAAAAACGGGGGAGTGGAGGTGCGAACGCAGGCGTGCCTGAGTGTTTCAAAGCCGTTTTTAAGGCATGCATAATTAACAGGCAGCGTCATAGTTCACGTCACTTGGCTGTTTTTTACACTGAAGTCCTCGCAGTGATTGCGGTAGGGTAAGGCAACCGCAAGTGTTGCGTTAGCTTCCGATGGTGCTCGATGTACCAATGTTTTAAGACACTTCCAGGAGATGATGTGCGCTAGTGGGTGGCTCTGCATACTCTGATGACCGGCTGCATACGCAGAGCGATCACCCGCACAGGCAAAGTGGGCGTGCTTCTGTATTGGCGAGCAATCGCATCCCTTGACATCAATTTTTTAAAATTAGCATATGCAGGATGAGAGTGGCCGCAACATGCTAGCAGGTCTGAATCAGGCCCTGTGTGCGTAATTACAGCCACGATCACAGCTGCCATCCAACCTGAATCAGGCCCAATCTACCCAAAATAGTTATTTTTTATTGAAATTGAATTTAAAGCAAATTAATTTATTAATTTTGGAACCACCACCAAGACATACTTTGTGGTTCTTGCTTCGGAATTACTCCACCTTTCAAAAAAACAGTAAAAGAACAGATACTACAAGTAGTTCAGGGCTATTCAACTAAGATTAAACTAAATGTAGAAAAGAACAGGCCAAAAAAATCTGCATCCTATATAATATTAGTAACTGCAGAGATCTCAGTACATATATTTGCAAACATATGGTCAAGCCACCAGCCATGCCAAGGCGTCACTCAGTGGTGGATGCAGGCGGGGGCGATCAGGGCGATCACCCTCCGTACACAAATCCTCGATTTCAAGGCTCAGCCGGGCAGCCAGCTGCTGCCTGTCATCTACAGTGCAGGCGTGCAGTGTTTAAAAATCCCTGGACGCGTTGTATGCACACACAGCATCCAGTCACCGCCGGCAGCATTCACCAACCAATCACAGCCGGCGGTGTAACTCATCCAAAAGGTGTCCTGCTCCTAGAGTCTGTCCTCGGCCCCTGCCTTCCTCGGTCCACCTAAGAGGCTGGCGACGAGGAGCTGGAGGTTAGAACATGCAGCCCTGAAGATAGAACTGCCGGGCAGAAGTGCTAAGCGCCAAGCATGATCAGCACTCTGCATACACCCGACGCAACAGAGCCTGGGAAGTGTTTGTGTGCTTGTTTTTCTCTCTCTCTCTCTCTCTCTCTCTCTCTCTCTCTCTCTCTCCTAACCAAGTTACACCATCAGCCAATTACAGCTGCCCCCTCTCCCCAGAACCTCAATATTCTGCCTGGACTCCCCAGTCACATACTGTTGTCACAGCACTGTGCTAACTCGACCCTCCCTATTCAGCCTTAGTCCTAACCCTGCACTCTACACTGTGTCCTTACCACCCAACCCTACACTCAATACTTATCCCCCTTAACCCTACACCCACTAGTGTGGCCTTATCCCTTAACCCTGCACCCACTACTTTACCCTTAACCCTATTCCAAATAATGTATCCTTACCCCCTAACCCTGCATTCAGTATTGTAGACTTATTTCCTAACAATAGACTGCACCCGATACTGTATCCTTATCCGCCTAACCCTGCACCCACTACTGTACCTGTACCCCCCCTAACCCTGCTCTTAATACAATGCCCTTTACCCTTTAACCCCGCCACACCCAATACTGTATCCTTACACCCCCTAACCCTGCACCCAATACTGTAACCTTACACCCTTAAGCCTACACCCAATACTGTATCCTTACACCCCTAACCCTGCACCCAATACTGTATCCTTACACCCCTAACCCTGCACCCAATAGTGTATCCTTACACCTCTAACCCTGCACCCAATAGTGTATCCTTACACCCCTAACCCTGCACCCAATACTGTATCCTTACACCCCAAACCCTGCACCCAATACTGTATCCTTACACCCCTAACCCTGCACCCAATACTGTATCCTTACACCCCTAACCCTGCACCCAATACTGTAGCCTTACACCCCTAACCCTGCACCCAATAGTGTATCTTTACACCCCTAACCCTGCACCCGTATCCTTACACCAATAACCCTGCACCCAATACTGTATCCTTACACCCCTAAGCCTGCACCCAATAGTGTATCCTTACACCCATAACCCTGCACCCAATACTGTATCCTTACACCCCTAACCCTGCACCCAATACTGTATCCTTACACCCCTAACCCTGCACCCAATACTGTATCCTTACACCCCTAACCCTGCACCCAATACTGTATCCTTACACCCCTAACCCTGCACCCAATACTGTATCCTTACACCCCTAACCCTGCACCCATATCCTTACACCCTTAACCCTGCACCCAATACTGTATCCTTACACCCCTAACCCTGCACCCAATACTGTATCCTTACACCCCTAACCCTGCACCCAATACTGTATCCTTATAGCCTTAACCCTGCAACCAATACTGTATCCTTAAACCCCTAACCCTGCACCCAAAACTGTATCCTTACATCCCTAACCCTGCACCCAAAACTGTATCCTTACACCCCTAACCTAAATTGTTTTGCTGGTGGCTGCTGTTTTTCAAAGGAGTATAAATTTGTGGGAAAAATTTATATATCCTTATTATATTAATCATGGGGAAGGGCCCGCGTGACAGCTGAGGACAGCGATGGGACTGCAGCCGGCATGTGTCTACCTCTAGCCCCCTCACAGTAGATTTGCCGTTGTAATAGCAGCCTAAGGGATGAGCGTTGATGAGCGGTGTGTGTGTCGTACCTACTTCCTTCTGTACTTGTAATTGGTCCCAACCTTCCGTCAGCTTTTGCACCATGCTCCACTCCTAGAATCCCTTAGTCGGTGTGCAGAGAGACAAGGATCCCCCAGAGAACCCCCCAGCAAAGTCACTACTCGTTTGGACAGAGACTATGAAATTTATTTAACTGGAACACTGTGTCACGGTACTTTGGTGAATAAAAGGTCAGTTATGCAAATCAACATACAGTATTGAAATTACTGTTGGCTATAACTGCATTTCAGAGTAAAACAGAATTCACAAATGCAACTACAATCTCAGGATCACATTACATGCATTACATATTCAAATAGCCCTTCAAGACAGTACTCTTAGCTAACTGTGAAACAGATATAGCAGTCCTCCCTGCTAGTATTGGTAGCAGACAACACAGTTCTCAAAGTATGTGGTAGCAATTATTGCTGTTTTCCCTGTAGCATTAGAATAGCAAGTTATGCAAATCTCCTTGTAGCATTAGGATAGCCAGTTATGCAAATCTCCTTGTAGAATTAGGATAGCAAGTTATACAGATCTCCTTGTAGCATTAGAGTAGTGAGTATGAGTTCAGTTTCCACTTCCTTACAGTGGGTAGGGCTGAATACTGCAGCTAGCTTATACTGGCTACCTAGTTACTGAAAGTCCTTTCCCTTGGGTGGATCACTCCTCAGTGAGGAACAAACTAGTTGGCCGACAATTGGGGATGATCACTGAGGGCTCTTGACCTGTCCATTTCTGTTATCTCTGTTTTATCTGGCCATCCCCTTCAGCTGGTCTCCCCTGTGGTTTACCCAGAGGATCAGCTGTCTCGGATGTCTGCGGCTCCTGGTTAAAACTGGTGTCCTGGCTCCTGCCGTCAGTCCCAGACCCGTGGCAGTATCACAGGCATGGCTCCTGAGCGTCGTGTGTTCATTCGCTGCCCGCTCCCCTTATCTGTGCGACTGACACCTGCAGCATGGCTCTCACTCAGCCGCCCCTTCAGCCTCCGCTCTTCGTTGATTCATGCAGCTCACACTGGATCCTGCCAAGCTCCGTGCCTGCTCCTGTCAGCCCAGCTCTCCACACAGCTCTGTTTTCCCTCCTAACAGGCTCCGCCTCCTCAGTTCACAGGTCAGGCTGCTCTTTTCTCTCAGGACTCTTCCTGCTCCTCACTCACTCTGTTTGAGTCCCCTGGGTCCTAAAGCCCTCCTGCTACCCACTGATGTCACAATGTGAGGGGAATGATTAACCCCCTCAATGCCAGTGTTCTTTCACATAGACAAGACCTTCCAGTAGGGCCAGACAGTCTGTATTGGGGCATCACACCACCATGGGGTATATTTACTAAAGTTTCTGCTGGACATATGGGACTGGAGGAGCCTGCTTGTGGAGCATATTATTGTTGGGGGAATCCAGGGGGGAGTTAGTATTATTCTTAAACTGCCCCCCCTAAAAGTAAAGTTTAGATCCGCCCTGGCGTCACTGCTTTTGGTGGTATGACCCAAAGTTCGTGCTAGGACCACCAAAAGCAGAGATGCCTTGGTGTGGCTGGTGGCTTACCATATGTTTGCAAATATATGTACTGAGATCACTGCAATTACTTATTATTATATAGGATGAAAATCTGGCCTATGTGCAGAATGCTGCTTTATTCTTGTTCAATAAATAGAATAGAAAGAAAAAAAATAACTAGTTACTTACATGTTATATGAACAGGAGTCAGGCCACAATCCCATTTTAATTATTTTTTTATATCTAGTGCAATTTAAAAAAGTTTGACTCATATTTAGTGACAGCATTCCAAAGGCAGTCTTGTAGTCTCTCGTTGCCTAATGAGCTTCGTGTGCACTTTATTGAGTTCATGTGTAAAAATGCAGATTCACAAACTTAAGTAGATTCTGTGATTGTTAACAACAGAAGGCCAATTTGTTTTGAATTTGTCTGAATCAACATCATCAATCTAAAACTTCACTAAGCTTGTGTTTCTGAATAGGTCTTGAAGTACAAATGAAGATTGCACATCTATTTCCTCCAACTGTAGCTGACCTTCATCAACTACCTGTATATGTAGCAGCTATTTCCACAACCTAGAAAAGTCCTCACACTGCAAAGGGAAGAATGGGCTTGTAACAAAAGACATTATTTGACTATCCATACAGAAGCCTTGAAAACGTTCTTAAAGTTATGATTAAGGTTAACCAAGAAATGTGACATAACTTTAGTGACACCACCTGATGAAGACTTGATAAAAAATCCCTCTGTTTTGGAAAATTAAGACATTTCTCAAAATTCAAGTCAGACAAAAGTAGGCCCAATTTAACCTTAATGCTTTCAGTCTTTCAACATGATGAACAATATGTTTATCGTTTCCTTGTAACCGTTGATTCAGCACATTAAGGTGACCACATACATCCCAGAAAGACACAAGTTGGACATAAATTTGTTATCCTCCATTCATTTCATTCTTGACAGTCAAAGTGTGAAGCAATTGTACAATTTCCTTTTTGAGATCAATGAACCCCTCAAAACTTTGGCCTTACTTACCAACAGACATCAGAGTACAGCAAGAGATCACTATGCTCAGCAGACATGTCAAAAAAAACCTGTAAAGTCTGTGCTAAAGACTTCAGGTCACTAGGAAGCAGTTAACAATTTTCATCACAGTATCCATAACAATTCTGAGGTCGCTTAGAGTTTAGCACAAAGCACATTTGATGAATAAGATAATGCAATAACTGCATAGTGGGTGAAACGCTCTTCAGTTTAGCGACCAAGTCATTCTCTCTACCAGACATGGAAGGAGAGCCATCTGAAACAAGGGGACATATTTAACTGAAATAAATATTATGTTGGTTAAAAAACTCTAATTCCTCCAATTTCTCAAACATTACTTGAATAGTAGTAGGTGCTTCTATTGGAATTAAACCCAAAAGATCTTCTCAACAGTCACCAGATCTTCTCAACAGTCACCAGATCTTCTCAACAGTCACCAGGTAAAACGAGAAAAAAAAAATGCACATCTGAGCAATGTCTGTGCTATCGGTTGATTCATCTAAAACTATGGACATAGGGCCTTATTCAGACCCGGTCGCAAGCTCTGAGCACTCGCAACCGGGTCGATGTTTGCCCGCATTTTTCAGTGGCCATGCCCTTGGTAGCATGTGGCCACGCCCATTTTTTTGTCGCATGCACATAGGTAAGGGGGCTCCATTTTTCATTGCCCTGGGCTCCAAGTACCCTAGTTATGCCAGTGCTTCTAATGCACCTGCATCTGACTCTGCCTTCAGTTATTTGAACTCATTGAGTGCATCTGTCCAATTTCCAATACCTGCACACACGTGCATACTGTGTCTAGGACTGCAATTCCAGCTACCTGCATACAAGTGCATCCTGTATTATTCAGACCGCATTCATCATCTGGTATCCTGCCACCGCACACTCATTCCAACAGGTGGCCCATTATACTATGGAGCAGTGGTTCCCAAACTTTTTTGAATCACAGCGCCCTATAGTATCAGCATTGTTTTCATGGCACCCCTAAGTTTAAGTTTACTACATTTTTTTGGGAATCTCTCAATAGCAATGTAGTAAAGTGAAGTAAATTGTGCTTATCTGTCATCCTTGGGTTCAGTTATGTGGTGGTGGACAGGTTTGCGCTTCTGTTTGTCCACATATTTATATTAAATTGTCCTCTAAATAATTTGATTTCATGCTAGACAACCAACCTGAGGTACACCTCCAAGTGTCCCAAGGCACCCCAAGCTGCCATGGCGCACAGGTTGGGAACCACTGCTCTGGAGTTTCATCTACAATATGTCCAACCTTCAGCACTGTGCAGCACATTGTGATTTACATTATTTTCCAGCAGGTTGTCACTGGTACTACTGGCACTCCATTGTGGTCATCGATACAACCTGTACTGCTTGGCAAATCTGAGCACTATATTGAGCATACTTCGGAACTTGAACTGTTAACAATTACTCTGCTTGCCACCAGACCCAAGTCTTTTCAAGTCCCTGGATTATGCTTCTGTCTCAGCCCTTGTCTGCACCTCACACCTGTTAACTCCATTGCACCTGCAAGCATCCTACCAAAACCTAACCAGCCATGTCCAGTGCTTACCTAGGGAGCATTGACTGGTGGGATGTCTGCAAAGGAGCCCAAACCTCATTGCGCTTGTTCCTGAGGAATAACTGACACCCTTTAGACTCTGTACCCCTGGGCAAAGTAGTGTCAAACCTGATTAGTTCTGTCAGAAGCTCATTAACTTGCGAAGTCTCCTGGTAGAAATCAGCTAAAGAAAAATAAATGGGGCAGAAAAGAGGCTTGAAAAAAGAAGATCTTTAGGAAATGGATGCATTATACCATGAGTTGAGTTCATTCAAGTGTTATTTAACAGCAAATATATTTTCTTTACTTTTGCCATGTTGTATTATGGGCAAGGGGCTTGTCCATTTAACAAAAACCCTTGATGCTGGATAGTTCAGAGGGTAGAATATGTATTTGAGACAAACAGCAAGAGAAACACCTAGAATTGGGTGTAAACAGCCCAGAAATATGGTTAAAGAAGTGACACAGTTATAGGTGAATGTGCCAATTAACACAGGGTGAAAGGATGTTGCATCTATATATCGTTGCTACCTATGGGCTCTCACTTCCCCTTGCTACCACCATCAGGATGGATGTAAACTATACTTGCCAACTCTACCTGATTGTAAGGGAAACTTTCTGAAATAGTAGCAATCTCCCTGATTGCACCGTATCCCCATTATGAAGCTGTTATATTAAAAATAAATAAGAGATATATACATTTAAATTGGATCACAATGATTCCTATGGCTACATGCATTTTCTGAATAGTATTAGTGTGATTTCAGCAACAAATAGCTCTTACTAACCGCTTTGGGGCTCTTTTACAGTTGGATGTAAGTACATTTTTCTTACTGTAGATAACAACCTCTTTGATGCAATTTAGCAGAATTATTATTAGGTTTAGCATTGTTAGGGTGTTCACTTGCATTTTTTTCTCTATTTTGCTTGCAGCACTACAAGTCTCAGCAGGTAGGGCCTAACATTGTGCTTAAGGTATGCAATCTAGGGCCCCTCCCCTATGCATTCTATGTTATAGTAAATATAAACAACAAATGGGAGATAATACAAGCGATAAGACTGTACTGGGAGAAAAAGATAGGTATGAGCATATGGGGCGGGGGGGGTAGAAGGAAAAAGAATGGGAAAGAAAAAGAAGAGGAAGAAAAAGGAAAAAAAAAAAAGGAAAGAGGGTAGAGGTGGACACGAGATGATTTAGTGTAGGGGTTAATCCGCTATGTTATACCAGGGAGAGATGCATTATGGATGGCATACCAAGGCCTCCAAACCGCGTGGCACTTCTCCACCATGTTGTTTTGGAGGCTAGTCAAATATTCCATTTTAGATACGTACCATATTCTGTTGAGTAGTTCCTGGCGGGATGGTGAAAACGATTGTTTCCAGGATCTAGCAATCTAGTATTTAGCTACGCACGAGATATGCCGAATCAATTTATTGGTTTGTTTTATGTAACTGGCAGACTGGGGCACATAGGAGAAGTACGGCTGGAGAGAGAGGGGGGTGGGCAGGCGCTACTGAAGTTATACGTGAACTGACCATAGTCTAGAAGGGCACTATCCGCGGACAAGCCCACCGAGTGTGAAAAAAGGTGCCCACTTGACCACACTGACGCCAGCATAAACATGAGACATTGTGGAAAAGTTGATGCAGACGGTCCGGGACAAGGTACCAACGTGTGTACACCTTGCATGTGTTTTCTTTAATAGTGACACTAATGGAGCATTTTCCTATATTAGATCAAATTTCCTCCCAGGTGTCCTCACCCAAAGAAAAGCCAAGGTCCACTTCCCAAGATAGTTCGTGGGCTGCCAAGCAAGTACAGGCTGGGCTTAAGATGGAGTGATACAGTTGAGAGAGAGCGACTCTATCAAAGGGGCGATAAATACATAAATGCTCCATTGGGGTGGGAACACTGAGGGAAGCAGAAGAAGGAAAGCTGGAATCAACAAAGCTCCGTATTTGCAAATATTGAAAGAAGCAAGAGCGGGTTATGGAATGTCTTTCTGAAGTTCCACAAAAAATTGAGGAGCGAATCCACATGAAATATGCCGAAAACAGGTAACTCCAGCTGAAGTCCAGATTGAGGCCATGTGCGAAGACTGGCCCGAGAGGGATAAGTAAAGAGATTGAACTTTGAATCCAGAGAATCCCATACAGATAAAATAAAGGCGACCGGCGGGTTCAATAATGCTGAAGATGATCTGTGTTTACGGGGAAGCCAGGGTTGGTATGATATTGTGTCAACCTCGCTCATCTCACCTCCAGGTCCATCCAGCATTTGGCACCCTTGGGGATGTGCCAAGCTACCAATTGACTAAGACGAGTGGCCTGGTAGTATTTTAAAATGGACAGTAGACCCAGGCCACCTTCGGAGGATCGCTGGAAAAGAATTTCCCTACGTAGGCGCGGCTTCCAAATAAATTTACCAAAGGTAGTTTGTAAGGTAGCGAGCACATGTGCAGGGACTGCAACCGGAAGGGTTTGGAAGAGATATAGCAATTTAGGGAGGGCATTCATCTTGACTGCATTTATACGTTCTATCCAGGATATATAGTGTCACGACCAGGGTCTCTCGGCATGGTAGTCGGCGGTTAATACCTGTGAGGACGCTATGGTGAGGGGCGTCTGGCGGTGGCGGTGGTGCCTGGCGAAGAGCATTGGCTGTGCGTGGTTCTGTGGGGGCATACTGTCACTCTGGTCTGGTTAGGCCTGCGGGTGCTTCCATTCCGTTCTGGCATGGGCGCCGCCATCTTGTCTCTGGTCAGGTGACCTAGTTGCCCTATCCTGTTGTGTCACATGCTCCTCTCTGACCATTCACGGCTGTGCACTGGGGATTTAAGGGAGTTCAGAGCTCCCTTGCATTGCCAGTGCAACGTGTTTCTCTGCGAGAGCTGAGAGAGTGTGTTCCTGTGCTTAATCCTGTCTATTGGATTCATTGCCTAAGCCTGCTTTTCCTAACCTGCTCCAAACCCTGCTGGATTCCCCTACCTCCTCCATATACCTTCCTACCTGCCTGAGTACCTGAACCTGCTGTTTCACTGCACCTTGTTTCATTTCATTCCCAGCTGGACTTCACTACCTCTGTCTGCATCAGCTACAGCTTACCAAACCTGCATTCACTTACAGCTCATCAAGCCTGCATTCTGTTTTAGCTCACCATACCTATACTGGACTGTTCTGCCTGTCACTACCTGGACATTTGTTCATTAACCCTCACAACAGTTATCAAGTGCACTTTAGTGCTATACCTGGACTTTTGGTTGCCACTCCCATGTCTTCTCAGTCCCTTATTAAAAACCCCACTTTTTCATATAAGTCTGCTCCTGTGTCTGCTTCTATCGCCACCCCGGGTCCACAACAAATTCAGAACCTAACAGTTTGCACTGGCCCCATGGATCCGGCCATGGAACAGGAGTCTGGAGCAGATTTTTTCCGAAGTATTGCTGGCCGTTTGGAAAACTTGGAAGCTATGCAGCACCAAGTGGCTCAGTTCCTGCTAGAAATAACTAAACAACAGGATTTAATTCAGAGAATAGCAACTCGCTTGGAGAGTGTGGAGACTATACAGCGACAGATGGCACAGTTTGTGCAAGACATTGCACGCCGTCTGGATACTGTACAAGCTACTTCAACGGCTCCTAGTGTGCTTTCAGCTACTCCTGTCCCCACTCCTGTGATTTCTTCATCTGTATCTACTCCTCGTTTGCATCTTCCCACACCTGATAAGTTTGATGGTACTCCAAAACTGTGTCGTGGATTTCTCAATCAGTGCGATGTGCACTTTACTTTGCAACCCTCTAACTTTCCTGCTCCTAGAACCAAAGTGGCTTACATTGTGTCCTTGTTATCCGGCTCTGCCCTAGAATGGGTTTCTCCGCTCTGGGAGCGTTCAGATCCGCTTCTGGACAATTACCCAGAGTTCCTAGCAACATTCAGGAGGATTTTCGACGAGCCTGGAAGAACTTCCTCTGCTTCCTCCAGTATTATGAAGTTAAAACAAGGGACCCATCCTGTCAGCCAGTACGTCATTCAGTTTCAGACTTTGGCATCTGAACTCAAGTGGAACGAAGAAGCCTTGACATTGGCCTTTTGGCAAGGTCTATCAGATCGTTTAAAGGATGATCTAGTGACTCGTGAATTACCCTCTAGTCTTAGTGATCTCATTTCCCTTTGTAATAAAGTTGATATACGCTTTAGAGAGCGCCAAGATGAAAAACACAGAGCTAAGCGTTTCCCTTCCCCTACCCGTCCCACTCCCCCCCTTTCCGAGGAAGAACCCATGCAGGTAAATCATACCCGTCTCTCTAACGAAGAACGACAGAGACGCTTTAAAGAGAACCTTTGTCTATACTGTGGAGACTCGGGTCACCTGGTGGCTTCCTGTACCCGCAAGCCGGGGAGCGTCCCGTTTCTACCTAGTTCTGGGTGCACTCAGCTAGGAGCAATTCTTCCTGCCTCTAAACGTATTGACTCTGTGTTGTCCATAGCCTTAGACATTAATTCTAGCCCTGTGTTTGTGTCTGCCCTTTTGGACTCCGGGGCAGCGGGGAATTGCATGTCGTCTTGGTTGGCAGATACCTGCAGCACCTTGGATCATTCTGTCTCCTGGACCTCCATTGATGGTAAATCTCTTTGTAATGGAACTGTGTCTAAGAGAACTCAACCTGTTTTAGTTCATGTTGGAGACCTCCATGTTGAACATATCAGTTTCTTCATTATACCCAAGACTTCTCACGAAGTTATACTCGGATACCCGTGGCTGTGTAAGCACAACCCCAGAATTGATTGGAACACTATGCAGGTTCAGTCATGGAGTGTGGAATGTCAAGTGTCTTGCCTTCCGAAGACCGACGCCTTGTCACGGTCATTATCCCCTGATAGTGGTCTGGAAACACTACGGAATACACCCATGCTTGGGGCAAAAGTTTTGACAGCTATACAACTACAACCGCCTGTTGGAAAGTCCTTTGTAGCCCCAAGAGAGGTAACTCCAAAGCCTCAACCCCAGAGGATGTCTCTGAAGTCTCAACATCAAAGAAGGCCTCTAGAGCCTCAGCCCCTTAAGGGATTTCTGAGTGTCCAGCCCCAGGATGGGGTTTTCAGCCCCATACCTCGAGAGGATGTTTCAAGTTTTGTTCCCCCGGAGGGGATTTCAAATCTAGCACCCCAGGAAGGGGCCTCAAGTCTCGTACCCCAGGAGGGGTTTTCAGTTTCCAGTTCCTGTTGAACCAAAGCTGAGGATATCCACGTTTCCAGTCCTGTCAACAAAATCCACTTGGCTCATCCTAGAAGGTGTCCTGAGGCCACCCATAAAGGGGGGGGTACTGTCACAACCAGGGTCTCTCGGCATGGTAGTCGACGGTTAATACCTGTGAGGACGCTATGGCGAGGGGCGTCTGGCGGTGGCGGTGGTGTCTGGTGAAGAGCATTGGCTGTGCGTGGTTCTGTGGGGGCATACTGTCACTCTGGTCTGGTTAGGCCTGGGGGTGCTTCCATTCCGTTCTGGCATGGGCGCCGCCATCTTGTCTCTGGTCAGGTGACCTAGTTGCCCTATCCTGTTGTGTCACATGCTCCTCTCTGACCATTCACGGCTGTGCACTGGGGATTTAAGGGAGTTCAGAGCTCCCTTGCATTGCCAGTGCAAAGTGTTTCTCTGCGAGAGCTGAGAGAGTGTGTTCCTGTGCTTAAACCTGTCTATTGGATTCATTGCCTAAGCCTCCTTTTCCTAACCTGCTCCAAACCCTGCTGGATTCCCCTACCTCCTCCATATACCTTCCTACCTGCCTGAGTACCTGAACCTGCTGTTTCCCTGCACCTTGTTTCATTTCATTCCCAGCTGGACTTCACTACCTCTGTCTGCATCAGCTACAGCTTACCAAACCTGCATTCACTTACAGCTCATCAAGCCTGCATTCTGTTTTAGCTCACCATACCTATACTGGACTGTTCTGCCTGTCACTACCTGGACATTTGTTCATTAACCCTCACAACAGTTATCAAGTGCACTTTAGTGCTATACCTGGACTTTTGGTTGCCACTCCCATGTCTTCTCAGTCCCTTATTAAAAACCCCACTTTTTCATATAAGTCTGCTCCTGTGTCTGCTTCTATCACCACCCCGGGTCCACAACAAATTCAGAACCTAACATATAGTATTTGTGCCATCTAGATATGTTTTCTGCAATGGCCCTAAAAAGAGGGGGGGGGGGGAATTGGCATTATATAAACGATCGTAGGACTTGGTGAGGTAGATACCAAGGTACTTCATGTGGTTTTCTTATTAACATCCCTATTTCATAGAAACTTGTTTGCACAATATAATACTCTGTATATCTAATTGTTTAAACCTTTTTGTACTGTAACCACTGGAAATCTTTTTTAAATAAAATCTCCTTAATAATTGTGATAACTGTGTAAAGGTAAAATACAAGGGCTACCTCAAATTAACCCTAAATGGTGGCAGCGAAGGTGAGTGCTAATGTAATCATAATTACTCACAGCAATTTTAGATTGATGTATCTACAGGGTGTTTCACTCGCTATTGACCCCAAAGTTTTTTAACAACTTTTAAAGTAATTGACGTAATTTAGTGAAATGTGACACAGACATACCTTGGTCTATGAGAAGCATGAGGAAGTCATAGCAAGTGTTGAAAGTGTTTGCCATTAGCATCCAGGCCAGCTTCAATGCGTTGCTCCATGTTATGGATGGTTTTAACCAACAGTTTGGGAGTCACAGTCTCAATTTCCCGCTAAATGTTTTCTCTCAGTGCCATGAGAGTCCATGGCTTGTTGTGCTGCACTTTTCCTTTTAATTTTTCATCAGATATTGAATGATGAATTTTGCTGGTGGTTTCTGACCTCCAAACTGCTCAATAAATTGTGTTTGGTATGCCAGACGTTTTCCATTAAGTCTGGACATGCGTTGTTCAACTGCGCACCGGTTCATATCGGCACATAACACACAGACACGATGCATGTGGACACCTCAGCACACAACACCACTGTTAGAAGCAGGAATACCTACTGACTAGCAGTGGTGGCTCCAGAGTTGGGGCTGTAGCACAGTCCAATATTCAAATAGGGGAACCACACCAACTGCCATCCTCACTGGCAGTTGGTGTGGCTCCCCTATTTGAATTTTGGACTGTGCTGCTGACTAGGGTGGGGAACAGCTGCCCTTCACTTCGCACATGTGTGAACAGCTGGCCTGGATGCTAATGGCAAACACTTTCAACATTTGTTATGACTTCCTCATATTTCTCATAGACCAAGGTATGTCTGTTTCACATTTCACTAAATTAAGTCAATTACTTCAAAAGTTATAAGAAAACTTTGGGGCCAATAGTGAGTGATACACCCTGTATGTATAAACGGTATTTTCCTGATTGTTTTTGTTTTGAATATATTTGAGGACACATGAGGTTGTTTGTTGATAGTTGAGTTTCAGTTACTCTGCTCGCAGGATGTTAGTGGTATTGATACCGTTTAAACAGTATCGATATTAGAGAGATTTGATTGCACAGACCAGATTGCCCATACCTCCCATCCCAATATAAAATAACTTTGTCACACAGAAACAGTTTGCGGTTCCAACACACACAAAGGTACTATATTGTTAAAAGGGTATAATCAGCCTTAATCTATACAATGCAGCTATATACAGGATAAAGACAAAGATACAATTACCAATACTTCGCCATGCGGTCTGGATCCAGACTAACAGCTGTCTCTCAGATAGCTGGGTGTTTCTCCAGGGTCAAGCAGAGAAGGACAAAGGGAGAGGAAGAAGGGGTTAGGATCCAGACTGCATAGGAATTTATAGGTGTACAATTTCCTTTGAACATAAGCTAACTACTCAGAGGGCCTCCCTATTGGCCCTTTATTACTGAGTCACAATGGTTGTTGCTATTCATTGGTTAGTAGATGGTTGACGTCACTGGAGGTTGAACTGTGTTAGAAGATCCCTTTGTCCTACCCTTGGCATGCAAATCTACAGGGGATGTGTACAGTGATTTTTACAGTATAAAGTATAATTCTTGGCAGGTCTTCATAACTTGATAGTGATCCCTTCCATATTCATTCTGTTGGTTTCATATTCCTGTTGAGACAGAGGGAAATCGGTAGATACTACTCATGACCCATTTATCTTATTCCTAAGCCCAGATATCATATAACTGCTATTTAACATGTAACATTCACTGTATACCTTTAAAACACATAAACTTCTATGTTTGGAACATTTATTGTGTAAGTGGGTGAATATTTGTATGAGAGGAAAGAGGTGTTTATGTACTGTAAAATGGCACCTAACCGAAGCATGGCTCGCCATTCACAATATGGCGAGTTGCGGGGGCATGGGATGCGTGTGCATGTATAGCGAGCATGTGCAATTGCGCGTGCGCAAGTGCGTGCACGAATGCGGCGGGAGCGTGTGTTCGCATAAAATGGCCGTGGACGATCAAATTGTCCAATGGATGTCGTGTTGCGATTCGTGCGCAATTAAACGATCGCAACCAATTTATATGGTTTCGACAGTCCACCCTTTGATAGCAATTATACGCTATCACCATACACAAGCAACAATTAATAATTGGTTATCTGATTAGACATACTATAAGACATTAGTTAATGTTATTGTTATGGGATGGCATGAGTTGTTAATTTACCCGTCAATGAAGCGCTCTTGGGGGAAGGGACATAAAACTAGCCTTATGTGCACACCACAGGCCAGACTGAAGAGGTCGTGACCATATGTTAGATGTGGGAATGCACCTAACCCATAAGGATAATTTTGAATTGTGTAGAGACTTCATTTTAAGATGTTTTGAAATAGCATTAATAACACTTTTATGCACTGCTAAACAAATCCAAATCACATCATTACAAGGTACATGTTCTTATGGGACTTCTACTATCATTCGGATCTTATTTCATGTGGACACTGTATTATAAAGTATTGTTCAATGTTCTTAATGATATGACTCCGTGTGGTCATTTGAATCGTTGAATAATGTGCCCCTGGAGGACATAAAGTAGCCCCTCGTACGCATACCACGTGGACTCTAAGTCGAGGACCAATGGGGAGCTAGTGTGGGAAAGCACCACTCCATGGAGAGGACAACCTTGGAAGAAAGGGGAGATGAAGACTACATTTAAACTTGGGTGTTCTAAACAAACATTGACAATACTTTATTATACATGGCAATATGCAAGCAAACATTAGATCGTACTCTCTAATTCAGGGTTATAATGTAGGGTATTAGTTACATTAGTATTCAAAGCATCATGGGTAACTACCATCATTATTTCATTTTCCTGGTTTCCATTGGAACAACCTGTTGCACACTTCATAGCTGCTGCAACACATCTGATACATATGCCAATTATTAGGATGACCACCAACACTAGGATCAGGAGTTTCCCAATACTCGCAATCAGTCCTTGGACCCACTCTACTAGACCTGAGAGCCATTTCATAGGTTTCAACCAGGAGAACCACTCTTCGACCTGTTCCTCCACTTCAGCGATTGAAGCATTATGGTTCTTCCGAAATTCCCATTTCAACTGCAGAATTTCATCCATTTTCCGGTCTATCACCTCCTTGGGGTCACTAGTGCTATTGGTGATATAAGTACAACATTTAACACCAAACTGGGTGGCTAGGGTTACGCAATACCCTCCAGTGACAGCAGTTAAATAATTCAGCACTAAACGATGTTGGACCAGCTCTTTCTTGTACGCTTGCAACTCCTTACCAGTGTACCTAAAGGTGTCATCATATAGCTCGGTGATATTATCTATTAATTTTGCGAGATCTTGAATATACCTAAAATTTAGAGATCCCCGAGCAATCCTGGTGGGATCAAGTGCAACTAAAATCTGGAAGCCAGTCGTCTCACTTATCATTTGAGTGGCTTTATGCACATCACCAGGAATCATGTTACTCTTATTTCTGTGTTCATAATGCGTATGAAGGTATGGAGTAGGTATGTTCCTATGGACATCAATCATTTCATTATGTGCAAGAGTCATGACTTCAGGGAGTACCTTTCCCAAATAGCATAGTCCACTGGAACTTGGAGAGAGCCATTTATACGCTTTTCTACCACAAATATAATATACATCATCTGGGAGGATGAATGGGATGGAATGTTTCATGATACCGGTACACATCTTTTCTATGAATGATCCCATCCCTATCTCCTCTATTTGGCTAATACAAGTATCAGGTTGTATGATCTTCGCACAGTACCCGGGTGGTACTCTTCCAACCATCACTTTAACATTACTTTGCGTATACCTGTACCTATAGAATTTCCCACTTGTAACAATGTTGTATAAAAGTGCTGAGTCTATAGATACATTATCAGCTCTCAGTGAGAAGGTCATTGTCTGATTAATTCCTGTGACTTCCCAATTCCCAGGTTTGTTGGGATTGGTGAAGTTGAAACATAACAGGGATTTATCTACTTGATATTGGTGGAGCTTCAAATTAGGGGGATTGGATGTGTTAAATTTTCTGTCCACCGGTTTGCCTCCCTGTAAGTCAATGACTTCAGAGACATTTAAGGGGAATGGGACTAACCCTACATTATGCTGTTCTTGAGGAACCTGGGAGCATACCCAACATTCGGTTTGGTTCAAAACCTTACCTACTAGGGAATGGTAGTCCTCTAACGGATGCTCGCCCAAGTATAAATTACTCTGGGTCTGACATTGTAGGATGCATTTATCATTGACTACAGGCCCACAATTTGCGCATATACAATACTCTTCAGACAATAAACCCTCACACTGCTTCCGAGATTCCAAGAGAGCAGATCTTTTAACCATTACAGTGCTAATATTGGTCAGGTACTGGCCTTGTTTTTGCAGCTCTTTCTCTCCCAGTTCCTCTCCACCGACACCACTACTGATCTCTCTCTCCATCCTCCAACCACCAGCACAGAACCAGGACATCCCGAAACACAACAGTATGATATGAACTCTGGGAGAATACACAAAAGCAGTTACAACCTGAAACACCATCACCATACCAGGTCTTACCAGTCTTGTTCAAGTGCTACTGATACAATTAGTAGCTTTCACGGAACAGGCTTGCAATCAACAGGTCCAGGTTCTCTGTCTCTCCCCTGGTCTGGTTCTCCTCAGGATTTTTGACCTTCCGACAATGGCTGGAATGGACCCAGGTGTCTCTCTCAGCTACTTTCATGGATGTTGTACTTGTCATTAGCACTTGGTATGGTCCTTCCCAACGGTCAGTCAAACAACCTGAACGTAAAAAGTTTCGGATCATAACATACTCTCCAGGTTCAACATCATGACAGTTCATTTCAGGCATATCAGGTGATAACAGTTTTAGTTTCTGCTGCTGCTGTTGGAGCTGCTTACTCATCCCTATAAGGTACCTCACAGTAACCTCATTGTTACTTTTCAAATCTTCCTGAGGACTTATAATTAAATGAGGTTGCCTCCCGAACAGTATTTCGAAAGGGGAAAGATTAAGAGGGGATCTAGGGGTGGTACTGATACTATGGAGCACAAGAGGCAGAGCTTTTGGCCATCCCAAACCAGTTTCAGCCATGATTTTACTCAGCTTGTTTTTAATAGTACCATTTACCCTCTCCACCTTGGCACTGGCCTGCGGTCGATATGGGGTGTGAAGCTTACTATTAATACCCATCAACTTGCACATACATTGAAAAACATCTCCGGTAAAATGGGTACCCCTATCACTTTCAATTACTCTAGGGATACCATACCTACATACAAACTCCTGAACTATTTTCTTTGCCATGAATGCAGCAGTGTTGGTAGCAGCTGGGTATGCCTCTACCCAATTAGAGAATATGTCTATGCAAACCAAAACATACTTCAAGTTCCTGCAGGGTGGTAACTGGATGAAGTCAATTTGTATGACCTGGAAAGGGCCATCTGCTGGAGGGATGTGAGATGGTTCGGTGGGTACAGTTTTTCCTATATTCTTCCTTAAGCAGGTCAAACAGGACATTGCCCTCTTCTCTGCTTGGGAAGAAAAGCCAGCTGCATACCAGTATGCCTTCACTAACTTACACATACCCTGCTTACCCAGATGGGTCAGACCATGTGCTGCTTCTGCTAAGCTTGGGTAGTATGCCTTAGGAGCTACTGGCTTCCCTTGTCCATTTCTCCACAGCCCAGAGGACTCTTGCTCACATCCCTTGGATCTCCAGCTTGCCTTTTCCTGATGGGTACACACACCTTGCATTTCAAGCAGTTTCTGCATGTCAACCGTTTCAAATACCAACACTTTATCCATTTGATTAAGTTTTAAACCTGCTGCCTATTTGGCAGCTTCATCAGCCCTGTTGTTACCCAATGATACTGGATCATCTTCGCAGGTGTGGGCTTTACACTTAATGACAGCTACTGTCTTGGGTAGCTGTATTGCCATCAACAGTCGTTTTATGTGAAGTGCATGTGCGATTGGTGTGCCTGCTGCCGTTAGAAAATTTCTTAGACGCCATAGGGCCCCAAAATCGTGCACCACCCCAAAAGCGTACCTGGAGTCTGTGTAAATATTGGCCGTTTTTCCTTCGGCCAACTCACACGCTCTCCTTAGTGCCACGAGTTCTGCCATCTGCGCTGAATGGGGTGGACCGAGTGGTTCGGCCGCTATAACGTCCTTGTCATCAACCACAGCATAACCTGTACATAACTCACCTGTATCAGTCTGTCTATGGCAACTCCCATCCGTGTAAAACGTTAAGTCTGCATTTTCTAACGGTGTGTCATGAATGTCAGGCCTAGCTGTAAAATTTTGATTTAAATACTCCATACAGTCATGCCTATTAATTCATGTACCAAACTCACCTTCTACCACTGGTAACGATTCACCTTTACCTTCCACCCTTTGTGCATCATGAGGCACACTTGGTAAATATGTAGCAGGGTTTAAAGTATTACACCTCTTTATAGTAATGTTGGTCGGTGCAATTAACGCTAGTTCCCATTTAGTGAACCTAGCGGAGGAAACGTGTCTGGTCTGGGCCGAATTTAACAGGGCAGAAACAGCATGTGGTGTATGTACAGTCATGTCATGGCCTAACACTACATCCTCACTCTTTTCCACTAAGAGTGCGGTTGCAGCTACGCTCCTTAAACACGTTGGGAGTGCTCTTGCCACAGCGTCCAACTGGGCACTGTAGTATGCTACTGGTCTATTGGCATCACCATGTTTTTGTGTGAGAACTCCTGCCGCACAACCAGCAGTCTCCGTACAAAATAAATCAAAGGGTTTCCCATAGTCTGGAATCCCCAATGCAGGTGCTCTTATCAGACTGTCCTTAAGATTAAGGAATGCTTGCTCTGACTCTTCAGAGTGCAAGACACGGTCTGGTTTTGTGGAAGAGACTAACTCCTGCAGTGGTAAAGCCAGAATGGAAAAACCGGGTATCCATGACCTGCAATACCCACACATGCCCAAGAAGGTACGGATCTGGTGCTGGTTCTGCGGTAGTGTCATGGTCTGTATGGCGTGGATTCTGTCCGTTGTCAGATGTCGGAGGCCTTGGGTAAGGCAGTGTCCCAAGTATTTAACCCTGGTCTGGCATGGCTGTAACTTGTCCTTAGCAACCTTATGCCCTGTATGCGAGAGGTGAAGCAACAAAAGTTTAGTATCATTTAAACATGACTTAAACGAATCAGAGCATAACAACAAATCGTCTACATATTGGATTAGTACCGATCCATTGGCAGGTTGAAAAGACTGTAAACAATCATGTAAGGCCTGGGAGAAGATACTGGGGCTGTCAATGAAGCCCTGGGGTAGTCGTGTCCATGTGTACTGTACGCCTTTGTATGTGAAGGCAAATAGATATTGGCAATCAGGATGAAGGGTGATGGAGAAGAAAGCGGAGCATACATCTATTACCGTGAAATGGGTTGCGGTTGATGGGATTTGCATAAGGATGACAGCTGGGTTAGGCACTACGGGAAATTGGCTTTCTACCACCTTATTAACCCCTCTAAGGTCCTGTACCAGCCTGTACCCCCTCCCACCACTCTTTTTCACAGCGAAGATGGGACTGTTGGCTACACTGGCTGTACGGACTAAAATTCCCTGCTGTAGTAAACGCTCAATTATGGGGTGAACCCCTAACTCCACTTCTGGCTTTAATGGGTATTGGGGAATTTTAGGAGCGTGTCTACCGTTTTTCAGGTTTACCATGACAGGAGCTACATTTGCCATTAACCCAGTGTCCTGTCCATCCTTAGTCCAAAGGAAACTAGGTATTTGTTCTAACATTTCATTTACCTGAGCTGAACCCTTGTCTGATGTTATGGTGTGCAGCATTAACCTTTGGGGAGTGTCTAGCACATCCCTTACCTCATGTGCAAACCTTCCTGGGACATCCATAAATATCCTGTCAGGGGTACAATAGATAATACATCCCATTTTGCACAATAAATCTCTTCCCAGGAGATTAGTAGGGGCTGTTGCTGCCAGGAGGAAAGAATGCCTGGCATGCAAAGGCCCAATGGTAACCTCCATGGGTTTGGTTAAAGGGTAATGCTGTACGCTACCTGTTACACCCATTGCTGGTACTGTCTGGTTTGTTATCTGTAGATTTTCAAGAGATTTTAAAACAGACCTGGTCGCCTCTGTGTCTACTAGGAAGGAACATTCAGTACCAGCTACATTAACCTTTATTACCGGCTCTTCCCTAGTACCTCCCGTTATCCTGACTGCCTGCAGACTACAGGTATGACCTAACCCCTATAGTTGGCTATCTTCCCCCAGCAAGGCATTTGCAGCAACTATGTGGGCAGGATTTATCTGGTAGTTCTTATGGTTATGAGATGTATCAATACGTTGCTGCATGTGGGGTTCCTGAATTATGACTCTACAGTCCTTCCTAAAGTGTCCTACTTGGTTACAGTTAAAACATTTCTTAGCTGATCTGTTGAGGAAATTTTGTTGGTAATTAGGTTGAAGTCCGGAAGGAGGGAATTTTGAGTGTGGGTATGATGGTTTTGGGTGTGTGTGAAGAGTGTGTTGTGGTCTGGTGTGGTATGTGTGAGGGAATTGTATGGGTTGGGCCTGTGCAGGATGGTAGGTGTTTAAGACTTGTAACTGCGCAGGTGGATATGTGTCTGTTGGCTGTAAGTGCATATCTTCTAGAGCTCGAATGCTAACAGCCATCAATTTCTCGCTCTGAGCTTCACGTTTCCTGGTGATATTCTTGTCATGGTCTATTGCAGTTTCCCTGAGCGCGTCAACTGTTATCCCTCTCCAACCAGGGTGTGAGGTCTGAACTCTGTCTTTCAAACTGTCTTTTAGACCGTCCATTAGAACAGTGATGACCATTCCCCGGTAGTGCGTGCTATCCTTAATGTTTTCGATCCCAGTGTACTGAGTGATTGTCTGCAGCCCACGATTAAAGTAATCTTCTGCAAGTTTACTTTCCTTTTGTTTAATGGAGAAGATTTTACTCCAATTAACAACTAACGGGAAAAATATGGCTAATTGGGCAACTATACGGGCAATGCAATCCTGATTACCTTGATCAGTTAAGGGGATGTCTGCATCCAGAGTACATGCTGTGATAAACTTTTTCACATCTGTACCTTTTGGGAGACATGCTCTTAACACCACTCGCCAATCCTTGTTGGTTGGCTCATGGGCATTGCCTAGATCCTTTATGAAACGGTGACATTTTGCCAGATGTTTCTTGGGGTCAGGAAATTCAGACATATTGGAATGTAGTTCTGCCCGTGTCCAAGGACAGTGCATCGCTACTTCCCTTGTGGGTACGACACCATTCGCATCTGCGTTCCCATTAGAGACAATAATTGTCCTTACAGGGTGGATGCCCCCCACCTCTATACCTTTAAGCCTATTACTGCAGCGAACGGTATTAGTAACCTCCACTATTGAAGCAGTTGGTTCTAATACTTCCTGCATCCTTATTAAAGGAGCCTCCCCCACCATGGGTTCTACTAGGGCCTCACCCCCATGAGCTAAGGATCCCTCCCCCCTCTTGATGCCATAGGGGCAGCTACTTGTACTTGCTGGGAAGGGACATTTAATAACTGCACAGCATGGGATACAGCAGACATTGCTACAGGATCACTTTCCGCATCATAGACATTTTCCAAATATTCACTCACGACCGGGTACAACTTACTAGGTTCAGTTACAACATTTTTATAGTTTTTGTTATGTGGTAATGTATCATCACCGCCCACCACATAAGGTGGCGGGGGTGCGCAAGCGCGATTCGCAATACCTTTGGCAACGCTACCGTGCTGCAAATTTGCATTTTCCTGTGATGCGTACGCTACGCTGTGTAGCGTTGCGTGCGCATCACCCCTAGGCATGCACGTGGCTCCACGCGGTGCCCCACGCACGCCATTAACCCATGTGCGACTCCCATTCAGCCAGAGTTTCAAAGAATCATCATACTCCACTCTTTTCTTTAGGGATTTCACTCTACATATGTGATCCCTAAGGTTATTTAAAATCTCCATATTAAAGCTTCCAATCTTTGGGAAAGGTTTCTCACTCTTACTCGTCATCTTAACCCACACAGTACAGTGCGTCATTGCGTACGCACCATATATAGTGTACATTATATGAAGAGCCGACCCGGTCGGACCTTGCATACACAGCGCATCGTCTACCATCCCTGTTGACTGTTTTGCGCCCATTTTCGAAAAAAAACAACAACAATGATGAGACCGGTGGAAGAATTAACTGATAGGCTGCTTCCACGCACCTATTCTACAGTTAGCTAATATCTAAAAATAGGGAACACAGCAATACCTACTAAGGCAAGCACAGTAACCACCTATAATAGGGAACACAGGAGTTATCTAGCTATAGATAAAACCACAGTAACCACCTATTGTCCTTTTGTCCCCGCAACCAGCCTCAGTCAGAGATGCCACACTTGTATTGTCCGGTCGCAACACTCAAAAGCCCTAACTGACCGATGCATATTACAACTACACTGGAAGCTATATTTTATCGTTAACTCTCTTTAACGATAGGAAACCAGGAGGATCAACTCTGTCAGTATACCTGTTATGTATACCCTATATTTGTTACCTAAAATAGGGACCACGAAGGCACAACCTATTTCACAATCTCAATCATACACCTTACACACTTCTATATTGTGGCCAAATAACAAAAATAAAAAAAATAAAAAATAAATAAAAATACCTTTCTTTTGATTAACAGCCTTTTGGAGATTACAGCCCTATCAATATGATGTATTTCAGTCTTGATGATTTATTTGAATTCTAACAGAAATGCTAGTCACATGCTTCACTTGCTATTGTGCGCTCGGTTACAAACAATTAGATGTAATCACTACACGTGGCAGGAAGTGGCCGTACATCCGGTCGCACGCACTATGCTGCGACTGTTTGCACGTGGTGTACACTAAAACCTTTGTGGCGTTATTGTGCGATCGGTTGCGTATGCAATGCGCGGCCGTTCTACAACAACGTGGGCAAGCACAAATCTCTCTCCACTATCCCAGATTCTAATCAGCCCTCTCTGAATTCGCAAACTGCGAGTGTCCATCTCTGAACAAAAATAGGAACGCAGGAAAAAAAGTCTGTGGGCACCTTTCCACTCTTTTGTTCCAAGACGAGGGGAGCAGTTCAAAAATACAGTGATGGGTGATATCCAACTCGGTGAGCCCCCAAATTATTGATACCGTTTAAACAGTATCGATATTAGAGAGATTTGATTGCACAGACCAGATTGCCCATACCTCCCATCCCAATATAAAATAACTTTCTCACACAGAAACAGTTTGCGGTTCCAACACACACAAAGGTACTATATTGTAAAAAGGGTATAATCAGCCTTTAATCTATACAATGCAGCTATATACAGGATAAAGACAAAGATACAATTACCAATACTTCGCCATGCGGTCAGGATCCAGACTAACAACTGTCTCTCAGATAGCTGGGTGTTTCTCCAGGGTCAAGCAGAGAAGGACAAAGGGAGAGGAAGAAGGGGTTGGGATCCAGACTGCATAGGAATTTATAGGTGTACAATTTCCTTTGAACATAAGCTAAATACTCAGAGGGGCTCCCTATTGGCCCTTTATTACTGAGTCACAATGGTCGTTGCTTGTGGCCGGAGGCAGGCCACACGGGGTTAATGGCTGCCACAGCAGTGAAGGGGTTAACCCCCGTGCTGTGCCGCCATTTTTAAAAGGACAAAAAGGCGCCAGGCGCCCATTGTAAATGTATACTCTGCGCTACGCGCTGAGTGTTAAGTGTGTTTTTAATGTTCTATATGCTGTGACCTGGACTTGCTGCACTGGGGGAGTGTAGGTAGAGTGTGTCATGGCCTCTGCGGGACAGGGGGAGCCAGCTCCCACTGCGACCAGCGCTGAAACCGTTAAAGTGGACAGTTTAAAAGCACACTGCACATGGTTTATAATAAACTGTATTAAAGTATAAATGTATTGCTGTAATGCACTGCAGCTGATCTGCAATGCATTAGTGCATGAAGCAACATATGTTTAATAGGCTATGCACTATATGGTTTAAATGTATAATTTAAGTAAAGTGTACTTAACTGTGATGCTCTGGACAGCCAGGGGACAATGTTAAACGTGCATGTGGCCAGCACATGCACAGGTCATGCACTTATGATGATTGGTTGGAAACCACAGGGCGGGCTTACCCCCTGTGGAAATGTGTATTAGAGTGGCATAAAAAGAGGGACTGTGAGCCCTGTATGTGTACAACCCTGTAACTTCTATGAGGAGAAGACCTGCTGATAAGATTCCTGTATGTGGTACATCTTTGTAAATCCTTTGTGGAGAATTGCTGTTTGATTTCTGTGTGCTATTCCCCTTCAGACGGAAGGGAGGGTCTTCTTTAAGACGTTGAGCAAATAAACACTGTTTGCCTTTACTTCAATTGCCTCAATCTTGCGACCAACAGAATTGCGCCAAAACGCTATTCCGTTCTCCTGCTGTTCTGGGTAAGAGCTCCGTGTCTCCAAGTTCAAGCCCTCTGCCAAGCTACCATGCAGACCAGGTCCATTGCGAGGGATCAGGTGGGAACAGCCGACACCAAACAGGAGGTGTGTCCGCAGATAGTCAAACGCATACGCAGCAGAAGCGGTTCCAGGCACCGACGTAGGAGCCTGACTGTACGTAAAAAGCGGTTCCAAACGCCGATGGTAGAGTTTGGTGGTGGCAGCATCGTTAAATGCCCATGGCGCAGTGGGCGGAGTCAGTGACAGGCGGTCACTGACGGTGAGTGGGAGTCCAAAAGCGCTAACCCGTGACCAGGGACGGCCTAGGCGAAAGGCTTCCGGTCACATCTGGTGGCATAGCGGTGGGATAATCCCAGGCGGATTTTCGGTCACCCGACGAGAGAAGCCGAGTTACTCAGGAGAGGAGTAACTGCAGTTCAGGAGAACGCGCAGGATGGCTGATTACAGCGGAACGTCCAAGAATGATCTTGAGATGGTTTGCCAGGAAAAGGGCATTCCACTACCTTACAGTGCAACCACAAGCGACATGAGGAAGGCACTCAGGGGCTGGGAGGAGTTGCATCAGACGGAGGTGGAATGTGCGGCCAGCGTAACAATGGACGCCCCTCAGAACCTGGTGAGAGCAACAAATCCCGCCCCCTCTCACAGCAGTTATGTTTCTCAGCATTCCCCAGCATGGCAGAGATCCCAACGAATGGATACCCTAGCGGAGCGGCTAGCGGAATTGGGAGAAAAGGCAACGGAACAAGAACGTATGCTAATCATTCGAATGTGGCATGACGAGCGGGCACCACGGGCCGTGGTACCCCAAGCACCGTTGCAGACTGCTGTACCGGGATCAGATCGTATACAGTTTGCCAAATTTGCAGACAGTGATGGGGACATTGATGGACATTTGCAAGTATTTGAAAGGACTTGTAAACTACACAATTTACCCAAGCAGGAGTGGGTCAGGCACCTGCTGCCCACACTGCATGGAGAGGCCCTGGAGGCCTATCGAGGAGTGGCCACCGAGGACTGCGGTGACTATGACGAAGTCGTAAGGGCCCTCCTACAGCAATACTTTGTCACTCCTGAGTCCTACAGGAAAAAGTTCCGGGACTTGCCCAAGAACCCTACCAGCACCCATGAGCAGTTCGCCACCCAGCTGAGGCAGTACGTAGTGAAGTGGGTGAAGGGATCTGGTGCCACTACCTGGGATGCACTGATTGATCTGCTATGCCAAGAGCAGTTCTACCGCAGGTGCGCCCCAGAGGTGAAGGAGTGGGTGCTAGACCGGGATCCACCCAGCTTGAAGATGGTGGCCCAGTTAGCGGACAAGTATGTGGCAATTCGGCCACAAGGGCAGAAGCGCCCAACTAGTAGTCGACCCCAATGGACTGTACAACCAGGGGAACACCCCTCTTCTACTCATCACCCCCCAAAGCGGGCATCCTCCAACCCGGGTGCTCTTGGCCAGCAATCACCCCGCCCTGTCCCTGCAAATCAACAGAGACCACCAGGGCCCCGACTGGACAAGAAGTGTTATGACTGTGGGAAAATTGGACATCTGAGGATGAACTGTACCACACCCCAAGCACCCCAGACTCGTGCCCCAAATCCGACTGCTGGAGCCCGGCTTGCTTGCCTGACCCGGGGAGGTGAGCCCAAAGAGACTGTTCCTACTCCAGTCAGTCCAATGGAGTGTGGGGAGAATCAGGTGAACTCTACAGAGAGTCACCTGCATGGCCAAGGGGCCACCCCAAAATATGCGGCAGCACCTGCAGACGGTCCAAGTGGGGCCCCTGCAGGGACAAGGATTAAGAGACTCTGGGGCCTCAATAACTGTTGTGAGCCCCTGCCTAATTGATCCTGCCACAGTACTGCCAGGTCGCACTACCAAAGTGACCGTGGCAGGCGGAATGGAGCAAGAGGTACCTGTGGCGAGAGTCTACCTGGACTGGGGAGCTGGCCCAGAGTTGAGGGAAGTTGCCATCATGGATGGCTTTCCAACTGATGTGGTCCTGGGGAATGACCTTGGTGGTGGAATCGTTACCACATTTGCCGACGCCATCGCCCGGAGTCAAGTTTCCGGATCACAGTCTGCCTCAACTGCACCAGAACAGCCCAGCCCAGAGGAAAAGACTACAGCGGCCAGACAACTGCCAGCACTGCCTACCACAGCATTACCAGCCCAGACGAAAAGATTACAGCGCCTAGATCAGCACATCTACCCAGCATGCCTTTTGCCTCTGGTATGCCTACGTCCCCTAGCAACGCAGAGGATGTTGGTTCTGGCTCGTTGGATCCTGTGAGGGTGCCCAGTGATGCTCCTGTCCCTAGTGGTTTGCCAACTCCGGCAGTGAGTATGAATGACCACACTGACTTCCCTTTGACTAACCTTAACCAGACTGACCCTAGCGATCCCAACCCATATCCCCCTGTAGACTGTCCCTACTTAGAAGGAAGTGAGGACCCCAGACAGGAGTTCAGGGAAGCTCAGCTTGCTGACCCATATCTGGAAGGCATATCGTGCCAAGCTGGCAGCGGCCTTTCAGGGATAGCGGCAGTGAGTGTGACCTGGCGGGAAGTGTTAAGGTACAGGGTAGCCAGGAAGGTAGAAGGGGATAGGCCAGTTAGGGAGCAAGGTCCCCTGCTTGTGCCAAGTAGATCGGGGAAGACACGCAGCTTACCCGTGGTTGATGTCACACGGAGTTCAGAGGCTGGTGATCTATCCGCCATCACTGTGGAACAGGTAGCAGACGAGGTGGTGAGAGCAGGCCTAGGTGACAGGGTAGGTTCCCCTAGTCATAGGTCATTGGAGGAGGATGGTAGGGCAAGTCTGACAGGTAGTACAGACAGATGCCAGGTGGAGATGACAGAGGTGCAGTGCCCAGGGTATAGAGTGGGGGGAGACAGTGGTAGGCCCAGACCAGTGGGGGTGGAGGCAACCAGAGACTGTCCCCGTCCCACAGCCCCAAGACAGGTACTGACCTTTGTAACTGTAAGGCCCTATGGACAAGTTGTCTCTGACTGTAGTACTGTAGTGACACCCCTTACAGAGTTGACCAGGGAGGGACTTACCAAGTCAGTGGACTGGATACCCGCTTGTGAGTTGGCATTCCGGTCATTGAAGGAGGCTCTGATACCAGCTCCAGTGCAGATGGCGCAATTTCAGGACCAGGACATTGTGGTACGAACTAATGCGTCATTGCACGGACTGGGAGCAGTACAGAGCAAGGAGGAGCCAGATGGGCAGGAGCACCCTTTAACTTGTTTGAGCCATATACTGCTATGGTGGGAGGTGGGGTATGCCACAATTGGAACACAGTGGTTGGCAATTGTTTGGGCATTGGACTACCTTCAGCACTATGTGTGTGACTGGCCCCCCAAAAGGGAGACTGACAGACTGTTGTGATGGAGCCTTGGACTTCAGTGTGATTACTTGGACATTGTGCACAGACAAGGAAAGGCCCACTGCAATATGGATGAACTGTCTAGGCTGGAACCGAAGCCCCCCAGGTAGCTTCCCTGAACCCCCCAAGACACTGCGGGACCAGGAGCCAAATCGTTGGGACATGGCCCTCTGGTAGCCCGCTTGAGGGGGAGGGGAGAAGTGTTGCCGGAAGCAGGCCACACAGGGTTAATGGCTGCCACAGCAGTGAAGGGGTTAACCCCCGTGCTGTGCCGCCATTTTTAAAAGGACAAAAAGGCGCCAGGCGCCCATTGTAAATGTATACTCTGCGCTACGCGCTGAGTGTTAAGTGTGTTTTTAATGTTTTATATGCCGTGGCCTGGACTTGCTGCACTGGGGGAGTGTAGGTAGAGTGTGTCATGGCCGCTGCGGGACAGGGGGAGCCAGCTCCCACTGCGACCAGTGCTGAAACCATTAAAGTGGACAGTTTAAAAGCACACTGCACATGGTTTATAATAAACTGTATTAAAGTATAAATGTATTGCTGTAATGCACTGCAGCTGATCTGCAATGCATTAGTGCATGAAGCAACATATGTTTAATAGGCTATGTACTATATGGTTTAAATGTATAATTTAAGTAAAGTGTACTTAACTGTGATGCTCTGGACAGCCAGGGGACAATGTTATACATGCATGTGGCCAGCACATGCACAGGTCATGCACTTATGATGATTGGTTGGAAACCACAGGGCGGGCTTACCCCCTGTGGAAATGTGTATTAGAGTGGCATAAAAAGAGGGACTGTGAGCCCTGTATGTGTACTTCTATGAGGAGAAGACCTGCTGATAAGATTCCTGTATGTGGTACATCTTTGTAAATCCTTTGTGGAGAATTGCTGTTTGATTTCTGTGTGCTATTCCCTTTCAGACGGAAGGGAGGGTCTTCTTTAAGACATTGAGCAAATAAACACCGTTTGCCTTTACTTCAATTGCCTCAATCTTGCGACCAACAGAATTGCGCCAAAACGCTATTCCGTTCTCCTGCTGTTCTGGGTAAGAGCTCCGTGTCTCCAAGTTCAAGCCCTCTGCCAAGCTATCGTGCAGACCTGGTCCATTGCGAGGGATCAGGTGGGAACAGCCGACACCAAACAGGAGGTGTGTCCGCAGATAGTCAAACGCATACGCAGCAGAAGCAGTTCCAGGCACCGACGTAGGAGCCTGACTGTACGTAAAAAGCGGTTCCAAATGCCGATGGTAGACTTTGGTGGTGGCAGCATCGTTGAACGCCCATGGCGCAGTGGGCGGAGTCAGTGACAGGCGGTCACTGACGGTGAGTGGGAGTCCAAAAGCGCTAACCCGTGACCAGGGACGGCCTAGGCGAAAGGCTTCCGGTCACATCTGGTGGCATAGCGGTGGGATAATCCCAGGCGGATTTTCGGTCACCCGACGAGAGAAGCCGAGTTACTCAGGAGAGGAGTAACTGCAGTTCAGGAGAACGCGCAGAATGGCTGATTACAGCGGAACGTCCAAGAATGATCTTGAGATGGTTTGCCAGGAAAAAGGCATTCCACTACCTTACAGTGCAACCGCAAGCGACATGAGGAAGGCACTCAGGGGCTGGGAGGAGTTGCATCAGACGGAGGTGGAAAGTGCGGCCAGCATAACAATGGACGCCCCTCAGAACCTGGTGAGAGCAACAAATCCCGCCCCCTCTCACAGCAGTTATGTTTCTCAGCATTCCCCAGCATGGCAGAGATCCCAACGAATGGATACCCTAGCGGAGCGGCTAGCGGAATTGGGAGAAAAGGCAACGGAACAAGAACGTATGCTAATCATTCGGATGTGGCATGACGAGCGGGCACCACGGGCCGTGGTACCCCAAGCACCGTTGCAGACTACTGTACCGGGATCAGATCGTATACAGTTTGCCAAATTTGCAGACAGTGATGGGGACATTGATGGACATTTGCAAGTATTTGAAAGGACTTGTAAACTACACAATTTACCCAAGCAGGAGTGGCTCAGGCACCTGCTGCCCACACTGCATGGAGAGGCCCTGGAGGCCTATCGAGGAGTGGCCACCGAGGACTGCGGTGACTATGACGAAGTCGTAAGGGCCCTCCAACAGCGATACTTTGTCACTCCTGAGTCCTACAGGAAAAGTTCCGGGACTTGCCCAAGAACCCTACCAGCACCCATGAGCAGTTCGCCACCCAGCTGAGGCAGTACGTGGTGAAGTGGGTGAAGGGATCTGGTGCCACTACCTGGGATGCACTGATTGATCTGCTATGCCAAGAGCAGTTCTACCGCAGGTGCGCCCCAGAGGTGAAGGAGTGGGTGCTAGACCGGGAGCCACCCAGCTTGAAGATGGCGGCCCAGTTAGCGGACAAGTATGTGGCAATTCGGCCACAAGGGCAGAAGCGCTCGACTAGTAGCCGACCCCAATGGACTGTACAACCAGGGGAACACCCCTCTTCTACTCATCACCCCCCAAAGCGGGCATCCTCCAACCCAGGTGCTCTTGGCCAGCAATCACCCTGCCCTGTCCCTGCAAATCATCAGAGACCACCGGGGCCCCGACTGGACAAGAAGTGTTATGACTGTGGGAAAATCAGACATCTGAGGATGAACTGTCCCACACACCAAACACCCCAGACTCGTGCCCCAAATCCGAGTGCTGGAGCCCGGCTTGCTTGCCTGACCCGGGGAGGTGAGCCCAAAGAGACTGTTCCTACTCCAGTCAGTCCAATGGAGTGTGGGGCGAATCAGGTGAACTCTACAGAGAGAGTCACCTGCATGGCCAAGGGGCTACCCCAAAATATGTGGCGGCACCAGCAGATGGTCCAAGTGGGGCCCCTTCAGGGACAAGGATTAAGAGACTCTGGGGCCTCAATAACTGTTGTGAGCCCCTGCCTAATTGATCCTGCCACAGTACTGCCAGGTCGCACTACCAAAGTGACCGAGGCAGGCGGAATGGAGCAAGAGGTACTGTGGCGAGAGTCTACCTGGACTGGGGAGCTGGCCCAGAGTTGAGGGAAGTTGCCATCATGGATGGCTTTCCAACTGATGTGGTCCTGGGGAATGACCTTGGTGGTGGAATCGTTACCACATTTGCCGACGCCATCGCCCGGAGTCAAGTTTCCGGATCACAGTCTGCCTCAACTGCACCAGAACAGCCCAGCCCAGAGGAAAAGACTACAGCGGCCAGACAACTGCCAGCACTGCCTACCACAGCATTACCAGCCCAGACGAAAAGATTACAGCGCCTAGATCAGCACATCTACCCAGCATGCCTTTTGCCTCTGGTATGCCTACGTCCCCTAGCAACGCAGAGGATGTTGGTTCTGGCTCGTTGGATCCTGTGAGGGTGCCCAGTGATGCTCCTGTCCCTAGTGGTTTGCCAACTCCGGCAGTGAGTATGAATGACCACACTGACTTCCCTTTGACTAACCTTAACCAGACTGACCCTAGCGATCCCAACCCATATCCCCCTGTAGACTGTCCCTACTTAGAAGGAAGTGAGGACCCCAGACAGGAGTTCAGGGAAGCTCAGCTTGCTGACCCATATCTGGAAGGCATATCGTGCCAAGCTGGCAGCGGCCTTTCAGGGATAGCGGCAGTGAGTGTGACCTGGCGGGAAGTGTTAAGGTACAGGGTAGCCAGGAAGGTAGAAGGGGATAGGCCAGTTAGGGAGCAAGGTCCCCTGCTTGTGCCAAGTAGATCGGGGAAGACACGCAGCTTACCCGTGGTTGATGTCACACGGAGTTCAGAGGCTGGTGATCTATCCGCCATCACTGTGGAACAGGTAGCAGACGAGGTGGTGAGAGCAGGCCTAGGTGACAGGGTAGGTTCCCCTAGTCATAGGTCATTGGAGGAGGATGGTAGGGCAAGTCTGACAGGTAGTACAGACAGATGCCAGGTGGAGATGACAGAGGTGCAGTGCCCAGGGTATAGAGTGGGGGGAGACAGTGGTAGGCCCAGACCAGTGGGGGTGGAGGCAACCAGAGACTGTCCCCGTCCCACAGCCCCAAGACAGGTACTGACCTTTGTAACTGTAAGGCCCTATGGACAAGTTGTCTCTGACTGTAGTACTGTAGTGACACCCCTTACAGAGTTGACCAGGGAGGGACTTACCAAGTCAGTGGACTGGATACCCGCTTGTGAGTTGGCATTCCGGTCATTGAAGGAGGCTCTGATACCAGCTCCAGTGCAGATGGCGCAATTTCAGGACCAGGACATTGTGGTACGAACTAATGCGTCATTGCACGGACTGGGAGCAGTACAGAGCAAGGAGGAGCCAGATGGGCAGGAGCACCCTTTAACTTGTTTGAGCCATATACTGCTATGGTGGGAGGTGGGGTATGCCACAATTGGAACACAGTGGTTGGCAATTGTTTGGGCATTGGACTACCTTCAGCACTATGTGTGTGACTGGCCCCCCAAAAGGGAGACTGACAGACTGTTGTGATGGAGCCTTGGACTTCAGTGTGATTACTTGGACATTGTGCACAGACAAGGAAAGGCCCACTGCAATATGGATGAACTGTCTAGGCTGGAACCGAAGCCCCCCAGGTAGCTTCCCTGAACCCCCCAAGACACTGCGGGACCAGGAGCCAAATCGTTGGGACATGGCCCTCTGGTAGCCCGCTTGAGGGGGAGAGGAGAAGTGTTGCCGGAAGCAGGCCACACAGGGTTAATGGCTGCCACAGCAGTGAAGGGGTTAACCCCCGTGCTGTGCCGCCATTTTTAAAAGGACAAAAAGGCGCCAGGCGCCCATTGTAAATGTATACTCTGCGCTACGCGCTGAGTGTTAAGTGTGTTTTTAATGTTTTATATGCCGTGGCCTGGACTTGCTGCACTGGGGGAGTGTAGGTAGAGTGTGTCATGGCCGCTGCGGGACAGGGGGAGCCAGCTCCCACTGCGACCAGTGCTGAAACCATTAAAGTGGACAGTTTAAAAGCACACTGCACATGGTTTATAATAAACTGTATTAAAGTATAAATGTATTGCTGTAATGCACTGCAGCTGATCTGCAATGCATTAGTGCATGAAGCAACATATGTTTAATAGGCTATGTACTATATGGTTTAAATGTATTATTTAAGTAAAGTGTACTTAACTGTGATGCTCTGGACAGCCAGGGGACAATGTTATACATGCATGTGGCCAGCACATGCACAGGTCATGCACTTATGATGATTGGTTGGAAACCACAGGGCGGGCTTACCCCCTGTGGAAATGTGTATTAGAGTGGCATAAAAAGAGGGACTGTGAGCCCTGTATGTGTACTTCTATGAGGAGAAGACCTGCTGATAAGATTCCTGTATGTGGTACATCTTTGTAAATCCTTTGTGGAGAATTGCTGTTTGATTTCTGTGTGCTATTCCCTTTCAGACGGAAGGGAGGGTCTTCTTTAAGACATTGAGCAAATAAACACCGTTTGCCTTTACTTCAATTGCCTCAATCTTGCGACCAACAGAATTGCGCCAAAACGCTATTCCGTTCTCCTGCTGTTCTGGGTAAGAGCTCCGTGTCTCCAAGTTCAAGCCCTCTGCCAAGCTATCGTGCAGACCTGGTCCATTGCGAGGGATCAGGTGGGAACAGCCGACACCAAACAGGAGGTGTGTCCGCAGATAGTCAAACACATACGCAGCAGAAGCAGTTCCAGGCACCGACGTAGGAGCCTGACTGTACGTAAAAAGCGGTTCCAAATGCCGATGGTAGACTTTGGTGGTGGCAGCATCGTTGAACGCCCATGGCGCAGTGGGCGGAGTCAGTGACAGGCGGTCACTGACGGTGAGTGGGAGTCCAAAAGCGCTAACCCGTGACCAGGGACGGCCTAGGCGAAAGGCTTCCGGTCACATCTGGTGGCATAGCGGTGGGATAATCCCAGGCGGATTTTCGGTCACCCGACGAGAGAAGCCGAGTTACTCAGGAGAGGAGTAACTGCAGTTCAGGAGAACGCGCAGAATGGCTGATTACAGCGGAACGTCCAAGAATGATCTTGAGATGGTTTGCCAGGAAAAAGGCATTCCACTACCTTACAGTGCAACCGCAAGCGACATGAGGAAGGCACTCAGGGGCTGGGAGGAGTTGCATCAGACGGAGGTGGAAAGTGCGGCCAGCATAACAATGGACGCCCCTCAGAACCTGGTGAGAGCAACAAATCCCGCCCCCTCTCACAGCAGTTATGTTTCTCAGCATTCCCCAGCATGGCAGAGATCCCAACGAATGGATACCCTAGCGGAGCGGCTAGCGGAATTGGGAGAAAAGGCAACGGAACAAGAACATATGCTAATCATTCGGATGTGGCATGACGAGCGGGCACCACGGGCCGTGGTACCCCAAGCACCGTTGCAGACTACTGTACCGGGATCAGATCGTATACAGTTTGCCAAATTTGCAGACAGTGATGGGGACATTGATGGACATTTGCAAGTATTTGAAAGGACTTGTAAACTACACAATTTACCCAAGCAGGAGTGGGTCAGGCACCTGCTGCCCACACTGCATGGAGAGGCCCTGGAGGCCTATCGAGGAGTGGCCACCGAGGACTGCGGTGACTATGACGAAGTCGTAAGGGCCCTCCAACAGCGATACTTTGTCACTCCTGAGTCCTACAGGAAAAGTTCCGGGACTTGCCCAAGAACCCTACCAGCACCCATGAGCAGTTCGCCACCCAGCTGAGGCAGTACGTGGTGAAGTGGGTGAAGGGATCTGGTGCCACTACCTGGGATGCACTGATTGATCTGCTATGCCAAGAGCAGTTCTACCGCAGGTGCGCCCCAGAGGTGAAGGAGTGGGTGCTAGACCGGGAGCCACCCAGCTTGAAGATGGCGGCCCAGTTAGCGGACAAGTATGTGGCAATTCGGCCACAAGGGCAGAAGCGCTCGACTAGTAGCCGACCCCAATGGACTGTACAACCAGGGGAACACCCCTCTTCTACTCATCACCCCCCAAAGCGGGCATCCTCCAACCCAGGTGCTCTTGGCCAGCAATCACCCTGCCCTGTCCCTGCAAATCATCAGAGACCACCGGGGCCCCGACTGGACAAGAAGTGTTATGACTGTGGGAAAATCAGACATCTGAGGATGAACTGTCCCACACACCAAACACCCCAGACTCGTGCCCCAAATCCGAGTGCTGGAGCCCGGCTTGCTTGCCTGACCCGGGGAGGTGAGCCCAAAGAGACTGTTCCTACTCCAGTCAGTCCAATGGAGTGTGGGGCGAATCAGGTGAACTCTACAGAGAGAGTCACCTGCATGGCCAAGGGGCTACCCCAAAATATGTGGCGGCACCAGCAGATGGTCCAAGTGGGGCCCCTTCAGGGACAAGGATTAAGAGACTCTGGGGCCTCAATAACTGTTGTGAGCCCCTGCCTAATTGATCCTGCCACAGTACTGCCAGGTCGCACTACCAAAGTGACCGAGGCAGGCGGAATGGAGCAAGAGGTACTGTGGCGAGAGTCTACCTGGACTGGGGAGCTGGCCCAGAGTTGAGGGAAGTTGCCATCATGGATGGCTTTCCAACTGATGTGGTCCTGGGGAATGACCTTGGTGGTGGAATCGTTACCACATTTGCCGACGCCATCGCCCGGAGTCAAGTTTCCGGATCACAGTCTGCCTCAACTGCACCAGAACAGCCCAGCCCAGAGGAAAAGACTACAGCGGCCAGACAACTGCCAGCACTGCCTACCACAGCATTACCAGCCCAGACGAAAAGATTACAGCGCCTAGATCAGCACATCTACCCAGCATGCCTTTTGCCTCTGGTATGCCTACGTCCCCTAGCAACGCAGAGGATGTTGGTTCTGGCTCGTTGGATCCTGTGAGGGTGCCCAGTGATGCTCCTGTCCCTAGTGGTTTGCCAACTCCGGCAGTGAGTATGAATGACCACACTGACTTCCCTTTGACTAACCTTAACCAGACTGACCCTAGCGATCCCAACCCATATCCCCCTGTAGACTGTCCCTACTTAGAAGGAAGTGAGGACCCCAGACAGGAGTTCAGGGAAGCTCAGCTTGCTGACCCATATCTGGAAGGCATATCGTGCCAAGCTGGCAGCGGCCTTTCAGGGATAGCGGCAGTGAGTGTGACCTGGCGGGAAGTGTTAAGGTACAGGGTAGCCAGGAAGGTAGAAGGGGATAGGCCAGTTAGGGAGCAAGGTCCCCTGCTTGTGCCAAGTAGATCGGGGAAGACACGCAGCTTACCCGTGGTTGATGTCACACGGAGTTCAGAGGCTGGTGATCTATCCGCCATCACTGTGGAACAGGTAGCAGACGAGGTGGTGAGAGCAGGCCTAGGTGACAGGGTAGGTTCCCCTAGTCATAGGTCATTGGAGGAGGATGGTAGGGCAAGTCTGACAGGTAGTACAGACAGATGCCAGGTGGAGATGACAGAGGTGCAGTGCCCAGGGTATAGAGTGGGGGGAGACAGTGGTAGGCCCAGACCAGTGGGGGTGGAGGCAACCAGAGACTGTCCCCGTCCCACAGCCCCAAGACAGGTACTGACCTTTGTAACTGTAAGGCCCTATGGACAAGTTGTCTCTGACTGTAGTACTGTAGTGACACCCCTTACAGAGTTGACCAGGGAGGGACTTACCAAGTCAGTGGACTGGATACCCGCTTGTGAGTTGGCATTCCGGTCATTGAAGGAGGCTCTGATACCAGCTCCAGTGCAGATGGCGCAATTTCAGGACCAGGACATTGTGGTACGAACTAATGCGTCATTGCACGGACTGGGAGCAGTACAGAGCAAGGAGGAGCCAGATGGGCAGGAGCACCCTTTAACTTGTTTGAGCCATATACTGCTATGGTGGGAGGTGGGGTATGCCACAATTGGAACACAGTGGTTGGCAATTGTTTGGGCATTGAACTACCTTCAGCACTATGTGTGTGACTGGCCCCCCAAAAGGGAGACTGACAGACTGTTGTGATGGAGCCTTGGACTTCAGTGTGATTACTTGGACATTGTGCACAGACAAGGAAAGGCCCACTGCAATATGGATGAACTGTCTAGGCTGGAACCGAAGCCCCCCAGGTAGCTTCCCTGAACCCCCCAAGACACTGCGGGACCAGGAGCCAAATCGTTGGGACATGGCCCTCTGGTAGCCCGCTTGAGGGGGAGGGGAGAAGTGTTGCCGGAAGCAGGCCACACAGGGTTAATGGCTGCCACAGCAGTGAAGGGGTTAACCCCCGTGCTGTGCCGCCATTTTTAAAAGGACAAAAAGGCGCCAGGCGCCCATTGTAAATGTATACTCTGCGCTACGCGCTGAGTGTTAAGTGTGTTTTTAATGTTTTATATGCCGTGGCCTGGACTTGCTGCACTGGGGGAGTGTAGGTAGAGTGTGTCATGGCCGCTGCGGGACAGGGGGAGCCAGCTCCCACTGCGACCAGTGCTGAAACCATTAAAGTGGACAGTTTAAAAGCACACTGCACATGGTTTATAATAAACTGTATTAAAGTATAAATGTATTGCTGTAATGCACTGCAGCTGATCTGCAATGCATTAGTGCATGAAGCAACATATGTTTAATAGGCTATGTACTATATGGTTTAAATGTATAATTTAAGTAAAGTGTACTTAACTGTGATGCTCTGGACAGCCAGGGGACAATGTTATACATGCATGTGGCCAGCACATGCACAGGTCATGCACTTATGATGATTGGTTGGAAACCACAGGGCGGGCTTACCCCCTGTGGAAATGTGTATTAGAGTGGCATAAAAAGAGGGACTGTGAGCCCTGTATGTGTACTTCTATGAGGAGAAGACCTGCTGATAAGATTCCTGTATGTGGTACATCTTTGTAAATCCTTTGTGGAGAATTGCTGTTTGATTTCTGTGTGCTATTCCCTTTCAGACGGAAGGGAGGGTCTTCTTTAAGACATTGAGCAAATAAACACCGTTTGCCTTTACTTCAATTGCCTCAATCTTGCGACCAACAGAATTGCGCCAAAACGCTATTCCGTTCTCCTGCTGTTCTGGGTAAGAGCTCCGTGTCTCCAAGTTCAAGCCCTCTGCCAAGCTATCGTGCAGACCTGGTCCATTGCGAGGGATCAGGTGGGAACAGCCGACACCAAACAGGAGGTGTGTCCGCAGATAGTCAAACGCATACGCAGCAGAAGCAGTTCCAGGCACCGACGTAGGAGCCTGACTGTACGTAAAAAGCGGTTCCAAATGCCGATGGTAGACTTTGGTGGTGGCAGCATCGTTGAACGCCCATGGCGCAGTGGGCGGAGTCAGTGACAGGCGGTCACTGACGGTGAGTGGGAGTCCAAAAGCGCTAACCCGTGACCAGGGACGGCCTAGGCGAAAGGCTTCCGGTCACATCTGGTGGCATAGCGGTGGGATAATCCCAGGCGGATTTTCGGTCACCCGACGAGAGAAGCCGAGTTACTCAGGAGAGGAGTAACTGCAGTTCAGGAGAACGCGCAGAATGGCTGATTACAGCGGAACGTCCAAGAATGATCTTGAGATGGTTTGCCAGGAAAAAGGCATTCCACTACCTTACAGTGCAACCGCAAGCGACATGAGGAAGGCACTCAGGGGCTGGGAGGAGTTGCATCAGACGGAGGTGGAAAGTGCGGCCAGCATAACAATGGACGCCCCTCAGAACCTGGTGAGAGCAACAAATCCCGCCCCCTCTCACAGCAGTTATGTTTCTCAGCATTCCCCAGCATGGCAGAGATCCCAACGAATGGATACCCTAGCGGAGCGGCTAGCGGAATTGGGAGAAAAGGCAACGGAACAAGAACGTATGCTAATCATTCGGATGTGGCATGACGAGCGGGCACCACGGGCCGTGGTACCCCAAGCACCGTTGCAGACTACTGTACCGGGATCAGATCGTATACAGTTTGCCAAATTTGCAGACAGTGATGGGGACATTGATGGACATTTGCAAGTATTTGAAAGGACTTGTAAACTACACAATTTACCCAAGCAGGAGTGGCTCAGGCACCTGCTGCCCACACTGCATGGAGAGGCCCTGGAGGCCTATCGAGGAGTGGCCACCGAGGACTGCGGTGACTATGACGAAGTCGTAAGGGCCCTCCAACAGCGATACTTTGTCACTCCTGAGTCCTACAGGAAAAGTTCCGGGACTTGCCCAAGAACCCTACCAGCACCCATGAGCAGTTCGCCACCCAGCTGAGGCAGTACGTGGTGAAGTGGGTGAAGGGATCTGGTGCCACTACCTGGGATGCACTGATTGATCTGCTATGCCAAGAGCAGTTCTACCGCAGGTGCGCCCCAGAGGTGAAGGAGTGGGTGCTAGACCGGGAGCCACCCAGCTTGAAGATGGCGGCCCAGTTAGCGGACAAGTATGTGGCAATTCGGCCACAAGGGCAGAAGCGCTCAACTAGTAGCCGACCCCAATGGACTGTACAACCAGGGGAACACCCCTCTTCTACTCATCACCCCCCAAAGCGGGCATCCTCCAACCCAGGTGCTCTTGGCCAGCAATCACCCTGCCCTGTCCCTGCAAATCATCAGAGACCACCGGGGCCCCGACTGGACAAGAAGTGTTATGACTGTGGGAAAATCAGACATCTGAGGATGAACTGTCCCACACACCAAACACCCCAGACTCGTGCCCCAAATCCGAGTGCTGGAGCCCGGCTTGCTTGCCTGACCCGGGGAGGTGAGCCCAAAGAGACTGTTCCTACTCCAGTCAGTCCAATGGAGTGTGGGGCGAATCAGGTGAACTCTACAGAGAGAGTCACCTGCATGGCCAAGGGGCTACCCCAAAATATGTGGCGGCACCAGCAGATGGTCCAAGTGGGGCCCCTTCAGGGACAAGGATTAAGAGACTCTGGGGCCTCAATAACTGTTGTGAGCCCCTGCCTAATTGATCCTGCCACAGTACTGCCAGGTCGCACTACCAAAGTGACCGAGGCAGGCGGAATGGAGCAAGAGGTACTGTGGCAAGAGTCTACCTGGACTGGGGAGCTGGCCCAGAGTTGAGGGAAGTTGCCGTCATGGATGGCCTTCCAACCGATGTGGTCCTGGGGAATGACCTTGGTGGTGGAATCGTTACCACATTTGCTGACGCCATCGCCCGGAGTCAAGTTTCCGTATCACAGTCTACCTCAACTGCACCAGAACAGCCCAGCCCAGAGGAAAAGACTACAGCGGCCAGACAACTGCCAGCACAGCCTACCACAGCATCAACCAGCCCAGAGGAAAAGATTACAGCGCCTAGATCAGCACATCTACCCAGCATGCCTTTTGCCTCTGGTATGCCTACGTCCCCTAGCAACGCAGAGGATGTTGGTTCTGGCTCATTGGATCCTGTGAGGGTGCCCAGTGATGCTCCTGTCCCTAGTGGTTTGCCAACTCCAGCGGTGAGTATGAATGACCACACTGACTTCACTTTGACTAACCTTAACCAGACTGACCCTAGCAATCCCAACCCATATCCCCCTGTAGACTGTCCCTACTTTGAAGGAAGTGAGGACCCCAGACAGGAGTTCAGGGAAGCTCAGCTTGCTGACCCATATCTGGAAGGCATATCGTGCCAAGCTGGCAGCAGCCTTTCAGGGATAGCGGCAGTGAGTGTGACCTGGCGGGAAGTGTTAAGGTACAGGGTAGCCAGGAAGGTAGAAGGGGATAGGCCAGTTAGGGAGCAAGGTCCCCTGCTTGTGCCAAGTAGATCGGGGAATACACGCAGCTTATCCGTGGTGGATGTCACACGAAGTTCAGAGGCTGGTGATCTATCCGCCATCACTGTGGAACAGGTAGCAGACGAGGTGGTGAGAGCAGGCCTAGGTGACAGGGTAGGTTCCCCTAGTCATAGGTCATTGGAGGAGGATGGTAGGGCAAGTCTGACAGGTAGTACAGACAGATGCCAGGTGGAGATGACAGAGGTGCAGTGCCCAGGGTATAGAGTGGGGGGAGACAGTGGTAGGCCCAGACCAGTAGGGGTGGAGGCAACCAGAGACTGTCCCCGTCCCACAGCCCCAAGACAGGTACTGACCTTTGTAACTGTAAGGCCCTACGGACAAGTTGTCCCTGACTGTAGTACTGTAGTGACACCCCTTACAGATTTGACAAGGGAGGGACTTACCAAGTCAGTGGACTGGATACCCGCTTGTGAGTTGGCATTCCGGTCATTGAAGGAGGCTCTGATACCAGCTCCAGTGCAGATGGCGCAATTTCAGGACCAGGACATTGTGGTACGAACTAATGCGTCATTGCACGGACTGGGAGCAGTACAGAGCAAGGAGGAGCCAGATGGGCAGGAGCACCCTTTGGCTTGTTTGAGCGATATACTGCTATGGTGGGAGGTGGGGTATGCCACAATTGGAACACAGTGGTTGGCAATTGTTTGGGCATTGGACTACCTTCAGCACTGTGTGTGTGACTGGCCCCCCAAAAGGGAGACTGACAGACTGTTGTGGTGGAGTGATTACTTGGATATTGTGCAAAGACAAGGAAAGGCCCACTGCAATATGGATGAACTGTCTAGGCTGGAGCCGAAGCCCCCCAGGTAGCTTCCCTGAACCCCCCAAGAGACTGCGGGACCAGGAGCCAAATCGTTGGGACATGGCCCTCTGGTAGCCCGCTTGAGGGGGAGGGGAGAAGTGTGGCCGGAAGCAGGCCACACGGGGTTAATGGCTGCCACAGCAGTGAAGGGGTTAACCCCCGTGCTGTGCCACCATTTTTAAAAGGACAAAAAGGCGCCAGGCGCCCATTGTAAATGTATACTCTGCGCTACGCGCTGAGTGTTAAGTGTGTTTTTAATGTTCTATATGCCGTGGCCTGGATTTGCTGCACTGGGGGAGTGTAGGTAGAGTGTGTCATGGCCGCTGCGGGACAGGGGGAGCCAGCTCCCACTGCGACCAGCGCTGAAACCGTTAAAGTGGACAGTTTAAAAGCACACTGCACATGGTTTATAATAAACTGTATTGAAGTATAAATGTATTGCTGTAATGCACTGCAGCTGATCTGCAATGCATTAGTGCATGAAGCAACATATGTTTAAGAGGCTATGCACTATATGGTTTAAATGTATAATTTAAGTAAAGTGTACTTAACTGTGATGCTCTGTACAGCCAGGGGACAATGTTATACGTGCATGTGGCCAGCACATGCACAGGTCATGCACTTATGATGATTTGTTGGAAACCACAGGGCGGGCTTACCCCCTGTGGAAATGTGTATTAGAGTGGCATAAAAAGAGGGACTGTGAGCCCTGTATGTGTACAACCCTGTAACTTCTATGAGGAGAAGACCTGCTGATAAGATTCCTGAATGTGGTACATCTATGTAAATCCTTTGTGGAGAATTGCTGTTTGATTTCTGTGTGCTATTCCCCTTCAGACGGAAGGGAGGGTCTTCTTTAAGACATTGAGCAAATAAACACCGTTTGCCTTTACTTCAATTGCCTCAATCTTGCGACCAACAGAATTGCGCCAAAACGCTATTCCGTTCTCCTGCTGTTCTGGGTAAGAGCTCCGTGTCTCCAAGTTCAAGCCCTCTGCCAAGCTACCATGCAGACCTGGTCCATTGCAAGGGATCAGGTGGGAACAGCCGACACCAAACAGGAGGTGTGTCCGCAGATAGTCAAACGCATACGCAGCAGAAGCGGTTCCAGGCACCGACGTAGGAGCCTGACTGTACGTAAAAAGCGGTTCCAAACGCCGATGGTAGAGTTTGGTGGTGGCAGCATCGTTAAACGCCCACGGCGCAGTGGGCGGAGTCAGTGACAGGCGGTCACTGACGGTGAGTGGGAGTCCAAAAGCGCTAACCCGTGACCAGGGACGGCCTAGGCGAAAGGCGTCCGGTCACATTGCTATTCATTGGTTAGTAGATGGTTGACGTCACTGGAGGTTGAACTGTGTTAGAAGATCCCTTTGTCCTACCCTTGGCATGCAAATCTACAGGGGATGTGTACAGTGATTTTTACAGTATAGAGTATAATTCTTGGCAGGTCTTCATAACTCGATAGTGATCCCTTCCATATTCATTCTGTTGGTTTCATATTCCTGTTGAGACAGAGGGAAATCGGTAGATACTACTCATGACCCATTTATCTTATTCCTAAGCCCAGGTCTCATATAACTGCTATTTAACATGTAACATTCAATGTATACCTTTAAAACACATAAACTTCTATGTTTGGAACATTTATTGTGTAAGTGGGTGAATATTTGTATGAGAGAAAAGAGTTGTTTATGTAAAGTAAAATGGCGCCTAACCGTTGTGAGCACAGAAGCATGGCTCGCCATTCACAATATGGCGAGTTGTGGGGGCATGGGATGCGTGTGCATGTATAGCGAGCATGTGCAATTGCGCGTGCGCAAGTGCGTGCACGAGTGCAGCAGGAGCGTGTGTTCGCATAAAATGGCCGTGGACGATCAAATCGTCCAATGGATGTCGTGTTGCGATTCGTGCGCAATTAAGTGATCGCAACCAATTTATACGGTTTCGACAGTGGATACAAAAGATAGAAGGAAATGTAGTAGGGGAGAACAGAGGTTGGACAATTAGGAGAAGGAATGGTAAGCTTGAATGAAAAGGTAGTTTTAAGATCAAGTCAGAGTATCGATCAAAGAATGTGAGGTGAGCTACAGAATTAAGGATCTTATTATAGATAAAAAAACATAAGATAATGAAAACAGGTTCCAAAATCTTAAACAGATCAATAATGCTGTGAAAGCATAGTTCACATAGTATTACTAGGGCTACTATTACTGGAACATCCTGGGTCGGTCAAAATGGGGTAAACACCAGCCGTCCTCATTATGAGGCCTGTGAGTCACATGCTGTCTTCCTTGCCCACTCTGTGGTCCCCATGAGGGGGGTTTCAATTTGCATGGAAACACCACCTTAGACCAGGAATGGAGTAGCTGTTTCTTTGATAGGGTAGTTCCTTTGTTGGTTGTGTTTGACTATGATCAGGGAACCTTTTTGAATTGTCTACTCATCTGCACATGTTTTGTGTAGATATAGACAACATATGTCCAAATAGATAATTGTAATGTTCACAACAGTACACAGTACCTCATGTTATTGGTCTACATGTGACAGATATCACATGTAACCCAATAAGATGGAATAGAGGAAAGCTGGAAGTGGCAGACTAGGAGTGTGATAATAAGTTTCCCATCTGCACACTGTAATGTCCTATGATGGAACTAAGGCCCTCATTCAGACCCGGACGCAAGTGGCCGTTCGTACGTTGGGCGAACGTAAAAAAATATTTAAATTCAGGCACAAGCTCGTATTTTCGTTCGCATCAAAACATCCTCCCCAAACTCAGGCGACCCCTCCTCTAACTAACGAGCGTGCCAAATAGCGAGCGTACATCCCCGAAGTGGTTTGAAGGGAACGCACGCACTAGTACTACCCGGAAGTTGGACTGTCACATTTCGATTAACTGCTCGTTTATTCTGCCTACCTCCCTCAATCGTAACATGCCAATCAATATATCAATTAGCTTAATTGTTTTTTTTTTTTTTTTACACAATGCTATAAACTTTATTTATGTCCGTGTTTGTGTTTACCCGCAGAAAACGTACGGCTTAAACATTCACTTTTAATTGTCAAAATACATGTTAGCCCCTATTAAATAATTGTTCTATTTGTTTTTATACCCGCATATTTCCTGGAGTTCATTTCTTTATGTAAATTTGCTTACGCATGTCACTGCATCAAGCCTATCATAAGTCTCCACAGATTTCTGGCCCTGTCGAACACATGACTCATACACTAACCAATAGAATTGCTCCTGTTAATTTCCTAAATACATTAGCCAATCATAAAATTTGGGAGCACTTTATCAAAAATGATTTTTAGGAAAAACTCCATTGCCATCATGAGAGCCTCCGCATTCACCAGGCGCGAGCTGCTGGTGCTTACGGAGGTGATGGATAGGCGGATCACCAGCCAGCCTCCACCCATCACCAACCGTGAGAAGCGATCCGCATATGCGGAGGTTCGGGCCCGCCTGCGCTCCTTTGGCTCACGCCGCCATATCGGGCAGCTGGAGCGCAGGTGGTCGGACCTGCAACGGCGGACACCCCGCTTGCTGGCATGCTTTCGCATGCAGATCGCTGAAAGTAAGTTTAATGGATTGTGGTTTTCATGTTTGTCTTTGTGGCCCTAACTGCATGGCCCTGTTTTCCCTGTATTTCATATTTATTCATTCTCCTCATATCTGCATTGCCCTGTTTTCCCTGTATTTCATATTTATTCATTCTCCTCATATCTGCATGGCCCTGTTTTCCCTGTATTTCATATTTATTCATTCTCCTCATATCTGCATGGCCCTGTTTTCCCTGTATTTCATATTTATTCATTCTCCTCATATCTGCATGGCCCTGTTTTCCCTGTATTTTATATTTATTCATTCTCATATCTGCATGGCCCTGTTTTCCCTGTATTTCATATTTATTCATTCTCCTCATATCTGCATGGCCCTGTTTTCCCTGTATTTCATATTTATTCATTCTCCTCATATCTGCATGGCCCTGTTTTCCCTGTATTTCATATTTATTCATTCTCCTCATATCTGCATGGCCCTGTTTTCCCTGTATTTCATATTTATTCATTCTCCTCATATCTGCATGGCCCTGTTTTCCCTGTATTTCATATTTATTAATTCTCCTCATATCTGCATGGCCCTGTTTTCCCTGTATTTCATATTTATTCATTCTCCTCATATCTGCATGGCCATGTTTTCCCTGTATTTCATATTTATTCATTATCCTCATATCATTTTTTGTTTTGTTTTTGGGGGTGCATTTGAAATTGTTTTTGGGCGCGGATTTGTGTTGGAACCAACCCCAATTTGTTTCCCATCTTTTAGGGGTCCAGCGAAGACTACGCCGTCAGCGTCCGGCCAGACGACGATCACGGCCACTCTCCCCAACCCCCAGCCAACACTCCAACTCCACTCCTTCCCCTATTCCCCACTCCTCCCCAGCCTTCCTACACCCTCAGCCAGATTTTTCTGGCCTCCTTCCCCTCCGTCCCAATTCCCCCTCTCCTCCAACCACCCCTCTTAGAATGACCCCCTCCCCAGAGTCGGTCATTACCCCGCCCCGATCTTTGGGGAATGGACCCACCTCCGAGGAGGACGATGGAGGGCCTTCTGTAGCTGGCGTTGGGTCTTCCGGTATGTTTTTTTTTGCAGTTTTTTTTCGTCACAAACTGTTTGTATGTAATCATGTTTTGTTTTTTTTTGTGTTTATTTTCCAAAATTTTGTGGTTTTGGGCGATTGCCGTAACATGTTACTGCTGTTTTCAACATACACATAGCACACCTGTCGGAATTTGGACATAGGCCTTGTATTTTTGCCCTACACCATTTTAGTTTGATGAGTTTTAATGCAGTTTTTTTAAAATGTTTTTTGTGGAGTTTTTTTTTTATTTTTTTTTCATGTGGTTTCACTATTGTTGTATTAATCCCCACACTTTTCTCACCCACAGAGGAACAGAGGCTTCGGGCCAATTTATCTGCCTGTGTGGCCCAGATGCACACCAATATCATCGGGGTGCTGGTGGTCCTTGACCGTATGTCGGTCCTCCTTAGGGAGTAGTTTTTGATTTTTGGCCCATTCTGTAAATAAATTGTTTTGTTTGAAGTTACGTTCTGGCACATTCGTTTTTTCAAAACCACATATTGTTTACCCTGACATAAGTAGAGTGTTCCTGCAAGGATTTAAAATTTTTGTCAATAAGAGTGTGTGTTGTATTTTTATGTCAAACAGCCACAAGAAACACTTAACAGTACAAATCTGATTTCCCTTTTTTGGTGTAGTCACAATTAGATATTTCTACATTTTACAGGTTTCTAGTTGGTGTGCAAGCAGCTTAGGGCAATATTACGAAGCAAAAGGATTGTACAGGCTGCCTTTTGGTGTTGGTTTGGACCCTGAATAAAGAAAACATTTTTGCTCAAATGGCGTCAGTACTGGATTACCCCTTAGTCAAATGTAACGTGTGTGAACCTGGTTACACTTGGTGGTAACGTTCCAAAAAAGGGACAACATTTCACTCTCAAAACATTTATTATCAACATAACTGAAAAATCAAAGTGGTCACTCACAAACAAAACACACAGTGATAATCTCAAATACAACACATACCAAAAAAACCACATCACAAAAAAAAAATCAAGAACTGGTTGACGATGGACCATGCCAACATGATTCCACATATATGGCGTTGCATTAAGGGTTCCAGAATATATCCCCAAAATATCCACATACAGGTTTTGTAAGGTTAGCAGGAAGTAGTCATCGTTGGAGTGCCAAAGATTATGTAAAAAAACAGAAGATGGAGAAAAAAATTAGCCAAAAATTAGATGTTCTCAAACAAACCCAACCACATTAGGTATCAACACTGTTTTTTTTCAAATAATTACCTAAAAAATCTGGCCACCACTTCATCGCGTATGGCCCCCCCACATACTGACCTCCGACCAACCTCGGGGGGGGGGGGCCATCCTCAGGTAAGGCATCCTCTGACTGCATTGGGACCCCACTCCTTATGGCGATGTTGTGAAATATCCCACACAGGACCACAATTTTCGAAACCATATCCGGCAAATACATGAGTTCGCCACCAGAGCGGTGGAGGCATCTGAATCGGCCTTTTAAAAGGCCGATACAGCGCTCCACCACTTGCCTGGTGGCTGTAAGTGCGGAATTATACTCACTTTGTGGCCCTGGTGTGGGAGCCAAATAAGGAGTGAGCAGCCAGGGCGTGCAAGGGTAGCCACTGTCTCCTGTGAAAATGAAGAGTCAACATCAGGCTCACTCTGTATGAAGCTTAACATTGTTATGTACTAAAGGTCTCCACTCACCCAGAAGCCACGCATCACCAGCTTGTAGGTTGGTTAATTTGTGCCATATCCCTGATTGCCGGATGACGAAGGAGTCATGTGCACTTCCTGGTAATTTTGCATTCAGGGACAGGATCTGGAGGGAGGCATCACTTACCACCATTACATTCAGGGAGTGATAGTGTTTCCGGTTTCTAAATATTGCCTCCAGCCGTGCTGGAGGCTGAAGTGGTATGTGAGTACCATCCACAACCCCTATGATGTGTGGGAAGCCAGCTATTTGGTAAAAATTGGCCTTGGCCACACTAAGGGCACCCATATCCAAAGGCATTTGAATAAAATGATGGAGGTGCTTGAAAAGTGCCTCCATCACTGCCCTCAGGATCCGGGAAAAGGAGGATTGTGAGATGCCCACCACTATTCCCACCGTTGTTTGGAACGATCCTGAGGCACAGAAATGTAACACCGCCATAAATTGCATAAGTGGTGGAATTGCTGTAGGACTGTCAATTTGCCGCTCAAGATCACTCTCTATTAATGAGAGAGTGTCTATGATGATTTTTGGAGGAAGACGGTATCGTCTTAAAACCTCATCATCTGGCATTCCAAAAAGGGTGACATGTGTTCGAAATATCTGGGGCCTTGCACGCCTACGATGCCTACGCCTGGGACGAGATTGAGGTTGGTCGGCTTCCGGGAGCAGGGCCAGAACAATCCGACCCATATCAACCTGAAATGACAACATTGGAATGTCAGCCTTTTTACCCCACCCATTAAAAATACATGTAACTTTGCTTGAAAATACCATCCATTGATGCTTACATGCCGGGGTATTGTCATGATATGTTGTAACTGCAAATAATAACATCAAAAATATACATCATTTTATGCTGGCCATGTTATTATCACAAATTTAAGCAAGACAAAACATAAAAGGGGACACACACACATTTGGGCAAAGAGCAAAACGACGTTGCGCACACTACGTCAAATTGAGGCCAAATGTAAGCAACCAATGCTCCAGCAAAAAAAAAAAATTTTTAAGGGATGAATACACATTTCACAAAGCGCTAATTATTTCGCAAATACAAGGCACAATAGGAAGTAGTAAAAATGCGCTAATTATTTTGCAAATACAAGGCACAATAGGAAGTAGTAAAAATGCGCTAATTATTTCGCAAATACAAGGCACAATAGGAAGTAGTAAAAATGCGCTAATTATTTCGCAAATACAAGGCACAATAGGAAGTAGTAAAAATGCGCAAATTAGTTCGCAAATACATGGCACAATAACGCCGCATAAATAATGTAAAAAAAACACCGAGTTCAAATTTGCTAAAAACAACGTTACATGTGGAAGGCCAACCAAAGTTGCGTACAGACAAACAAGAACATTTCCTAAACAGTTTAACAAATGAACTTACCAAGAGATAATATATAAGAAACCGGACCAAAATGTCTTTGGAGAAGAGCCAAAATAAAACCTAAGAGAGATGAAATGACGGGAAAAACTTATTAGAAAAATCGACACCAGAATGAGAGACAAATTGACCCTAAGTTAGACTTCCCCAAACTTACCAAAACTGGAAACGACCAAAAAATTAAAAATGGAAAAAAAACGAACGGAAAACAAAGAAAAAAAATAAAATAAAATAAAACCACAAAAAACGCAATCTCCGACACCAGCCAACAATCAACTCCAACCAACGTAACCTCCAACATTCAATAAACGCCACCTCGAGTCGAGACGCCCCAAGCCATAAATAGTGTTTCGTTTCCCGCACAAATTAAGGAAGGATCAGAGGAACGCACAATCAATGATGCGGCCGCAAAATAAGGACGCATGTATAAATACGTCACGTAACAAAAACACAATTCTGGTGTATTTCTAGTTTGAACATCACACATGGCTACAGACCAGGGAAACAATGGACAACAGTCAGGCGGTAAGTATTTCATGCATTTTGACTCAATGATTAATTAGAAACATAATATTGTGCAAGTTGTGAAGTTGAGAATTCTGCAAATTTACCCAAATAGGTGAGGAGGATGACATGGAAGAGGCTGCTGGGCCCAGTATTCCGGGCAAAGCTGCCAAAAAGAAAAGGCAGCCACAATTCACAAGAAAGGAGATGGAGGTTTTGATTCAGAAGTGTGTGGACATCCTGCCACAGGCAGACAGGAATATGAGTGCAAGCCAGAAGTGGAGAATGTGGGAAGAGGTAGCCGTGGATGTCAATAGGGTGGGTGATTATGTCCGTCTAGCCCGGGATGTCAAACGGCGGTAAGTAAACACTTGACCACCCTAAAACCAAAAACAAAATAAAATAAGAAATAATGGTTCCAATTTCATCCTACAGATGGGCCGACTTCAAATATCGCCTGAAGCAAAAACTGGCGGACAGGGCTAGGCATGCAAGGGGGACAGGTGGGGGTCCCACCCCTGTGTCATTGGAGTTGACTGATTTAGAAGAGCTGGCACAGGGGTGTGTGCAGCCTGTGGAGGTGTTTGGCGTGTCCAACATGGATACGGACATGCCAGACTTTGCGGCTCCTCATGTTGTCCCAGGTCAATGTTGTGATGTCACCAACTCTGAAATGTTATTGTGCCAATATGTAGATTCTAATGTGAGTCTTTTCTCATTTTTCCAACAGAGACACAGGCAGATGAGTCTGCTCCAGAGGGGAGCCTTGGCCGCAGAATTTCTGCTGGCTCTGCAGGGGAGGAACCAGTACATCCGGCTGAGGACCCTGCAGAAGCCAGTCCAGGGCAATCCCCCTAGCAGGCAGTGTCCCTCCTCACAGAACTCAATTTTAAATCGGATTTCCATACGGAGATTCTGCAGAGGATGGACGCCAGTCTGGTACGGGTGGCTGAGGCCCTGGAGCAAAATGCTGCGGCCAACGTGACCATTGGTCAGGCCCTGGCGGAAAATACCACGGCCAACATCCGCATCGCCACTGCCCTGGAGCAGCTCGTTCGCCAGCACATGGTGGAGCCGACCTCCCTTCCTGCCGGAACATCAGGATCCTCCACCTCTGGCACAACATCAGCCAATCCTCCAAATGTGCCTAGCCCTGTGCCTAGTCCAGAGGCCACAACATCTGCCTCTGGACAGGCCAGCCCGATGACATCCCGGACCCGGTCTGGCGCCCTCCCTCCCCCAGCCAAACGGGCGAAAAAACGGTGACACCATTGGCTACTTTTCCCACACTCCTTCTGTGCTTGCCTCATATTCCTTTCTGGCCAAAACTTCCCTCTCCTTTCTTGTGAATTGTTTTTAATTTTTGCATTTACGTTTACCCAAAAATTATTGTTTGCACAATTAATAAATATTGTGGAACACTGCCAAAAATGTTGGAGTTCAATATGTGTATTTTTTTTTGGGTGGATACCAATAAATTTACCACAAATGTACGACTTTGTATTCTGACATTATTGAAAAAATGGGTTACTTTTAATCCAGGCCCACAAGCCAAAAACGTTCAAAATAAAAAATTACACATTGAAAAAAAAGTGCTCGTTAAGGAACGTTTAAAACATTACCTAAGGAGGAAAAAACACCTTGCAAACACAAAATGAGGGACCAAACCTAAACATGATGACATTATTGTTACAATAGTCCAAAAACGAACACATTGCGGCCAAAATACACCCCCACAAATGTACGCTAATTGATTGTGTAATCCAGACATTAGCAGCTATGATTTCCACCTGCGTTCGGTTTTGTGCTATCCAAAAAAACTGCTTTCAAAACACATACCAAGCCGGTTTTCAATCCAACACTAATTGAGTTTCTGACAAGCCGTGATTAATCGATGCAACATCGTGGAGTGCCGGGACGGAGGAGAAGGCCATCGCCACTGTGGTCGAGTTATCCAGCCCCTAAGCTGTGCTAGCATTTTGAAGGGAAAGAGGATCATCCAGTGACGTATGAGTTGGTACGAACACATTTTACGTTCGCATTTGTTAATGTATGTACGCCCAAAAAACGCTTCGCCACGCCTGCGTTTTTCCATCTCCACCCCCGTCAACGCCCAAAAACGGCCTGTTCTGTCAATCACATTTGACATGTCACTTCCTGTACGCTATTTGACGAACGAGACAAGAAAAACTCGCAATCTGCCGTACGCACATGCGCAGTGTAACACCGGCGCATGCGCGGTTACTCAACATCGGAACGCAACGAGCGTACTGCCTCTAACGAACGGCTCTGAATCAGGGCCTAACTCCACTGCAGGTGGTGTGGACAATACAGGGACCAGAGGTAAGCAGGAGGCATCCTACAAAAGTCCACACTATGCTGAGCATGAAACAGGTCTTAGAGTAAGGATTGGGAACAAAGGAACTACTGACAATTTTTCTGTGTGGTACAGCAATGTCATGTTCCTCCTGTTCCTGTCAAAGTGGTGAGAAATGCACCTCTATATGAAACGTAGTTTAATTATCCAACTTACTCATGAAAAAAGTTCAATATTATTGAACAAACATAAAACCATTTGCATGTGGAGGATCTTGTTAATGTTGATAATATTAATCATTAGCACTTTGTTAACATTTATCAAAAGAAAAGGCCTTTGATATTACTTGCTGTAACATTATAACAATAAATCACGCAATATATGAGACTAGAAACAAATAAAGCACTTCAATAACAAAATTTAGAAGACAATCAATTCACAATACCTATCTGTGTAGTTTAATGATGAATTGCCTTTGGCTAAATAATTAGGGTTTGGTGGCTTCTAATGAATCAATACTAGATAAAAAAAAATCCCCTACAGCCACAGGAGAATAACCCACAAGAGACACAAACCAGTTAATAGCACAAAATGCTTGCAAAAGGAATACTTAACCAAAATGTAGAACTATATTATAGTTAACTGTTCATATACCTTATTATTTTATTAAAAGTGAAAAATTGCATAATACAAATTCATTGTAATTCTCAAATAATGACAGTTTTTTTTTTGTTTAAATGTTTTTATAAAGCACACTATGTTTTATAAAAATAAAACAACAGCTTCAGCTTTCCGATGTTTGGTAAGTGCAACACCCAACAGATCGTGAATTACTGTTAGGATCCGCAGGTAGTGAATCATTTTGGTGGCAGTTCCCAGTCTTGGTTACTACTGGAGATTGCATCTAATCGTGTCTGTCTGTGTGTTTTTTCCCAGGTGCTATTATTAATCATCTGCCTCTCTGCAGATCTCAGGTGCACACCAGCCTGTGATCAGGAATTACTCTCTGCTGCAGATGGCTTTGATTGGGTCCTGCTTCTCTTAAATTACAGCCAGTCATGCACTCTGTGCCAGTTATACTGTGTAAACAGCAGAACACGGACTGTTCCCCAGCTTCCAAGCTGCACTAGCGTACAGACGTTCTTCTGGCTTCCAAGCCACTCAGTGAACAGACTGTTTCCCGGCTCCCTAGCCGCAACTTCCGCCTCCGACCACTCTACTGGCTCACCAGCCACATCATCGGCACCTTGCCACACCATCGGCTCCCAAGCCGCAACATCGGCCTCTGACCACTCTACTGGCTCACCAGCCACACCATCGGCACCTTGCCGCACCAACGGCTCCCAAGCCGCATCACCGGCTCCAAAGCCACAACATTGGCCTCTGGCCACTCTACTGGCTCACCAGCCACACCATAGACTCCCTAGCCATATCATCGGCGTTCAGCCACATCGTATGTACTTTGGACTATTCCTTTATACATGCTAGCCTGTTTTTTGTAACAATAAAGTCACTTACTTTGACTTCACCCTACGTCTTCTGGTGTCACTCTCCTTAAGGTATTCTGGTCGTCTGGATCCCCAGACAACAGTAACAATTACATGCCTATCTGCTGTGCATGGTACCCTGTTGCGTATTGACTATTTATTGATATCTACTTCTTTACTCCCATGCATCTCTGATTCCATCATAGAACTGATTTGTGTTTCAGATCATGCACTGACATGGTTTATGATCACCCCTACTGCTGACCATGGCTCTCAACGCCAATGGTGATTTCCTACATATTGCGATCGCAGCTGCGATTACACACACAGTCCAACTGCGATACCGTCGCAGTCTAACATAAGGACGCCCACTTTACCATACACACATCCGTAATACTTTGCAAGTCTGCTCAACCATCCGTAACATCGAGTACAATCGGAGCCTCACACACAAATGCACAAGGTCTGACCTTACTCAGAAACTGCTAACCTCATTGCACGCAATGAAAGCCCAAGTTGCGTATGGCATCACAGTGGCTAATTTATGCACGCCCCTGTGACGGCGTTGAAATAGACTGGCACGCCTGCGTTTCGCCGACCACCCCCCGTCACCACCCCCAAATAGTCAGTTTCTGTCAATCACTCTGCGATGGGTCTACATACGTGTTAACGCAATGAAACCTTCGCACACGTGCACTGCGATTCATGCGCAGAACGAAACAATCGGCCGTATGCGTGCGTAATCGCAATTGCAATCGGTAATGCGAATTCAACGGTGATTATGCACGCAGTCTCACTGCGATAATATGCTAATCCACTGTGAACGCTATGCTGTCTCAGCACAACATAAGGATGTCCACCTTACCTTACACACATCTGTAATACTGTGCAAGACTACGATACCATCGGTAACATCGAGTACCATCGGAGCCTCATGCACACTTGCACAAGGTCAGACCTTACTCAGAAATTGTTAAACTTCCGGTACGCAGTGAGAGCTCAGACTGCATATGCCATCGCAGTGCCTAATTTACAGTACTTCCTGTCAATCACTCTGCAATGAGACAGCGTAGTCACTGCGATCGCAGTCCCGATCGCAGTGGCCGGTCCGCGCACTGCGATGCATACACATGCGCAGAACACAACAATCGGTCAATAACGTGCTTAATCGCAGTTGCGATCCAACCTGAATCAGTCCCTGAGAACGGTGGGGGAGATAATGAGAGCAGTAGGATGAAGGAGTTGATGACAGCTGGCAAGACCAATACACCAGCAAATTGGTAAATTGGTCAATGTAGGCTCATTGGTCTTGTTTGCTATCTGTAACTGAAGAATTAAAGAAAATGCTCTTTAATTCTAACATTTTGAGCCGAAAACTTACATATTCACCCTCGCTGTTAAATCTTCTTAACCTTTTGCATACCACTTATTACTGTTCCGCCTTCTATGTCTGATCCACTCGCCGGGGGTTGCTGACCCCTGTCTTAGGGAATTAATTTCCATTATACTAGGACCACTGGGGTGTCAAAGTTGTCCTGATGTTTTCATTACCCAGTGCCCACAGCTGGGATGAGTCCCAAAATGTTTCAGTTTGGGACTGGTTGTCTAATGCCAATTCAGGCTTTATCCTTACACTAATCAGGCTGGTGTTGGTTCCCAATAGGACAGGAGAACCAGGAGAACCCCATGCTATTGGTTTCCCTGTTATTATATTGGGACTGACAGACCCAACCTGGTACTGATTTTTACTTTAGTAAGGGACCCTCTTTTATAGGGTTCTCTTTTAGTAGCAACCAGCCTATACTGTATAGTACTGGTGCTAGTTATAAAAATGATATTTATTCACTGCAGAAGCTTTCATGTGAATAGCTGCATATGCTTTCATGTGTATGTAGAAGTCACATTCATCCCAATGCGGCTTCTACATACTTTAAACATGTCCAGCACATATCAATAGCAAGATAGCGTGTCCAAAACCCACATAATGCATACAGCATGTTTAGATGCACTTTTCTTATGGGGACTGTAGTTAGGTTTTTGCTGCAAATGGAAAAGTCATACAGGAGCAAAATACAAAAACACAGCAAAGGATACAATAAGACTTGCTGAAAAGGCTTTCAGCTGTAATTGTGTCAGAGATATTTAAGGTTCTATAAGCTTAAACTTTGCAGGCCATTTGCTTCCATGGAGATCTCTATGAAAATGGGCGTTGTTGTACCATGTCTGTAAAGCATAACCACTATCATCTGGTAATAGTATTATATCTATTAGTTGAATAAAAAAGTAAGTGTAAATAGTTGACAGTCAATACCTGATCAATTATTAGGCTAATCACTCAGCAGTCTAGGGTCCCTGGACTAGGGGGTGGCAGCACTGAAGTGGCAGCTGGGGAATGAAATGAAAAGCTAAATTCATTCCATGCTGGCATTGGCCTCGGAGTTTAATGAAAGAAATTTCCAAAGCTACTGGCCACTGGTTTGTCTACCGACAGTCCGGAGGCAATGTTGACGGGAAAGACATGCAATTCTCAAAAGTGGCCACTGGGCGGCTGTGCCAGCGTGAGCATTTAGTTTATGCTAAAACCTTTATTTTATGCAAATTGGACCTGATTCAAATGTGGATGCAGAAGTGTCAGCAGCTACTTCTATTGGTGGCCGCCCATCTGTGACTTTATGCAAATGCTGCTACAAAGTCCTTCCCTTGTTTACATTGGAATGTGCAAGGGAAGATGCCCACTGTCAGCGTCCGTACACGCATTAAGTGACACCCACTGTCAGCGTCCGTACACGCAGTAAGTGACACCCACTGTCAGCGTCTGTACATGCAGTAAGTGACACCCACTGTAAGCATCCATACACGCAGTAAGTGACACCCACTGTCAGCGTCCGTACATGCAGTAAGTGACACCCACTGTAAGCATTCATACACGCAGTAAGTGACACCCACTGTCAACATCTGTACATACAGTAATACAGATTGGTGCATGCTTAGACGCCACCATTGCTCGCATTATTGAAACTTGCACCTGCCCTATGTACGTGTACAGTAGGGCCTCCTTTATGAGCGGTCGAGCGTCTATGTATACAACCATTTTACCGACACACCCGCAACACACCTACTCTCTGTAGAGTCTTCCTTGTATTCCTCAGACACCAAAGTCTCCTTTACACTCCACAAGCATCATTAGATGCCCCAAACAAATGTAAGCTGAATAGCCTTCATTACCTGCACATGCGCAGTGTGAGGCCGATTTCCTGACCACACAATTGCACTGTGCTATGTGTTTAGCAACATATCCCTTATGTTTTCTCATCAGTTACCTGAGACTGAAGTTGTGAAAATGGAAACGGGTTGGTGGTACTGTGCAGGGGGTATCACTGTAGGGAAGGGATTCAGGGGGCACAAGTGTATTAGCCTGGGGCATCTGGAACCCTTAATCACGCTCTGTTAAGAGTATAAAAATAGATGATGCGGCATGTATTTCTACTAATAGGGCAGTTTACTTGCAGGAATATGGCACCAATAACAAGCAACTTCTAAATAGTAGGTTAAGCAAACATATCTGCTCTGAAATCCAGGAAAAGACATTACTACAACCACACACTCACATAGATACTTGTAACCTTTATATTATTGTATTGAAGAGCACCTACAGTACAAAGTACATATATGACCATGCTTATATTTTCTAAACTAAGTTATCGAATTGTCTGATGGTTCTCAAAATATGCTCCTATATTAACAGAACGTGATTGTTTTCTAATCTACCTGCTTGTGTTCAATCTGGTACAGTAAGGTGTGAGCACATACTGTACTTGTTCTTGCTTTCATTCTAGTTTTCTCCCTCCCAACAGAAGTCCAAGCAGCTCTAGGCTTTCTTGTCACCGGCCTGAGGGTGTCATTGGATGAAACAGCTTTTCTATCTTATTGTGAAAAATTAGGGTTTTTTTGTTTTTTTATTGGTTCCTAAGTGACACATTTCTGTTTTTTTATCCATCTTTTTTATAGTTTTTGTCTGTAAGCTATTTTGCAAAGAAAAAAACTTTGACAAACAGCTGAAGTAGATTTATAAATGTAGTATAACTGTAGTGTTTGAGAATATTTATTAGTATTCCTCCCATACAAGTGCGATAAAAAATAATTTATCACCCAAATTTATAAAAATGTATTTATAATAATATTACCACCAAGGAAGCAAGCATCACTCAGCAGTATCAGAGTGGTTATAGCAAATGTTCTGCTTCACTAGGCCCATCACTGTAGTTCTGAACTTGCATTTAAATGCTTTTATATTCGTAAATTGGCATTAACAGAACATGTATACTTGTGACGCCAAAATGTTACTTCTGAATTTCTTGAGAGAGATAGTGATCCCTGTCTGCAATAAAAACAACAATTTTCATCTGATATAAGGTTCTTTGGACCTCATTCAGAGTCGGTCATAGCGGCCGCACGGTCGTACGCCACCGATGTTCGCTATACTGCGCATGCGTAAAGTTCGCAATGCGCGTGCACAAACTAGCCGCTATGATCAGAAATTTCTCTCTCCTTGAACACAGCCAGGTCGGTAGTTTGAGTGACAGATGGAGGCGTTTGTGGGTGGTAACAGGGGAAGGTGCTTGAAAACGGGGGAGTGGAGATCCGAACGCAGGCGTGCCTCATTATGCGAACGGCGTTTTATGGGAGTGCATACGGATTATGGGAGTGCATAATTAACAAAGTAGCGTCATGGCACATGTGACATGGGAGGTTTTTACACTGACATGATCGTAGAGCTTAAGAGAGGGTATGGTCAACCTTAAGCTCTACGACCAGTTCCAATGGTTCCCGATGGTCTCGATTAATCCTTATATGCCCGGAGATGACGTGCAAAACGTACGAGAAGGGGGCGTATTTTTTTGTCTTCCGACCGCTTCCTCCCCTTGGTCGGCCAACTACCGATCCGAACTTAGGGACGCAACTTGCGAGGGAATCATTTGAATATCCGGCCCCTTTTTCCGTACGACCGTGCGGCCGCTTCGACCGACTCTGAATGAGGTCCATTGTCCTTTGATACAAAGACTCAATAATCACAGATTTTAGATTTTGATGTTTGAATAGTTCCGTTTATGCTCACTGCTAATCCATTGTGAATTAGAGTTGTTTTAATTATAACTAGATGGAATACCCGTCGTTGCCCAGGTTGAAGAATGGACCTTGAAGTACATCTGCAGCCATTTTTTACATTGTTCTCGCCTATAACCCCGTTCCATTGATCCTGAAAAGGACCCCACTGTTTGCTTACATGGTTTTAGCTCTGAAAAGGACCTATATATGGAGCACTAGCTGATGTACCCGGTTTCACCCGTGTAGACCTTAGATATTTACTGTTTCTCATTTCCATCTCACCACTCCAGCAACACATTAATCCTTCACCTTTTTAGTAATGCCTCACTGCTATAGTAAGACATTACCCTCCCTCACCTGTGTACTAACACATTCCACTCCCTCACTCTGCAGTAACACATTATTCACGCTCACCTCTGTAGTAACACATTTCCATCCCTCACCCATGTTGTAACACATTTGACATTTCCCTCCCTTACCTGTGTAGAAATACAATCCCCCTTCATACTTGTAGTAACACATTACCCTCACCCACACCTGTAGTAACTTATTCCCCTCCATCACTTCTGGAGTACACATTACCCCCGCTAACCCATGTAGTAACACATTCCCCTCCCTTGCCTGTGTTGTAATACATTCCCTTCCTTCACCCCTTAGTAACACATTTGACATTCCCCTCCCTCACTTGTGTAGTAACACATTTTCCTCTCTCACCTCTGTAGTAACACATTCCCTTCCCTCACGTCTGTAGTACTCACTGCTCTTCCGTTGGTGCTCTGCCTACTCCCCACTGGTACATATCAGCCTGTGACTTCCGATCAGTGCAGTTTTAGGCACGGGAAGACATTCTGAGAGAACTTGCTTAAACCACAATTTTAAATTAGAGACTTTACATCCTACTTGGTGGGCACCATGTAGACCTCCATGGCCCTGACGAACTTCAAACATAGCCAAAAAACAAATCCTGGTCAAACTACACGACCATTCCAAGTAGGTGGAGCTAGGTACAAAACTCTGCCCGTGTATAAAGGACAGACAGACACACACACATACAGTACACACTTCTTGCTTATTACAGTATATAGATGACAGAGGATGAGTACATAGAGGACTTGAAAATGGTATATGGATCTCTTTTGAATCAATAATATATTTATATATTTATTTTAAATCACTCTGTCGGGTTAAGACACCACTTTTTTTTTTTTTGCCATGTTTGTGGAATATTTCCTTGGTATTTTACAACACAAGCTTATCATCTAGTATTATTAATAGTCAAGATATATGGAAGAATAGTTCAATAGTACAATATAATTATATTTAAGCATGATTAATAGTTTGTTTATTAGTTGATAACAAACTATGGGCTCAATCCTATTAGGTGTGAATTGCGAGTAGCGAGTTTGTTTCTTGAAACTCGCACATATCGCAGCGAAGTGCGCTCCCGAGAATTCTCCAATCCAATTTAAAATACCTATTCGCACTACTTGCAGTGCACTACGTGCGAGTTGACTGCCAAATGAGATTTGCGAGAAATGCATGAAAATGTGGGGAGACCATTCTGGACCCCCCAAAATGGATAATTTTGTTAGCAAGACCATATAGAAGGTTGTTTGTGGGCATTGGGAAAGTAATGTAGGTTTTTTTAAATGGTGTCAAATGGCTGATTTGTGTTTTGTTTTTTTTAATGCAAGAAAATGTAAAAAAACTAACTTTTTTCTTTTAAACTCAAATGAATTAAACAAAAAATGCACAAAAAAGTAGTTAAAAGGGTGATTTTGGGTTACTTTGAGGACACCTTGAAAAAAATCGAAAAAAAATTATAAAAAAAAAAACTATATTTCAACTTAAAAATTTTTGTAATTAAATTTGGGGTGCCTAAACTAAAGAAAAAGTTGGATTTTGGGGTTATTTGAGGCCTTTTTTTTAACCCCCAAAAATAACATGTTATTTAACTATTTATTTTACAGTGAGGGTACAGGTGCCAAAGGGCAGGCATGCTGGCACCTGTAGTTCCACTGTAAAATACAATAGTTTTCTACTATTTTATACATTATTACCCCTGTACCCACAGCCCAGGGGTGCAGGAAGAGTCCCAGTCTTCAGACCAAGCCTGGGGTTTCAGGAGAGGGGGACCCCTTTTTCTGGGGGTCCCCACCTACCCTGAGATTCCCAGCTTGGCCTGACCGGCTTGGGGTGAGAATGCTTTGGCCATGAAACCCGGCAATAGGGTCTCCTGGCTGTGGCATTACATTCCAGTCGGTTTGGGTCTGGTGCTGGTGTTAAATATAGGGGGACCCCTACGTAATTTTTTCCCCCCTGTATTTAAAACCAGCACTGGCCCTGCAGCCTGGTGCTGCTTCCTAAATTATGGGGGAACCCTTCTCATTTTGTTCCCCATAATTTTTGTAAACAGGACTGGATGAGCAGTGCGGGGCTGGTTATGCTTCTGGGGGGGACCCTACGTAATTTTATTTATGATTTAACCTTCTTTAACAGGTATATCACACAAGCAGCCTTCACATATCTCACTGATATGTGCAGGCTGTTAGCTCAGGAGAGTTTTGCAGAGAGAAAACACTCAATCTCGGGTAAGTCATCTCATCTATACTTACAACTCGGGGGAGATATCTTGATCTGCTTCACCATCGGAAAATTCACTTTTAGCTAAACTCACTTCTTAGTAAATTTGCGAGTTTAAAAACGGGAAAATCACCCGAGATTCGGCGATGCAAATCGAGTTTAAAAAAAAAAAACTCGACCAAACTCGAATCTTTGTAAATTTACCCCCTGGAGTTCTTCATTCCTCTAGTAAGCTGAGAGGATGCATTGTATGGAACAATGGACAGGTGCACCTCAATTCTATTCTATTATACAATACTACTAAATCAGCAACAGTACATTATTTATTTTTTTTAAATCACAGCAAATAATCAACTGTATTAATAATAATACTTACTGTAATGGCTAGCACTGTAAATCTTAGATTTTCGGTACTTAATTATGTAAATGTACGCCATCTCTAGAAGGCGTATAGCCCCCCAAAAGCGCTAACAAGCTGCCGTTTACATGGTACGGCAGCTTGTGGAGCAGTTTTACCTGCTGCTATGCGCTCCAGTCCCTTTGTGTCCGGCAGCGGCCGCCCCTCCTCCGCTCGTCACCCCCTCTGCTGCTTGCTGGTATTGCATCCTTTTCTTCGGTGGCACCCGCTCCCTCCTCTGGTGTCTCTGTCAGTGCAGTCCGGTTCTGCAGCTCCATGTTCAGTCAGGTGATATGTCCCTCTGGCTCTACTCCTCCGTCCCTAGGCTCCGGCTGCACTGTACTGTCCGGCGCTGTATGCTGCTGCTGCCGGGAAGCGTCTCCCCTCTGTTACCCGATGGCACTTGTAAGTAAGCTTAATACTGGAATGTAATTTACTATAAACAGTTAATTGAAGAAGCACTTACAAGTGCAACTGGTGACAGACAGAGGGGAGACGCTGCCAGGCAGCAGCAGCATACAGCGCCGGGGAGAACATAGAAAAGTTTCTTTAGAAAAATAAAAATATATTAAATTCAATTACAGCCGCTGTAATCAGTGCTGTGTATGCGCCGCTTCTGTGAATGTAATGGTGCATTTGCAGAACTGATTATAGCTGCGGTAAGATAGGACTAGGCAGGGAAAAGTATCTATTTTCCTAAAAGCTGTCATCGCAAAAATGACAGCTCTTCTGAATACATACTTATGGAGAGGAGGAATGATGAATTCCTCCGGTAATTAGGTAGAACTCTATGCGAGTTCTAAACCTAATTGTCTCCATTGGTTTTTTAGTAATGATTATAGATGAGCGAGTTCGGATCTAAGAGATCCGAACCCACACGAATTTGGGGGATCCGTGGCGATCCGAGCGCAGCTCATATCTCCCTGCCTGCCCCGGATCCCTGACCTGAGGCAATACCTCGCGACCCCTCTGTCGAGTTGCGAGGTTTTGTTTTCAGCGGGCTTAACGCTGATTGGCTGAGAGAGCCGTCTGCACGGCCGGGCATGGATATGAATCATTCTATATTATAAAATGATTCATATGCATGCCCGGCTGTCCGTACATTACCCCCAGGAATTTAATTTTTACCCCATGTGGGGTAGTTTACCCCTGTTCCCCCGACCACTGATTTACAGTAGATGAACGCACCAGCGTGTAGTGGAACACCTGCTGGAATGGGTGCAACATGCAGAAAAACCCAGATGGCAGATTCTTGAGAAGAATGTGGACTGAACGGATGTGAGATACACTTATACGCAGGTAGCTGGGGACTGAGTCTGATACAGTATGTACTTGTATGCGGATCACTGAAGACTGAGGCAGATGCATTTTGTAAGCACAGATCACTGAAGACTGAGGCAGATGCATTTTGTAAGCACAGATCACTGAAGACTGAGGCAGATGCATTTTGTAAGCACAGATCACTGAAGACTGAGGCAGATGCATTTTGTAAGCACAGATCACTGAAGACTGAGTCAAATGCAGATGTAGTTTGTAAATGCAGAACACTGGAGGCTTAGGACCCGATTCAGAGCCGCTCGCAAGCGCTGTGTGCTCGCAAGCGGCTCGACGGTTGCCCACTGCGCACGCGCCACATCCGGTATGCATGTGCGCAAGCCACGCTGAGCAACTGAAGTTCAGTCGCTGCGGGGCTCGCAACAAGACGGGGCGGCTGTCAATGTTAATTGACAGCTCGCCCTGTTTTGTGGGCAGGTATGGAGGGTGGCCGGACAAACGTAGGCGTTTGTTGGGAGGGGTTACTGACATCACTAGTGATGTTAGTAGTGGACTCCCTGCTCTATTAGAGCAGGGAGTCTACTCGGGTTTGCGGAAGCTAGACCCTACCCCAGGCTCTCGTTGCAAGCCCGATGGTCGCGATAATAGCGACAGTCTCCAGCCCGCTTGCACAAGCTGTGGGTGGACACCCACAGCTTTGCAAGCGACTGGAGACCAGAAAAAAAAATTCAGAGCAAGCGCCCGCCAGCAGCGAGCGGCTCTGAATCAGGCCCTTAGTCCAATGCAGATGCACTTTGTAATTGCAGATCTGAGTCAGATGCAGATGCACTTTGTAAGCACAGATTACTGAAGGTAAGTCAGAAAATGGAACAGAACAGGAAACAAATGCAGCCAGTAGCCAAGAGACCGTTCTCAGGGAGAAGTGTTGTTCTGACAATGAGCTGGACACATGAAGTGGTTTAAATCCGGTGCTCCCAGTGCCTATTGGCCGAGCAGGTGGTGTGAGTGCAGCTACTTGATCCTGGTTGGCAGATGTTGGCAGATGTAGTCATGTAGGAAAATCCAATATAGCCACACCCATGCTCCGCTGCAGCGGAAACTAACAGGAGGGTAAACGCCAGGCACACATACATCAGAGCCAACGCAGGTCTCAGGAATGCCAGAAGTGGCCTTGAAGGGTACAGATGGCAGTGATGTGACATCGCCGGACCCAGTAACTCGGGCTAAGACCCCGATGTGTTACAGTATGTATGTGTGTATTAGGGAAGTTAGACTGTTAACTCGAATGGTTAACTGAAGCATACTTGCCTACTTTTGAAAAAGCATTTCAGGGAGATTGTGAAAGCAACACCTATGAGCGTGGCAGTAAAGTGGGCGTGTACTGTTACATCTGAGAGGCGTGTCATAAAATTGATTTACATTCACATGTAAATGAGCCCCAAAGCAGTTAGTAAGATCTACTTGTTGATAAAAAAAATGATACTCTTCAGAAAATACATGTAACCATAGGGATCATTGTGCCTTATAACCAATGCAAGGAAATTATACTAATGATCCCATCTGAATGTATATATCTCTGTTTTTCTTTTATATAAGTGTCATAATGAGGGTAAGGTGAAATGAGGGAGATTGGTACTCTCTTCGGGGAGACAGGGAGATTGCTGCTATTTCAAGGAGTCTCCTTGACAATGAGGGAGAGTTGGCAGGTATGGACTGAGTGAATGGCCTATAACAGCACTTGAGTATGCCCAATATGGCTGCCTCACCCTCTACAAAATATATAAATTGCTTTGTGTCTTTTTAGGAGAAAGATGTTATACTAATAAACAGTTGTTATTATTATTATTATTATTATTATTATTATTATTATTATTATTATTATTATTATTATTATTATGCATTTAAGTTCCTTAGGACACAGATAATTGGTATTTTAACAAAATAATTGCTGCAACAATATTAGCTAAATATCACAACTCACTCTGACAATCCATCTTGATTTTGCTGTGTCTTGTTCACTTTTCACATTGTTCCTTTTCTCAAGCTTTACCCAGAGATATAAGTAAATAATGAGCATTGTGTAAAGGTGAATTGCTGTATAGATTTAGTGGCCTTCAGTATTATAGGGTAATGGCAAAACATCTAGTGATTGTGTCCCATAGCAAAGCCTACTTGAAACTCTGCTGCAAGATATTTATTTAGTTTGCCAAAGGCATAAAAGTCCTAGTGTTGTCTATGAGAATATAAACAATGCATTATTGAAGTCTAAACGTAGTTTGGACCTGCTTTGTGGAACTATCTAAATCCAGTACGGCAGTGATCAAGGGAGACACCTGAAGGTATTACTGTCACATTACATATGTATGTATTTTTTCAGATACCTACTTCAATAACAGGATTAAAGATTCTTAGGATATTAAAGTCAGATAGAAAAAGGTGTATGAGAAAGAGCACAACAAGGAAAAACTTAATAACTGTACTACTAAAAAGAATGATGCTATACTTTCCTTTCAGTTTTAGCTTTTATTTTTTTTAAATTAGATCACATTACTTGACTTGCAGAGTGCGGGTACAGCAGTTTCCAAAGGCCATGTCATTTAGAGAATGCTGGGGATTTATGACAGCATGCTTCTAGTAAAGGACATGTGTAAATCTGTCCTAACAATACAGGGTGCAAAATACATTATGGGAGATATTTAAACTAGGGGTGAGCGGGTTCGGTTTTCTGAAATCCGAACCCCCCCGAGCCCCCCCGATCCGAGTCCGATCCGAATCAGACTCGACTTTTCCCGCCTGACTCGGATCTGAAATCGAGGCAAAACGTCATCATCCCGCCTTCCGAGTCTCGCGGGTTTTGGATCCTATATAAGGTACCCACGTCGGCGCCATTTTCTCACTCGGCTGTGGACAGTGAAGAGGGAGGGTGGGAGTTAGGGCTGTGTAGTGTAGTGTAGTGTAGTGCTGCTGTTGTCCACTACTTCAAAGTCCATAGGGGCTGGCTGTGTTGTGCTGTGCTGCTGTTGTTAATAGGGGCTGTGTCCACTACTTCAAAGTCCATAGGGGCTGGCTGGACTGTGTTGTGCAGTCAGTTCTCCATAGGGGCTGTGTCCACTCCAAAGTCCTGTGCAGTGTCCCAGTCCTAAAGAGGTGCTGTAGTGTTGTCCAGGGGGTGCTCTGTCCATCAGGGGTGCTCCCCCCAAGTGCTAAAAAAATAATATATTTTCTGTGTTTGTGAATTGTGTGCGCAGTAGCCGCACGTGCATCAACAAAGTAGTGCCAAGCGTGCGCCTGTGTCATAAGTAAAGGGCCGGCTGGCTTGACCGTTAAAGGGTGCTGTAACCCCCGAAAGTACACTCCAGTCCAAACCAAAAACAATTATTTTCTGTGTTTGTGAATTGTGTGCGCAGTAGCCGCATGTGCATCAACAAAGTAGTGCCAAGCGTGCGCCTGTGTCATAAGTAAAGGGCCAGCTGGCTTGACCGTTAAAGGGTGCTGTAACCCCCAAAGTACACTCCAGTCCAAACCAAAAAAAAAATTATTTTCTGTGTTTGTGAATTGTGTGCGCAGTAGCCGCATGTGCATCAACAAAGTAGTGCCAAGCGTGCGCCTGTGTCATAAGTAAAGGGCCGGCTGGCTTGACCATTAAAGGGTGCTGTAACCCCCAAAGTACACTCCAGTCCAAACCGAAAAAAAATTATTTTCTGTGTTTGTGAATTGTGTGCGCAGTAGCCGCACGTGCATCAACAAAGTAGTGCCAAGTGTGCGCCTGTGTCATAAGTAAAGGGCCGGCTGGCTTGACCGTTAAAGGGTGCTGTAACCCCCGAAAGTACACTCCAGTCCAAACCAAAAAAAAAATTATTTTCTGTGTTTGTGAATTGTGTGCGCAGTAGCCGCACGTGCATCAACAAAGTAGTGCCAAGTGTGCGCCTGTGTCATAAGTAAAGGGCCGGCTGGCTTGACCGTTAAGGGTGCTGTAACCCCCGAAAGTACACTCCAGTCCAAACCAAAAAAAAAAATATTTTCTGTGTTTGTGAATTGTGTGCGCAGTAGCCGCACGTGCATCAACAAAGTAGTGCCAAGCGTGCGCCTGTGTCATAAGTAAAGGGCCGGCTGGCTTGACCGTTAAGGGTGCTGTAACCCCCGAAAGTACACTCCAGTCCAAACCAAAAAAAAAAATATTTTCTGTGTTTGTGAATTGTGTGCGCAGTAGCCGCACGTGCATCAACAAAGTAGTGCCAAGCGTGCGCCTGTGTCATAAGTAAAGGGCCGGCTGGCTTGACCGTTAAAGGGTGCTGTAACCCCCAAAGTACACTCCAGTCCAAACCAAAAAAAAAATTATTTTCTGTGTTTGTGAATTGTGTGCGCAGTAGCCGCATGTGCATCAACAAAGTAGTGCCAAGCGTGCGCCTGTGTCATAAGTAAAGGGCCAGCTGGCTTGACCGTTAAAGGGTGCTGTAACCCCCAAAGTACACTCCAGTCCAAACCAAAAAAAAATTTATTTTCTGTGTTTGTGAATTGTGTGCGCAGTAGCCGCACGTGCATCAACAAAGTAGTGCCAAGCGTGCGCCTGTGTCATAAGTAAAGGGCCGGCTGGCTTGACCGTTAAAGGGTGCTGTAACCCCCGAAAGTACACTCCAGTCCAAACCAAAAAAAAAATTATTTTCTGTGTTTGTGAATTGTGTGCGCAGTAGCCGCACGTGCATCAACAAAGTAGTGCCAAGCGTGCGCCTGTGTCATAAGTAAAGGGCTGGCTGGCTTGACCGTTAAAGGGTGCTGTAACCCCCAAAGTACACTCCAGTCCAAACCGAAAAAAAATTATTTTCTGTGTTTGTGAATTGTGTGCGCAGTAGCCGCACGTGCATCAACAAAGTAGTGCCAAGTGTGCGCCTGTGTCATAAGTAAAGGGCCGGCTGGCTTGACCGTTAAAGGGTGCTGTAACCCCCGAAAGTACACTCCAGTCCAAACCAAAAAAAAAATTATTTTCTGTGTTTGTGAATTGTGTGCGCAGTAGCCGCACGTGCATCAACAAAGTAGTGCCAAGTGTGCGCCTGTGTCATAAGTAAAGGGCCGGCTGGCTTGACCATTAAAGGGTGCTGTAACCCCCGAAAGTACACTCCAGTCCAAACCAAAAAAAAAATTATTTTCTGTGTTTGTGAATTGTGTGCGCAGTAGCCGCACGTGCATCAACAAAGTAGTGCCAAGCGTGCGCCTGTGTTATAAGTAAAGGGCCGGCTGGCTTGACCGTTAAAGGGTTCTGTAACCCCCAAAGTACACTCCAAACCAAAAAAATATATATTTTCTGTGTTTGTGACTTGTGTGCACTGTGGCTGCACGTGCATCAACAAAGGAGCAGCGCCAAGCGTGCGCCTGTGTCCCATAAGTAAAGAGCCGGCTGGCTCATTTCTTAAAGGGTGGTGTAACCCACAAAGTGCACTACTCTCCAGCAAAAATAAAAAAATATTTTCTGTGTTTGTGTGCGCTTTAGCCGCACGTATATATATCAATATAACATAAATGGAGGACCAAACTTTCTCTGATAAAAATAAAATAGGGAAAGATCAAGAACCACTTCCTACTAGTGCTGTTGCTGCTGCTGGGAGTTGTTCATCATCCCAGAGAGGAAGTAGGAACATCACTACTTTTACTAAACAATTGACCCTCCAACAGTCCCTAGCGATGAGGATGAAGTACGACAGCAGTCATCCTGAAGCAAAACGTATAACTGAGGCCTTGACTGCTATGTTGGTGTTAGACGTGCGTCCGGTATCCGACATTAGTGCAGTGGGATTTAGACAATTGATGGAGGTAGTGTGTCCTCGGTTCCAAATCCCGTCTAGATTCCACCTGCATCCTCAAAGCAGCAGCGACAAGCATGCGTCTGTCTGTTAAAGGGTGGTGACACCCTCAAAGTGTGCTACACAAACAATTAAAATATTGTTCTTTTTTTTTCTGTCTTTGTGAAATGTGTGGGCTGTAGCCGCACCTGCATCCTTAAAGCAGCAGCGACAAGCGTGCGTCTGTCTGTTAAAGGGTGGTGACACCCTCAAAGTGTGCTACACAAACAATTAAAATATTGTTCTTTTTTTTTCGGTCTTTGTGAAATGTGTGGGCTGTAGTCGCACCTGCATCCTTAAAGCAGCAGCGACAAGCGTGCGTCTGTCTGTTAAAGGGTGGTGACACCCTCAAAGTGTGCTACACAAAGAATAAAAATATTCTTCTTCTTTTTTCTGTCTTTGTGAATTGTGTGGGCTGTAGCCGCACTTGCATCCTCAAAGCAGCAGCGACAAGCGTGCGTCTGTCTGTTAGAGGGTGGTGTAACCCTCAAAGTGTGCTCCACAAACAATAAAAATATTCTTTTTTTTTTTCTGTCTTTGTGAATTGTGTGGGCTGTAGCCGCACTTGAATCCTCAAAGCAGCAGCGACAAGCGTGCGTCTGTCTGTTAAAGGATTACATCGGTGACGGCATCCAAGTAGGCATGTCAGACAGTCCGTACCTGTACTGGCAGGAAAAAGAAGCAATTTGGAGGTCCCTGTACAAACTGGCTCTATTTTACCTGAGTTGCCCCCCCTCCAGTGTGTACTCCGAAAGAGTGTTTAGTGCAGCCGGGAACCTTGTTAGCGAAAGGCGTAGGAGGTTGCTTCCACAAAATGTGGAGAAGATGATGTTCATAAAATGAATGATCAACTCTTCCAGGGAGACCAGCCTCCAGAACGTACAGAGGGACCTGTGGTTCCAGCAGGGACGAATTAATACTCTGTGAGGATGAGGATGTACATAACACTGAAGAGGGTGAGGAATCTGTGGATGAGGAGGATGAGGACGACTTCTTGCCTCCGTAGAGCCAGTTTGTGCAGGGACAGATTAATTGCCAGCTTGTTTTCTGGGGGCCCAAACGAACCAATCATTTCAGCCACAGTTGTGTGGCAGACCCTGGCGCTGAAATGATTGGTTTGTTAAAATGTGCATGTCCTGTTTATACAACATAAGGGTGGGTGGGAGGGCCCAAGGACAATTCCATCTTGCACCTCTTTTTTTTCTTTGCATTATGTACAGTTTGGGGCCTAGTTTTTCAATGCCATCCTGTCTGCCACTGCAGTTTCACGCCTAGATGGGTCACGTGTTTGTGCCGCCCACTCGTGTCGCTTAGCATAGTCATCCAGCTACCTCGGTGCAACCTTTTGGACATAAAAACACTATTGTGAGGTGTGAGGTATTCAGAATAGACTGGAAATGAGTGGAAATTAAGGTTATTGAGGTTAATAATAGCATAGGAGCAGAAAAACCTACAAATTCTGTGATTTTAGCTGTTTTTATGCTTTTTTTCAAAAAAATACAGATCCAAAACACAAAACCCAGAACCCAAAACACGGAAGGGTGGTTTTGGCAAAACCAATCCAGATCCAAAACACGAAGAAAGATCCAGATCCAAAACCAAAACACAAAACACGAAAAGTGGCCGGTGCACACCCCTAATTTAAACATGCAACGTCAAAAAAATAATCAAGCTCTATATTAATTATTTGTGCCAACACCATTTTTCCCAAGCAGAAGAACACAGCTATGAGACGGTATCAGGATGGTAGATAGACAGTGACTAGATATAGTCAATCATTAGACACCACAAGGCAGACAGTGAACAGGTTGACAGGGTTAAAAGGAAAGGTAGAAAGGTAAATGGTCGACAGTGCATAAGGCCGTCATGGTCAAAAAGTTGACATGCTGATGGCCGACACAAAAAAAGGTTGTCACATGGTTTTTCAAGATTGTTAGAGATAGGATTAGAGTTAGGTTTAGCAATAGGCACGGAGGCTGGTTAGGCTGCAGAAGGGGACGTTTAGGGTTAGGTGCTAGGAGGAGGCTTAGGTACCAGGGAGAAAGTTAGGGTTAGGCACTAGGGGAAGGCTTAGGTACCAGGGCGAAGGTTAGGGTTAGGCAGTAGGGGGAGGATTAGGTGCCAGGGGGAAGGTTAGGGTTAGGTATGGAGGCTTAGGTATCAGAGGGAAGGTTTGGGTTACTCAATAGGGGGAGGGTTAGGATTATGGTTAAAATAACAAAAAAAAAGTGTTGTCCATTTGCATGTCGACCTCTTGGCCCTGTAGACCATTAACCTGTCCAAATTTTAACCCTGTCAACCTATTGTCCCTGTCGACCTACCTTCTTGTATCTATCTATATATTGTCTATCAATCCACACCCCTATGAGACACAGATTAAAGTAACTTTTAATAAAAGTATTTTTTAAAATTGTGATAACTTTTTCAGAGGTCTTTATATCATAAGACTACAATTTGAAAAAATAAAAAGCTACCTGTCAAATATATAAAGCTTAAGGTGATTAAAATGCATTTTGTCCTCTACCGTGAAGGCGAGCATTTTGTGAGCTTACCTAATAAGAATGGAGTCTATAATCTTTATAGTCTTTATGTCTCAGTAATATCAGCAGTTCATAAATTAATATGTTGTAATTACTAAACATTGGTTCAGCTGGGACAATGACTGTCTCCATTATGTGAAGGCAGCAGGTATATTTTAACTTACCTTATTTAATATTTGCCATTCTACATGTTTCACAGTTTTTTAGGTTGATTTAACTTTTTAAAAACGCATTATCCATTAATACTTGTGTTTGTGTTAGCAGCATTTCAGTAAATGGACAATATATGGTTACATACATTATAATGAGTATTCTAATTTTTTCAGCAGTACAATTAAATAGGTGCCCATGAAGCATTTTTCCTGTAATTTCTATCTGCGGAATGACCTGTAGATAGATATTTTTCTAACGTATTGACTTAATTTTATTCTTGCAATGTTGATTTATAAGTGCCCCCCGGGAGTTAGGCTGTAGGGCATTATATGATGAGCTATTCATATGAAAACAAAACAACACACTTTGGGGCATATCCTTTCCAGCTTTGAAAATTTCATTCAGTATTTCATCTATTTTACACTGACCCTGACAACCTTCAGTGCAGTCTCTCAGATCTTGCCAAAGAAAAAAAAGTGGTTTAAAAAAAGACTGTGCAACACATTCCTCTCCTGCCTGAGAGGAGAGCCAATAAGCATCTTGTACATCAGTATAGAACTATGCTAGATGCCAATAAGTAGATTGATCCTTATGCCATACACTCAATGGGTGACACATTTTAATTGCTATGAAAGGCTGTAAAGTGTGATTTCTATGTCTTTCCAGGCAGCAAAGGAACTTGTTTTGTGTGTATAGAAAGGTAACTTGTTATGCTGTGAACAGGGGTGTATCTAGTGATACAAGCGCCCCTGGCAATGTAATGGACTGGCGCCCCCCCTATGCAGTGCCCCCAATAGTAATCCCCAGTATTAATCCCCCCTATGCTGCATTGCCCCCAGTAGTAGCCCTCCCTATACAGTCCCCCCAGTAGTAGTCCTCCCCATACAGTGCCCCCCAGTAGTAGACCCCAGTAGTAGTCCCCCCCTATACAGTGCCCCCAGTAGAAGTCCCCCCTATAGAGTTCCCCCAGTAGTGGCCACCCCCTAAATTGCCCCCAGTGTTGGCCACCCCTATACAGTGCCCCCAGTAATGGCCACTCCTATACAGTGCCCCCCAGTAGCGGGCACCCCCCCATAAAGTGCCCCCAGTAGCAGCCACCCCCTATTTCAGTGCCCCCCCCTGTAGTGCCAGGCTTACACACACAAACACACGCACAAAGAACAAAAAAAAATTCAACTTACCTGATCCCTGCTCCTGACGCGACCGCCGCTGTCCGTTCTGAGTCCTGGACGCTCTTCTCCTGGATGGGAGAGACGTCATGACGTATGACGTCTCTTCCATCACATGCTGCGGGGGGAGCCGGCACACGGAGCTCATTAGTGAGCTCCAGCCGGCTCCCGCCATGGATGACGCAGCAGCAAATGAGAGTCTGTCTGACTCTCATTAGCTGGCTGCTATTACAAACACACAGCTGCCCCAGGCGGATGTGTGTTTGTAAACTGTGTAGGGCAGACTGCTATCACTGCGGTCTGCCCTACACTTGTGGGGCCGGGGGCGTATCTACCCCTTGGCTACTGGTGGTACTGCCAGGCGGCGCCCCCCCTTTGGTCGGCGCCCCTGGCGAGTGCCATTCTGGCCAATGGGTAGATACGCCCCTGGCTGTGAATTGAAATAGAAAACACCAGTTATTAGTGGCCAGGGCCGGCCCAAGCCTAATATTTTTGGTAAACGAAGAGACATTCTGGCACCCCCTGTAATAGTGCCCCCTGTAATAGTGCCCCTTGTATAAGTGCCCCCTATAGTAATGCTCCTGTAATAATGCCCCAAGTAGTTAGCCCCCAGTAGTAGTGCCCCTGTAAAATTGCCCCAGTAGTAATGTCCCCCTGTAATAGTGCCCCTTGTAAAAGTGCCCCCTATAGTAATGCTCCTGTAATAATGCCCCAAGTAGTTAGCCCACCAGTAGTAGTGCCCCTGTAAAAGTGCCCCTGTAGTTAGCCCCCCTGTAAGAGTGCCCCCAGTACTAAGCCCCCCGTAAGAGTGCCCCCAGTGCTAAGCCCCCTGTAAGAGTGCCCCCAGTGCTAAGCCCCCTGTAAAAGTGCCCCCAGTACTAAGCCCCCTGTAATAGTGCCCCCAGTACTAAGCCCCCGTAAGAGTGCCACACAAAAACCCCCCAGAATACTTACCTTAAGCACTGATCCTACGTCCGCTGCCGTCCGCCGCTCCTCAGAACTATGGGAGAGACGTCATGACCTCTCTCCCATAGTACCCATTGGGGGAGCCGGAAGCCAGAGCTCAGGAGTGAGCTCCGGCTGCCGCTGCGGGGAGCGGGGCGCCTGGTGGTAAAATCTCAGCGGGCGCCAGGCTATTGGAGCCTCCCTGCGGTGGCCGGGGGAAGGGGGAGAAAAGAGTGTGGCGGCTGGGCTTGCAGCGGGACGGAGCGCCCTCTGCTAGCTGGCGCCATACGCACATGCGTAGTTGGCAAAACGGGCCGGCCGGCCCTGTTAGTGGCTAAAGGGGCCTATCCATTACACGATTTTTTAATGATCCGATCAAAACCAGGAGATTTTGGTCGGATAGTTAAAAAAATCGTCTAATAGATAGGCTGCAAAGGTCTTGCGCCGCGCACTCCTGCGAATGACAAAATAAATATTTTGCCGTTCGAACACGCTGGTCAATTTCTGCATATTACTGAACGACTTTAGAAAAGTCGTTCAGTGGATATGTAATGAACGACCAATGGCGAACGACTTTTTTTAATGAACATTCACTTCATTCATTAAAAATATCCACTCCCTTGTCTCTTCAGCGACAATCCTTGGCCCTTGGTCTTTAAATATATAATTCACGAAGTCTTTCATGTTTGTGAAAAATTTTTTGCATGAAAGACTTTTTGTTGGCAGGAAAAGTCTTTGGTCTTTCACAAAAAAAGTCTTCTAATGGATAGGCCCCTTAAGAGAAGATACAGAATTGGAATTGGTTGAGGAAATGTAAAATAATATTAGTTTGGATAAACTCTGGAACAATAGGTACAAACAGATGTCTTTGTATAACTAGTAACATTCTTCAGAATACCATCAGTTTATTAATCCCAGTTCAGTTGATATTTAAGATTTTGATTATACAATACATTGGCACTGTTTCCAAACTCTGACCTTGATGCCATACTAAGGGCCCTATTTAACTACGAGACATAACCCCTTTAGTGGTAAACTAAGATTACCAGTGTATGTCACTGTATCACTTCCGCCATCTATAGATCACTAGAGCGATACAGTCCCCATTGCCTGCAATAGGGACCCAGGAACAGCTTTTCAGGCTTCAGCAAAGCCTTCCAGTCACTGCCAGGTCCCCACCAGGTGAAGGTGTCATGTGGATGTGCAGACTGGCCTTTGTGCATGACACAACAGCCCGGGCCAGCATGAGCGGAGGATGCCACCAAGGAAGGGGACATCTCTGGAGGGGTAGGTAATGTTATAAGCCAGTGGCATATTTGTTAGCATCACTGAGATACTAAACAAAATATGTTACTGGTAATAAAATTAGTTGCTAAATGGGGTCCTAAGTGAAGGAATTAAATAAAGTTCTGAGATGTTTACATTGTGGTCAGTTTTGGCTACAAGGAAGGGGTTGGCTGAGGAGTGCTGTTTTTATGGCTAGGGAAAAAAGTCTGCAGTGTCGCCCTGAGAACTTACGGTCCCATTCATCAATTTTTCATTTAGTATCACTGTGATACAAATGAAAAAGCCACTAGTATATTTACCAAAACTTACCCCTCCAGCAAAGTCCTCCTCGTCTGCGAGGTCCTCTGCTGGGCTGCTGGCAATTTAACACTACCAGCGACTGAGGTCTTGTGTAATGTGCATGCACGATGGACCATCTGTGCATGTGCATGTCACGGGGACCCAGCGGTGTCTGGAAGGCTTTGCTGAAGCTGGAAAGGCAGTGCAGGGTCCCATTGCCATCAATGGGGACCGCATTGCGATGGCGAGAACGATGCTGGGACAAACAGTGGTAATCTTAGATTACTTCTGTTTGTTAAATACAAAAAGGATGTCATAACCCCTGTAGCTAGCACTAAAGGGGGTATGTGTCATTGATAAATGGGGGCAATAATGCTTTTAACTATTTCAGAATTTGATTGCTATTATAAACTAGCAAAGGGACCTGGTATATGCTGGGTCACCTCGGATGACCCACGGCTCCGCCCCAACCCAAATCTGTCCTAGTCTCTGTGCCCTCTGCTGTGTCCTGCTCCGCACTCTGTCCTGCCCCACTTCCCTCTGACCACTATTCTGTCCTGTCTGGCCCCCAGCTTTGTCCCACTCCTTCACTGCTGTATATACTTACCTCTTCCTAGCACAGATGCTGCAGAGTGGTCCTCCTGCTAAGGTGGGAGCAGTTGGGGTGACGACAGCGCATGCATGTTGGAGACACGACAGACCTTTGGACAGAGTTTCCCAAATTCTGCCATTACAGTCAAGGTTTTAAGGATATTTATGCTTGAGTCCAGATGGTTAAATATAACTGACTGAGGTACTAATTAAGTCACCTGTGGTCACTTGTCACCTGTGGTCAAACATGGAAATCCTTAAAACCTGTCCTGTAATGGCGGAGTTTGGGAGATTCTGCCTGAGATTATTATACAAATATCTAGCAAGTAGCTCAGAATATATGAAAATTAAAAATATTTATTTTATTATGTTTCCATTAATATAATATGTTTACTTTTTTGGTACAAACAGCTTTAAAGTTATTTATTATAGGAAAACTTAAGGGTGTTCTCCCTATCTATCAAAGCATTATGGCTGTTGTAAGTTACTACTCGCTCTTGCCAGGAATAACATTTGACAGGTCTGTCTGGTGAAGGTTATTAAAAAAATATTTTATTTTCCTGAGCGTAAGACCCCAAGTGGGTGTGGTATATTTTGTCGACGTTCATTATGTTGACATGAGAATGTCAACATGATTGTAATGTCGACATTGAGCTTGTCGCCACTGTTGAAATGCCGACACTGTGCTTTTTGTCTATCTCTATACCAAACGCTAACCCTAACGGAAATGTCCTCATTATAAAAATATTGACGTTTCCAGTGTCGACATTCTTTAAAAGTCGACATTTTGCTGGTGTCGACATTTCAACCATGTCAACATGATCAGTCGACCTTCTTCTGGTGACATTGTGAACATCGGCATTGTCACTGGAGACATTCTGAATGCATACTTCCGAATCCAGATTTCCAGTTCCTCTGTGCAAATGTGAATCGGAAAGCTGGGTCAATCATTGTGCATGCGCTTCAATAATGATCTGGTGAATCAAAGTGCAGCCTTACAGCTGCCAGTCACTATTGCAGAAAGTTGAGTAAAACTCAACTGCCCCAGCAATATGTTATTGGCAAATTGTGGTGACACAAGATTTTCCATCACTGTGATAAGCGGCAATAGTACACTTGTATTATTGCCGCAGCATGCTGTATAGGCTCAAGGGGGTAAATTTACTAAGAATCATGTCTTTTCCGAGTTGAAACACTCACAGCATCACTGAAACACGGGAGACTTCTGACAGATGAAACACTCATATTTACCAAGATTCGTGTTTTGCTAAATCGTGTTTTTCTATGGTGTATGTGTTCGTGTTTCTCCCCGAGTTCCCTGTGTCTGACCGCAGCCAAACACACCCGAACATGCAGCCTGCACATATCAGTGAAATACGTGCAGGCTAAATGTGTAAAAAAATTAAATAAATTAGAGAAAACATTCCGTGGGGTTCTGTAAAATAAATTAGAGAAAACATTCACTGGGCTCTGTAGGCCGGTCCTGGTTTAAAAATACAGGAAAAAAATGCGTTAGATTCTATGTATTTTTAAAACCAGCACCAGGCTCAAACTAGTCGGAGTATAATGTCACAGCCAGGAGACAATTTCACAGGGTCCCCTGGCCAACGCATTAACACCCCAAACTAGTCAGCCCAGGCCTGGGATCCCAAGTGAGGTGGGGACACCCCCAATAAAGGGTCCTCCCTCACCTGAGCAGCCCAGGCCTGGGCTGAAGCCCGGGGCTCTTCCCTACAACTCTGGCCAGTGGGTGCAGGGGTAATAGTGATAATAATAAATGCATACTATTGTTTTTTACAGTTGGACTACTGGTGCCAGCGTGCCTGCCTTTTGGCACTTGTGGAACTACAAATGTCAGCAGGCGCCTGGCACCAGTACCCCCACAGTAAAAAAATTTTTTTAAATAAGACAGGACACACACACACACCATACAAAGTATAAGTTTATTACATACAAACAAACACATACTATACTTACCTTGTCCCCGGGTTATGGGTCCCCTTCTCCAGTAGAAATCCACGATTATCCCTACAGTACACCACTGCCTGCGTACACATGTTGTTATATCATACTTGCCTACTTTTGTAAAAGCATTTCAAGGATATTGTGAAAGCAACACCTATGAGCGCGGATGTAATGGTGCATACACACGATCAGATTTTTTCTTCAGATATGGACGATAACGATTTAAAAATCGTTCAGTCGTTCATATCTGATGAAAAATCGTTCATATCTGACATGCCTGAACGATGGACGATCAACGATGCGCGTTCCCGTTTGTCAGATAACGATATCTGACATCTGATGGGTTTGCAGTCAGACTTGGACGATTCCATTCATTTTAATGCAGGTAAAAATCGTTCAATCGTTCAAATCGTCCAAATCGTTCAAAACTTTGGTCAAATCGTCCAAATCGTTCAAATCGTTTAATCGTTCAGTCGTTCATCTGACAAATCTGACAAGTCTGACAAATCTGACCGTGTGTACGCTCCATAAGTCTACGTGTACTGCTACATCTGAGAGGTGTGTCATAAAATTGGCTTACATCCAAATGTAAATGAGCCACAAAGCAGTTAGTAACAGCTATTTGTTGATGAAAACACTGATTTTTTTTCAGAAAATGCATGTAGCCATAGGGATCATTATGGGGTATCGGTATCCTCTGCTGCTGAGGAGTTGTCAGCTGTATAATGGGGGGGGGGGTGTGTTAGTGACAGGCAGGGAGCGTTCATTATAGCGGCTCCGTGCCGGACCAGATGCTGGGACGCCGGAACGGACCAGCTCTGCTGCTAAGAAGCTGTGTCCAGGGGTTGTGTAGTGCCGTGTAGTGACAGCTTGTCACCGGGGGGGAGGGAGAGATTACTGCCGGCTCCCTCGGACAGCCAGCGCGTTCTGGCGTAATGAACGCTCCCTGCCTGCCACTGACACACCCCCCGGACGGGGACTCGCATTATACAGCTGACAGCTCCTCAGCAGCAGAGGTCACTGCAGGGAGCTGTCCCAGATCGGCGTTGCGGAATCTTGTCCGCTCCGGCTTTCACCTAATCCCATCATTATGCCGTATGACAGATGCAGGGAAATTATATTAATGATCCAATTTGAATGTATATATAGCTTTGTTTATATTTTTATATACGTTTCATAATGTTGTAAGGTGCAATCAGGGAGATTGCTAGACTGTTCAGGGAGATTATCATTTCAAGGCGTCTCATAGTTATATAAATTGGCAGAGCGTTATGCAGCGGGTGATGCTGTTCCTTTATGGTAGCATAAACTTATTTTGGAATAATAAGTTTATGTTGGTATTTTTTACATTATGCACTATATATATATATATATATATATATATATATATATATATATATATATATATATATATAAATCAGCGCTCGCGCGGCAGCTGCCGCAGAAGCACTAGCACTAGTCTGTGTGTGACTGACATCATGTTAGACGCATGGGAATGGGCGGGAGCTCCGTGCTCGGTGCGTTGTGTGTTGTATCTGGGGTTGCCATGGTTCCCCGGTACATACTGTACGCCGCTACAGAGAGGCAGTATGTGTATCGCAGGGTGAGAGACGGACAGGGGCACGGCTGCCGCTAAGGAAGACCTTCAGCCCAAAATCACGACGCCCGGACACTGTGACTGATCTGCGCCTGACATTGTGACTTTTATGCTGTAGTGGAAGACACAAAAGTTATAGGTCTGTTACATGTTTGTGTGACTGCAGTGCACAATTAGTTGTATTGACGCTGCTTTTATGTGTGTATACTGAATTGTGCACACAGGTTACCCAGCCTAACACTAAACAGGTTTATCACGGAAAGTCAAGTTTTCATGTGGTTACCTGGCAATGTGATTATAACTGTAACATTGTGCCATGTTTTTCAGAAGGATTGGGATCCATTTTCAAGGACTGGGTGCAACACATTGCTGTTTAAGGTCTGATAGGTTAACGGCGCCAAATCTGTTTTTGCAGGATTTAGGACTATCCCTATTTAACAGAGATCCCCCTGTCCTGGTGGGGTGTGGTATAATAGATTGACAATATTTAGATCAACATCAGATGGTCGATAGGTAATAGGTCGACGGGTTCAAATGGTCGACATGCACTTTTTAAAAATTTTTAACCCTAACCCTTCAGTTAGTGCCTTAACCTAACCCTAGCATAACCCTAACCATCCCCGCCGGCAGCCTAACCCTAACCCTCCTCCAAGTACCTAATCCTAACCTCTAACCTTAAATGTTTCAGAACGTTGTACTGGTCTTCGACTGTACGCAGTACTGACTGTGGCATGGTTCACTGGCCAGAGGGCAGGCCCAGGCGTACCACTGGGTATGCAGGCTGCTCTTGCATTTGGTTTGGAGATGGTCTACGGTGCTAATGGGGGAATAGCACACTGCACCTAAAAGGACATGAACTAACCCCCCGGGTGAAACTCAAAGCATCCTTAAGTGCCACCTTGTGCCATTATTGCAAAGAGTTGTCTACCCCTGTGCTAAAGCATTGTGATCACACTCAAATCAATGTTACCTCTCACCCTAAGCAACAATCTGCTTTAATGTTTCACACAAAATCAAAAAACAGTTGGAGTAGTTTCTCTAAATAACCAACAAATCCCTATTTAGCGCTATGAGCGTCAATCAAAAGAGCAATGTTTTATCATGTTAATATTCAAGAATAGTCCTAAAGATAATTTGCAGCTCCTAAAAAATTAGATACTGGTTCCCCAAATAGTTAATACTTAAACAAATATAAGGGAGCGCTGTTACAGTCTCAGTGCTGGTCTTTATCTCAAAGTTTATTGGTCTGATGTCAGCAGGAAAATGAAAAATTATGTAAATGCTAAAATATTACTTTACTAATGATTTAATAAGTGTTTAGTGATAAATACTTTTATATGATTGATACAGTTTCAATATTTATTAAGGTGCGTGTGATGGGTTGGGTACGGGATGCCGGCGCTCAGGGTCAGTGGTTAGAATCCCGACGCCAGCATTCTGACAGGGTTAGGATACTGACACCTGTTGGTAGGTATCCCAACGCTAACCCTACCTCCCCGCAGCCTAACCCTCCCTCTAGTGCCTAACCCCCCCCTAGTGCCTAACCTTTAGCCCTAATCCTAACCGTCCCCCTAACTCCAATGCTTACCATTAGGATGCCGATGGTCGTACTGCTGGCGTCGGGATTCTGACTGGTGTCGTTATTTTGGTGCTGGCATTCTGAGCGTCGGCATCCCGACCGCTGGGATCTCAACTGTATCCCCATTTGGCTAGGGCCTGAGAAGAAGCTTATTGTCTTCAACCTTCATTTCCTGCACTTCCAGGATGTCCACATTTAAACTGGTCAGTGATAGAACAATCTTTATCAGATTGTCCTAATGTTCCTACCAGAAGGAGAGGAGTTTCCTGTAGGAGACTGCTTGACTTGTGATGTGAGAGGGCTGCTGCATGTGACAGCGACAGTGTCATAATGTGAGTAGGGGAATGGAGGCAGCCTGAAAGCTAAATACTGGGAGTTAGATAGTGGTTGATACAGGGTACCCCAACAGCACAAAATAATGATGTGAAGATGCTATCAGACAAAATTGTGGTGTCAAATGTTCTCCTGTATAAACAACATTCATACATCCGACTTGTTATTAACTATTATCTGTGTTTTCTTTCAGAAAAAAATGAGTATTCTGCCAGCTATGCCAAGACAAGGCCGTCAGGGGTTCCCCAGCCATGTGCAGCCAAAATCAGTTCCTCAGTCTCCCAAAAAACCTGATGAAGTAAAACCCCGGTATGTTCCTTTTTCCATCTATTCAGTTTTTGTCAATAATATGTATTTGAGCTTGCACATGGAAATATTCCTGTTACAAAGATAATACTTTCAATGAAATGTAGTGGGTTTTACACATATGTCTAAAAAATTGTTTATTAATGATTACTGACTTTAGTACAAAATAAACTGTTGTAATGACCTTTTTACCATGTTCCCAAAGCAAGAGGCAGGCTCCATTTTCCTTTTTAGACTACTGGAAATCTGCTTCCTCTGTCGCCTTGCATGCTGGTGCTGCTGTCATCAAGATAAAACTGACAGCAAGAAATGTAGCAGACAGATTAATAAATGTGTAATCTTAGGCACAGAAACAGACAAATCTCAAGTGCACAGCTCCAAATTATTAATAATATATAAATGCAATAAAATGTTGCAATCAATAGAGGTTTTTAGCATAATCATGGCCAAGGTTATGGGCCCACCCACCATATCCAGGTAACCTCTTTCGGGTGGGTCCCTAACATACTAGGGTTCAAATCCAGAGCGCAGGACCCCCCAAAACTGGCCCAGCCAAGCCGCCCCAGGGCACCACCATAGTAAGAAAAGTGCAGTGTAAAGAGATAGTTAGGAGCAGCTGCAGCTGCATATAAAGAATGAAAATAAAAAAGTGAAGTACATATATATTAAACACACAGTGAAGGGTTAAAATGTGTTATAAAGGAAAAAGTGTTATAATGCGGTGCCCTGAGACAGATTAACCAACACAATCCAGGGGGACCCACACCCCAAAAATGAACCAAAGTTGCACTACAGTATATAACTTGTAGGACTTATCTAGAATTGTGCCTAATACAGTGTGCATATACATTACCATACTCCATGCTTTTAAACCAATAAGGAAGGGTGCTAGTCCAGAATGAGGGCGTCTCTTTTCCCTCAGAAGTGCAATAAAGCTCATTAAATGGAGCATATGGGAAAGATTTCTGGACTGCACAACCTGACTATATATATGATGGGAGGTGCTACCTGATGAGACTAATTGCAGGCACAGAAACAGACAAATCTCAGGTGCACAGCTCCAAATTATTAATAATATATATAAATGCAATAAAATTTTACAATCAATAGAGGTTTTTAGCATAATCATGGCCAAGGTTATGGGCCCACCCACCATATCCAGGTAACCTCTTTCGGGTGGGTCCCTAACATACTAGGGTTCAAATCCAGAGCGCAGGACCCCCCCAAAACTGGCCCAGCCAAGCCGCCCCAGGGCACCACCATAGTAAGAAAAGTGCAGTGTAAAGAGATAGTTAGGAGCAGCTGCAGCTGCATAGAAAGAATGAAAATATAAAAGTGAAGTACATATATATTAAACACACAGTGAAGGGTTAAAATGTGTTATAAAGGAAAAAGTGTTATAATGCGGTGCCCTGAGACAGATTAACCAACACAATCCAGGGGGACCCACACCCCAAAAATTAACCAAAGTTGCACTACAGTATATAGTGTTCATTCTAGCACCCTGCAGCTGTCACAACACATGCAGTTCCCCTTTCCTGCCTGGGGTGTCGCTCCTAGCACACTCAGCTGATGTAGCAAGCTGCTGAGATACAGACCAGTGTGTGCTAGAAGCACAAGAGCAGAGAGCGACACCCCTGGCAGGAAAGGGGAACTGCACGGGCTGTGACAGCTGCAGGTTGCTAGAATGAACACTAGTATATAACTTGTAGGACTTATCTAGAATTGTGCCTAATACAGTGTGCATATACATTACCATAATCCATGCTTTTAAACCAATAAGGAAGGGTGCTAGTCCAGAATGAGGGCGTCTCTTTTCCCTCAGTAGTGCAATAAAGCTCATTAAATGGAGCATATGGGAAAGATTTCTGGACTGCACAACCTGACTATATATATATGATGGGAGGTGCTACCTGATGAGACTAATTGCAGGCACAGAAACAGACAAATCTCAGGTGCACAGCTCCAAATTATTAATAATATATATAAATGCAATAACATTTTCATATTCAAATGTAGTTTTCCCTGATTTTCTCATCATAGTTTATTTAATTAACACCCACCCCCCAACTTATTAGACATCTCATTTCTATTTTATTTCTATTTTAATGTAAATAGTTTCTTTGTCGTTTCACCAATGAACACTGCTTAAAACAATTACATACTGCTACTTGTTCCTGTAGCCATTCTTCAATTACAATTTGTCTTTTCACAATTCATTATCAGTCCTCATTACTCATCTAAACTTCTCCCTTAACCTACAGTTGTTTCTTATATTACCCCCTTCAAAATCATGCATTAGTTTGAAGTTTGTACTTTAAACCTCATATTTCCAAATGCTTAAGTTTATGATTCAACACTCCATTTGTCCCAACATTCACAGTTCCATCATGTAAGTCATGCATTTATTTATTTGTTTTTACATTAGACATATATCACTCTGTCTGTAACATTTTCATACTCTTTTTATCCAATTTTCAAATTGATTAATATAAATCTATAAAACCCCTTTCACACCAAAATCCTAGGTGCTACCCGGGATACTGAACATAGTTTCAACCAGTATTACATCTCTTCATATTACTTTATACCCCTTTCAGACAGAGGTTTGGACGCGGGATATTGCCGGGGCAAGCCGGGTCAACACTGGTCCTTTCTCTGTGTGAAATGGTCTACCCGAGTCCAAAGTCTTGGGTACTTGACCCTGGTCGATACCAGGGTTATTCCTTAAACTGACCCGAGTAGCCTGTTGTGTGAAAGGTTTGACCCTGGTCATTTGACCCAGGTCATGTCTAAAATGAGCTGATTGGCGGCTGTGGAGCGCTTTTCATGACCTCATCTTTGTGTGCCAAAAAAAAGTAAATTTCTTATGACACACACTGTTTTGCAGGACTGACACACTTTCCGTGTGAAAGGGGTCCACCCGGGAGTAACCCGGGACCAAGGTGCAGTGTGAAAGGGGTATAGTAGTTGTGACCCAGGTTTAACCCAACCCTGGTAAAAGCAGGGTCGATGCCCAGGCTTCTCTGCACCTCTGACCCGTATCCCAGGTCGACCCCTCTAACACAGGACCTTGGTCTGCCCTGCCAAATGTGTTAGTCAATAGAAGTGGACGTCCTCTGCAATAGCCCAGGTTATCCACTCTATGTAAAAGGGGTATAAGTAACTGTGCACTCTTGAGATATATACCACATTAATATATATATATATATATATATATATATATATCCATTGTAATCTGACATCTTGTGAGTCAGTTTGAACACCGCTAGGCTTCTCATGACAAGGCAATCAAGGCAACGTGAATTATCGAAGTTCAAACGGGGCATGATAGTGGGTGCCCTATGGAACAAACATTCCATTTCCGAAGTTGTGCAGTTATTCAACATTCCTTAATTTACGGTGTCACATGTGTACCAGGAATACCTCACGGAAGCCATTACCACTCAACCACGGGTGCTTAATGATCGTGACCAGCAGTGTATGTCCATAATTTTCCGTGGTAATAGACAAGCAACACTGGCTCAAATCTGCTGGTCCGCCTGAACAAGTTATTGACCGGTAACCGCTACATAATGCTAGACTATATTTGCAACCCTATATGGACTTCATGTACCTCCAGATCGATAGAATATCCCAGCAGGACAATGCTCCGTGTCATCTGTCTCAAGTTGTCCAGAAGTGGTTCGAGGAGCATTCTAGAGAGTTCAGACGAGTGGTGTGGGGACCATGTTCGCTAGACAAAAACCTAATCGAGCATTTAAGGGACATGGTGGAGAGGTCCATTCGCAGCCAAGATCCTGCACCTACAAATTAGGAGCTGTGGAAAGCTATCCAGACGACATGGGTCAACATCTCTCCAGAGGTCTTCCATCCATTTGTGATATCAATGCCACATTGAGTTGCTGCACTTCGCCGGGCTAGGCTAGAGGGGGTCCTACACAATACTAGGCATCTGTCATGACTTTTGGCACTTCAATGTATAGTAATTCAACGCCTTTACTGCACATGCTTGGGAAACAAGTCTGCGCAAACGTAGGCGATACAGAGCCGTACACATTTCAGTTACATCTGCACTTGCAGCTGAAGAGGCGTAACTGAGCTGTAATGTGGCATTCTAGCAGGCAAAGTACAGTAAGGTCATGTCAACTTAGCTTTGTGATATGTAGAGTGGGATGAAGACCTACATGCGTATGCTTCTGGACGTATCTTTTGCAACAAGTATAAGCTAGTACATGTGCGCCCTGATCCTGTTTGTGTTTATCAAACTAGGCATTCATATAGAGGCGGACCCTTGCAACATGCATACAACTGTGTATACGGGTAAATATAAGCATTTAGTTCCATACACACAATGCAGGACCAATTCCGTCTGACTTACATGCAACTCTGCATCAGGCCCTGTATCTTTACATTCTTATAGCCTGTAACACTAAATTACATTTGAATAAAAAAAAAAAAATCTTAGTAACTAACACAACTGACAGAAAACCCCTAATATATCTTCTTTCCAAAACCTGTCATTTTGTGTCTGGGACGGATTGGGACCTTAAAGTGGCCCTATGCCCTACTTATTAGGTACTGGTATGCAGAGTGGGATGAAGACCTAAATATGTATGTTTCTGAACGTATCTTTCAATCAATTAATTTACCTGTTTTCTCCAGGCCTTCATTCAATTATGTACACCAGTTCCTTAACGCATTCATTTGATCCACACACTCATGTTACAGCCATCTGACTATTTCATTTGCATACTTGTTTCTCCAAGCCATTCCTTAAATGTGTACACCAGTATATCTGGGATGCGGTCATGAAGTCAACTTTTAGGGGTCAATCCAATTAAAAGCGATGCACTCACAGGAGCGAGTTATCGCGACAGCAGTCTGAACTCGCTCAAAACTGTGGGCATCCCCATAGGGCTGCATACAAAATTAAGTGAGCTCAGCCTGAAAGAGGGCCGTGAGGGGTGCGAGATGCGGGGCCGTTCCCGGCGTTTTAATGCTGTGGCAATGGCAAAACTTCACCCAATTCACACCCCTTGCTGCTAATTGGATTGCTCCCTTATAATGTTGACAACAGAATATTAACAGTTATGATGTTGATGTGGTTAAAATGTTGACATCATAAGTGTTGACCACCTGCAAAATGTCAACAGGTGAAATGTCAACATTGGCAAGATGTCGACCTTTGCATTAGTGTTAACGTTGGGGATAAAACCTCATTAAAAACAGCGTAGACATGGTCATTGTCGACATTATGAGCATGTGCACATTATCATGTCGACATAATGAATGGAGACATACTATATTAAACCCATTTTTTCCAGTACTTAATTCGTTCATATACCCATCTCACCAGTCTATTATTTTAGTCATATACTCATCTCACCAGTCTATTATTTTAGTCATATACTCATCTCATCAGTCTGTTATTTTAGTCATATACCCATCTCATCAGTCTGTTATTTTAGTCATATACTCATCTCACCAGTCTATTATTTTAGTCATATACCCATCTCATCAGTCTATTATTTTAGTCATATACTCATCTCACCAGTCTATTATTTTAGTCATATACCCATCTCATCAGTCTGTTATTTTAGTCATATACCCATCTCATCAGTCTGTTATTTTAGTCATATACCCATCTCACCAGTCTGTTATTTTAGTCATATACCCATCTCATCAGTCTGTTATTTTAGTCATATACCCATCTCATCAGTCTATTATTTTAGTCATATACCCATCTCATCAGTCTATTATTTTAGTCATATACTCATCTCATCAGTCTGTTATATTAGTCATATACTCATCTCATCAGTCTGTTATTTTAGTCATATACTCATCTCACCAGTCTATTATTTTAGTCATATACCCATCTCATCAGTCTATTATTTTAGTCATATACTCATCTCACCAGTCTATTATTTTAGTCATATACCCATCTCACCAGTCTATTATTTTAGTCATATACCCATCTCACCAGTCTATTATTTTTGTCATATACCCATCTCATCAGTCTATTATTTTAGTCATATACTCATCTTATCAGTCTATTATTTTAGTCATATACTCATCTCATCAGTTTATTATTTTAGTCATATACCCATCTCGCCAGTCTATTATTTTAGTCATATACCCATCTCATCAGTCTATTATTTTAGTCATATACCCATCTCACCAGTCTATTATCCATATGCCATGCCCATCTCATCAGTCTATTATTTTAGCCATATAGCCTTCTCACCATGCAGTGGTTGCATAAGTATTCAACCACTGCAGGCTAGTACTTGGTAAAACCACTGATTGTTGCAGTAACAGCTTTAAGTCTGTTGGGATAAGCTTCTACCAGGTTTGCAAGTTTGGGAGTGATTTTGTCACATTCTTTATTGCAGATTTGCTCCAAGTTGGTCAGGTTGGTTGGATGATGCTTGTAGATAATTAAAATGTGTTTCCTACCCAGCACTGTGCAATTTTCCCCAATATACAACTGGTGATGAATTATATAAAGATAAATACAAAACCATATAGTGTAAATGTCCAATACAACATGCAATGCAGACATCCTTTATTTGTACAACCCCCCCCCCCCCAGAAACCATGGTGATTAAGATTCTTCTTCTTCCCAAGATGTAGATGTTGCAGCTGATATTAAGGTTAGCTACTTCACAAGCTCATCATAAATCCTCCATATAAGAAAATTCCTTACTTTCGCATATAGAAAAGATATAAACATAGTGCATAGTGCAATAAAGTTTATTACATTTAATAAATGACACTTGCAAACATAAAAAATATAAACAACATATCATAGGGTATTGGTCCCCGGATATATTGTGTTCCAGAAAAGGAGATTATGGTCGGTATCCAATTAGCAGTGACAAATTTTCAGACACAAAAATTATTACATTTTTTGGGGGGGGGGAATTTTTTTTTTTTGTGGTATCCAATTAACCCAGCAGATGCACATGTGTATTCTTTACTCACTGTCACATTTTAAAAGATCCACAGGTGGAGCTAATTAATTCACATGTGATTATGTGAGGAGACCTAGAAAACATGCACTGTGTGGGGTCCTGAGGACCGAGTTTGAGAACCTGTGTGTGTGTGTGTGTGTGTGTGTGTGTGTGTGTGTGTGTGTGTTTATCTATATAAAATCAAATGACCTGATCATTGCACATCCCAATAATTTAGATTTTTCGAAATTTTACTCCTAAGGGAGTGAAAAGGGCTAAAGTGTTATCTCCCCCTGTGCAATGTCCTGACTGACTGACTCATCGTGGCTGTAGCACAGTTCATATTCAAACACCAACTGTCATCCCAAGTGCTGCCAAACATCGCTGTCAGTTGATGTGGCTCCTCTATTTGAATAGTGAGGGAAGGGAATGTTTTACTACACAGGTGAGAGAGGAAAATGTGTAAAGCTGGTTTCACACCTGAAAGATATATCTGCAGATGATGGTTGTTCATACACACCGAGGGTCCCAAAGGCTGGGGGTCGCGTCGCACCCCCCTACTTGGCGGCCACTGCAGCAAATGTATGGACGGGTGGCTGACTGCCCATACGCACAGCACGATTTGCAGATACATCTGCCGTTGGCTGTGCTGCACAGCCGTCGTAATATGTCTGTGAACTAAGTCGTTCACAGGCATATTGTCTGTACACACTGGTCGATGCACACACAATATATCGGCTGTTCACATAGCATTATAACTGCAGTGAGAGGGGTATGTGTTATTATAGAGGTAAGAGAGGGGAATGTGTTACTAGAGAGGTGAGAGAAGGCAATGTGTTAATACACAGGTATGGGAGGGGAATGTGTTACTAGACAGGTGAGGGAGGGGAATGTCAAATGTGTTACTAGGGAGTGAGAGAAGGGGATGTGCTACAACAGAAGTCGAGGGAGGGGAATGCGTTACTACAGGGGTGAGCGGATGTAATGTATTACTCCAGTGGTGAGGGGCAAAAGTTACTTCAGGTGTGAGTGAGGGTAATGTGTTACTAAAGGTTCCGTGAGGGAGGGATTGTATTTCTACACAGGTGAAGGAGGGGAATGTCAACTGTGTTACAACATGAGCGAGGGAGGGAAATGTTGGAGGGAATACAGATGTGAGCGAATGTATTACAACAGAGGTACGGGAGTGGAATGTGCTAGTACACAGGTAAGGGAAGGTATTATTGTCTTACTATAGCAGTGATGCATTACTATAGAGGTGAAGATTAATTACTGGAGTAGTGAGATGGAAATGGAAACAGTAAATGTCTAAGGTCCACCCGGGTGAAACTGGGTACATCCGCTAGTATATATATATATATATATATATAATATATAAAATATATATATATATAATATGGACGCGGTGGTGTGCATGGTAAAATTTGGAATTTGGTTGATGGTCAGACTAAAAATCTGGGTAAAATTGGTGTACATAAACTAAAATCAGTATATAGATGGATAATTTGATGTTACAAATAAATAAAATAAATAGAGAAGTAGAAGTTAAATAATGATAAAGGCAGGGATTAACTTTAGTGGACAAAATGGATAAGTCTAGTGGACTATCATCATAAATGTTTGAATACTCTGAAACATTTATGTAATAATATTTTTCATTTAAAAAAAATAAAAAAACAAATATGGAATCAATAATGTAAAGTCACGGGGGTGTGGCTTTTTCTGTACAAAAGAACTCACTGTAGAAGCCACATTGTGATGGCAAAGAGAGTCTGAGAATACTTCTACTCCAACTCACAGTTTTATTTCTACTGTATTTAATTTATGTTTTCTTTATTTCTTAACTACTTTACATTATTGATTCCATATTCATTATTTATTATTTTTATTCTTAAAACAAGTATTCCTTTAAATGCTTTAGTCTTTTTTTTAACAATTTATCACAGATTACTTGCTTTATATTTCAAGACATATGTGTTAATAACTGCATATGTCATTATTTATTTAACTTCTAAAATTATTGGGTTTTTTAGATTTATTTTTACTATTGGTTATGAAGAGATCTGTCTTACAGTATGTTTACTGTGGCCGCATAAAGAATATTTTAGAGTATATTAAGATGTGCGCAACTGAAAATGCACCTGTAATTAGATAAAAAAAATATTTACACTGGACTGTGATGAATGAAGAAAAAAGATTTTACTATATATATAATAAGGGGATGTCAAGGTTTTCACGATTGTTTATTAAATGAAAGTATTTTTTAAAATCATATGTGATTGTGTGTAAAGGTATCTTAGTGATCCACATTATTATACTGGGATCATTGGTGTGTAAAATGAAGTGAACTGAAAATCACTTGAGAAGAGATCCAGTGGATTTTAGTTGGATTCTGTTACGTGGGAAATTATATTTTTATGGCCACTTCGGGCTAGATACACTAGCCCAGTGCTGTCCAGTCTGGTCTGATTTTTTTTATAGCAGGGAGACCCCATGGTTGTGGGTCTCCATGTTTTTGTAGTTACAAGCCCAGGCTGTATTAAGCATTTGGGAAAGGGACATGCTGCTTATTTTTTATTTTATGTTTTACTATACTTGGCAGCATCTATGGCCTGGTCAGCGGTAACTGTCAGTCACCTACATTTCTCTGGTATTTAGCTGCATGCATTTTTTCTGCAAGTGACTGACAGTTCTTCTCAGACCACACATGCTGCCGAGTTGTAAATTTAAGATAAGTGTATGCATAGTCATTTGAATCACAAAGCACAGTATGCATGTCATAAATACCATGATTCTGGCTAGCAAATATGTATTGTAGGAAACTTCAATATTAAACTCCAGTGTGTTTTCTAAAACAGTCAATTTGCATTACATAAATAAGGTTGTGTTATACTAAATGTGTTAGATGTTAGTTAGTTTAATGTGTGACATCTGCAGTTTTACTGAGGCAACCAACTACCTTTGCTGGAGGTTTGTTAACCAGCACAATCTACTGTTATCTTTTCATCCGAACCTGGAAGAAATACTTATAAGTCACTGACGTTTGATAAATCTCAGGAATTCTAACAATTACCTGACACACTGGATACACTTTTAAATATCAGGTTTTGTTTAAGAATGAAAAGCTGTTGTTATTATCTTAACAAATAGTAAATGCTTATTTTTGCACAGGTTGGGTATTTCCTATATATATAGGTATTTCAAACTGTTGCAAAAAGACATTTACAAAAAAAAAAAATGACAGATTTTTATTAATAAATAGTTCTTTTGTAAAAAACGGCATTAGATTATGCATTCTACTTTCTGCAGCTTTAATTGTACATCTCTCTTTTCTGTCTTGTTGAAATTTTCCCTTACCTTATTTTAATTCAGGATTCACTTGATCAGGGACAAATATGTCAAAGATCATCATCAGCAGAAGAATATCAAAGAGCTTTCAAAGGAGGAAACTGCTATGTAAGTTTCCTTTACATTGAACATATATATTATTTTGATGACGGAATTTCAGCTGTTTCCGAGATTAAGTTGTGTTTAGTGTTTGCTGGTGGTATTGTTTCACTGTGGAGTTAATTCACACTTGTTTCTTGTAAAGTAGCACTTACAATTTGTTTTGATTAAATTGTGTAATAACATTACAATAATAAGGATTGTGACATGGACAGTAAATTGTTATGGCATATTGTGATAGGTGACATACAATATTTACTTTAAATACAATAAAACCTCAAATTTGAATACTCTGATTTATTTGATAGAATTTATACTGTTTTCTTCTTGATCACTGGACCTATTTCTGTGATTTTACATTGTTTTTTTATGCATTTTGCACCACAAATGTTACCCATGAATGTTGTATACTGTCATATTTATGTACAGTAGTTGTTGTGTGCGACTGATAAAGTAGTTTTTGTGTATAAGTAATTTGTTTACATATTGGAACAAACTGTTTAACAAAATAAGCTTTGGTATACAATTACAAACGACCTTATAGGATTTTATTTTCCTATATTCCATGAAGTTTAGGGAATTAGTTTTTTTTGGTCTTGATTTCACATTTTGATAGGTTTGTCAGCTTTATTGATTCCATGACAAACATAAAATGGGGGTTTGAATAAACCTTTATTTCTTTATATTTATGAAGACACCATCAAATATAATTTTTTGTCTAATTAAAAGTGCTAATATTTTGTGAAATATCTATTTCCTTGATTTTTCTACTCTTCATTGCTGGAATTCTTTGCCTGCCTTAAACATAATTAGATATAGTCTATAAAAATGTATTTCATGTTAAAATGCAAGTGATAAAAGTAGTATTATTTTGAAGAATTATAAAACTGTAGCATATTAGCCTTTTTTAATTTATTTATTTTTTTTACAAGTCACTTCTACCTATGCAGACAGCTGTGTTTTTGTTTTTACTCAGACTATATTTTTGTAACATTTTTGTTGCTATTAACCATGCACTGTACCTGTTGCTCAAGTCATTGGATTCTGCAGTTCATTATATACTCACTGCAGCTGTGGAGATTTAGTAATTCGTCATAAAAAGGTTAAAAAAAAGTTCTAATGAAGTCCTGCACATTATGTACAACTTCACTTTCTAAACTCTGTAAAAGAAACTTTCATATTTAATGGGAAATCATGAATTATTCCATTTATTATCCTCATCCTCCTTTCAAAGACATGATCTGGATAAAAGGCGGGGTGAATAATTTAGAAAAAAAATGAAATGCATTTTTAATGTGAAGGTGCAAACTACAGATTCTCATGACTATTAGCGAGTGCAGAGGAAACAGAATTTTACTTGCAAAACCTCATCAAACCTTAAATTACATGACATACTTCTGTAATAAAATGTAGAAGAAATAAAAGTTTTTCTGTGCAAGTTGTTTTTATTAATTCTGTAAAGTTAAAAAGTTTTGTGTTTCTTGAACACAGCATTTGTTCATGAATTTCCCATTATAGTTAGTTTTTTTTTAGTAAATAAAAAATGTATTAAGTTGTTTATCTCATTTTTGTTATATTATAGAAACTCTTTACCCAATGGTTTTAATAATGTTTATGTATTGCAGTCTGCAGACCGGTTTCATTCTAAATGCCACAGTAAATAAATAGGGCCAGCATTACTCTTTAGGAATACTTAATGATACAATCTCATGACAAATTATGTGCATTCTTTTTAACATAATTGACTCTGTGTTAGGACTATGGGCCTGATTCAGAGCCGCTCGTAAGCTCCGAGCGATGTTCGCACAACTGCGCATGCATATGGGTCGTAATGCGCATGCGCCAACCGGTCATTGCGGTCGGAAATCGAGCGCTCGCAAAATAGCGAGTGCCTGCTAATTTGAGTGACAGGATGAGGCGTTTGTGGGTGGTAACAGGGGAAGGTGCTTGAAAACGGGGAGTGGAGATCCGAACGCAGGCGTGCCAAACGGTCAAAACGGGCGTTTTAAGGGTGTGCATAATTAACAAAGCAGCGTCATCGACTACGTCACTTGGTTATTTCTTAGCCTGAACTGTTCGCATGATTGCGGTAGGAAAATCCAACCACAAGCACTGCGAGCAGTTCAGACGCCTTTCGATGTACTCGATTAATCTAATAAATAGCGGAGATGATGTAGGATGCGAGCGGCCAGGGGGCGTCTTTACAAAATAGTGAGCGCATGTTTCGTTCGCTCGCTCAGACATAGAGACGTCAACAGACCGCAAAGAGTGAGCGCTCAATTTAAATAGCCGGCCCCTTTTTCTGAACGAGAGAGCGCAAATAGCGTCCGGCCCAATGTTTTGATATGTTTCCAGAGTATGTTTCTCCGCCACAAGGGATCGTCATGCCTCCTGCTTTGTGAGATGGAGTTCTGGATCTTTCCAGAGGTGCTGGTCTTCTAACTCTGTTTTTTGCGACCAGGTGTCAGGCAATTGACTACTTAGTCATCAGCATGGATCACACCTGACACCTGGCTATTCAGTCTATCTGATCCCAGCACTCTTTGCTGGGTCATCATTGTTTCTGGACTTGTGATCCTGTGAGCTCCTGTGTTTCATGCCTGCAAAGATAAGGAACTTCTGCCATTCATCAGGATACCTTCCGTCTGTTCTTTGTTCAGTTACAGAGGACTTTATTTTTTTCTGCATTGCTCTTACTCTGATCTTTGGATTTTTATCTGCATTTCCTAGTGTATCTGCATTTCCAAGATTATCTGCATTGCCCTGCCACTGTACTCTCCCTTAATAAACATCCTTTTGAATATATTACTATATTCAGTGACTTGTTGCTCAATCTCACCCAGGGGGTTCATGACACTCTGTTGGTCCTTTACCTTTTTTCATTGAGCTGTTATGATTTAAAGTTGGCTAAGTATAATGTGACTACCATTGCAAACACAATCACGTGACATATGACGTAGGTGAAATGAAACCCCCCGATAAGTGCCGTTTTTTCGCGGCCGTGATCACAAAAGCACATGGATCTGGGAACTGATCCCAGATCCTATGTATTTTTAAAACTGAAGGTAATTGAATTGCCTGAAAGAAATTGCGGTAAAGTCCTGTTTTTTAGCGCACAAAAAATTATCGTGGGTAATTGACTTCTCCCCTAAGGCTGATTCAGTGCTACACAGAAGTCGGATGCAATTGCAATTGCATTGCATTCAGGGAACTAAATGCAGATATTCCACCATATGCCGAGTTGTACCCATTTATATGCTTGGTTTCATAGCCATTATATATTCACTTTTTACTTTTCTATCCTTGGTGCAAGAAATGCATTTGAAAATAGACAGTTCTTTGTGTACACTCAACTCAGCAAGGCCTGCAATTCCAACTACACACTCTTGTCAGTGCTTTACTAAACTTAGGCAGGGTACCCACCTAAACGACCGGTAATTGTGCCGATGTTCAGGACGATTTGCCTTCACCCTGGACACCGCATGATTGCCGGTACACGTGAAAGATTTAATGAAAGACGGAACAATCACTGTTCCGTCCTTCATTAACTTGTACAGGCTAACATGCGATATCATATGATTGACTGTGCAGCACAGCCAATCGCACGATATCGCATGCAACTGCGGGTACGCGCAAATTGGGCATACACACTGCACGATATGTCCGATTTAACGTTCCGATTTGGCTAAATCGTCCAAATCGGGCCGATATCGTACAGGTGTGTATGCACCCTTAGCCTATGTGCAAATGCTCCGTTACCTTCCAGCTATGACCGTTCAACCACAAGTAGAGATGCAACTGAATGCATACAACTCGAAATCGTCCATAGATGTGTATACTCTGCAACAGGACATGAGCAGTGCAAAAGCATACGTGATCCATCAGCAAGACAGGCTTATGGTGCGTACACACTGGGCGATTAAAGTGGACGACTGAACGATAACGATATCGTTATCGTTCAGTCGTCCACTTTATCGTCCATTTTTAACACAAAAAAGATGAACGATGACGACGACGCGCGTTCCCGCGGGTCGTTCGTCATCCTCGTTCATCGGGCTGACATGCAGGCCAACCTGACGACCTCGTCAGGTTGCTGCATGTCAGGGAATGGGTGAGAGAGCCCGGCGCTGAACGATATCGCTAATGATATCGTTCAGCGGCTGTGCTCAATGTCATGAACGACATTGAGCACAGCCTGCCGGGGACACACTAGACGATATCGCTCAGGGAGCATATCGTCTAGTGTGTATGCACCTTATGTGCAACTCTACATCAGCCCATCTGTCACTTCAACTGTGGCTGGGTCAGTCATGTAATCCTTTAGCTTACAGAGGTTCATGCAAAATGTTATCCTTTTGTCACTGTCTCTAGGAATAACTTTATTTACTATATATTCTTAGCTTATGTGCATTCAATAGGGAAAAAGAGTATGCATTTTGTATAGGGAAAAAGAGTATGCATTTTGTATAGGGAAAAAGAGTATGCATAATTCTTATCTTATATAATTCAACCCATGAAAAATACTACTAAATGTATTCTGCAAATTCTACAGGGATAGCAAATATGTGCATTTTTATTCATACCTCACAACGTTTGTCCTGATCCCAGTACAGTTGAGAGGTTTGCCCTGCTAACAGGTGCCCCTTCAATGCCATACGAACCGCTAGTGGGCGGTTGCAGTATTCAATGAATGTTTTTAGACTAGAAAAGGGCTGAGCCCGACCAAGTGCTTCGGAAGTGTTGGAATGTCCTCATAGAGCTGACTGATTGATTTCAGAGCACTACATTATTTGACCAATTTTGACCTTTTGGGAACTGCATACCTTTCCTTTATACACATATTTCTAGCCTCTATAACTTTCCATAAACATTAGTATATGAGATGGTCACCAAACATAGTGTAAAGTGTAAATTAAATTTGAGGTAAACAAAATGATAGGTTATCTGAATACTAGAAAATAAGTGTAATTATGCTCATCTGACAACAATGCTCTTATTCCTGGCTTGTGATGTCAGCAAAGTTAGAGCACCTCAGAAAAAGATAATCAGAAAAAAATGATGTGTGTACATAGAGGGTATATTTACTAAAGGTCCATTATTGAGTCGATTTTTATAAAAATCGACTGTGTAATGTAATGGAAAAATTTCTCATTTACTAACATTCGATTTTGAAATCGATTTCAAAATCAAATGCAATGTGACTCGATATTGGCAGGTGTAAATGGATTTGGTTTAGAACTTTCTGTTCAAAACCGAATGCAAATAGAACCAAAAAATCGGATATAAAATCATCTAAAAAAAATTAAGCAAGCACAAATCACTATGAACTGTGCATGCTTCTTAGGGTTAAAAGAGCCTTAAGTTCATTTTTTTTTTTAGAAAAACGGCGTGGGGTCCCCCCTAAACCCATAACAAGCCCTGGACCTTCTAGCCTGTTCTAGTCATGGAAAATCAGGGGAAAAGCTGGCATGGAGTTCACCCTATTTTCCTTTAACAGCACCAAGCTGAACCAGCCGGGGTGGTAATGTCACAGCAGGAGGACACACAGCATGGGGTCCTCCTTCCAAATCATTATACCAACCCCAAACTGGTCAACCCATGGAATCCTTGGAAAGTGGGAACTCCAGGTGGAGTGGAACTACAGGTACCAGCAAGCCTGCCCTTTGGGACTTGTAGAACTACAAGTGCCAGCAGGCCAATGGCACTTGTAGCCCCCACTGTGGAAAAAATATTAAACAAACCACAGTGCACAAACCGAATATTGTAAATATTTATTACGCATTCACTCTCTCGTTCACACTACATACATACTTGCTTACTCCCTGAATGAGGTCGGTTTTCTCCAAGTAGAAGTCCTAGGTCTTGGTAAAATAAAAAATGTACGAGACCCCACGGACATGCAGCTGGCAGTGCCTGTTGCTACAAGAAATTACTTAAGGTAATTTGCGGTTATCTTCATTCACTATAATACAGAACCCCACACTGTAGACTCCACATCTTTTTTAACTCTTTAGGCTATTTTAAGCATATGAAGCATGCAAGATCATAGCAATCTGACCATGCTTCTCCCAAATTCACCTAGGCCGGTGTATTGTTTGGGTTCTTTTAAAGTTGGATTTGAAGTTGGTTTCCAATCCTACTGTCAGGAAATGAGGGGCTCCTTTAGTGGCATATGTGAAAGTATTAATGTTTATTTTGGTAGAGATTCAGTTTTATTGTCGATTTTGCCTTTAGTAAATCCCTGCTTTGCAAATTTGAGTTAAAATCACCTGTAAATACACCATAAAGCTAAAATCAACCTTTACTAAATAAACCCCACAGAATGTAGTAATAACGTCTCTCATATGTCGGTATCCTAGTAAATTCAGTGACATGTCCTGATGTAGATGGTACAGAACCTCCAAATATAGAAGGAAATATCGTATAGTGCAGTGCAGGGGTTCTCATCGCTTTTCCTCAAGTACCCCCAGCAGGTCATGTTTTGTGGATACCTTTAATCTTGCATAAGTGAGTTAATCTATTTTTATTGGTCAGTAATTATCCCACCTGCTTCCACAGACAGAAATCCTCAAAACATGACTTGTTCGGGATACTTGAGGGTCGAGGTTGATGAGCACTGGTATAGTGTAATCAGACATATATAGCACAAAGTATTGTAATAAATGTCTCCCTTGGTATGGATAGTTTATATTAATTGTTTTGGGCGCCATGATAATTAATGGGCGCCTGTGGGAGGAATTCAATTGTCTTTGACGCCCATAATTATCGTGCTTGTCGCACTCAAATAGACAGACAGCTAAACCCGTCTAAAGTCCTGAATAGGGCGCGCAAATTGCAGTTTGGGTGCCCCAAACCAGGACTTTTCGCTCATTTTTGTTTGCCATCTCAGAAGGCGACAAGCAGAAATGCAGGCGCCAGCAGCTATTCGCACCCGAACGGAGCAACAATTGAATTGCTTCATCAGGCGCCCATCGTCTGATAGCCACCAGCCCAAAAAATTAAATTGCCTTCCAAAAGACAAAAGTTTGTGCTCATAAGGCTATACACATATTATCAGTAGTCTCAAAATCACATCCATATGTAGTAGGGCTCATCAGGAAAGTCAGCCCCGTTTGGCTTCAGAAAATAAGTCCCTCTGTATATATATAGAGATCATCTTTACATGGGTAATGATCCTCAATAAAGGAATAAATTGCAGTAGTTTAATAATATAAAAACTATCATGGCAAATAACAAAATATCTCCTCCCTCTTCACTCCCCATATTGAGCCCTGTTATCATTCCTGTTACTTCCTCCTCTGCAATATATCCAGGATCCGGTCCTTTATTTCCTTGGAAGCAACTGAAACCCTCATGCACGCCCTCAATATCTCTCAGCTCTATTATTATAACCTCCTTCTCCCTGGCTTTCCATGTCTCATATTGTCCCATGTTAATCTGTCCAATTTATTATCCTCTCTTGCTGCTGTACTTCAGCTCTCTGCCAATCACTACACTGGCTCCCTGACTCCTACAGAATCACGTTCAAACTCTTCAATCAGACCTAGAAAGCCCTCAGTCACTCCTCTCTTCTCCTCCCCACCATTCCCATTTCTACCTGCACTACGTCCTGCCCATCTGCTCTGCCAACCACTGCCACCTTACTACTAGACAATTACCTCTTTTTACTCCTGCCTCCAAGATTTTGCCTGTGCTACTCCCAACCTGTGGAACACATTCCCATTTTCTATTAGATTAGCCATCAGTCTACAAGGCTTCAAACATGCCCTCAAAACTCATGTCTTCATTTAAACCTAACAACCCTCCTAACGCTTCTGTCTTTGCTACGGTACTATCTCTTCTCCCTACTTAGTGCCACCCTATTTGTGTCTGCCCCTCCCCTCTAGTCTGTAAGCTCTCATGAGCCAGACCCTCTTCCCCTTTTCCTTTCTACCACTGCACTGTCTCACCAGCCCTATTTCTCGAGTCCATGTTCTTGGGCAGTGGCCTACTTTACGCTGTTACTACTTATCAATTATAGTAATTTTCTAGATCTGCAATTCTGTGTTCTGTATGTACAGTGTAATTTATGTTTGACTGTTAAATAGTGTTCTCTGTTCCCCCTGTGTATGGCACTGCGTACCATTTGTGGTGCTTTACAAAACAAAAATAATAAGAATAATGTTTCTTCTACTTTTTAAATTTAATTTTAAACACTCCTTGTTATTTATAACATGCACATCATATTTGTCTACTTTAATTAACTCCTCTCCAGGAGAAGCCTGGGTAGGAGATGCAACAGACAGCTTCGAGGGCGGGCTCTCCATGTCATTAGGCCCCATCCCTGTAGTGGCAAAATGCCGTGATTTGCGGGTCTAAATGACGTGATTCGCATTATTTTAGCCCCACCGCTCTGTATCCACCAGCGAATTCCCTGTATAATCTCCTCATCCTGCCCACTTAACTAAGTAGTGGGCGGGATGCGGGAGATTCACCTACTCTTCTGGGGATGTGGGGGCTACCTAAAAAACTTCCAGGAGATTAGGCAAGTATGATGCACATTTTGCACTGTACTGTGACTTACAGCACAGGAAAAAAAATATTCTAAAAATGGTGTGACACTGTTGTAAATATGTGCAGATTTGTACTGTAAACTGAACAGAAGGAATGCAGTTTCTTATGGTTAATATCCTCAGTATATGTAAACAAATTCCATTTTTTGTGCTTTGTGGTAAAGTTGTTCCTATTTCTTAGCCTCTCTCTCGGTCTCAGCCAATACATTCTTTCAGGATGCATATTCCAAATCAAGCTGCTGGCAGTATAACAATCAGAGTTGCACTCCGTCACCACACAGCTTCTGACAGAAGAACATCACTGGTGGCCCTGGATTGCTGTTTTATATAATCTAGAGGAGGGACACTGATATTTTACCATCTAATATATTCTGTATCTCACATCTGCTCTTGTATTATTCTAGAATCAACAGAAAAAGATGGAAACAGTAGCAGGATGTCAATTCACCACTTTTAATGTTTATGCTAATAAGTGCCATATCCATATTAAATCACCAGCATCTTATAACTCCTACTGTACCTCTTTAAACCATCTAGTGGTAAATGTATATCCAATAAATGGATTTGAGGTCTGTAGATAGATAAAAAAAAGACATTTTAAAATCAGTGCAACAATGACTGGCCACCTAGTGAAGACTTTTTTAATGTGATTTCCCCCCAAAAATTGTTTGGTTAGCTTTCTACTTCAGGGTCCATAGGGTATCCACAGGATACCTTGGGTATAGGTGTGACGTCAGTCGCAGGGCACCAAAGAGTTAAGCTTTCAGCCTCCCAGGATGCACTAGGTCCCCCTCCTATACCCCGCCCCCGAGCCAAGGCACCTCAGTTTAGTTTGGTGCCCGGCCGGAGTCGGGTGCACCTGTTGGAGTGGGGGCTAGAAGAGCCCCTGAAGCTTATTCTTCATGCAGCTGTGGCTGCACAACTGGATGAACAGCATGGACAGTCAGTCCTGACGTCCATGCTGTCTTCCCTACACCCCGCCGGTACCAGAACGCCGGTACTGATCCGGGGATGCTGGTGGGCGTCTGGGGTCACAGCTAGCGGTGACCCCAGATGCTCCGGACCATGGCCGGATTCAAGGGGGACAGAGGTAAGCAGCGGGGTCCCGCGGTGGGTCCCCGCTGATCACATGGTCCTAAGTCCCCAGGCAGGGGGCTCCCTGGGGACTGGCTGCAGCGTGGAGCCAGGCGACCAACCTGCGCTTCCACTACCCCCTGGGACAGCGGACCGCAGCAGAGCGGTAGCGCTGCGGCGTCCCAGGGGTTAAATGCATGCCAGGGGAGCGCGCTTTCCCTGTCTCACAGCCGGCGCCTCCCCCGCTGCACACAGCCCTCTCTGCATGCTGCCGACTGGTCCTGTGGCAGCGCTCCTCCCCCAGGCCAGCCTCCTCTCTGCTCCTCGGCGGCCATCTTCTCCAGAACGCATGGTGAACGCTGCTGGAAGCGCTGGAAGGAAGCATCGTGGTCTGGGTCCCCCCGCATACCTCTCCTCCGCTGTGGTCAGGTCTGTGTATGCAGCGCTGTGTCCTACCAGGCCCTGTGTCTGTGTAGTTGAGTGATCAGCGCTGTTAGTGCAGGAATTGTTATTTTTCTGCATTGTATGTGACTGTGCTAGCGCTGCTGCCTGTAATCTTTTCTTCTCTAAACTGTCAGCTTTATTACTGTCCCTGTTCTTTCTGCTAAAGCCCTTGCGGTGCGGTGCTGCAGGGTGGTCTCTCGCCTATTTAATACTTAATTGGTGAGAGAGGTCACATACGTGGTGCCATCATGTCTGAAAGTGATTTTCCCCTCCGGCTACAGTGTACCACGTGCAAAGTACCGTTAGCGGAGGGGGAGGGTAGTGCGGAGGGCCTTTGCCGGCAGTGTTTGTCCATGGCGCGGCCTATTACGGTTACAGCACCGGTACAGGAGCCGCCCTGGGCTTGTTTCGCTCAGGCGTTAACAGCTTTAGTGGGCCAGTTAGCTCCGCAGCCCGCGTTTACTCCGATGGGTTTGTCCCAGCAGTCTGTGGTGTCGTCACCCATGCAGGGGTTCCCACGACAATTGGTGGTACCCCACAGTCTCCCTATTTCCCCGCTCCCGGGTTCTCAGGAGCCAGCGTGGGTTAACTCCCTGACGAGTTCTGTACAGCACTTGTCGGATGTGTTGCAAGGGGAGTCTGTGATGCGGTCTCATAAAAGGCCGGTGGCGTCTCTGTCCGCTCCTTATGAGGATGACGAAGGGACGTCTGATGATGGGGAGATTCTAGATCCTTACGATCAGGAACCTCTCCATACTAAGGACGCTGATGCTAAGTCCAAAGTATATATTCCTGGACTTATTCGGGCGGTCCGCACAGCCTTGGTGATTGAGGACGAAGTTCCCCCAGCGGCTAAATCTAAGTATGCCTTTTTCAAAGATGTGAAGGGCGATGCCACAGTCTTTCCTCTTTCGGGTCAGTTGGTGGACCATTTAGAGGAGGCGTGGAAACAACCTGGCAAAAGATACCAGCCGCAGAGACGCCTGGCGGTGGCTTATCCGTTCGCGGATAATTATTTTGCGAAGTGGGAATCCCCTCCACAGGTGGATTCTCACGTGACCCGTCTTGTCCGTAGTGCCACATTGCCGATGCCATCCATGTCCTCCCTTAAGGATGCTACGGACCGCAAGGTAGAAATCTGCCTGAAGTCCGCTTATTCCCTTGCAGGGGGGGCAGCACGGCCGGCTATGGCCATTTGCTGGGTTGCCAGAGCGATGGAGCGCTGGGCGGATTCATTAGAGGCTTCTTTTGAATCCGACTGTCCGGCCGATCAGGCGGAGTTGATTGGCAATCTCCGTGATTCGGCCACCTACATCAACGAGGCGGCTCTAGACATTAGTACTCTGGTGTCTAGAATTTCTTCAGCAGCGGTAGCTGCTCGTCGCACCTTGTGGCTGCGATCCTGGAAGGCGGACGCAGATTCCAAGAAAGGTCTGGAAGCGTTGCCGTTTACCGGAGAAGTTCTCTTCGGTCCGGATCTGGATAAGATTGTGGCCACGCTGGCGGCAGCCAAATCTGCCTGTCTCCCGTCGGCCGCTGCTCCTTCTGGTTCGGGACCATCGTCCTTTCGGTCATCTAGGGCCCAGGGCAGGCACAAACCACAGTCGTTTCCTCGACAGGCTGGCCCTAAGAAATCGGTCAAGCCCCGGAAGCAGGCATGGAGTACCAGACGTCCGGCCCCCAAGCCAGATGACAAGCCTGCGGCCTGACGGTCCGGGCCTCCCTTTGGGGGATCCCAGGGTGGGAGGCCGCCTGCTACAGTTCGCCCAGTGTTGGTCGACCACTACGACAGACACTTGGGTTCTGGAGGTGGTTTCCCACGGATACGCCCTCTCCTTCCGGCACAGACCCCCGGCTCGCTTCTTCACCACGGGTCTCCCATCAGACCGGAACAAGGCTACGGAGCTGCGGAAGGTATTGCACACTATGCTCCAGGCTGGAGTTATAGTGGCGGTTCCATTCTCCCAGAGGGGCCAGGGTTTCTATTCAAATCTATTTTTGGTACAGAAACCCAATGGGTCATATCGTCCGATTCTCAACCTCAAAGCACTCAACAAGTCTTTGCGGGTCCCGAAGTTTCGGATGGAGACCCTACGGTCCATCATTCTGGCGCTGGAACCTGGGGACTACTTGGTGTCATTGGACATACAGGACGCTTACCTGCATGTCCCTATTCTTTGGCGCCATCAACAGTTCCTCAGGTTTGCAATCAGCAGCGACCACTTCCAGTTTCGGGCGTTACCTTTTGGCCTGGCAACAGCACCACGTGTTTTCACCAAGGTGATGGCGGTCATGGCGGCTTCTCTGCGGCTGCAGGGAGTCCGCATGTTGCCGTATTTGGACGACCTGTTATTGGTGGCAGGATCTCCAGAGCTCCTGTTACGCCACTTGGACCTGACCATTGCACTGCTGCAACGGCACGGCTGGCTAATCAACTGGCAGAAGTCCACTCTAATCCCGTCTCGGAGGATTCTGCATCTTGGAGCCTTATTGGACTCGGGACAGCAAAGGATCTTCGTGACGGAGGACAAGATCTCTGCTTTACAGTCAAGGGTGCGCAGTTGTCTGCACAGCCGCCGGGTGTCCTTACACTCGGCGATGAGGTTACTGGGCTCCATGGTGTCGGTGTTCGACATGGTGGAATACGCCCAGTTTCACTCCAGACCTCTGCAGCACCTGTTCCTGTCCAAGTGGAACGGGCTGACTCAGTCTCTGAAGTCCCAGACGATTGTGCTCACCCAGGAGGTTCGCCTGTCCCTTACGTGGTGGTTACAGACGACCCACCTCAACAAGGGACGTCCGTTCTGGGTTCCAAATTGGGTCCTGTTGACAACGGACGCCAGTCTTCGGGGCTGGGGAGCAGTTTCGGTTCCACACTTGTTCCAGGGCAGGTGGACGCCAACAGAAGCGGAGCTTCCAATAAATATCTTGGAACTCCATGCGGTCTTCAATGCTCTCCAGCAGGCACAGCGGTTTCTCCAGGGTCGCCCGGTGCAGGTCCAGTCGGACAACGCTACCACCGTGGCCTACATAAACAGGCAAGGAGGAACTCGCAGTCGGGCGGCTCTCGTAGAGGTCTCTCGGATCCTGGTTTGGGCGGAGCGCAATCTTCCGGCCATATCAGCGGTCTTCATCCCGGGAGTGCTCAATTGGGAGGCGGACTTTCTAAGTCGCCAGGACGTTCATCCGGGGGAATGGTCCCTGCACCCGGACGTTTTTCAACTACTGGTGGACAGGTGGGGTCTTCCAGAAATCGACCTCATGGCGTCCCGGCACAACAACAAGTTGCCGGTGTACGGGTCTCGCACAAGAGACGAAGGGGCGTCTCTGGTGGATGCTCTGTCCGTCCGGTGGACGTTCCGGTTCGCATACCTGTTCCCTCCGGTCTCCCTTCTTCCACGGGTAATCCGGAAATTCAAACAGGAAGGAGGGACGCTCCTGTTGATAGCTCCCGCGTGGCCCAGACGGCACTGGTTCTCAGACCTTCAGGGTCTGTCCGTGGACATTCCTCTGCGGTTGCCGCTACGACCGGACCTTCTGTCTCAGGGTCCTTGCCTTCACCCGGACCTGACTCGGCTGTCTTTGACGGCGTGGCTGTTGAGACGGCCATGCTGAGGTCCCGGGGGTTTTCCAGCTCTGTGGTGCGGACCATGTTACGAGCTCGGAAACCGTCTTCCGCGAGGATATACCATCGCGTGTGGCATACGTTCTTCCAGTGGTGTCGACCGAGAGGTTATGCACCGCGGGAGTTTCGTCTGTCTCGGATTCTCGCCTTCCTGCAAGCGGGACTAGATCATGGGCTTCGCCTTGCTTCTTTGAAGGTACAGGTTTCGGCCCTATCTGTCTGGTTTCACCGTAGGATTGCTACAATCCCGGATGTGCGCACCTTTATGCAGGGTGTTCTCCGCATTCAGCCGCCCTTTGTTCCACCTGTGGCGCCTTGGGATTTGGCTGTGGTCCTGAGGGCTCTCCAAGGACCGCCGTTTGAACCACTGGGCTCAGTGGATCTTAAATGGCTAACAGCTAAGACTGTTTTCCTTCTGGCCATTGCTTCGGCCAGACGTGTTTCTGAGTTAGGGGCTCTTTCTTGTAGACCCCCTTTCTTGGTTTTTTATGGGAACAGGGCAGTGCTCCGCACTCGGCCCGAGTTTCTTCCCAAAGTTGTTTCCCAGTTTCATATTAACGAGGAAATAGTTGTTCCGGCCTTTAACTCACCGGGTCTTTCCGTGGGTGAGGCCTCTTTGGATGTTGTGCGGGCCTTAAGGACTTATGTTGACCGCACTTCTTCGTTTAGGAAGTCGGACGCTTTGTTTGTCCTCTTTGGCTTCCGTAAAAAGGGTTGGCCTGCTTCAAAGCAAACTTTGGCAGCCTGGATCTGTATGGCTATTTCTGAAGCTTATCTTCATGAAGGCCTACCGGTCCCTCCTTCTCTGAAGGCTCATTCCACTAGGTCTGTGGGTCCTTCGTGGGCAGCTCGACGTGGTGCCTCGGCAGTTCAGATCTGCAAGGCTGCTACGTGGTCTTCTGTCCATACCTTCGTGAGGTATTACAGGTTTGACACCTTCGCCTCTCAGGATGCTTCCTTCGGGCGGCGGATTCTCCTTTCTGCACAGGAGCGTCCCCACCCTTAAAGGATACTGCTTTGGGACATCCCCAAGGTATCCTGTGGATACCCTATGGACCCTGAAGTAGAAAATATGAGATATGGTAAGAACTTACCCTTGTTATCTCTATTTCTACGAAGTCCATAGGGTTCCACAGGACTCCCGCCCTGTCGCACCTGTGCTGCAGATGGGCTTTGCTCTGGTCACCGGTTTTCCGTCTCCCTCTGGTGAGAATGTGATTCTTGTATGTGTCCAGATCTTTGTTCTCTCTCTTCCTTCTCCTCCTCCGGCCTATGGCTTGGTAACTAACTGAGGTGCCTTGGCTCGGGGGCGGGGTATAGGAGGGGGACCTAGTGCATCCTGGGAGGCTGAAAGCTTAACTCTTTGGTGCCCTGCGACTGACGTCACACCTATACCCAAGGTATCCTGTGGAACCCTATGGACTTCGTAGAAATAGAGATAACAAGGGTAAGTTCTTACCATATCTCATATTTTTTCAAACTGGTGTCCAACAGTTGCTTTCTAAGGGCATTTTCAGCCATCATGTACATTCAAAATAATCACATGCAGTATCTGCCAAGTAATATACAATCTGAAACCTCATCTTGATGGACCATGCACATAGTTGTTAGTAAAGCAAAGACAATCCAGGCAGTCTGTATTTGTTAGTAGGCATAGGGGTGTTCATATTCGGCGTATGCCAGGCAAGTTAGAACTTAATTAATGCAGTGACTCCTGCAATTGTCAAAAACTCATCATGCCTATCACTATTAGTGCATCTTACGCATGGCCTCAGTTGCTGGGTGCTGTAGTGTGAGGTGGGTCCAAAGTGGTTCTTAAGGGGAGATTCAATTGGCCGAAAATTGCTTATCCACGGCAGCGACATTCTGCTATTTAATTAGAATTTTGCATTAAAGTAGGTCTCAAAGAGCATTTACAGGCATTTAGGTGAAAAGTAGGGAAAAATCCTTATGTTATGGCAGAAATTTTAAGAGACAGTGCAGTACCCCTGGGACACTTTTTCCAATGAAGAAAAATAATGTATCTAGAGGTTTTTAAATAGAAAAATATGGCCAATAAAGACATGTCATTTTTCATTTAATTTCCTCTAAAAAGTAGGAATGTGGGTTAAATGATGTGGAGCATGTATGTTGAGGTGTTGTATTGATGTGAAAAGTGTTTTTAAATTGCAGTGAGTTGCAAGTGTTTTTTTCCCAACTTTTTACAAACTTGAATATATACACACTAAGGCCCGTATTCAATTAGTTTGCGTACGTGATAAAGTTTCGCATGCCGGACTTTTCGCTTACATCGCATATTTTAGCCACGGAAACTTGTAGTGCGCGTACCCGCGATTCGCCCTATTCAATTCCAAAAGATGCGAAAACGGAGACAGGCGAAATCAGGTCAGGTGAAAAGTGGTGTCAGAATTGGGGAAATCAGCCTGAACCCCCCCAAAAAGATGCAGAAACATTGGGGATCAATGTAGTAGTGCCCGATTAGCAACTGTTTGGAGCAGTTAAGTTCGCACAATTGCCACTAATTAGCGTATTTGCACAAGTGGTGAAGAATGGCATAAAGCAGTATTTTTTGGAGACAATAAGTAGTCCTGTCAAATTTGGGGTACCTGAAAATGGGTGCAAGCATCTTTTAATGAGTCTAAAGTGCAATTTTAATAATTGAGAATTTCCACCATCATAAAAGCACCTGCAATCCCAACACACTTGACCCCCTCTTGAGCACCCCCAGAACTTTGTGCTTTTTCACCCTCAAATTCAAAGTACTTTTTTGGGGTATTCCTCAGTTTTTTTTAGTTTTTTTTTTAGTGGTTATACTTTGGGGGGCTGTCCCAATGGTGCTGAGAGGTTTCCAGACCTTTGCACCCCAAAATAAACATTTTGCACTTTTTCTCTTCTTTTCAGAGGTGAATCTTTTTAGCCGTAAGCGAAAAGCGGATGGAATGGAATACGGAGATAAGTTTCCGCCTGGTGAACAGTCGCAATCGGCGATACTTTTTCACGGATCTTGGCTTTTTGCTTCTAATTGAATACAGCCCTTTGAAATTAATACAGAGACATTTTAATGTGCCTCCAAAATATTCTAGATACTTTCATTTATTGAAATACACTTGATGACTATAATTTTTTTATTTATAAAAATTGCAAACATTAACCATTTCAAACCATTTAAATAGCTCCAATACATTTCTACACTGTCCTGCTATCGGGATGTAATTTATATCCCGGCGCTCAGAATGCCGGTGCCAAAATCCTGACAGCAGTCAGAATCCCAATGCAAGCATCCTGACCTCCGGCATCCTGACGGTAAGTATTGGGGTTAGGGTTAGGATTAGGCTGCAGCAGGGGAGGGTTAGGGTTAGGCACTAGGGGGAGGATTAGGATTAGGCTGCAGGTGGGGAGGGTTAGTGTTAGGCTTCAGGGGTAAGGTTAGGTTAAGGCTGCAGGAAAGGAGGGTTAGGTCATACTTGCCAACTTTCCCAGATTGTCAGGGATACTCCCTGAAATAATAGCAATCTCCCTGACTCCCTGAAGAATCTAGCAATCTCCCTGATTGCACCTTACCCTCATTATGAAGCTTTTATATAAAAAAAACATGGATATATACATTCCAACGGGATCATTCGTAAAATTTCCCTGCATTGGTTAGAGGGCACAATGATCCCTATGGCTACGTGAATTTTCTGAAAAGTATCAGTGTATTTTCATCAACAAGTAGATTTTACTAACTGCTTTGGCACTTGTTTACATTTGTATATAAGTCAATTTTATGGCACGTCTCCCAGATGTAGCTGTACACGCCCACTTTACCACCGTGCTCATAGGTGCTGCTTTCACGATCTCCCTGAATTGCTATTTCTACAGTAAGCAAGCATGGTTTAGGTTTAGGGGTAGGATACTTACCGACAGGTGTTGGTATGTTAACCCTGTCGGGATGCAGGCGTTGGGTTTCTGACCGCTGGGATACTGAGCTGTGGCATACCTTACCCAACCCCTGCTATCCAGGATGAGTTCAGGATGATGTCCCCAGTCTTTCACGATAACGATATGAACGATATCGTTATCGTTCATTAAAATCGGCGCATGTGTACGCACCATTACAGTTTCTTTACCCTGACCATCCTGATATTTCTTATGAGTTATCACGCAATAGGTGCAAACTGAAGCTACTGAAATCGTGCTTGAAGCCATGCATATAAATTATGTTATCTATTCATTTTGCCTTGTGATTGTGAATAAGGAGGCATCTATACCTCTTACCTCATTATTGATTTTTTGTATCCCAGTAGGGACTAATAATTCCAAAAGAGTGTATGATGCATGTTTGATACGTATTTACGTTTTTTTGTCTGGTGTCACAAGCATACTATTTGAACATATATTTTTAAAAAAATATTCTACATTAAAATTTACGTTTTAACAATTTCATATATCAAGAGTGCTCACATAACAGAGTTCTTTCCTTCTTTTATTTTACTTTGTAGAAGTTAAGAGCAGAATCAGTTATACCCAATATCGCCAATTCTGGGGTCAGGGGTATCTTGGGGCTCACTGTGCATCTTGGTAAAACCATGCTGCACTGATGGAGGGGCGGTTTTAAAATGTGAGATTTAGATTTGGGAGCATTGGCAAACGCAGGATTTTGAAAGGGGGGTTTCCAAATTCTTGGTTACCGAACCAATTAAAAAACCATCTAGAAACAAATAAATAGATAGAAACAGCTTGCACAGGATTTAGGACCACTACAGTAAAATATAACACTCAGCGTATGATGGGGTACACACACATTGACTGACACAGACACACATCTCTATCACTAAAAAAGCATGACTGCAGAAGGCAAATAATTACAGCCAGCATGATTTATTAAAGATTCCCATTCCCCCAGTAGTGGTCCCCCTTTGCAGTGCCCCCAGTAGTGCCCCTTATAAAGTGCCCCCAGTAGTAGTCCCCCCTTATGCAGTTCCCCAAGAAGTGTTCCCCCCTATGCAGTGCCCCCAATAGTGTCCCTTATATAGTGCCTCCAGCAGTAGTCCCCCTTTATGCAGTGCCCCCAGTAGTCCCCCCTATGCAGTGCCCCCAGTAGTGGTCCCCCCTATGCAGTGCCCCCAGTAGGGTCCCTTATACAGTGCCCCCGGTAGTAGCCCCCCTATGCAGTGCCTCCAGTAGTGCCCCCAGTAGTAGTCCCCCCTATGCAGTGCCTCCCAGTAGTGGTCCCTGCTATGCACTGCCCTCAGTAGAGCCCCTTATATAGTGCCCCCAGTAGTAGTCACCCCCTATGCAGTGCCCCCAGTAGTGGTCCCCGCTATGTGTTGCCCCAAGTAGTGTCCCTTATATAGTGCCCCAGTAGTAGTCCCCCCTATGCAGTGCCCCCAGTAGTAGTCACTCATACAGTGCCCCCAGTAGTGGTCCCTGCTATGCAGTGCCCCCAGTAGTGCCCTTTATATAGTGCCCCCCCTAGTAGTCCCCTCTATGCAGTGCCTACAGTAGTAGTCCCCCTATGCAGTACCCCTTATATAGTGGCCCCGCCTATGCAGTGCCCTTTACATAAATAGGACAAAGACACACACAAAAAAAGAAAAACAACACTTACCTGAATCCCCGCTCCTGCCGCGCCCGCCACTGTCCACTCCTCCGTCCTCCCGGTCCACTCTGCACTATGGGAGAGACGTCATGGCGTCTCTCCCATTACCCACTGCAGGAACTGGAAGGCGGAGCTAATGAGTGAGCTCCCGCCCGGCTCCCTCCGTGGATGCAGCAGCCAATGAGAGTCTGTCTGACTCTCATTGGCTACTAAAACAAACACGCCGCCGGCGGTGTGTTTGTTACTGTTCAGTGCGGGCTGCACTCACTGTGGTCCGCAGTACACTTACTGGAAGCGCCACTGATCGGCGGGCAGGGGGGTTTCTGGGTATCCATCTTGGATCCGGTCCCCGGTCTCTGAGGCTGTTCCTGGCTCCGGCGCCTGTCTCCTCTTTACACCGGAGGGTGGCCTGGAGTGCTGGGGAGGTGGGGATCCCTTCCCCATAGAGATTGCTGCATTGTGCCTGCCGTCGCGGACCCGCGATTCCCGATCGCGGCTGCCATTTTGGATCTGGATCAAGCTGCTTTAGGGCTCCTGCCTTCAGTGCTGGGTGCAGCGCTCTGCTGGTTAGTGTCCTGGACAGATAGGAGAGGTGGCTCATCTTCTTCCTGAATCTCTGGGGTCACTTGGGACATTATAAACCCTCCTCCTCCTGTACCTAGCTGCTGATCATTATCCTGTATTGATTCTGGTTGCCTGCTGTTCCCTGCAACTGTCCTTAGGGTCCAGTGATTATGGGGAAAAATTCCCAACAGTCTGCTGCTGCGCGGCTGGAGAGGTTCTCCCGTTCTGGAACCAGAGGGGCTACGGGATCTAGCTCTTCAGGGACCCCGTCTCATTCTCAGCCCTCCTCTCCGCCTGCTCTTGAAGATTCTCCCTCGGAGCCTGAAATCACTATGCAAAATTTAATGCAGGCAATTACATCTTCAGAGAAAACGCTGTCTGGCAAGATTTCTGAAGTACATGTGGAGCTTTCCCTCATCCGTCATGATATGCAGATGATGCGAGAACGTGTTGGTGAGGCTGAGACCCGCATTTCTACGTTAGAGGATATTACTGCTCCAGTTGCGGGACGGCTTACAACCTTGGAGTCCCAGATGGTGGCCTGTCGTACCAAAATCTCTGATATAGAGGGCCGACTTCGTAGAAATAACATCCGTTTTGTGGGTCTGCCCGAGAAGTCGGAGGGGTCTCAACCAGAGGCGTTCCTGGAAAAATGGTTGGTAGACACCTTTGGCAGAGATGATTTTACTGCCCACTTTGCAGTAGAAAGAGCGCACCGTATCCCTGGCAGGGCTCTGCCTCCTGGTGCTCCCCCCCGCACATTCATTGCCAAGATCTTGCATTTCAAGGACAGAGATTCGATTCTTCGTATGGCTCGTCTACGTGGTCCTTTGGAATATAATGGAAATCGGGTACCAGTGTTCCCGGACTTTTCTATGGAGGTCCAGAAGTCTAGGTCCCAATTTATACAGATTAAACGCCGCTTACGTGATCTGGGCTTTTCCTACGCCATGTTGTTTCCTGCCCGTCTGCGTGTGGTGGCCGATAGTCGATCTCATTTCTTTGATTCACCACGTGAAGCTTCGTCGTGGTTGGATCTTAGGGGTCGTGCTGAAGACGCTCCTCCGGACTAACCTGGACTTATTATATCGTGAGCTGTGTTTGCTTTTTTAGATAATCTGATAATCTAATGATTATTAGCTTTGGCAAGCTCTTTAACTGGTATTAGTGTTGTGGTACCCGTTTATATAGTTATTTTAGGTGCAGGGTGCCGGGGAGGGCAATTCTTTACTGGGCCTGGCTGTTACTCCACCTTACGGCTGAGGTAAGAATTGCTCCCTCCCTTCTATTTTACTCCTTGTTTTAATTAAATAAAATAAGGGGTTTATCGGGTATTTTGGTTTGGGGTTAGTAGTTGGTCGGTTAGGGATCTAGGTATATCTGGTTGGGGTGGATATACAGGGTGGGATGTGGGATTTTCCTCAGGGTTATTGTATGGGAATTTATTTTTTGCCTTTACTTTATGCCATTGTAATGTCATTTTCTAAAATAATATGCCGGTATTTACTTTATTCTCAGTCTTTCCTGTTTTTTTTATTATGCAGTGTTGCCATGTCTCGCTGGTCGCCTCATGCTGTGATGTCTCAGTTGATTGTATCTCCTCTTCCCTCTGATCTTAGGCTAACCCCATGACGTCTACTAGTTTAGGTTCCCCTCTCCAAATTCTCTCTTGGAATGTCCGGGGCCTCAATGATAGAGTTAAGCGCTCCTTAGTATTGACGCAGGTTAAAAAGGCTCAGGCTGATATTATTTGTTTGATGGAAACACACTTGGTGGGTGGGAAAGTCTTGGCACTGCGTAAACCTTGGATAGGCTGGGCTTATCACTCCACACACTCCTCTCATTCCAGAGGTGTGTCGGTCCTTGTTCGCAGATCTCTAAGTTTTGTGCTGGATGATGTTAGAGTGGACCCCTTGGGTAGATATGTCTTTATACGGGCTTCTATTCACTCCTCCCCATTCCATATTCTCGCAGTTTATGTTCCCCCTCCTTATACTAGTGAGGTTCTGAAAAAGTCTGCCGAATTTATTTCTTTATCTCCGGATACCCCGGTTATTTGTGTCGGGGATTTTAATAATGTGTTAAATCCTGCCCTAGATAGGTGGCGTGAAAGTTCGAATGTGTCTGGCCCCTCCCCTCATTCTTTTGCCAATTTGGTGGACGAACTTGGGCTGGTGGATATTTGGCGGGTTCGGCATCCTCGCTTGGCTCGGTACTCTTGCTTTTCAGCCTCTCATCATTCCTTTTCTAGGATTGACCTTGCTCTGATATCCGGGAGGCTGGTCCCGCAGGTTGTGTAGGTGGAGTACCGATCCCGAGGTGTCGGATGATGCGCCTTTAGCATTGACTATTGATGTTACTGCCCCACGAGGCCATTCTTTTTGGAAATTTAATCCTTTCTGGCTTACATTAATGGGTGCGGGCTTGGAATTGGAATCCCAATGGGTTAATTTTTTTTGCTGAGAATACTGGCTCTGTTGATGCCTTTAAGGCTGTCTTGAGAGGCTCTTTAATTGGTAGGGTGATAAGCATTAAAACTTTTCAGAAAAAAAAGAGACTGAGCTGGAAAATAGTTGTGCCTTGTTGGAACAGAGTTATCTGTCTTCGGGTTCCATTACTGCTAGATCCTTATATATGGAGGCTGCTAAACTTTTATTTGATTTCCTCTTAGATAAGTCCAGAAGGCGTCTGCTATTTGCTAGGCATAGTCAATATTCAGACTCGGATAAATCGGGGGCTTTTCTGACGTATCTTTCTAGAGAGGTCCGACCCACCACAATTGTAGCTCAAATTCGGGATTCTCTAGGTAATCTACACTCCTCTACACCAGCTATTACGAAGGTATTTTATGAATATTTTGCTAGTCTTTATTGCTCTCAGGCCCACTATACTTTAGATGAATTATTTGAATATTTGGGACATATATCCCTCCCATCTATTTCCCAGGATAGCAGAGCATTTCTTGACTCCCCATTCACTGTAGAGGAGGTTGAGATAGCTGTTTCCTCATTTCCGGGAGGTAAGGCCCCAGGAGTAGATGGGATTCCCATTGAAATTTATAAGAAACATGCCCTTTTCTTTTTTCACAGACTTCTTAACCTTTTTAATGAGCTGTGTGACCTGGGTGCTCTTCCGTGTTCTATGTCAGAGGCCATTATTGTTATGATTCCTAAAACTGGCAAAGACCCCTTTGATCCTGGCTCCTATCGCCCGATCTCCCTCCTCTCTACGGATATTAAAATATTGGCTAAAATGCTTGCACTTAGGCTTAGTAAGGTAATTGATGAGGTGGTGCATCCCGACCAAACTGGCTTTATGCCCGGGAAGTCTACCTCACAGAACCTTAGGAGATTATATTCGATTTTACAGTTGGCGGATTCTGTGGATGACGGGGCTGTGGTGGTGTCCTTGGATGCTGCCAGAGCCTTTGACTCTGTAGAGTGGCACTATCTTTGGGAGATCCTGTTTCGTTTTGGGATGGGACCTAGATTTATAGCCTGTGTTAAATTACTGTATTCCTCCCCTTTAGGACGGATTTGTATTAATGGATATGTTTCTCCTTCTTTTCGTCTCTCTAGGGGTACTAGACAGGGGTGTCCTCTTTCCCCAACTCTATTTGCCCTGGCCATTGAGCCTTTGGCGTGTCTTATCAGAAATCATCCTAGAATACGGGGAATTCAAATACAGCAAAGGATCGATAAGGTGGCTCTTTATGCAGATGACATGCTGCTATTTTTGTCTGATGCATCAGAGTCTTTAATCGCACTTCTCTCTGTTGTAGATGCTTTTGGACGATTTTCTGGGCTGCACATTAATTGGGACAAATCTTGCATTCTTCCTATTCATGGTCCTTCTACTCCTGTTAGTGCTGTGAGTACTCCTTTGGAGTGGACCTCCAGGTTTAAATATTTGGGAATTTGGGTAACGTCATCCATGTCGGACTTTGTCCCACTTAATGTTCAGCCACAAATTGACTTCTTGAAATCCAAGTTGCATGTTTGGAATAAACTTCCCTTGACTGTCACGGGTCGGGTGAATTTGGTAAAAATGGTTGTTCTCCCTAAATTTTTGTACGTTTTTCAGCAGGCCCCTGTTTATATTTCTCCTCGTATATATTTTGATTGATAGATAGTTATATCTCCTCCCTAGTTTGGGCAGAGAAACGTCCTCGAATTAAACTTAAAACTCTATGTAGATCCAGAGAGTTAGGTGGCCTGGCTTTACCGAATTTCCGCCTTTATTATTTAGCTTCACAATTGGCTCATTTACAGGTGGTGGGTGCCGGGATCTATCTACTTTCTTGGTACATACTGTTTCTAGAGAGTGTTCCCCTTTGCAATTATTACTCGATGACAGGTGCCCTACGGGGGGAGTTCCATTGGTCACACAGGCTCATAGGTTGTGGAAACAGGCCCGTACATTAGTGGGGGCAGAGGGTACTGATCCTGATTTATCTTTATGGCACTCTTCGACTCTTAGAGAGCTGGCCCTATTAGATTGTAGCTCTTTGTGGTCTAGGAGGGGGGTTCTTTCCATCGGACAGTTGTATAGTGATGGGGTTTTAAAAACTTTTGATAATATTAGGACTGAATTTGGGGTCCCGAATACTATGTTTTTCCGCTACTTACAGATCCGACATGCTTTAGCCAGTCAGTTTTCTTCTGGCCCGCCGCAACTTACACCTGATCCTGTTAAAGTTATGCTGCAAGCGACCAGTGGTAGAAGGTTAATTTCTCGACTTTATTCCTACCTCCTTACTACTAAGTCTGATGACACCCTAGCGCCACTTAGGCTCAAGTGGGTGGATGATTTGGGTCCATTAGATGACGATGAGTGGTCTCTAATGTTGAATAGTCATGTGACTGCCACATCTGCAGTGCGATTTCAACAGATACAATTTTTCTTATTACACAGGGTGTATCTTACTCCCCTATTGTTGAATAGATTTGGATCTAGAGCGTCTGATAGGTGTCCTAAATGCTCTATTCCTCAGTGCTCATTTTGGCATCTCCTCTGGGAGTGTTCTGTTGTCCAGGGGTTTTGGTCCCAGGTCAATGACTGTGTCACCAACACAGTACGTGGTATCCCCATGTTGTCCCCTAAAATGTGTATTTTTGGATTGGGTCTTGTGGACAGGGTTAACCGTTCAACGGGCCAGTATGTGATTAATGCGATGACTTTGGCAAAGGTCTGTATTGCCCGTGCTTGGATGGCAGCTAGAAGCCCCACTTTTGCTGAATGGTGTGGGTTGATGAATGAAGTGGTGGGGCACAAACGTTTTATATACACTAAGCATAACTGTATTCTGAAATATGAGCGTATTGGGGGCCCATGGATTTCATCTTCCCATTATGTCAATGGAGGTGGGGAGATCTCAGATGCTGATAGATTAGTGACCAGCGAGACGGCACAATAATGTCTTGATATTTTGAATTATTTGAAATGATCTTTCTGTATCTTTGAATAGTTGAGATTTCTTCTTCTGTGATAATATTTTGCTCTATTTTATTTATGTATTGATGTCAGTGGTGCATTGATATTAATGTATTAACGACATTATATGTAAATGGCTGTTTATTAAGTGCGTTTTTTTTTTTTTTTTTTTTTTTTTTTTATAGGGGTGGGGGTTTTTTATTTTATTTCTTGTGTTAGAATTTGATATGTGTTGTAAAAAAATACAAAAGTTTTATAAATAAACTCAATTTAAAAAAAAAAAAAAAAAATCTGGTGTATGTGACCTTGTGTAGGCTGGTGTCAGCAGCAGCCGTCAGGAACTACAGCTTCCTTAAACTTCCTCCTCTTCCCAGCATCCTCCTCCGCAACTTCATCGACAGGAGGGGGCTGACAGGGAGGGTGAGGGACCAGTAGTGGCCACACTGGTGAGTGTCCAGTAGACCATGCAGCATCTTTTTTTTCTCCCTGTGGGATTTTGCATACAAAAAAAATTTGCGACCATTTTATTTTATTGGATACCGTGGGTATCGGGAGCGCGCATACCTGTGGTAATCCAAAATTTGGCGAGAGGTGCACAAATTTTTTTGTGTGCAAAATCCTGCACTCAATTGGATATATGATGGTAACAATAATTCTTGATGTAATTGGTGTGATTTATTGTTCGTTAGAATGGAATAAATAAATCTTAAGTATTCACATGTCTGTGTCAGACTAAAATATGAAGGACTGTTTTGACAGTAGCAATAATTATTTAAAGAACTTTACAATATAATTACAGGTATACTGTCTGTTACACAATGAGCAAAGCCATTCTTTCATAGTCTCTCCTATTCTCCTCTGGTTTCTGCCAATTTGTTGCTCAGTGAAAAACTTGCACAGTGTTTACCTTGGAAATTACATCAATCACCTACAACACCAGGCTGCACTCTTTATCTTCTGGAAGAAAGTTTTATTTTCAGCCGCAGACCCCCTTTTACAAATAATGTTGGCAGGTCTGTCTTTAAAAACCAAACTATCTATATAATAAGCGAGAAAGCGTCCTTCTTTTTGTCCTTTATGCAGGACCAGAGTTTTGGACCTAGCTCCACCAAATTTGGGATGGTGGTGTAGTTTGACCAGAATTAGGTTTTTGCCTAGGTTTAAACTTTGTCTGGGCCACTCGCTGTCACACAATCGCTAAAAATGGGGACACTCTCAAATTACACAGGTTCCAGGGCTAGCCCCAGTGGAAATTGGCAGTCTGCCAAAAACCTGTGAGAATGCAACAAAAGTATCCTTTCCACCTCAGTCTAAGCAAACTTGACTCATGCAAGTTCATATTAAATCCAGAGCCTCTGTGTTTGCATGCAAGGGCGTTACCAGGGGCGTAGAGAGCCGCCCAGGGGAAGGGTGGCCTAACCACAGAAGGCATGGCCATGCTCCCTTAGTAAAAAACATTTTTGCATTGGTGCTGTGCACTGGAGAGGGGGGCGCTGTGAGATCCAGGGGGGGCATCTGGTGCTGGTCGCCAGTCAATCCGAGCTTACGGACTGGCAGCCAATCAGGAGCCACCACTGTTGATTGGCTGCCAGTCTGCGAGCTTTGATTGTCTCGCGACCTGTGGCGCTGTCTCTCCATGACTGCCTGCCAATGCACCAGCTGTAATCAGCTGGCGGCCCGGCACCAAATCAACATTGCTGACACCCGAACCCTCTTAAGCAGCCCTGACTGGACCAGCCCACCTTGTATACATGACTAGGTGCAGGAGGAGCGGTGGACCACATAGGCAGCTCGGGCACCATAGCAGCCGCACCCCTTGTGCCCATGGTAGTTACGCCACTGTTTGCAAGCATGTTAGCAAACAGTGGGGTCTTTTTCAGGATCAATGGTATGGGGTTATAGGCAAGGACAATGTAAACAAATAAAGGCTGAAGGTGTACTTCAGGGTCCAGTCTTCAACCCAGGCAACGCCAGGTATCCCAGCTAGTAGGAAATACATGGTATGAAATGCAGACAGCCGGGAAGCCGTCTGACTAAATCCTGACGCCCCAAGCCCGAAACACTGAAGATCCCGACTTTCGCTGGTAAGTCCCTAAACCTAAACCACCTACACCCCCCTGCGGTTAAGCGCTAATGCTGCCCAGCTTACCTTCGTTCGGGAAGCCGTCTGTCTAGATTTCGGTGTCGGTATTTAGATGGTGGGATTTAGTCAGATGGCTTCCTGGCCGTTGGCATTTTGTCTGTATCCTGAATACACCACATGCATCTAATATTATTGTAGCCATGAAGAATGTGTATCTCACATGTGCAAGATTGATTGGCCCAGCAAACCTAACCATAGGGGGCCTGTTATATAGTTCTTGTGGGATTTGATTTGGCAGTGTGGTGATCATGGCAGGGATTTTTCTACAGAATGAGACTAAATTATATTATTTACAACAATTTTTTTTTTTATTGGTTATTCCTATTGTGTTGTAAGCAAGGTTGCAAGATTTAAATCAAACAATTTAAATCAAATGATAAATCATGATTTAAATCAAAACGTTAAAAAACTACAACTTTTGCTTAGAAAGAGATAGACATGTAGGTGGGGGCAGTCCTTTTTTTTTTAGCTCATGTGGGGAGAATAATGGATGGGGTATAGGAGATTCCTCATAGCTCTTCAGTTTCACATTTGGGATTCTCATGGCTCTTCAGTTTCACTTTCACTTTTGAAGTCTGAACAAGCAGACACAAGCCGTTAGTAAGTATGGCAGAAAACAGGATGCCATTTGGTTATATTTCAACAAAAAGACTGTCCCTGGTAAATCTGGATGTAAAGCAGAATGTAAAACATGCAGAAAAGTAATGCAAGGACTTGTAGCAAGAATGAAAGACCATTACAAAAAATGTGCTTCACATTCAGATTCTGTTGATGATGGAAATCTTAATTAAAGAAGCGAAGGTACAACTACTCATGGAAATGAAAATGATCTGTAGCTGCTGTTAGTGTGAGGTCTCATCATTCAACTTCCACCCCTGCACCATCCTGCTCTTCTTATGTAGAAATGTGCAGCCAACTTTCTTCACAAAGGCTTTCTAGTGGACATGCAAGTAAGCAAAAAGCCACAAAAACAACAACACTTGAAAACTTTGTAGTCAAAACTACCAAATCAGAAAAAGAAGCTCTTGACCTGCAATGTGCTCGGTACATCTATGCAACAACTTCACCATTTAAATGTGTTCAACAGCCAGAGATGCTTAAGTTTGTGCAGATGCTTCACTCAGGATACAAGCCACCCTACCACAGTGATGTAGGTGGAAAGTTGCTTGAGGTGTGTCGGTCTGTTCAAGAAGAAAGCAAGGAAAAGTTGAAAGGCAAGACAGTGTGTATGGCTATTGATGGCTGGAGCAACATGTATAATGAGCCAATTATTTGTTGTTCGATTACTTTAGATGACTGTGAGTACTTAGTAGAGAGTATTTAAGTGAACTTGTAGCCAAAACTCTTAAATTGTGTGAAGAATCTTTCGAGTGTTCTGTGAAGAGCTTTGTGACTGATAATGCTGCCAATATGGCAAAGATGACAGCAGACCTGAAAGAAACTCCTGACCTGGATATTATTGCACATGGATGTTCTTCACACTTAATGAATCATCTTGCACACGACCTCAACATTCCAGGAGTTAAGGAACATATCATTGCTATTGAACACAGAAAAAAAAAAAAAGAGATTTGCCCTCCAGCACACTGCAGCAAAAACAATACTTAAATCCTACATGATAATAGAGATTTAGAGGTATTGGTTACACATATTTGCAAATATATGAATAAGCGCCAGGCCAATCGTCAAGGCTCCTCTATACTGGCATCCCTAATATTAAGGGGCTCACGTACGAGAAGCAAGGCACCCCAAAAAAATTCCAACCAAGGGCCATCCCCAGGGCATCACACGAAAAAGGGAAAAAGGTGATAGAGAAGTATAAAGAAAAGATGTGTAAAGATAAATCAATAAGTGTTAATGAAATAATAAAGAATTAAAATGACATATATAATGCACAAACAAATAGAGAAGTGATAAAAGTATTCTATGTGAATTAAGTGGTGATGCCATGAGAAAGGCCCAGTCAGAATCCCCCCGGGGGCCCCACTCCCAAACGTTCACCCCAAAATAATTATTGCTACATAATGGTAGCACCCACTCTGGGTCATATAATTACAATTGATGTACTGCATGATAACAGTACATATATAAGCTGAGAGCTAACTTACCTTGGAGGTACCCCAAAAAAAGCTCCACATGGCACTATAAGCATCAGCACCTCCTCCTAATGCTGACTGCCTTCATGCCTCTCCAAACTTACAAAGAAAAATGGTAGTTGCTCAGATCAGCTTAATTGCATAACACAGGTGCTTGTAAAGGGCGGGGTTTACACTGAACACAGAAAAAAAAAGAGATTTGCCCTCCAGCACACTGCAGCAAAAACAATACTTAAATCCTACATGATAATAGAGATTTAGAGGTATTGGTTACACATATTTGCAAATATATGAATAAGCGCCAGGCCAATCGTCAAGACTCCTCTATACTGGCGTCCCTAATATTAAGGGGCTCACGTCCGAGAAGCAAGGCACCCCAAAAAATTCCAAGCAAGGGCCATCCCCAGGGCATCACACGAAAAAGGGAAAAAGGTGATAGTGAAGTATAAAGAAAAGATGTGTAAAGATAAATCAATAAGTGTTAATGAAATGCTTTTTTTCTCTGTTCAGTATAAACCCCGCCCTTTACAAGCACCTGTGTTATGCAATTAAGCTGATCTGAGCAACTACCATTTTTCTTTGTATATCATTGCTATTATTAAGCACTTCAGAAATGTCCATTTTTCAGCAGCTAAATACAAAGAAGCAGGTGGGAAAAGGCTTATACTACCAAGTGACGTACGCTGAAATTCTATGACAGACTATTTGGAGTCCTTTCTGAAAAACTGGCCCATTCTTGTTAGAGTATGTGATGAAAACAAAGATGATATCTCACAAGACATTATTAACAAAGTTAATAAGTTTGGTATTAAGCGGAGTGCTGAAGATTATTTGGCTCGACCGAAACCTGTAGCTGTAGCCCTGGATCGTGCACAAAGACGCAACTGCACAGTCAGTGAGGTCATACAAGTGTGGAAGAAGCTGTTAGATGATCTTGAAGAGATTGGACACCAAAGCAATGTAGTAAAGATGGCAAAGGCAAGAGCTAAAATTGCTCTCACAGATGCCCACTTGCTGGCTAATCTACTTGATCCTAGGTACAGGGGAAAAAAAAGCTTAGTCCTGCTGAAATTGAGACTGTTATAGAGTTTGCTCATGCCAATAATCGTCAAATTATGTCGGTCATCATCAACTTTCGTGCATCCATGAAACCATTTGCACCATACATGTTTGAAGTGCACACTTTACGCCAAGTATCTCCCCTGGTCTGGTGGATGTCCTACGCAGCTCAACTTCAGTTAGACACTTCTGCAGTAAATCTTCTGAAGCAGATGTTCACCGCAGTTTCATCAAGTGCAGGAATTGAAAGGATTTTCTCAATGTACGGTTTTGTACAATCCAAAACACACACCAGATTGGGAAATTAAAAAGCTGCTAAGCTGGTTGCATGCTATAGAGCCTTTTCTATTGACAACAAATGTGAGGACGTGGAGAAAGACATGTGCATGTTTGACAACTGATTGAGTGAAATTCAGAGCCTAATTGTACTTCTTGATGCAACTGTTTAGTGTGTATTTATTCTATTACTGTGTTCATTTTGTTACTGTTCTCACTTCAAAAATTGTCCAAGGTGTAAACATCTAAAATGAAACTGTTTACTTTAAAAAAAAAATGTAATAAAAAAATCATTTAAATCCAAAAAATGTGATTTAAATCAAATAAATCCGTTTAAAAAAAAAATCAGATTTTTATACAACCCTGGTTGTAAGCTATAAAGTTATGGTTTCCTCACTGTCCTAAATTATGTCCTTGGCTACTATTTTTTTGTTCCATTTACACAGTGACTTCGTATATACAGTATGTGTGTTGCTCTGTTTTGGAACCTGGTATAGATTTAGGTCAACAGCTGGAGTGCCGCAGTTTGCCTAATCCTGGTCTACAGATATACTGTCTGAGTATATGGTCATACTGTATGTGTTTACAGGTACTCTACAATGTACATAGATCATTGTTTTACAATGAGTACTGGTATATATGCACTAAACTTATTTGCTCATTGTATTTATCCGTACTATAGAGTATTGCATGCTAACATGACGTGTATGGGCTGATGTGGAGTTGCTTGCAAAATAGGCACAATTTATATACACAAAAAAACATATTTCCATCTGGGGAAGATGTATCAAAGCTTGGAGAGAGATAAAGTGGAAAAGATAAAGTGCCAACGAATCAGCTCCTAATTGTCATTTTTCAAACACAGCCTGTAAAATGACATTTATAAGCTTTATCTCTTTCCAGGCTTTGATAAATCACCTATGCTGCATTGGCATACTATGTGCCTGGTTTATGCCATGTATAAGTCACATACAGATGTAGCCACGCTCATCTATGCAGCGATGTGAGCTCATCGCGCAATGGATGGCGCGACTCGTTTGTCCGCATCTATGGTGTATGTGTGCGTATGCACACGCAGGCCATAGACTTCAATGGGGCATGCCTAGTCGCAGCCTGGCGAGAGCTCCGCTATGCCGCGATATGTGACGCTGTGCGAATGAGGGTGGCTAGATATGTACACCGCCGATCATTCTAGCCATTTACTTTGCTAGCAAATTATGCCTTCACTATTAGACATAAATTAAACATGAAAAACATCTCTAATCCAGCAGTAACAACTCTTGTGTGAAAATAATATGGCTGTCTGAGACATACTGTATATGCATCTGGTTACAAACCTACCCTAACCTGTGGGAAGTGGCAAGGTGAAGGGAAGGGGGAGTTTGTGACCCTACCTCCCACTGTGTTGTGACACAAATCATGACTCAGCAGCAGACTGGGCTATGATGAGGCATCATTGCGCAGCAGGAGACCGGGATATGATGTTGCATCATTGCGCAGCATGAGACCAGGCTATGATGATGCATCATTGCGCAGCGGGAGACCGGGCTATGATGATGCATCATTGCGCAGCGGGAGACTGGGCTATGATGATTCATCATTGCTCAGCAGGAGACTTGGCTATGATGATGCATCATTGCGCAGCAGGAGCCCGGGATATGATGATGCATCATTGCGCAGCATGAGACCGGGCTATGATGACACATCATTGCGCAGCGGGAGACCGGGCTATGATGATGCATCATTGCGCAGCGGGAGACTGGGCTATGATGATTCATCATTGCGTAGCAGGAGACCGGGCTATGATGATGCATCATTGCGTAGCAGGAGACCGGGCTATGATGATGCATCATTGCGCAGTGGGAGACTTGGCTATGATGCTGCATCATTGCGCAGCGAGACACTGGGCTATGATGATCCATCATTGTGCAGGAGACCGGACTATGATGATGCATCATTGCGCAGCAGGAGACTGGGCTATGATGATGCATCATTGCGCAGCAGGACACTTGGCTGTGATGATGCATCATTGCGCAGTGGGAGACTGGGCTATGATGATGCATCATTGCGCAGGAGACCGGGCTATGATGATGCCTCATTGCGCAGCAGGAGACTGGGCTATAATGATGCATCATTGCGAAGCAGGAGACTGGGCTATGATGATGCATCATTGCGCAGCAGAACACTTGGCTATGATGAGGCATCATTTCGCAGCTTGAGGCGGGCTATGATGAGGCATCATTGCGCAGCTGGAGAACCAGGCTATGTTGATGCATCATTGCGCAGCGGGAGACCGGGCTATGATGATGCATCATTGCGCAGTGGGAAACTAGGCTATGATGATGCATCATTGCGCAGTGGGAGACTGGGCTATGATGATGCATCATTGCGCAGCAGGAGACTGGGTTATAATGATGCATCATTGCGCAGCAGGATACCGGTCTATGATGTGGCATAATTGCGCAGCTGGAGGCGGGCTATGATGTGGCATCATTGCGCAGCTGGAGAACCAGGCTATCTTGATGCATCATTGCGCTGCGGGAGACCGGGCTATGATGATGCATCATTGCGCAGCAGGAGACTGGGCTATGATGATGCATCATTGCGCAGCAGGAGACTGGGTTATAATGATGCATCATTGCGCAGCACGAGACTGGGCTATGATGTGGCATAATTGCGCTGCTGGAGGCGGGCTATGATGAGGCATCATTGCGCAGCTGGAGAACCAGGCTATCTTGATGCATCATTGCGCTGCGGGAGACCGGGCTATGATGATGCATCATTGCGCAGCAGGAGACTGGGCTATAATGATGCATCATTGCGCAGTGGGAGACTGGGCTATGACATCATTGCGCAGTAGGAGACTTGGCTATGATGACGCATCATTGCGCAGCGGGAGACCGGGCTATGATGATGCATTATTGCGCAGCAGGAGACTGGGCTATAATGATGCATCATTGCGCAGCAGGAGACTGGGCTATAATGATGCATCATTGCGCAGCGCGAGACCAGGCTATAATGATGCATCATTGCGCAGCAAGAAACTGGGCTATGATGATGCATCATTGCGCAGGAGACCAGGCTATGATGATGCATCATTGCGCAGCAGGAGACTGGGCTATGATGATGCATCATTGCGCAGCAGGACACTGGGCTATAATGATGCATCATTGCGTAGCGGGAGACCGGGCTATGATGATGCATCATTGCGCAGCAGGAGACTGGGCTATTATGATGCATCATTGTGCAGCGGGAGACTGGGCTATGATGATGCATCATTGCGCAGGAGACCGGGCTATGATGATGCATCATAGCCAGTAATTGAAGGTAATTTTGAAAACCAGCTTCAAGTAAACACAGCTTACAGTATAATATACATACAAAGGCTTTTTTAATGTTAGATATCTGCAGCCATGTCTTAATGTTATGTACATTAAATCCTTTGTGCAGCACATTATAAATAAAAAATTGACATAGCAAGCTACAATATTATGTTTTTATTAAAACCTTTGGCTCACATAAAACTATGGACCTCCTTCAGAGCCGCTCTCAAAAAGCGAGTGCTTGCTCTGAATGAGGGCGGGCGCTTTTTTTTATTAGTCGGCCTCCTGACCACCCACAGCTTTTGCGAGCGGCCAGGTGATGGTCGCAATGGTTGCGACCATCGGGCTTGCGACGAGACCCTTGTGGTAGGGTCTCGTCTGCCGCAAGCCCCAGTGAGCTTCCTGCTCTAATAGAGCAGGAAGCTCACTACTGACATCACGAGTAATGTCAGTAGGGCCGCCCACAAACGTCAGGCGTTCCTTCAGGAATGCCTCCGTTTGTCCAGCCATGTCAACATCGACAGCCGGCCCGTTTTTAGCGAGCCCCAAAGCGAGTGAATTTCTCACTCGCTACGGGGCTTGCGCACGTGCGGCGCGTGTGCAGTGCCCCACCATCGACCCGCTTGCTAGCGCATAACACCTGCGAGCAGGTCTGAATGAGGGCCTACATATACAGTTTGTACAATATATGTACATTGCACTGATGACTATGTTGGTATCATTACACATTTCTACAGATAAAAAGGTATAAGTTCTGTGTTGCTATTACATTTCATGTTACATTTCCCAATTTAACATATGAACAGACATCTCAGAATGCTGTAATCTCAGTACTGTTCATGTTTTGTTTCACTTTATTTCCTTTGGTCACTTTTTTCCCCACTAATTGGAGCTACAGTATGTATAGCTCACAAATTGTCTTTATACATTGGATTTTTTTTTTTTATTGGCTGCAGTTTTCATCCTTTTCCAGTAGATGCCTCCAGAGACCACTTGAGCTTTTTATTGCTCAGACTTAAATAATGCTTATTTTATCTTCTTTGGGCAGTTTTATATTTGGAATTTTTATTGAAGACTTAGGTTTGGTGTGGGGTGTAGGCTTTGCCGATCTTACAATCATTTTGGTCAAACAAAAACTCTCTTTAAAGCGTCTCTTTTCTTTAAATGCCTCAGACAGGAGAACGTTGATGGGATCTTCTGTGAACGCTTCATTGTTATTTTTTTCATAAAAAAATATGCCCAGGCTCCACTTTACTCTGCTACAAGCTATCTCTTGGCATGTGATCTCCATCCTTGGTCATCACATGATCCCTGTCTTTGCTGCACATCTTTTATGTTTTACTAGCAGGTTCATCCAATGCACCTTCCATAACCACTGACTGGCTTCTGCATAAACAATATACGGGTCTATATACTGAGTCTTGTTGAGAGATAAAGTGGATGGAGATAAAGGGGCCTATTTATCTATGACAGTTAGGAGATGATTGGCTGGAGCACCATTATCATACGTTTAATCACTCGTCAGTGATAAAACTCATTGATAAATAGGCCCCATAGTACCAACCAATCAGCTCCTAACTGTTATGTTTCAAACACAGCCTGTAAAGTGACAGGAGCTGATTGCGTGGTATTTTTTCTTTTTCTCCATCCACTTTATCTCTATCCAAGGCTTAGTACACAGACCCCATAATGACCAGGGTTTTGGTCTTTCCCTTGGATGCTTAATTGATCTCACTGTTTGTCAGGGACTTTCGGAGTAAATTTACTCTTTCTTCCACCTCTGTAGGAATATGATGTTTTCTCTGTATCAGAATTCTTTACTTCCTTTTGCCCATTTTCTTGCTCTTTGCTCTTTCAAACATATTCCATGTACATCCTATGCATGAGTGCCATCTGTGCAGAGAATACTACATGGTTATTTTGCTGTGAAAGTTTAGTACTTTTATGATGTTTGTTTTAAAATCCAACACCACTTGACTTTCTTTGTTTCATCTGACGTCTATCATTGCTTGGTATAGTCAGGGGTATATGGTGAGATGGCATGTAGTGATACAGCTCTTCAAAGGTACCGTATTTCGAAAAGAAACCATATGAAGAAATAGTTCATAAGTTAATTGACATTCTTATTACCTCGTTAAAGGGGAAATGTACTAAGCTTTGGAGGGTGATAAAGTGGAGAGAGATAGAGGACCTCATTCAGAGTCGGTCGAAGCGGCCGCACGGTCGTACTCCACCAATGTTCGCTATACTGCGCATGCGTAAAGTTCGCAATGCGCGTGCGCAAACTAGCTGCTACGATCAGAAATTTCTCTCTCCTTGAACACAGCCAGGTCGGTAGTTTGAGTGACAGATTGAGGCGTTTGTGGGTGGTAACAGGGGAAGGTGCTTGAAAACGGGGGAGTGGAGATCCGAACGCAGGCGTGCCTAATTATGCGGACGGCGTTTTATGGGAGTGCATACGGTTTATGGGAGTGCATAATTAACAAAGTAGCGTCATTGCATATGTGACATGGGAGATTTTTACACTGACATGATCGTAGAGCTTAAGAGAGGGTATGGTCAACCTTAAGCTCTACGACCAGTTCTGATGGTTCCCGATGGTCTCGATTAATCCTTATATGCCTGGAGATGACGTGCAATGCGTACGAGAAGGGGGCGTATTTTTTTTAAATCCGACCGCTTCCTCCCCTTGGTTGGCCAGCTACCGATCCGAACTTAGGGACGCAACTTGCGAGGGAATCATTTGCATATCCGGCCCCTTTTCCCGTACGACCATGTGGCCGCTTCGACCAACTCTGAATGAGGTCCTCAGTACCAACCAATCAACTCCTAACTGTTATTTTTCAAACACAGCCTATAATATGGCAGTTAGGAGCTGAGTGGCTGTTTTTTTATTTCTCTCGACTTTATCAGTCTCCAAGGCTTAGTACATCTCCCCCTAAATGCTAAAGACTTATCAAGGACTTGTTTGAGTACTGTATAAGGGTGGTATCAAGCTAGCTTTAACACAGTTTGGGTGCTAATGGATAGCTTCGATCGGCGAAAAATGGGAATTATCCCCGTTTTTTCGCCAGTGATTTTTTTCCCCCTATCCTATTATTTTGGTCAAAATAATAAGATAATTCTCCCGAAAACACATAGGTCCACGATCTTATCGCGGGTTCTATGTGTTTTCGCCATTTCGGTGGTGAAAAAACTGCTTTTATTGTGGATTAGTTTTCGGGACACATCAGGTCCCGAAAAATATCCACCATAAGTTCTGGCATCGGGCGGCACTTCGGGGCTAATAGGATAGCCCCACTGCAGTCATTAAGAAGCACTACTTTAGAACTGCTAATTGGATACCCCCCTAAGAGCTTTGTTTACAATTTTTATGGAATTCAGTATATATGCTTTTGACCATACAATATACACTGAAGTGCCAAAAGTCATGGGATAGACGCCTAGTATTGTGTAGGACCTCCTCTAACCCGGTGAAGTGCAGCAACTTGACATGGCATTGATTTCACAAGTGGATGGATGACATCTGGAGATATGTTGATCCATGCCATCTGGATAGCTTCCCACAGCGCCTTCATGTTTGTAGGTGCAGAATCTTAGGTGCAAATGGACCTCTCCACCATGTCCCATAAATGCTTGTTTGGGTTCAAGTCGAGTGAACGTAGTGGGCACACCATTCGTTGGAACTGTCCTGAATGCTCCTCAAACCAATTGTGGACAACTTGGCACAGATGACACAGTGCATTATCCTGCTGGAATTTTTCATAGTTATGGGGGTACATGAAGTCCATGAAGGGCTGCAAATGGTTGTCAAGCAATGCAATGTAGCAATGACATATTCAGGCAGATCAGCAGACCCAACCCATGCCAGGTGAACACACCATCATGAAACCACCACCAGCCTGCACGGTGCATTGTTGACAACTGGGGTCCATGGCCTCATGACGTCTGCTCCACACCCGAATCCTACCATCAGCCCGAAACACCTGGAACCATGACTCATCGGACCACATCACATGTTGCCAGTCCTCAAGTGTCCAATTAGTGATGCCATGAGCCCAGGTGAGGCACTGTTTCCAGTGACATAGTGTTAACAGGGGCATTCTGGTAGGTCTTCTGCTCCCACATCCCATGGAAGCTAAAGAACGCTGCACTGACCTGCTGGATATGAATCTGGTACCTCTTGCACTGAATGTGGATGTGATTTGAGTGAGTGTAGCTTGTCTATGACCACAGACTGGTCACGATCATTAGGCATTCGTGGTCGGCTAGTGCACTGTCCACGGTGGGTGGTAATGCCTTCCATGAGTTATTCCCGGTACACATGTGACACCTTAGATTGAGGAATGTTGAATGTCTCTACAATTTCGGAAATGGAATGTCCCATACTTCAGGCACTCACTATCATGCCCCGTTCTAACTCCAATAATTCATGTCGCCTTGCCATGAGTGGCCTAGCCGGTGTTCAAACTGACTCATGAGATGTCAAATTAAAACTGAGCAGGTCTGGGAATTTCCAAGGTGTCACAGTATGGAGAAGCCACCCACCATTATCTTTACATACTACTATCCCATGACTTTGGCACTTCAGTGTACTAATACTGTACAACACCCCAACTGACATGAGCATATCTGGCACCAAATAGGATCTTGCTGGATTACAGGATTTGGGAGCATGAAGGGGTGTGGGTGGCTAGAGATGGGCATTATTTTGTCCAGAATTTGGGCCTGATTCTTAGGTGTGTCTGCTTCTTTTGCCGGTTGCCAATATGCCACTTTAAAGCCCTTCCCTGGTGTACATTCGTGTATTTGATGTGCATTGACTGAGACGCCAACTTTGAGCTTCAGTAGACAGCTTAATACTGCCTGTGGCATCTTTAGAAGCCACCATTGGTCGCAGCATCAAAACTTGCACCAGCCAAATGTCAAGTGCAGATTTTCAGTCTGAATATGGCCTCCAATGTGAATGAATGAGCGTCTGTGTATGCAAGCAGTTCAGCGACATGCCCATAAGACGCCCATTAGACGGACCATTTCTGTGCATCTGTCTAGACACCTCTCAGGAATGGCCATCACTTTTCCAAAACACTTCTGATACCCTATGTCTCAATCACAACAGCACTATTGTCTATACACTTTGTGTGACACGTGCATTTTTAGCTATTTTCTCACATGCACGGTAGCAAAAAATCTCTAGACTAAGTGAACATGGGCATTGCATGTGACTCTGAATCAGGCCCTTTGCGTGGTATGTCTATGGTATGTGTTGATTAGTGTTGTATCTTATTTGTCCCTATTCCCAAATCACAATTCTGCCAGGTAAGCCTCAAATCTGTTACCAGTGGCATCACAAGGGGGGTGCGGGCCGCTGACTCCAAGGTGCTGACTCCCCCCTCATGGACAGTACCCGGGTGCTGCACTGTAGCCTTAAGTGCACCACTCGGCTCCTGACACAGTGAGGGAGCCGGCCCTGCAGACAGGACAGTCCGCACCTCCGGCACCCCCACCCACCAGCACCCCCAAGTGATAAGAACGGGGGATTTGGCCATAAGGTCACGCCCCAGTCAATGAGGCCACACCCTTCCGGAGGCAATGTCCCTGTAAGAGGCCACACCCCCTTTTAAACGGCTTTCCCCGTGGGCACTCCAGCCCAGTTGTCACCGCGTGGAGGGACGCCACTGCCTGTTCCTTTATGCTAGAACATGCACCAGACCTTTATATTGTGAGAGATTCATCACATACTGTATGAATAAGACTGACAGGGGAAATACAATAATTAGACAGTACATTTGAAACAAAAACACAGACACAGCTACAGTATGTTGTAGGATTAGCAGAAGTTTTATAGGAGGTAGGTAAAGTCCTGCATTATGAATACTAGTGTGTATTAACCTCCTCCAGGCAAGCATGAGAGCAGTCTGGTAAGCTCACTAATCTACACAATTGATTTATTTATTTTGTATATTATCCGATATTTAATTGACAGGATATAGAATAATATTTTATAACAAATATATTACAATTTTAAATGTGACCGCTTCTTGTAAAATGCAGCATCTTAAGTATATGCCGCATCATATGACTATACAGTAGGTGTTCACTGTACAGTTATTTATATCCCGAGGAAATTCAATTACATGAACATAATATATTCACTTGTACAATAGTTCAACTTTATTATGTCTGTGTCTAATAATGCCTGCTGCCACACTGCTTCATTAATCACAAGAAAGAAAGTGCCAGCCAGATGTAAAAATAAAAACTAAAGACTAGTGACTCATTTTTACTGTAACACATAATATACCTGTGGCTCAAAACCTCAATGATATAGTTATTTTTTTTTTTATTATTATTGTAATAGATGTCATCGTTCTCCATGTAGTAATGCACAATGTAACGTGAAGACATTTTGTAGGTTGTGACAGTGTAGTTGTCACCTTGTCTGTAAGTTTGTTATTAACACTTCTACTTATAACAACAGCAAAAAATATTGATATTTCAGTAAGTATTAAAAAGCTTACTTATATAATTATGCTGCGGGATGCATACTGACAGACAGAAGACACGCAATTCTGACCCAGGTATCATGAATGTGATCACAGTTTAGAACGACCTGTATAACCCTGCCTCCAGCTGTGTTCACATGGCATTAATGTTTTATCTCTTAATGTCGGCTGAGCTTTTTGCATACTGTGTGAATATGCTTTTTACTAAATTATTTTTTTGACATTTATCTGGTCACTAGACCTGTGTGATCGCTAAAAACACTATTAAAGTTCTTAACTTTTCGACTAATCACATTCGGTCACACATGATTAATGATGCACTAATGCAGTTATTGTGCCAAAAAAAAACATATTTTCCTAAATATATATATATATATATATATATATATATATATATATAAAATTTATATATGGGTTGGGGTGGGAACCCGGCATTTGGGATGCCGGCTGTCAAAAGACAGACAGCTCATCCCGATGCTGAGAATCCCGCCAGGAGACACGTAAGTACCCTAATCTTCCCTCCTTCACCCCCTAACCCTCCTGTTCTGCACCCTAACCTTCCCTAGCCCGCACCTTAACCCTCCCCGTTAGGGCCTAAACCTAACCCTCCCCCCTTATTGCCTAACCCTTTTACAGGGGGGATTATACACACACACACATACATATGTCACACATACATTACACACACACCCTTACCTGGCAGGCTGGCACCATGTCATTATGCTCCTCCCCCTAATGCGTCCTCCCGATTGACCCGCAAATTGCAGCATTTTGCTGTGAGGGGGCGGGCTTTAAGAGCATGACAGGGGAGGTTTCTGGGTACTCAATGTAAACAAATAAAGGCTGCAGGTGTACTTCAGGGCCCACTCTTTAACCCGGGCAGGTATCTCAGCTAGTATATAATATACACTATATAATGTATGTGCCAATTTTATTTTTTTAATCTATAAAGTTTTGAGACAAGCAAATATGTGTTAAGATAATAATGCTTGACTCTCTCCAGCTTTTGAAAAGTTGGGAGTTATGGTCTAACAAAGAGAGACATTTGTATTTCTGAAAGCTACAAATATTTTTGCAGCTGCTTTAGAGCAATTATTAACAATAAATAATAAGTGTGAGATATGCAATTTGCCATACACTCTGATAATGCAGTGCAAATTAAGAGATGACTTTGCTTAAATCCTTATTGGATATAATGATCTCACCATGAGAATTAGCTGTGCAATCCATGAACTTTCACATCTTCAAGACCACTAAACTTAAAATAGACGTTGCTTAGTTTATACTGTATGAAAGGGCTGCTTTCACCGCTTGCACAGATATGTAAAAGTTTCAGGTACTTATTAAAATTGAATAAATCTGCATTAAGAGTCTGAACGGGATATGCGAGATAACGAGATTTGCATATAATCTACTATATAAAAGTGAAAATTTGTCCTTCTGTCTTTCTATACAAATCCACAGTTTACAAGCCACGATCGTGAAATTTTACATACGAGTGTATTAAAACAGGGCGGAGGCAACTAAAAAAATTTGAAATCAAAATTAATTACTGGTAATTTTGAATTAATGAAAAAACACAATTTTTGCATAGTATTCGCCCTCTACAGGTCAGGGACGGAATTAAAAAAGGATTTAGCTTATCTACTTTTTTTTCTTTTCTATCTTCTCTATAAATTGAAATTAATTACTGTTAATTTTTAATTAATTAAAAAACACAATTTTTGCATAGCATTCGCCCTCTACAGGTTAGGTACGGAATTAGAAAAGGATTTCACTTATCTACTATTTTTTCTTTTCAATCTTCTCTACTATATAAAAGCAAAAATTTGGCCTTCTGTACTTCTGTCTTTCTATACAAATCCACAGTTTACAAGCGAAGATCGTGACATTTTACATACGAGCATATTAAAACACAGCCGAGGCAACTAAAAATGTTTTAAATGGAAATTAATTACTGTTCATTTTTAATTAATTAAAAAAATCACAATTTTTGCTGGACGCTCATTGTGGGGCCTCACGGCATATGGGTAGGGCCTCGGAGCAAGCGTTTTGTGTTGTCATGTTTTGTCATGATTTTAATGTTGATTATCGAAGAGAGCTTTAGCAGGCTTTGCCAGCATTCTCAGCTCTCTGACTATACCAAATTACGCAACAACATTCACTTCTTTCTTCCAATTGTGTCAAAAGGAGGACTTTGCAAGGACCCTGCTGTACTGTGAGCTGCCAAAATATTACACATGGTTATGCGCAGAAAACAGGGAGTCGCTGTAGATGATCATCCTGGTATCAGAGCAACAGAAGCTCTTGGCCGTGTTTTCACTGTACATCCAACAAATTTTGAATGCTTCTGTCTCCGAAGTTTGCTTTACACCACCTACTTCCTTCGAAGACCTGAGGACTGTTGATGGGGAAGTTTATCACACTATTCGTGAGGCCTGCCTAAGGAGAGGTTTGTTGGAGGATGATGTGTAAACAAACATTCTTAAAATCCAGAGTACTCCAGCTAGTATCAAATATTTTAACAATTGTCAATATATGCTTTTACATTCATATTTGTTAATGATATAAAATGTTTTCTTCTGTTTTGCTTACATTAGTTTTTCTGCAGACATTTATGTAAACGTTTTCTGTTTAAAGACTGTGAATTTTGGGCCTGATTCAGTACTGATCGCTATTGCGATCACGGCTGAGATTATGCACGCAGGTCTGCTGCTAAAATATGCTAATGAATGCAATCACAAAGCCGTTGCACAGCCAGCATAGAGACGCCCACTACCGCTATCTCACATATGTAATATCTTGCAGTCCTGCGTATACATCGGGAACATCGAGTAACATCGGCCACTCACACACAATTACAACAGGTCTGACCTTACTTCGGAAATTGCTAACCTTGTCGCACGCAGTGAGTACACAAGCTGCATATGCCATCACAGTGGCTAATTTATGCACGCCCATGCAAAGGCATTCACTCGGACAGGCACGTCTGTGATTTTCATACCACTCCCCCGTCACCACCCCAAATGCTGATATGCCGTCCCTTGATCTGCGATGGCTTTGTATCTGCATGGGTGATCGCAGTCAACACAATGCCAACTCGCACATGCGCACTGCAATGCATGTGCAGTACGCACCATCGGACGATCTGCGTATAATGATGTTGCAGTAGCGATCCATAATGAATCAGGCCCTTTGTACTCAAGGGCCCGTTGGCCTCGTATATTCATGCAGCTCCTTCTCGTGCCCGCGGCTCCTGTAGGGCTGCTCGCGCCACTCATAAAATTACATAAAGGCACAAGGGTGCCAATAGTGACGTCACTGTGGGTGGCAAATTTGAAGTAACCCTATATTAGTCTGGCCCCTTCTCCTTTGCCAGAGTATAGGCTCCCAAACCATACTCCAGCATTTTAGTGATCTCTACTGCTCGTTCTTGACCTTGGCTTGTTTGTGATCTGATTCTGTCTGGTACCGTCTTGTCCGTTTGGTTTTCACTACGTTTGTACATCTTTATCATACTCCAATCCAGAGTTCACCAGCACCTGTACTAGGGAACCAAGTCTGAGGGCCGTGACCTGCATGTTGGACGTATGCATTGCAAGTCCAATACAAACAGCCAGCTTATAATATATAAAGATGCAATTATAAAGGTTAACAATAAATTAGAAACTGTATTAAGAATGTAGCATAGAAGAACAAAAAACAAGTTGCAATAAAGCTGTGTGCCATCTATTAACTGCAAACAGGAAATTTAATTTTAGTGATTAAGAAAGAGGAGAGAAAAGAAATAGGCACAAAAAAGTAGTGACAGGTAGGGATATGGGAGGGGTGGTGGAAAGATATAAGGAGAAGGTGAGTAAAGGTGCGTACACACTGGGCGATTAAAGTGGATGACTGAACGATAATGATATCGTTATTGTTCAGTCCTCCACTTTATCGTCCATTTTTAATATCAAAACAATGAACGATAACGACGACATGCGTTCCCACGGGTCCTTCGTCATTATCGTTCATCGAGTAAACGTGCAGGCCAACCCTGACGATATCGTCAGGTTGCTGCATGTTGGGGAACGGCGGAGAGAGCCCGGCGCTGAACGATATCGTTAATGATATCATGAATGTGCTCAATGTCATGAATGACATTGAGCACACCCTGCCGGGGACGCACTAGACGTTATCGCTCAGGGAGCATATCCTCTAGTGTGTACGCTCCATAAGAGTTTAAATCGCGGGTGCAGGAAACAGTTAAGATATGTGTTGTTAAATATATGAGCAGGGTGTACAAAAAATACAGTCACTGATAGGCATTAATATTAATAATAATAATAATGATGGTTAGCAAGTGGGAAAAGGCCCAACACTAAATATCAATAACCGTCATTGTGCCTAAGCATAGCATGGCATGGATTAAAGAGTATCTGTTGAAGTTGGCAGAGGGGAATAGCTCCCAAGGTAACCAGGGTAAAAATAAGATAATGATGAATCCATTGGGAGCCTCTGGAGTAAAAAAATGGCGGCCAGCAACAATGTCTTTCCATCCACAAGCTCCTACCAGGCTAGGTACGTCACCAGAAAACAGTAGGGTAATGTGCCCTCCGAGCAGCAGTAGAAGTTTTATCCAGGGAGCCGAAATAGGTAGGAAAAGTGAGAAGGTAGATTTTTGGACAGGATCACAAAGGGAAGCAGTCGTGGTGTTGGGAAAAAGTAACGCTACAGATGGAGCTTATTGGCGCTGCCTCCACTCTGCTTAGCGTACAAGCCACACCGCCATTCTGATTTACTTCTATAGCTTTTCATCTCTTCTGGAATTTCTTTTGATCACGGCATACTGTGCTGCTTGTTGAGACATTTTAGCCACCTTAACAGTGTTGAAAATGGTTCTTTTTAAGCGACGTTTAGAATCAACAGAGCTGGCAGCAATCAAGCCTGACTGTGTCAAGTCTAATTGAACCAAATTATCAATTCACTTTGGTTCATTGGTTAATTGAGTAACTAAGGGGCCAATTACTATTTCACACAGGGCCAGTTGATGTAGGACAACTTTTTTCCCTCAGTAAATGAAATACCCATTTAAAAACTGAATTTTGTGTTTTCTCAGGTTGTATTTGTCTTATATTTAATTTTGTTTGATGTTCTGAAACAATTAAGTGTGACAAACATGCAAAAACAGAAGAAATCAGGAAGGTGGCAAACCGTTTTTCATGCCACTGTATATGTTAGAGCTGCAGAATCTGAAAAACTCGATTGTACTAAGAAATAAAATTAGTGGTATCTGCTCTACGAATATGTGTTGTGGTTTCCACAATTGGAAAAATTGTATATGCAAAATACATTTCTACTGCAGGGTCCATAGGGCTCCACAGGAGACCTTGGGGTATAGGTTGATGACGTCAGTTGTCGAGCACCTCAATAGTTAAATTTGTGCTCCCAGGATGCACCGGGCTCCTCTCCTATACCCCGCCCCCAGGCCAAGGCACCTCAGTTTCGTAGGTGCTCGGCACAGAGCTTCAATAGGTGCTGCGTTCACCGCCCAGAAAATAGTTGTTTTTTACTGCAGAGTGGTCAGCATGGGCTGTCCAGCCGACGCCCATGCTGCCACTCCGGCACCCCGCCGGTGCCAAGATGCTGGCACTGCACTAGGGATCGTGGCAGGTGTCTGGGGGTTTTGGCTAGCAAAAGCCCCCAGACGCCCAGGACTGTGGCTCGACGTCACGGGGGACATTCAGGTAAGCAGCAGGCGTCTGCGACGGGCGCCCGCTGATAACACAGTTCATTTACTTCCCAGGGCTGGGGGGTCCCTGGGAAGAGGCTGTGTGTGGCACCAGGCACGGCGCCTGCGCTGTCACTAGAAAACCAGAGATAGGGGGCCACAACATGCGGACGTTGTGGAATCCCAGGGGTTAATAGCACGCTGGCCCCTGCCCCACTGCACTGAGAGCCTCTCCAAAACGGTTTGGCGGTTGCAGGCAGCTTTCCTCCCTCAGGCAAGCCACCTGTGAGTCCTCCAGCAGCCCTTCTAATGTGCATAAAACGCTGGTCTCACAGGGAGCTGCGGAGCCTGGGTTCCCCTACATACCCCTCCTCCAAGCAGGTCGGTGTATGTAGCACTATTCCTACTAGACACAAGGTCTAGTTAGTTGATAATAGTGCAGTTTAGTGCAGGTTTTTCCTGGCATTGTATGTGTCTGTTGCTAGTGCTGTCTGACTGTAAAACTCTTTTTCTTTGTCAGCCATTTTAGCTATCCCTGTACTTTCTCTTTCACTAGCCCTTGCGGTGACAGTGCTGCTGAGGGATCAAATTACTTCACAGTTCAGAGGTGAAGGCGGAGCCTAAATTGAGTTGAGGATTTTGACACATACATTCATTATGCCTGGCAGTGATTCTGCTCAGGCTGATATCCCCCTTACACAGTCCTGGACAAAAGGAGGGAGAGATTATTGTGGGAGGATTGTGTAACCTGTGTACCAGAAATGCAGGATTACCTGCTGGGCCCAGCTCTTCTCAAGAGCCGCCCTGGGCTTGTTTTGCACAAACACTAACTACCCTGATGGGTCGGCTTGCTGCACCTCCAGTGGCCCCACAATTGGGGTATGCTACGCCGGTTGCTATTCCATCTACGTCACAGGGGATTCCCCGACAGTTGGTTGTGGCTCATAATATGCCCTTACAACCTACTCCCTACCAGACTGAACCTGTTTGGGTTAATACTCTCTCCAATACGGTGCAACACCTGACGGAGGTTTTACAGGGGGAGTCTTTCCAGTGCTCTGCTAGGAAGGAGGCACTGTCTTCCAAGTTCACTTATTATCAAGATGATGTTTAGACTGATGATGGGGAAATTCAGGACTTATCTGATACAGAGCTCCCTCAAAAGGAGGCGGAGCCTAAGTCCAAAATTTATGTACACTGCCTCATTCGTGCAGTCTGTGTGGCTATGGATATTGAGGACGAGGATACCCCAGCAGCCAAATCCAAACATGCTTTCTTTAAGGAAGTGAAAAGTTCAGCGACGGCTTTTCCCCTGTCGGATCAGCTAGTTGAACATCTGGAAGAAGCCTGGAAAACTCCAGGCAGGAGGTTTCAACTGCAGAAACGGTTACAAGCCACTTATTACACGCCTTGTCAAAAGTGCGACACTTCCTATGCTGTCCATGTCATCATTAAAGGATGTTATGGACAGAATAGTGGAGGTGTACCTATAGTCCATTTATTCCCTCTGGGGGGGGGGGGGGGGGTCCGCTAGGCCAGCTATCGCTATATGCTGGGCAGAAAGGGCCGTGAAATGTTGGGAAAATGCCTTGGAAGTGTCCTTGCCGGTAGAGGCTACCAGTGAACGAATTGAACTGGTAGGTTACCTCAGAGACTTGGCTATGTGAATGAGGCTGCTTAGGATGTTAGTCTCCTAACATCTCGCATTTCATCGGCTGCAATGTCAGCTAGACGCTCTCTTTGGTTGTGATCTTGGAGAGTGGATGCTGATTCCAAGAAAGGGTTAGAAGGCTTACCCTTTATTGGCCAGGTCTTATTTGGGCTAGATTTGGCCAAAATCGTGGTCACTTTGGCTGCTACCAAGTCTGCTTGTTTACCTTTGGCCCAAATGCCATCAGGATCTGGAACTCAGGGCCTTATTCAGAGGCGGTCGGAGGATGCAAGCAGTCGCTCAGAAACTGGGCGGCCGCTTGCATCCTGACCGGCCGCCTCTGTTTCGGTCGTTAGGCTGTGGGTGTACACCCACAGCTCTAACGACCGCTAGGGTGATGGTCGCGATGGCCATGATGTCGACCTTCGACATTGTGGAGTATGGCCAGTTCCATTCCCGGCCTCTACAGACACTGATCCTTTCCAGATGGGACGGATCTCCATGCCGGATATGAACCCAGACATTGGTACTGTCTCCGGAGATACGTCTGTCTCTGGCTGCCCCTTTTGGATCCCGGAGTGGGTCCTTCTGACAACGGACGCCTGTCCCCGGGGTTGGGGTGCAGTGACGAGTTCACACCTCTTCCAGGGAAGGTGGACAATAGAGGAATCCGTGCTTCCAATAAACATATTGGAACTCAAGGCATTTCTAAGGGCTCTTCAGCAAGCAAGGCTCATACTTCACGGAAAACCCATGCAAGTCCATTCAGACAATGCCACTACAGTGGACTACATAAACCGCCAAGGAGGCACTCAAAGTCAGGCGGCACTAATGGAAGTGTCCCATATTCTGACTTGGGCGGAGGAAAATGTCCCAGCCATATTGGCGGTGTTTTTTCCAGGAGTCCTGAACTGGGAAGCCGACTTCCTAAGCCGTCACGATGTACACCCAGGGGAATGGTCATTTCACAAGGAAGTACTTCAGCTTCTGGTTAACAAGTGGGGACTTCCCGAAGTAGATCTAATGGCATCTCGGCACAACCACAAGTTGCCAAGGTACGGCTCAAGAACAAGAGACGTTGGGGCTCTGCTGGTAGATGCTCTATTGGCCAAATGGACCTTCCAGTTCATGTACCTGTTTCCTCCATTCTCCCTTCTGCCTCGGGTGATTCGGAAGTTCAAGCAAGAAGGAGGTAAGCTACTGCTGGTAGCTCCAGCGTGGCCCAGACGTCACTGGTACGAAGATCTTCGGAGTCTATCCATAGACACTCCGATGCTGTTGCCTCAACGTCCTGACCTGTTATCCCAAGGTCCTTGCCTCTACCCGGACCTGAGTCATCTGTCTTTGACGGCGTGGCTCTTGAGACTGCCCTCTTGAGTTCCAGGGGTTTTTGCAGCTCGGTGGTGAACACCATGCTCAGAGATCGCAAGCCTGCTTCTGCGAGAATTTATCACAGAGTGTGGCAAATCTTCTTTGAATGGTGTCGCCCCAGAGGTTATAATCCTCAGACATTTGGATTATCCAGGATTTTGGCATTTCTACAGGCAGGCTTAGATCACTGTCTTTGCCTTACTTCTCTGAAGGTGCAGGTTTCTGCCCTGTCAGTACTGTTTCACCCTAGGATTGCTACTCTTCCGGATGCACACACCTTTATGCAAGCTGTGCTTCACATCCAACATCCCTTTATCCCACCGGTCGCTCCTTGGGATTTGACTGTGGTCCGTAGGGCTCGACAAGGACCGCCATTTGAACCACTGGGCTCAGTGAATTTAAAATGGCTCACAATTAAAACTGTGTTTCTTCTAGCCATTGCTTCGGCCAGAAGGGTGTCAGATTTGGGGGCTCTTTCATATCGCCCTCCCTTTCTGATTTTTCATAGAGACTTCGTACTCGCCCTGGTTTCCTACCTAAGGTGTTATCCAGCTTCCACATTAATGAGGAAATTGTAGTACCAGCTTTTAACTCCCCAGACCTTTCAGCTGGTGAGGCCTCTTTGGATGTGGTACGTGCTCTACAAACTTATGTGGACCGTACCAACTCATTTCGGAAGTCGGACTCGTTGTTTGTTCTTTTTGGTTTCTGAAAGAAAGGATGGCCTGCCACTAAGCAGACTTTGGCAGGCTGGATTCGCCTGGCTATTTCAGAGGCTTACCTTCATGAGGGCTTTCCTGTACCGTCCTCTGTTAAGGCTCATTCTACTCGGTCTGTGGGTCCTTCGTGGGCAGCTCGTCGTGGCGCCTCTGCTGTTTAGCTGTGCAAGGCAGCCACGTGGTCTACTGTCCATACATTTTTAAGGTATTATGCATTTGATACCTTTGCCTCTCAGGATGCTTCCTTCGGGCGGCGGATTCTCATTTCTGCACAGGAGTGTCCCCACCCTTAAGGAGACTGCTTTGGGACATCCCCAAGCTCTCCTGTGGAGCCCTATGGACCTTGCAGTAGAAAATAAGAGATATGGTAAGACCTTACTTTTATTATCTCTATTTCTACGAAGTCCATAGGGATCCACAGGACTCCCGCCCTGCCGCACTTGTGCTGCAGATGGGCTGTGTTCTGGTCACCGCTTTTCTGTCTCCTTCTGTATGTGAGAATGTGATTCTTGAGTGTTCCAGAATTTCTTCCTTCTCTCTTCTCCTCCTCCGGCCATTGGCTTGTTACAAAACTGAGGTGCCTTGGCCTGGGGGCGGGGTATAGGAGAGGAGCCCGATGCCTCCTGGGAGCACAAATTTAACTATTGAGGTGCTCGAAGACTGACGTCATCAACCTATATACCCCCAAGGTCTCCTGTGGATCCCTATGGACTTCGTAGAAATAGAGATAACAAAGGTAAGGTCTTACCATATCTCTTATTTTATTAAAAATCAAAACAATTAACATCACAAAAACAAAAGACGTAATAAAATGTAAGATACATAAGTATCATAAACCTAATGAAATATGCAGACATACTGTGCTAAGAAAGCTGAAGAAAATACTTACCAAATATGTTCCTTACAATTGTAGCCAAAGATTACTTTAGGGCCCAAATAAAGTTAAACCATTTTTGAGAGAAAAATATAACATTGTAATATTCACCCACATGGATGGTATTCCGGAACTTGTAGTCCCTCTATAATAGTTGCATGAGCCCCCGAAGGATGACAATAGGACCTATAGCAAGAGTATGTATCTGCAAGGTGTGATTTTGTCCTTGTCAATGTGTACAGCAGTGATGTCTTTGAGCTATCAGGTCAGATGGCCACCTTAACAAGAGCGATGTTCTTTCCTATGGGAGCATGATGTTAACGCTGTGTGGATGTAGATGATCAAGTGGAACCAATTACCAGGCAGTCGCTTGGCTTCTCAGTATTTTAGCAAATGTCTCTCTGCTGTGGTCTTATTCATTTCAGAAGTCTTCAGCAAGGATGATATTGATGCATTTCATCTCTCTAGGGATACTTTTTCAAAGAGGAAGTTGACCTAATCTATTATAGTATTAATAGATGTATAATTAATGGTGGTTCCAATCCCAAAATCATTTTATAATCACGGGAGTTTGAGATTACTAAACTCTAATCATGGGATCCTGGGATTAGTGAAAAAGGAGTTAAATTATATGTTTAAATATACTGTATTTTTAGTTTTTCTACACCCCTGTTCTCTCTGCCATCCATCTCCCCCATCCTGTCTTCTTTGCTATCCATCTCCCCCCTTCTGTTCTCCTTTCTATCCTTCCCCCTGCTGTCCCCCTGCTAATCTTCTCCCTCCTTTCCCCTTCCCTTTACACATAACAGAACAGAAGAAGCTTGCATCGTCGGCTGGCACACTGCCCGGTCCTCTCCCAGTACCAGCTGCTGTAGAAGAGCTGGAGTCACTGTGTTGTGGCTGCTCTCAGTCACTGTGATGTGGCTGCTCTCAGTCACTGCGATGTGGCTGCTCTCAGTCACTGTGATGTGGCTGCTCTCACTCGCTGCGATGTGGCTGCTCTCAGTCACTGTCTTGTGGCTGCTCTCAGTCACTGTGATGTGGCTGCTCTCAGTCGCTTATTGGCACGCAGTCCCAGCCTATCAGTGACTGAGAGCAGCTGAATCATGGAACTCCATCTATTAAATGGGCAGCTGGGAGAGCCTGAGCGGACCAGATCTTCCCACTGCCCTCCGGCTTAGAGCCTGATTCAGAAACGGACGATAATGCAATTGCAACTACATACTCTCACGGATATCAGTTGCTAAAATGTGCTAATGCCTTCCAAAGCATAGCCAAACCTAGGATCGCCCACTGCTACCTTCTGATATCCATCTGACGATGTACAATAGTAAAAACATTGTTACTATAGATGCACATCAGCCAGTCACGCAGTATGTAAGTCAAGTCTGACCAGCCGCAACCACTGCAGCTCTTCTGACATGCAGAGAGCTCTATTACTGCGACGGCATTAGCAAATGCAATGTGTTTGGAATCCCGTAATACCTGTGATTTAAGGGATTTAATGATTATAATCCTGGGTATTTTTGGGAACCAAAGACTTCCGGGCTCCCTGGATTGGAATCCTTAATAATTAAATCACATAACATGTCAGGGTTTAAGATATAATGTTATGTATACATTTGTTATGTAACTCATAGCATTGTTCTGGCTTCTTTTATCAGGTGCTTTAGTATGTGAGGTGTGTAGGGAAAAAGCTTTCTCCAAGAATCTAACCCTTACTACAAATACAGTATTTTATCTTAAAGCGGCCCATACATTAGTGATTCACTGTTCTGCCGAATCAGTCTAATGATCCGCGTTCTGATCCACGGATTGGTGATGATTGGCAATCCGTCAGCAGATCTGTGAAAAAATGCATGTTAAAAATCGAGACTCGACGATCCCTAGCCCTGAGCCAACTGTCACTAGAATGGGGAATTGCCCCAGTATGTCGTAGATATATGGGGGCCTTAAGAGCAAATTTAAATAAATAGTGCAAACTTTTACATTGTTGCTTTTAACCAGGTGAATGGTAGTCAAAGCCTTGATTCTAAGTTGCATTTTACCTGTGGTTACATGTGTTGGGATCGGTATGAAATCTTGGCAGGTTCCTGCATCCTACCACTAATCCTCCCCGTTAGTGCCTAAACCTAACCCTCCCCCCTTGGTTCCTAAACCTGACCCTCCCCCCATGGTGCCTAAACCTAACCCTCCCCCCTTAGTGCCTAACCCCCCCCAGTGGTGCCTAACCCTAACTCACCCCGGGGGTACCTAACACTAACCTCTCCCTCCTCCCCGAGCCTAAACCCTTACCCCCCCGTTATGCCTAACCCCCACCCTCCCCCCTGCGACTAAGACCTAACAAGCCTCGCTATACTTACGATCGGAATCTCAGCTGGGTAGTGGCATTCGGGCACCTGAATTTCATCAGCCGGGATGCCGGTTGTAGGCATCATAACTACATCCCCATGTGTTGACTGTGGAGGTGTAATGTGTTGATTTAGTGAAAATCTGTTGGCCTATGAGATTCCTAATCCCTCCAACACCAACCTCAACAGTAGACCTTTACTGCTTGTATCAAAGTGATTCCATATCAAAGAACAGTACCAAGAAAATTCACCTATTTTTGAACCATATTACTGCAAATAGCATAACATGAACAATCAAAATAATGCATAAAATAAAATTTTAACCATTTAATTGTCAAACACCGGATCCTGGAACCCCATAATCGGGTTACCTTCTGTCGCACTCCAGACTCACCTCCCATCCCTCGCTGCAGGATTGCCTTCCTACCTAGCTGTTCCCACTCCTCCATTCCATTGGCGCCACCATCTTGGAATATCACCAAAACTTCTAGCTAATCCTGTGAGAGCAGGTCCTAGTCACATGATTGGCAAGGGCACCCTATTTAATCTCTCAGGTAAATTATGATGCCAGTACAACTTCTTTCTGTGAGACCTCTGTAGTTTGGCTCCAGGGTCCTGTGTGCTTAATGGTAAATTTGGTTATCCTGTTACCCTACTGTGTATCTGCATTGTGCACTCCTGAAATCCTGCTAATCTGCACAGTGCAATCTTGTTATCCATACTGTTGAATCTACATTGCGCAATCCTGTAATCCTACTAACCTGAAATGTGCAAACCTGCAATCCTGCAAAGATATCTAGTTAATTTGCACTGATACAATCCTGATACCCTTCTGTGCTATTTTATACATATATTTTGTTATCCTGATTAGCTTTTTTTTGCGGATTCTTGAAAACCTGTCTTGTGCTAATCTAAATTTTGTTATTAGTACCCTGAATTTTATTCTGAGAATTCAGCTTTCCTGCACCTTGTATACTTGTGGACTCTTACTACCTGTATCTCTGCTAATTGCTGCCTTCTCTCAATCGTGATATTGAAGCTTCTGATTCTAATCTGCATGAAGAGGTTGTATACAGATATCTCATTTCTCTAATAATGCTGCATACACACATAAAGATTTTCTGTCCAACCATCCAACTAGTTGATTGGTTGGAATGAAAATCAGGTAATGTATGGGAGTAACTGATGATCAGCAATTTGCTCCTAAATGCCAGAAAACAGATGAAAATGGTGTCAGACAAGTTTGTTAAATATTTGATCTAAACAATTTGTTCGAACAACAGTTTTTGTCCATTTTCCGGCATTTGGGAGCAAATTGCTGATTGTCATTTGCTTTCATACCTTACCAGATTTTCATTCCAACCAATCAACTAGTTGGATGGTTGGACAGAAAATCTTTACGTGTGTATGCAGCATTAGAGGCCCTTACCTGAATCACAATTCTTCTAGTGCCGAAATATTATATTTATGTAATGTTTTTTTAGAATATTTATTTATTGTTTTATAGGAGTGGGAAAAGGAAAATGCAATTGAACATAGGAGGGGAAACAAAGGGGAAAATATGCAAGAGAGTTGCAGGAGTGCATCTTAGGGCAGGTTTTCCTAGAACATGTTAAAATGAGTATCACACAATCTATTAGACAAATAAAACTTTAAGAATAATGTTCTGAACCTGTATTACTCATTACAACGTACAGAACCGTCCTGTCCCTTGAGTTTTATGTAAACAACGGTTCCCAAATCTGATTAAATTTGTCTTCTTTTGCTTTAGGTAATGGGTAATTTTCCCGTGACAACTGCATCTTAATGCTGTTTGCTCACAGGTAACTGCATATATTTAAATGCAAAGGTTAAGTCACCCATTGTTTGAATCTTACATTATGCTAATTCACTCACTTAACTACTAACTAGAAATAACCACACGGACACCTATGGGGAAATAAAAGATCAATTTGTACTTAGAAAGATGGTGGCAGTAAAAGCAGTGCTCCAAGGCCACAGCCCGACCATTATATTTGACTAAATAAATAAATAAAAGGCGGATCCCCGCCCGGCGCAAACTGGCCTGAGGTAGAACCAGTCATCCTTAATTGGCATAGCATTGACCCCTCCCTAAGATGATGGCCCGGTCCTCCCCTAAGGTTAATGACCATTTGCCGCTATCAAAAGGCAAATGCTACCCAGGCACTCTTACGCTATAATAGGCCGCCCAGGAGCACTGCTTGCCGCCAAAGCTCGGCTCAAAGAGCCGAGCCCCGCCACCCATCAGGAAATAATCGCACACCAAGGAAGACAGCAATGATACTAATGCAAGACTCTAGACCTGCGCCCGTGAGGTTTAACCCATTGGGCCTATAAAAACTCCTCTCCTTGCAAGGCAATCGAAGCTGGCTATATAACCATCCTTCCATTAGTGACCGGACTAGATATTACTGCCAGCCTACCCTACTGCTGGCCATCTCTAGTATACTATTTGCAGGTCCTTCCTAATAGCAAGTATAATTGCAATGCAATTGCCAATACAATGATCCTTGCCCCCAAATGTACCCCCAATCGGGGTCCCAAATCTGGCTTTCGCTGTCCATAAACATCTAATAAAGGTTACCTCTGGGCTTGCCCCTAAAACTGAACAACTGAATCTTATTAGTACCTAATAAATGCGGGGCCTGAAATGCTAAAGGATGCTCATTAGCCCGATAGATACATGAATGTCCTACGACCCACACCCGACAGCTAGCATTCTTATAAACCTTCAAGAAAGGTTCATCACGCCTGGATAGGCTAATACAATTTATAGAAAAACAGCCTAGCCAAGGGAAGGAAAACAATAGTTGGGTGACCCATCTGAAGGTGAAAAACAGCAAAACCTCTTTGAGGGCAAAAGCTGAAAAGCCCTTCAAAATCCCTAGCAGCAGTAGGCATAAGGCCCTTGGGTTTCCCAACAAACTCGCAAGAAGCGCTGCTAACTATGCAACTTATCGCCGCGCAACTTTTACCTCTAGGCTGACGACTACCATTGACCTAAATGTTTTAAGGCGTCAACGGATGTACCTGCAGCTGCCATGCAGATTGCCACCCCAATCCTGGAAAATGTGTGCCAAACTGATCTAGCTGCAATTCTAAGCAACATAAGTTGTGAAAAACCCTTGTGAAGTAATACCTAGATAATGTCGTCTGAGTGGCGTGGATGAGCCAGCGCCTGGGGGCCATAACCCATTAAAGTGTACGGCCAAGCCGACTAGGATTGGTGAAAGGGTGTGCTTGAGCTGGGATAGAGGTCCATCGCACTTTAGCAAGCTGAACAGTTTAACAATCCATGAATACGACACAATTCTAGGTTAAACTGAAAACTTTATTCTCAAACAACAAACAGTTGATGTCTAATTTATCTTCTTTGAGAAACAACCTGCCAATTATAACGATCCCTAAATAAGCTAACCACAATGCCAAATTAAAGAGTTGTGCCTCTTAATAAACCAATGCGATACCCGACCATGTGCCTAACGGATCCTTTAAAATTGATAGCTCAATGGGTCTTCGTGAAATCGTTTAGAACGAGGCGCTACACCCCTGACCTCTGGCGTACCAGGAAACTTTGTGAAATATGAAAACGTTAGACTGAGCTGCCGACGTGAACGCACCGCAACGACTTGCCATATCCAAATGTAAGCCAAGAAAAATTGCTAAACATAACGAGCCGTCAACTAAATCATTAGCGTACGCGGAGCCAAGGACGTCAAAACAAACTACTTAACTTCTGGCGCTACAACCAGCCGATATTAACAGGACCAGAGTAAGCCATGTATCTCAGCATAAAGGGGGAGGCCAGCCCCCAAAACCCAATCCATGGACAACGAGACAAGCACATCTGCTGTTCCGTATTCCACTCCCGGAAAGTGACGTGCCCTAAACATCTGTGCTCGTGCGCAAACACACAGAGAGGTGATAAAACACTTAAACAGAATACGCAAAGCCAGAAGGAACTCAGGGCCTGATTCATACCCGCTCGCGAGCGCTGAGCGCTCGTAAGCGGGTCGATGGTGCCCAAGTGCGCATGCGCGTGACGGAGGCGGCTCTGTTGTGCGCATGCGCGAGACCCGGGGTCTTGCACCAAAGGGGGGGCGTGCTGTTGATGGTGATTGACAGCACGCCCCCTTTGGTGGGCGTGCCGGAGGCGTGGCCGCCCAGATGGAGGCGTTCCCATGGGAACGCCTACCGTCTGGGGCCGGCCCCACTGACATCACTAGTGATGTCAGTGGGAGTGCTTTTGGCTCTGATTGAGCCAAAAGCACTCCAGGGCTTGCGGCAGCAAGACCCTACTTCAGGGTCTCGAAGCAAGCCCAATGGTCACAATGGTCTTGACCATCGCGACCATCATTTTGGCCGCTCGCTATAGCTGTGGGTGGTCATCCACAGCTATGCGAGTGGCCAGGAGGCCGCTCCAAAAAGGAGCAGGGACGGCCCTGATTCAGAGCGAGCGCTCTGTCAGAGCAAATTGTTGATATCTATCCCCAGATAGGACAAACGTGTAAACAGAGACCTCAGTTTTGTTGCGAGAAACCGGTACGCCTAGAATCGATACAAACCGCCTGTGAAGAAAAAGTAATTCTTGCAAGATAAAAAATCACAGAGTGCCCCCACTACCGATAAAGCAACTTAAGAATTGGTCTGCTCTGACATGCGCGTGCTTACCCGCACCATTGCTAAATTGAGCTGCCACATTCGACGAAGAAAAGTAAACAGAACAACCCACTGGAAAGAACTTATCCACGGAATAATTTCCAGCGACTCAAAATTCCCGAACTGCAGAATAAATCTAAACTTGCCCGTCACCCTCCTAGGTACAAACCCCAATGGCGAAGTGCAAGACAATAAAGTGCCACACATGTGCCCCAATCTAACCTCTGCTACCAAACTACTCCTAACGAATCCTGGGTTATTGCGTTTGGGCTGACGGTTCCGTTGGGAATACGACATATATATTGTGCGTTAAAAGCAAATGAAAACCCAAATTCACAACCACCTAACGCTATGTAATACCCCATCGCTATTCGTTCTGATATCCCTTTGACCCGCTCCTGTACCACCAATGTGGCTATATTCTGTCCGATGGCCGTAACCACACAGCATGCACAATTTTAATGCCCTACGTTCGACTTCCTGTTGCACTGGGCATTACTGAACGCATAGCCTTCACCACGCCCATCACTTGAGGTACTTGGACCAGCTGGACAGTACTGCCTCCAGACCAATGGGAAAACCCATAGTTATGCAGGAGTGCCGAGTAACCGTCAACCAAAAATCTCCACGTCGTTGGATCATGAAATGAGACTGCGTATACGAATAAGCCGGCTAACCAAATCGGGGATGATCGACGGTAACCAACCCCAAAATGATAACAAGACCTTCGTCCAAAACAAACACAGAGAGAACGTACAAACTCCACATAGCTAGGACCTTGTTGGGATTCAAACTTGAACCCTCGGTACTGTGAGGCAGGAATGCTAACCACTACGCCAATCTTGTTGCCGTTCCTACATTTAGCATCTGCCGTACTGGCAAACATGCCCACCAACTTGCTTTACCTAAGCTGCTTCCTGAAACCAGAGTACGTGAGGGTAGAACGGCGATGGCGTGCCTGGGAGTGGTGGGAGGAGGGGTTATATGCTGCGCTGAAATGCAGGACGGCTGTAATTGCTATGGAATGGGGGGCTAAATGTGAAAATGTGAACAGTTGGGAAAAACCTGCGGGCACAAAATGTTGGTATGGGGGGGGGAGAGCGGCCAGTGTGCAACAATGGGTGGTAGCTGGGAGCGGATGCATGGTAGCATGCAAGCCGTGCAGGCATCGTTACCAGTGTGGGGGAGGGGGCAGCCCAGCGTTGAGGGAGGGGGGAGGGTTGATGAGGCCCCGGGTATGTTAAATGCACTGGGGGGTGGGGGCACAGAGGAAGAGGGAAGCAGGCACTGGTGCCGGGTAATGGGGCAAAGAAGTGCACCAGGGGGGTGCCCTCCGCTTATTGCGTGGGGGCGGGGGGCAGCAGAGGTCATTATGGCCTTGTTCTGCTGCTAGATGGGGTCTAAAATGGGTGCCGAGTGGTAGTGGGCGCTGCCAATCAGAGGCATGGAGCGCGGGGTGGCCTGGCGGGGGGTGCTTGGTCGCCTGCGGATCCCCCCGTGAGCCAGGCTGTGAGTGAAGGGGGGATCAAAGTGCCAGCGCCGGCTCTCCCGGCGCGTGCGAAGGGGGGGTGAAAGCGCAGCACGGCGGACTGCCCGCCGGGCCACGCGAGCCGCATGCAAAGCCTCCCCTTGAGGCAGCTATGCGTAGAGGGGGCCATCATAGCACCAGGGCCGGGTCCCCCGGCACGCACAAAGGGAGGGGGGGTGGCACGGCATAGCAGTCTAACCGCAGGGACGTGCCTGTGTGGGAGGCGTGACTGCCACGTGAGGGGGAATTAAGGTGCGTGGTGGAGGGGGGGGGGGTGCCGGGCATGGTGGGGCGCCTGGGATGGGAGCAGGGAGGGGGGGGGGGAGTGGCCGGAAAGGTGGTGCTTTTGCTGGAAGCACAGATCGGATTTGCACAGGGGGTTTAGGCTGGAGATGGAAGTGGGGTAAATACAGCTACAGCTGGCAATACAGTGGGGAAGGAAACAGCAAAGTAAATCTATTTAATGATACTTATCCCAGCCTGGTTGAAAAACTGGAAAAGAGGAAGATGGCTCCTCTTCCAGACTATTTAGAATGAATAGTAGGGGCCTTGCCCCTTATTGCTGCCATAGGCTACTTTTTTCATGGGCACATTCCTGGCTACGCCCCCTCCTCTCCTTTAACCCCTGGTGAACTAGCAATATTCCATCACTAAACAGGGTGCTTATCTTTCCTCAAGCTTATTCAAGTATTCGGATCAATGGAACAAGAATGCCCAGTAAATTAGCCATGTAATTAAAGTATTTTAAATTTGTGTTTGTTTTAAGATCTGATTCAAATAATAGGAACTCGAGATTTGGCTAATCAGAGCTACAGATTGTTTGAGACAAATAGCATGTTCAGGTGCCAGCAGGAACATAACTGCAGCTATTGCAGTCAGTGTGACTGATTTGGGACCCAGCAGCACAAGGGGCCCGATGTCAGAGAAAACAATGTTGCTTAAAGTACAAAATTAATACAGATTCAAAAGGGCCAGCACTACTAGGTGGTCTCATAGGGCGCCAGTTGTTAGAAGGCACCTTAAAGACTGTATATTTAATGCCCCTTCTGTCATGTAGGTAATGTAGCCGGATGCTTTTTACCTGTGAAAATGTCGGGCTGGGGGTATTCTTAAGATAGGTACACACTATAAGATTATCTGTCCCAATGTGACTGGTTGGGCGAAAATCTGGTAATGAATGGGAGCAAATAACAATTGACCATTTGTTCGCAAACACTGGGCTGGCTTCATACACACACTATCTCATCTCTTCCAAAATGCTGTTTTATATCACTTTTACAACAGCCGCATACTGTTTGCATGATAAACTTTGACATTAAACAGTGTGCATAATTAGCTTTTTCACTCACTGTCTCATCTTACAACAGCCGCCCTGGGGGACTTAGCAGAGTGCCTGGCAAGCTCATGAGCAGCTCAGCACTCGATGCATTTAGACTGTGGCAGAGAGCATAATCAATCCGCAATCTTTGATCCTGGTAAAGCATACAGAGATTATAAACAGCAGGTGAGATGAATCGGGGCACACTGTGCCACTGTGGACGGGCCCCCTTCTGTCTGGGAATGGGACTCCAGTCCCAGCATTTTCCCCCCTGATGGCAGCCATGCTAGATTTTGTCTTCAATGTTGATCTGTAGAGTGATTTAAGGGGGTGATTAAACTGCGGATGCAGTGACAAGGATCATGCAGATTCATGGTTATCGAGAATCTGCGCATGTGCAGTATGGGTCTGCGATCCCACGTGCAGTGCAGCAGCAAACTGTCAGTGATTGACAGTCTGCTGCCATTTCTGGGAGGGAAGAGAACTCCGTTTCCCAAAGCGGATGCATATCGCCGCCGTTGGGGGAGAGTGGAGGCCAGGATCTTGTTGGCTGATGGAGATTTCCTGGCCTCTTTTACTCATTTGCGTCGTCCAGCTTGCGTGACCCCATGGTCACACAGCTGGCCGAAGGGAGTGCAGATGATCCGATACTGCATCCTTGGATGCAGCTGCGATCAGTAATGCACGCAGGAGGTATGATGCCTCCTGCAGCATTACCATATTACAGCTATCGCAGCTGCTAACATGTTGGCAGCTGCGATAGCATATCCGTCTGCAGCTGAATCACCCCCTCTGTTCTGCAGTGATTTCTGAAACACAAGTGATTTTGGAAGCTATACTGACTACTGTTCTGTAAATCAGTCTGCTCCTGGTATATCCCATTACAAACGGTATGAGAATACACCTGCCTGCACTGTCAATTATTCCTAATCTGCATAGTTATCCAGGTTCTAGGCAAGGGCAGTGTAAAAAAAATGAAGGCTACAGGTGTACTTTAGGGTCCAGTCTTCAATCCGGGCAATGCTGGGTATCCCAGCTAGTTTACAATAATAAAATACACTATGACATCAAATTGCTGGTAATAATACATAACTCATTTTATGATCTCACAAGCAAGCTCTCTTACCCCTTTTTTTATCATTGTGTACAAATTGCACAGCGCTATGGCAAAATGCTTGATGATCTTAATACAGTAGGTGATAAGACAATAACCAAAATCAATACTTTACAATTATTAATGCGCACAGAATTGTTGGGTTAAAAGATATTTATATCATACAGTAATATGACAAATAGTGTATCGTGGTCATACACTATGTGTTGCAGTTTAGACAATACTTCAGCAGACTTATTTTATGTCACAATTCAGAGAGCTTGCACGTCTCATCTATTGCCTTTCCCTTTTATTTTCACATTCTGGTGTGAACAAGGGTTTCTCCAGGCCATTACTTGGGAAGTTCCTGGGATGCAGAGGAATACAGTGTCTTTATCTTTTACCTGCTTTGATAGAAAGAGTGACTGCCGGCAACAGATCATTAATGGTGCTGTCGCTGGAATGTACAGGTGCTTGGATGGCATCTCTCTATTGCGCTTTAAGGGAATTGGAACAGGGACCTCCAAGCTTTTAAGATTGTCATACTAGAGCGTAATGGAAGAGTATCTTCAGTTGGGAACTACAATAGACTTAATCTTATCTAAGGGGTGAGTCTATCTTGTTAGCTTTATAAATATGTCCGCAATGCTATCCCCATCCATGTTAAATAACTATACTTTCTCTGAAAAATGTGTAGTTTAGAGCTAGGTATTAACAGTGGTTACTCTAGCACCTAGGAGGACAGAAGTTTAGCTTGGTTTCTAATGTGGGCACAATAATCAGCACTTGTAACGTCTTCTAAAGATACACAGTGGGCAAAATACTGTAGTTATATTATAAGCTGAATAAGTTAGAACTTCACTTACAATTATAAATAATACCTCCATAATAAAATAGGTTTGAAAAATAATAAATGGATTGATAATAAAAAAAATATGATATCAAATATGAATGCAATAAATGCTTCCTTCAATATATTAGTTATACCATTTGCAAAATAATCAAATTATCAAACAAGACTCATTTACTAACTGATGAATACGAGGACATGTGGTACATTTTATTGTGCACAAATATATATGTGTGTCCACATAGCACATATACAGGTGCATGCCAACTTCCCATATTGTGACGTTCCCCATAAAAATGTTTGGTGCTATAATTTTCTGAACTGTGGGAATGGATGTCTATGTACATGGTTCCAAAAAGGAAGAATATATCACTTTAAAGTCCTGCCTATAATGTAAGTGTACAACAGCCCTAAATATAATGTATGATTTTGTGCAAACATAATAAATTGTCAGATCTAGCAATTAGTTTTTCTGTATGTGTTTCTAACTTTGTATTTCGGCATATGTAGGGAGAGGTGGTGGTACAGTGATTGGGGGTTTTGGGCTCAACTCCAACTAGGGCACTATCTGTTTACAGTTTCTATGTTTTCCCTCCCAATACTGGTAGGCTGATTGGCTTTGTTCAAAATGGATCCATGGGTTGTGTGTGATTTATCAGGGAATTTAAAGTGTAAGCTTCACTGGGTCAGGGGTAACATATTCTCTGTACAGTGCTGTGTTAGATGATTGGTGTTACAAACAATAGTAAATATATACAGTATGCATGTTATATACGCTGTGGAACGCATGGCGATGAAACAAACATCTAGCGGCACATCACTTCCTCCTGAAAAATGAAGTGATGCTGTGCGTTCCACGAGGTGGAACGCATATCGAGAACAATATTAAGATATCAGGGTTTCTAATACCCTTATTACTATCTAGGTGAACTTGTTTGAAAGACCAGTCATTTAATATACAATACAGTTAAAGCAGGGTGGATTAATTTAGTTTACCTAGAGATTTTTTGCAATTAATCTACGGTCCGGCCCACATGTCCAGGAAGTGGGTGGAGACTATGACTACCTATTCATTACCTGGTTCCTCAACACACACACACCTTGAAAAAGACCGATCATGGGTTGAAACGCATTGGTGTACTGCTTGCTGGCAACATTACCTTGGACCTTGAGGTACAGCTCAATAGGGGGAGCTATTGTTAAATACCCCTATATGTTTGAAACTGTTCCTTCCCAGAAAGGTCACACAAGTTACGCAGCCATTTGTTACTTGTGTTTTATATGAATAAACATTAACATTCTACCTCGCCGCAGAATCCAGATCAATTCAGCATTGTGAAAATCAGCTGTCCCGCGAGCGGCGTCACTGCTCCTTTCGGAGCATTGACAGTAGTGTGCATGCGCACAAGAGCCCTGACGTCCGGCGGAAGGAGCTGGACAGGGCGGAGGGATCCGAAAGGATCCCTCTTTGCAACCCGGATCTCCTTCCCATTGGGAAGGAGTAGGTTGTGATACACAAGCTGGAGCGTTTCCCACCTAAAGATGGTGAATGCTCCCACACTCAAGCTCCGAAAATAATGTTTTTTTGGAGCTAGATGAATTCTGTCTCCATACTAGTATGGGGACAGTGGACCATTCCGGGAGATATAGGTAAGTAGGAGATATTTGTGATATCTCCCACTTTACCTTCTTGATGAATGGCCCGATAACTTAATTTTTACCTGCTTTTGTAACAATTAAGTGATGATGAATAGGCCCTATAGTGTTGAAATACTGCATTCATTTGAAGGAATCAGGATCGGTTTTATTTGTATATGAGACTTTATGGACTTTTGTGGAATACATTGATTACCAGCAGTGAAAGGAGGGTTTCTCCTCAAAGATGTGACTATATACAACATTTTATTACCATTTTCTAATTTTAAGAATTGTTTTTTTTTTTATGATATTGTCCCTTTCTTTGCATTGACATTCATATTGGTTGTTATCACCAGTGTTTATTTTTAAGAAATATATTCTCTCCCATTGATTTGGGATCCATATACATTTTGCGGAAGAGCGCTTAGACTCTTATATTTTATTTATTTCTTAAGTTTGTGTTGTGATCAGGTGTATATCACTTGGGTCCTAGCAGCCTTCCTAAAGTGTGAGCGTGCAGGTGATTATTTTATTTCTATAAAATATTTGCTATATGTTTAAGACTAGAATTAAATAAATAAATCTATCTATCTATCTATCTATCTATCTATCTATCTATCTTCCCCTTCCTTACTCTAGTAGAGGAATATTTTATTATCCTTCAGTGACCAGGTGGAGTCACCAGAGCTGCATATAAACAAGTCCTGGAGCCTTTCACAGGAAGCCAGTGTCTGAGTCCTCCACTTCTGTTGTCTGGGAAAAGTATTGGCCATTTTTATAAGTTGTTGTCCAAGAATTTCTCTCTAGTGTGTTCAAACCAGCCATTAAAGAGCCAGCTAATGATAATTGTGCACCAAGATACTCAATTACAGCATATGTATTCTACACGGCTCAATGTAAAACATGTGGGACATTGCCTAAATTAAAATAACAATTAAAGTGTAATGTAATGCATGCTCTAACTGCAGTGATTGTTGTAATTATGAGGCTGTTTAACTATTTGTTTTCTTCTTTGTACAGTTATCAGAATCCATTCAAGCAAAGCATCTGCATAGAAATGCTGTGCCAAGGCTATCACAAGTCTTTCTCAGAACTCTTTACTCTGATACAGAAGTGGAATGCCTTAAGGGATGCTGGAGGGCCTGGGTCAGCCATATGGCAGAAAAAACCCTTGGAAGAGCAGCACGAGAAACTGGATCAACTTCAACACTTCCTGACCAGGGCTGAGGCAGCCCAACGAGCAGGTAAAATAGGGAATTCTGGGAAACTGAGCAGCAGGAACTGTAGCAGTGAGAGCCTGAGGCGAGGATTCTAAATTGTTTCATCTTTGAGTTTGAAACATTACTACAATTTAGCACATATCAGCTTTACTCTTATCAGCTGTATAGCAAGTTAAGTAGTAGATCATAAACTATAGTTAAAAAGGATAGTCTGGCATCAAACTGTGCTTTTCTAATCCTTTAAAACAAGAATCAAGGCGAGTAAGGGGTGCATATTTTTAACATCTCTTAAGGGAATATTTTTGTTTTATATGCACAAGAGGTCTGCTGGGAAGCTTATGTATGCATAGCATTGAGGCAGTGTCATTTTTTTTGTTCTGGTAACACTGCTGCATTAAGCAATATTGCAGTGCCATCATGTACGTTCAATATACACTGTGCAAATGTAATGAGATAAAATCCAGGTAAAGTAATAAGCAGCTCCGCCAAATGAAATGCTATTCTTAAATATTATACTTTTCTTTCAGATTAAATATTAAAATATGTATTTATTGAGTATGTGGGAGAGTGTTTTGCACAGTAGCTTTACTCATAACCATAATTTTCAGTTTTTCAGTATAATGTCATCATTAGGCAAGCCACCTTGGATAATTGTAATTGGTAACTATTGCCGTCTTGATAAATATGAATTAATTTCACTTTTTGTCTCTAAATGTAAATTAAATTGATATTTGTGTTTTATTATTGTGATTAGGAGCTGCTATATTGTTATATTAGCCAAAGTAAAATTACATTTAGGCCAGTCACCAAAAAATCATGAGCAAGTTAGATGGAAAATTGTTCAGACAGATTCACCTTGAACATTGCCAACTGTCCATAAGTGTGAGCAGTGCCAGCTGCTTGCAAGAGATATACATGTTCAGTTCAAAACAGGGGACATAATGGACATCCATCAGCTGAAGAACCAATTACACATAATATGGTAGAATGTTTGCTTCTCTTTATTAAACAAATTACTTTCTTACATTTTCACTCTAACTTTAGTTTCTCAATAAGCATACTGTATATGTGCTAATAATACTGCTTTTTTACCAAAATTCCGGGTCTGACTCGGAGGTTGGAACAGGGTTCCAATCCGGATCAGACCCGGAATTTCCCCAGCGCCGACCCAGGATATTCCTAAATTGGGGCCGTTCACACACCGGAACCGGGTCTGCAGAGACCTGCCTTTTCTGACGTTGAAGTGCACGCTTGGAGAAGACGTCATCTAGAAGCGCCAGTGAAGCTGGCCAATCGGCAGGCATGCGGCATGATCCAGGTCACCGTGACCCGAATCGTGCCTTTTACACTGTAGGGTTTAACGGGTTATTCCAGTGTTAAACCCTGCAAGTTACCTGGGTTGGATTGCCGGGTCACTCGACCCGGCAATCCAACCCTTTCCCCTTTTACACCCAGGAGCTACCGGGGTTAACCCTGCAAAAACTCGGGTTTTAGCTCTGGTGTAAAAGGGGTATTAATTAATTGTTTTCTTCCTCTGCAACCACATTGAAAGCAATGGTTTTCAGTAAGGACACCCGCCACCTCAGATGCAGCAGAGGAAGTAGTAAATGTCTGTGCTACCATATGGCAAGGAACACCTACAGCTGTGTCTACTCAATAAAACGATGGACGAACACAAATCAGCATGTAGGGGTGTAAGTTCATACCAAGCAGCTGGAGGCGAAATAGACAGTAGTGTGCCCCCCTCAGCCAGCCCCCTTCTGTCTCTTCAGTCATCACCCTTCTGATTCTCCAGCCAGCCCCCATCTGTCTCTTCAGCCAACTCCCTGCTGTCTCTCCTGCCAGCCCCCTTCTGTCTCTCCAGCAAGCCCCATCTGTCTCTCCAGCCAGTCCCATCTGTCTCTCCAGCCAGCCCCCTTCTGTCTCTCTAGCCAGCACCTTTCTGTCTCCTCAGCCAGCCCCTTTCTGTCTCCTCAGCCAGCCCCTTTCTGTCTCCTCAGCCAGCATCCTTCTGTCTCTTCAGCCAGCCCCTTGCAGCCCAAACATGCTTAGCTTCTCTTCTGGGTGGCTGCTTCTCTGTCAGCGGTACAGCCGGCTCCTCTTTCAGCGGTGCGATGCGCTTGATGTCATGACGCCACGCGTACCATGTCACAATAAAGAGAAAAAAAAAACCTTTATTGTAGCAGGCAACCGCCTTCAAGCTACAGTGGCTGCCCGGACCTCACAGCTAAAACCTGCTATGCCCGCTGCAGTGATCAGCAGGACACAGACAGCGGTTATAGAAAGATTTATCTGAGCCCCTCTGACAGCTGGCGTACACGTAAATCACTGTGTCTGTGTGTGTATATATCTATATAATATATATTAAATATATTATATATATATATATATATATATATAATACACAATGCACAACAGTGATCCATCGCATAACTACAAAGCATGAATAATCATAATACTACAGATACAGGGTGTGACAAATACAGGGGATGGAAAAGGCATCTCGCAGTAGCTTGTAGGGGCAGGCAGTGTACGATGCAGGGGAAAGGCACAACAGCTCTCAATGATCCAGTAACCTTCATATTGATGAGTAAACAGTGTCAGATTTGCTGAAGGCGACAGAGACAATAGACAAGGAGCACTGGTGGTAAGGATAGTGCAAGGGGAAGAACAAGAGGGAGAAGGGTCTGAGTACTTACATTTTAAAAGGAGGAGGTGTGACCAATTGGAGGGTGAACTGGTAAGTAGACAAGGTAGAGTGGAAGAGGGGAGTGAGTGAGGAGATAAGAGAGGTAACACACACACACACACACTTTTATTTTTATTAAAGTGTTACTGAGTTGAATATTAAGCAGGGAGACAAGGACTTGCAGGTTTCATACGCAGGACCCCAGTGGTGTCTCACCTGTTCAAATGCTAGTAGCCTCTCTGTCTTGCATCACATCCCTAGTGTACATTATGCAAATATCCAAAATAATATTTAAAGTGAAAAAATTAGAAAATAACTTTTTGCAGATATAAAATCTATGGAAAACCACATCAATTTAATTACATGACAACAGAAGTGAAGTGTTTAACATTTAATCCTCAAGAGGTATTCAGAAAAATAAAGAAAAAATAAACTAGAATTGTGCAACAACATTTTCAATGTGATCATCATCATCATTGCTAATGATACTACAACAGCTACAAATGGATTCATGCCGTGCATATTGATTTATTACCTACTCAATTGCAGTTTGAATGAAAATCTAAGATTTTAGTTGAAATATAGGTGATCCAGGAAAGTTGCAACTGTGGCTATACAGTATATGTAAAGGGACACTATGATCAATGCACTGGTACTTATCAGTGAGTAAAAAAACCTTATAACTGCAGAAAAAATCATTTTCAATTTGAAAATACATCCTTATGCCTTGTAAAGTTTTGCACTCACAAACGTTTTAAACTCATCATAAGTGACAATGAATTGCAATTCAAAGAATATCAGAATTACATTAAATTAATTTGTTGCGTGTCAATATATTTCTCTATAATAGACTATAGAAAGTCATAACAGTACTTTATTAAAAGCTATACTAATTGATATTATGGTGATTCATGTTGGTAATCCCTGCAGAAGTCATGATCACAAAATCAGTTTAAACTAACTTTTTTCTTATAATTGTTTATTTATGCAGCTTCACCCAATCTAAATTACTGTACAGAGAATTTTCATCATTGCTGACCATGCAAGCTCAAGTGGAAAGTGTCGGTGCTTTTTGCAGAAGAAGCCTATAAGCTGCAATAGCTAACACCATCTGCTGGCAATTGCTACCAGGGACAAAATTAATAAATTTGGCAAATAATCAGCTCCCATAGGTTTATATGGGGCTGATTTTGCGATCGAAAAATGGGGGGATGGCAGTAGATACTTTCGGATGATACTTTATACTTGTGGATATAACACAAATATTAATTGTTTATTAGACCCTGAAGTAGCATCTGGAAAATAACACTAAAAGTACAATGAGCAAAAAAAGAATAATGGTGCTACATACTGCCTGCCATTTATCCTTATATTTTTCTAGTGTCTAGCATATGTCAGTATTATTTTACTCCCCTTGTGTGACAAAAGAGGTTTATCACCACATTTGTACTTATATGTGTGGCTTGGAAATGGGTAACTACATGTGCTAGATGTTCACAGTACATCAGGTTGTTGTGTGTTGTAATTTCATTACCCCTATTAAGTGCTGGAAGATGGGCTTTGTAGCACTAAATGGGTTATGTAAAATGAATAGATTGAGTAATAGTTGGACATTTATTGATTTATCGTGCTTGTCACAGCTGCACACCAGGCTAACTGTCTGCTCACATTACTATTATACTAAAGGATTTATCTTATCATATATGTCTTATAGCATAGTACAATAAAAACTATCCTCACCATATTACCATTGACCTTAAAAAAAAAAAAAAGGTTCACATAATTGTTCGTGCAAATAGGCTACAAATTTATTATTGGGTTTGCACAAGAGATAACTTCAAATAGATCCCATAAAAAAGGCCATCTGTTGTTTTTTTTTTACTTTGTATGTCCATCACATGTTGTTTATAGAATTACCTTTTGATACTCATGATGTCATCATACTCTTTTATTTTTATATCTTATATTAAGATGCTGAAGTGACAAAGAACCAATTTGCATTAAAAATATGTATTTAATTTAATTTGGGGTTTTACACATATAAGTGCATAAATGGGTTAAAGTGCAAATTATATGCACATTTTTTATATCTAGAATTTAGGCGTCTAAATCCATGTGTTACAAAAGCTGTGTACTATATTACATTGCATTTTGAAATGTGGGCCTGATTCAAAGCCGCTCGTAAGCGGCCGCTCGTTCGCTCCGAGCAATGTTCGCACATCTGCGCATGCATATGGGTCGTAATGCGCATGCGCCAACCAGTCAGTGCGGTCGGAAATCGAGCGCTCACAAAATAGCGAGTGCCTGCTAATTTGAGTGACAGGATGAGGCGTTTGTGGGTGGTAACAGGGGAAGGTGCTTGAAAACGGGGAGTGGAGATCCGAACGCAGGCGTGCCAAACGGTCAAAAAGGGCGTTTTAAGGGTGTGCATAATTAACAAAGCATTGTCATCGACCACGTCACTTGGTTGTTTCTTAGCCTGAACTGTTCACATGATTGCGGTAGGAAAATCCTACCACAAGCACTGCGAGCAGTTCAGACGCCTTTCGATGTACTCGATTAATCAAATAAATAGCGGAGATGACGTAGGATGCGAGCGTCCAGGAGGCGATTTTACAAAATAGCGAGCGCATGTTTCGTTCGCTCGCTCAGACATAGAGGCGTCAACAGACCGCAAAGAGCGAGCGCTCAATTTAAATGGCCGGACCCTTTTTCTGAACGAGCGAGCGCAAATAGCGTCCGGCTCTGAATCAGGCCCTGTGTGTTAACCATAACATGAGAATGTTTGTTTGTGCTAACAAATATACATGTTTAAACATGTGCACTTTTAAAAAATACTCTTGTTTACTCATGTGTTGAATGGTCTCTTATCACTTTGTGTTTGACTGTAGAATTACAATTAATTGGCTTACTACTGAGAGAAATTCCAGCTTTAAGGAAACTATTTTTCTTTTTATTTAATTTTTCTTATTCTGCCTTGTTATTTGTCTATATATTTTTTGGTGACATTAGTGCTGGGTGTCGTGATACCATTCTAATATTCATACATACGCATTTATAAAATAGTTTTCTTAAAAAAAAATGTCAGTATCATGATGATCTCTGAGGTCGAAGGGTTTGTTAGAGAGATTAAAAATATAAGAGGATGTCACTATAAAATAAAACATCATTACACAGAGCAGTAGAGTGCAGAATTGTGGTATTTGTCCATAATTTAGTTGCAAGAAACACAGGAAGAACAGCATATATCTGAAGTTAATAACAGGCAAATAAAACTCTTTGTGCACCTCTCTTGTGCAAACAGTGATAAGAGTGAGGACATAAAGGCTGCATATTGTCACACATCGGGGTCTTCACTCCACTTGCTGTGTTCGGTGGTGTCATATCACCATGCTCCATGCATCATCTAGTCACTGCAGCAGCAAGTGTAAACAATCTGCCTACAAACATGAGCACAGCCATATTGGATTCTGTGAAGTGACTCGGTGGTTCTCCCAGTGTACTGCAGCTGTGATCACCTGTTTTGCCTTACCTATGGACACTCACAGCACCCTATTTAAACCAGCTCTGGCATTCATCTTATTCTCAGAACGAGGGGTTTTCTTCCTGAAGATAGTTATTATGTCCATGGCTCCAGTTGTATTCTGCACTGTTCCTGTGTATAGTCTGTGATCTCCTAGTACTCTGCACCATCCTGGGCCAGTATTTAGCATGTTCAAGCTGCAAGTTCCTGGGTGCCTGGCTTCAACACCTGCCTCCGGTGCCTCAGCAGTTGCTCCAGAGGTCACCGGGCTTTTCATCTGCTCTGGGGGTCATGTCCTTACTGCCAGAATCATCGGCGGTGTGTTGAGGTCTCCAATTACACGCTATATGGCTGGTTAGTGGCAGTTTTCCCTGTTCTGGGGGTCTTGTGGCTAAGGCTGACTCTGTCTTGCAGGACCAGTTCTAGTGCTGTGGATATCAGGGTGTGGGTTTCAGGTTTCAGGTTTCAGCAACTGTGACAGTTGACAGTCCTGAGTTCCCCATTCCTGGTTTATCAGTTGCTGAGTTCTGAGTCCAGGTTCCAGTTCCAGGGCTGGGGTCAGGTTGAGGTTCCAAGGCTGCACTGCAGTGGTCAACTGGCAGTTCTGAGTTCATCATTGCTGATTTCTACACTGAGTTCTGAGTTCACCGCAAACTGTTCCAGGTTCTCACGTTTGTGGATTCCAGTTACTTATCCTGGAACAGCTCCTGGTTAAAGAATTTAATCCGAAACTGCTAGTGTTCTCTGACTGTCAGTACCCGCTCCATGAGCAAGTATTCCATATAGTCTACTTGCTTCACCTATGTTGCATTTAGGCCCAAGGGTCCCAAAATGGATCTTTAAAACCATACAATGGTGACAAATATATATCGGAGGTCTTTTGTTCCTAATTGAATTGACCTTTATCACAGTGCTGATTGCAGTAAGTGAAAAGGAATGTGCATTGTCAGTGTTGATTCTGCACTGCCACCTGTTGTCTTTTGCTGTTATTGTGGTGGGCATTCTGTAATCATGAAAATAATCACATAACTCCAGGAATCCTGATGGTCAACAGAGAGGAAGGATGTCCCCTCCTATGTTTAATCCTACTCTCCCTGTGCACTGATTCTCAGAGGCCATTTCTCTATGGATTTCATCATGGACCACCCCTGATTGAAAGATAACATAATCATTCTGAAGGTAGTGTTCCCTTCTACAAGCAGTCCATTTCATGACCTTGAAAAAACTGACATTGGCCCTCTAATTCTCCCAGATCTACACCAAAGATGTCTTCGTTGGAGCTTGAATGTGACCCACCGAATATCCTCATTCTGCCTAAACGGCTGTTTATATATAGTGGTTATAGCATTCCCATGCCCTTCTGGGGTTCTTCATGCAGACAAGCATGTGAAGGATTTCCAGGAGCTATGGAACAGGAACCAACTGAATGTATTGCTAACTAATCATAAAAACATTTGCATGACAGAGGGTTGGGAGAATAGTGTCACTTGGCAATGAAGTGTGGCTCTCAACATGCAATATCACCCTTCAGAAACCTTAATTTTAACTAGGGCATTACCCAATCAGTGGGAGATAAATCAAAATCCAGTAGCATACAGGTTATGTTTGCCACCCTCCTTATGGATTCACCCACTCTTCTAAAACCACTTGTGAAGGAATCATTTCCAAATTTAAATATGTTCCTGACCCACAGTAGAGGTAGAGGGTCACAAGAAATACATCATCTTGTTGATCATTGACTCCTGCAGATCTGGGAGAGGTGTGCTCTCTACTTGGTCATGAGAACTGGATTATTCTAACTGATGTTTTCAACCTGTTCTGCTCATATTTTTCAGGCTGCATCCTGCCAAGCATAGCAGGTCGCATCCAGAGTCTGCTCCTAAAGAATGATTTCATCCTGAGGATCCACTGCATTGCATTTACATGATAGATTGCAGTGCACCAACAAACTGACAACTTCACATTCTTTTTCACTTACTACAATCAGCTTTGCTAAAGTTTAAGTCAGGTAGGACTACTAGACCTCACCTGTGTGCAACTTTTACAAGGCCCTAAAGACCTGCCAATCCTTGCATGAACATTTTGTTTCTCTGCTTGTGCAATTGTCTTGTTTTGTTTGCCTGTTTGTCAACTTCTGCTTTTTCCCTCATGGTTCTACATTCTGCAACCCTTCAACTTCAGCTTTGCTCCTCACAACTCTTCCTCTCAGGGCTAAGCAACTTAAATAGTCATTGTGTTTCTCTGTAAGCTGCCCAAGCCAAGTGGTTCTCTCCTGGAAGCAGCCATAACTGTGTCACCTTCATATGAAAAATGCTTCTTCATCTTGTTGCAAATTCAATAAAAAAAGTTTTAGAGATTGATGCAAATAGCACAGCTGCTGTGTTTTTGTACTCAGCAGCTGTCTAAAATGATGATGCCCATCCCACAGGATGCGTCTAGTCTAAAAAGACTCCTAATGCTAGCATCGCAGATCTGAGGGCTGCATCATCAGATGTAGCATCGGATCCACATCGCGACTATCGGTCGTATATTCTGCTTTCTGAGTGAACCTAAGGCTACTCAGAATGGCCACCTCATTTTTGCTGCTGAGGACAGTAAATCTGCATTGGAAGACGCTGTCATTGTCCTCGGCACTTCCATAAAACAGAAACAACGTACCTCCATTTTGGGAACTGTCCCCGACTCCACCCCGGAACATCTTCAACATGTCATTTAGGCTGCGACATCCAGGGCATTGCAAGCGACGTCGCAGGATGAGATCTGCACATGTGCAGTGCGGCTTCTGTGCATGCGCAGATCTCAAACAACCGGAGATGAACATGAACATCAGAGTTCCGTACATTTCTGTATTAGGCCCAATAATAATAATAACTATAACATAGCAAGACAAAAGTAATATTATTGTAGCAAAACAGAAGCAATTAATATAAAAAAAGAAATGGCAGGGATGAGGGTAAAGAGTAGACATTGCACTCTGGTCCAAGTACCCAGTCCTACTAAGTGAAGCCCTGCACTAGGTATTGTAGCACTATAGTAATCATTAGACATAAGATGTGTTTCTTAGCTCCAACTTCTCCACAATTGTGGGAACACAAAGGATATAATCTAGAATTTAATCTGTGGCTGTTTGGGGTTTAAGTGGTTATGTAAGTACTGTATGTGTTAAAGCATATTTCGTTTATGCATGAGAACAAGGACAGGAGTCACCTCCCAAGAACAAGAATATGGTATTGGCTCTGGAAAGTAATGAAAATAACATAAGAGAAATCATTGGAAATTATCTTGTTCTCCATCCTTATTTTTCCAATAGAATTCAAAACAAGTACAGTTGGTATTTGTACGGAGGATATCACAGGCTGATGGAATTATACTGTAGTGTGCTTAAGTTGGAGATGTAATGCCTTAGAGGTATGTTGCTTTGACAGGATTGTCCATTTCTGGACTACCCCCTATTTAATGCTTGCACCTCATATAGCAAATAGGAGAGACCATCTCCAGAAGCCACCATAAACTGAATCCAGGAGCAAAATGTGCTGTGGCTTTGTAGTAAATTGCTTAGTGCAGGTGGTAAATCTCACAGCATGATACAGCTTACTGTAGTTTAGTTGCTCTGGGTAAAAGACTCTGCTTTGAAGCCTTAGGGACTGATTCAGAGGTGGAAACAGACACTGCTGCGTATTTTGGCAATCGTCCGTCTGCAACTTTATGCAAATGCTGCTACAAAGCCCTTACCTGGTGTACATCTGTGCGTATGACTGTGCAAGGACTGAGAAGCCTAGTTTGAGCGCCTGTAGACACTGTAATACTGCCTGCTGCATCTTTCTTGCACCAGCCATATTACAGGTGCAGATATTGGGCGGAATTAATTTTGTGTCCAGCCCCTATCGCGCCCGACGGAGCTATTCAATTGTTGCTCCTGTCGGGCGCGATCAGCTGCCAGCGCTACCTTTCGGTCGTGGCCAGCACTTTGGTCGGGTTTAGCTGCTTTACGCGGCTGAACCTGACCTCTAAGGGCGCGATCAGCGTGAAAAACGGCAGCAATTGAATAGCGGCCTTCCGATCTCCTGTCACTTAGACGGGAGATCCGGACCGCGTAATCAATTGAATTTCGCCCACAGTGTAGAACTGTCTTGGAAAAGTGCTGTGGGTTCCTGGGCAGTGACTTGGAGGTTGCTATAAACAGGTGCACGGAGATGGTCCGTTTTATGGGCAAGTTATGGGAGTGTTGTGGGTGTGTGACTGAAGTGTTTGCATACGTTCAATCACTCACATTGAAGGCCATACTTAAGACAGAATGGGCGGAATTCAATTGATTACGTGGTCCGGATCTCCCGTCTAAAGTGACAGGAGATCGCGGGCCGCTATTCAATTGCTGGCGTCTTTCGCGCTGATCGCGCCCTTAGAGGTCAGGTTTAGCTGCGTAAAGCAGCTAAATCCGACCAAAGTGCTGGGCGCAACCGCGAAAAGTGATGTCTGGGCACCCAAACAGGTCACTTTTGCACATTTCTGCTCTCATCCCCCTGGGGCTGCGAGCTGAAAGGTAGCGCTGGCAGCTGATCGTGCCCGACAGGAGCAAGAATTGAATAGCTCCGTCGGGCGCGATAGGGGCTGGAAACCATTGAATTCCGCCCTGTGTGTCCCAATCGTGCACACTGTGCACACATGCACCTTAGGAGTTTTTAGGGACTTTCACGCACTCACAGTAGAAAAATATTGCTCAACTCAGTGAAAATTGGCATTGCATGCGGCTCTGAATCAGGCCCTTGGTATCTTCTAGACTGCCAACCTCCACTGTTAAGTACTTTTTCTGTTACCTTATCTTCAAACACTAGCTGTTCTGATGATGTCATATGAAAAAGACATGTTAAAAAAGCCATTCACTAAGCACACTTGATGGGCAAAGTGAAACATCTTGGCTTTGTCCCGATGCAGCAACAGTAGATGGTCCACCCAGGGCACATCTTGGTAGATACCTCCGCAAACTATCAGTGCTATTTTAAGTTCAGAGAGTGGAAATACCTGTGCTTTTTTCAACCCCTAAAAATACGCCCTGTCCACCAATTTACTTCATTTTGATATTTTTTAGAATATTGAATTTTGTTTCTCACACTGGTCCACAACATTTACTTTTTACTTTGCAAGGAAAGCCCTCACTCTAACTCTTATGGAGCGTACACACGGTCAGATTCGTCAGACTTGTCAGATTTGTCAGATGAACGACTGAACGATTGAACGATTTGAACGATTGAACGATTTTACCAAAGTTTTGAACGATTTGAACGATTGAACGATTTTTGACTGCATTAAAATGACTGGAATCGTCCAAGTCTGACTGCAAACCCATCAGATGTCAGATATCGTTATCTGACAAACGGAACTCGCATCGTTGATCGTCCATCGTTCAGGCATGTCAGATATGTCAGATTTTCCTTCAGATATGAACGACTGAACGATTTTTAAATCGTTATCGTTCATATCTGAAGGAAAAATCTGACCGTGTGTATGCACCATTAGAGGTATATTTATTAATGTGCAGGATTTAAGAAATGGAGATGTTCCCCATAGCAACTAATCAGATTCTAGCAATTATCTTCTAGACGGTGGTAGATAAATGTTAAGTAGAATCTGATTGGTTGCTATGGGTAACATCTCCAAATCTAAAAACCCGCACTTAAGTAAATATACCCCTCAGGCTGGTACAATATTTCTACTCATTCTGCTCTTTTGAAAAACACAATTTTGCTCCATCAACCCATTACATTTGGCAGATAACTAGACAACCTTGCATTTTCTTTCTTCATTAATGACCTCTGTAATATTGCTGATATTGGATGCATGTATGCAATGTATTGTTGTTATCAACTACCACAATTATTTCACATATGGCTGTGATATCACTACTCCCACTAGCAGAGTACTATGAGAAAAAAACTAATCTGGAAAACTATTACTAGTATTCACATAAACTTCTCCAAAAAGTCTTTCTAGGATTACAATTAAAGCCAAACCACAAAACTTTATTTGAGCAAATATTAGCTTTACTACATATTTAAAGATTGTTTTTATTTTTATTTTATTTAACAATACTATCATCTATTAAAGCAGAGGTTCTCAACTCCGTCCTCATATACCACCATTATGTGAGTTAATCCATTTTGCTGGGTCATTAATTAATCCCCGTTTCCACATACAGAAATCCTCAAAACATGTCCTGTTGGGAAAACTTGAGGGTTGGGGTGGAGAACCATTGCTTTAAATGTATCTAAAACCTCCAGAAGAAAGTGTTGTTAGAAAAGACTAGTGTGAAATTATTAGAAAAAAAGGAAAATAAAAAAACAGCAGGCGATGAGTCACGTATCAAGTTTAATGGAAAATAAGTGCCAAATTATTTATAATTATTAAATGACTATGGAAAAATTAATTGATCTGATGGAACCTTGCGCAATACATTAATATGGGTTATATCCGGACAGTAAGCCTCTGTTGTTTTGGAATCCCATAGAGGTTTGCCCACCCATAATTGTCCGCAATGTGCACAGCTGCACATCACGTGCCTAATTCAAGTTGGGCCCTTTAAACAGGTTACAAGTCAGCTATAATTCCAACATATCTAGTAATATGAGCTCCCTGATCATGTGTAGTTTATTCTATTTATATTCATATTTAAATAATGCTTGCAGTTTAGTAATCTCTAGAAAATTTAACAGCCCTAACACTGGTGACATCACAGCAGTTCGCTGCAATAGCGCCTTAGCACCTATTATTTATCAGAAATATAAAATATATCTATCTATAGGTAAATTATAATAGATAATCAGACTCTTTTCTCTGGAAAATAAAATATAATATATATATATATATATATATATATATATATATATATATATATATATATACAGGTTGAGTCTCCCATATCCAAATATTCCGAAATACGGAATATTCCGAAATACGGAATATTTTCAGCATGACTGAGATAATGAAACCTTTGATTTTTGATGGTTTAATGTACATAAACTTTGTCTAAGGCACAAATTATTAAAAAGATTGTATAAAATAACCTTCAGGCTGTGTGTATAAGGTGTATATGAAAAATAAATGAATTTCATGTGTGTGCACTAATTTTTTTTGATGCACAAAATTATAAAAAATATTGTCTAAAATTACCTGCAGGCTGTGTGTATAAGGTGTATATAACACATAAATGCATTCTGTGTGTATATTTGGGTCCCATTTCCAAGACATTTCATTATAATATGCAATTATTCCAAAATACGGATATATATATATATGGATCTTTTCCACCAAAGTCACAAAACGGGTGTAGATGATGCTGTATATTTTTAGAAATGTTTTTACTGTGATACGTTTTGGATGTGAAGAAATGTTAATATCTTATTGAACATATAGCTGTACAGTAGATGTATACGCAGTCCTTTTATGCCAGGAACAGTGAATACGCTTTCACATGCTTTTGTTTTTTAATATTTACTAAGGTAGTTAAAATCATATCAGTTTTAGGAAGACTCATACTTGACATCATACTTCACTTCTCCTTTAAAAGGTTAATGACAGTACAATCCCATCTGGCACTTTATATTTGAAAGATGGCTCACTGGGAGAAACTGTAGTGTAATTAAGTCTCACTCGATAAACACTGCAATTCCTGGCAGAGATTTTAAAAATGCATTCATTTTCTAAATGACAAAATTTCAGGGTTTCTTTTTAAGTCCAATAAAAAAAAATACAAGCACATGCAAAGTAAATATAGGATCCAATAATACAAATTAAAAGCATTATAAGTGCATGAATTGCTACAGTATTCTGAATGAAAATGTACCATTTCCATTCCATATGGGTGTCAGCCTTACAAAGGTTTAAAAAGTTAATTTCTCTTTTCAAATACACATTGTTGTTTTTAATTCCTTTTTATATACTGAGACCTAAACTGTGGAAATCCCTATACTGCTGCCATATTACGTGATAAATATGTGAGCCGTCTCTTAAACCTTTGTTGTAATGAATTAATTAATTCATCAAAACCATATTAATCTCTGTACAAATAAGTTTTATTTCTGTGATGGTAATTTAGCTACTTTTATTTAAAAATGGACCTTGTGACTCTTTTTATTCAAATATCTGTAATATTAACAGGGAATGATCCACTGATTTCTGAATGATTCACTGCCATTCTGAGATCAAGGGAGATACTCATTGGGACACCTACCTTATCTGTATTTGTTCCAGCGTTCAGGAAGCTCAATCTTAAGTTACTGGGGCAGCTGTTGGGCGGATTGCTAGTCCAAGACCCACTGTCCAAAAGGTGCCAGCCTGATTCACTTGTACAGCTGCATGCCACTCTTAGATTACCATGGCAACTGTAAGGCTGTAGGATTGTTGACTAGGCAATTTATGAGTGATATACAGTAGGACGCACCAGGGCCTTTGTAGTGAATCAGGCTGACATCTATTGGACAGAGGGTCTTGAGTTTCACACGAGAAATCCACCCCACCATTGCCCCAGTAACCCAAGAAAGAACCATAATATGCAGCTTCCTGAGTGCCAGAACAAAGCAAAGTAACGCTCCTCCCAGCGCTACATGAGCGATCGGTAACCATCATCATATAAACGCCCATTAAGGATTTGGTTAACGGTTGATGTGAGAGATCTACAGGATTTCATACAAGAGTTTTTTTATGTGATATATAAGTTATATATGCATTTGGCTGTACAGACATTCCTCACTTAACAACCTACTCGTTTAACAACCGCTCTGACTTAATGACCAGCTGGAACCCATAGTACAATTACTAAAATTTTACTCTGAATGTCTTTTTTTTTATTTTTTTAATAATTGTACTGTACAGTATGTAAGAGTTATGCAAAGCAAAACACAGTTACAGTATCAAGTTTGAGTTTCCTTTAGACCTTTTCTGAATACAGGTAATCATTTTTATTTATTATGAATAAAGTGTATATGGCTCCGCGTTTAGTGTCCAATTCGTTTAACGACCTAGTCGTAGGAACGGAACTCGGTCGTTAAGTGAGAAATGTCTGTTATTTAGTACTGTAAGTGCCATATTTATATGGTGCACTATGACGGCCCCCCTGTCTTTGCTTTCTAGATAATTTGTAATGTAAATCCCTGGCTTGGGATGACTTGGACAAGGAGGAGCTGCCTCTGATAAGATTTCAATAAATAATGATTGCAAATAATCACTGGAAGGGCCTATAATTATTTGCTATAGATATACACACAGACGTGGAGAAACTTGGTGGTCCGCTGACAGCTCATTGAAACACTGCTTCATTCCTTCTAAAAAATTATTACATTCAAAACTATTGTCTCATGTATACCTGTATATTTTTATACCATAGAATAAAGCAAAGAAGCTGTGAAAAGAGATTATTGCTGAAGCTAGGTACACACTGTACAATTTTCGCGCCAACCTGACAGATATTGGGTCATTGGCCCAATAATTGTGTAGTGTGCACGCTGCACCAGGCCCCGATGGTTGGTCCAAAACCCATAGAATTGGCTCCCGATATAGCACACGCTGTCGTTCCTGTCGTTTTGGTATTGTTCAGAACGTGCAGTGTGTACGGACCTCAGCCCGATGTCTGTTAATAGTTTATCATACACACATCTTGGTGTTTGCATTTGTATTTAAATCAGCTATGACGTGACTTCCTTCAATTTGTTAGCAGACGAACAAACGTTACTATATGTCAGTAGCGCAGGGGAAGGTAGTGTGCGGGTACCCATTTGCTGTGGAACTACATACTGTATCTCAGAATGCCTTTCACAGCAACATGCACAGTGCGAGGACATGCTGGCATGTGTAGTTAAACGTCAGATGAAGTGTGACATGTGGTTAACCCCTGATGTAGCCCTCGCAGGTGGTGGGAGAGATAACAATGTGCCATTAACATCACCCCAAGTGAATGCACTCACCTGTGTCCAAGTATTGCTGTCATTAGCTCACCTGGCACATGTAACATCCACCTTCTTTTCACCTGTGCCCAAGTATTGCTTGCATGAGCTGAACCAGGCACCTCTAGCATCCCTCCTCTCTTCACCTGAGCCCAAGTATGGCTGTCAGAAACTTCACCAGGCACCTGTAGCATCCCCCTTCTCTTCACCTGTGCCCAAGTATTGTTGTAATTAGCTTCACCAGGCACCTGTAGCATCCCCCTTCTCTTCACCTGTGCCCAAGTATTGTTGTCATGAGCTTCACCAGGCACCTGTTCCATCCCCCTTCACTTATCTCCTTTAAGATGTCCTGTAACAGTGTGCATAGTCCGCCCCCATGTGAGTGCAGACACCTGTTGCTGTAGCTTTACCAGGCACCTGTAGCATCCCTCCAAACGCCAGAATTTCAAAATGTTGTAACTTAAATAATAGAGAAAACAATATTGTGTTGTAAATTGAAATGCTTTGTGTTTTTTTTTTTAATTATTTATGACTGGGTTTTTTTTTCATTAAATATGATAGACAGCATAGTATGTTCCACTGATATTAGTCAATAAGATTAGGAAAATATAAGGGGAACACGCATACGCAGTGAAGCATTGTGGTTACAAGTTGATAGTACCCCTTAAAAAGTTTTACAATATAAAGATGTACAATAGGCCCATGACTCAAAAATCTTGGTTTTTATAACATTAGAAGGGATTCCAGACTAGATAGACAGTAAAATGGTAGACAATGGCCCTCATTCAGAGCCGCTCGTTAGCGGCAGTACGCTCGTTTCGAGCGATGTTTGCACATCTGCGCATGCGTACGGTTTTTAGTACGCATGCGCGAACCAGTCAGTGCGGCCGAAAATCGTTGGTACGCAATATAGCGAGTGCCTGCTATTTTGAGTGACAGAATGAGGCGTATGTGGGTGGTAACAGGGGAAGGTGCTTGAAAATGGGGAGTGGAGATCCGAACGCAGGCGTGCTTAAAGGTCAAAACGGGCGTTTTATGGGTGTGCATATTTAAAACAGCAGCGTCAGTGACCACGTCACTGGGTTATTTTATAGCCAGAACTGCTCGCAAATTTGTGGTAGCAAACACCAACCACAAGAATAGCGAGCAGTTCATACGCTGGTCGATGTACTCGATTAATCTAATAAATAGCGGACATGACGTAGGATGCGAGCGGCCAGGGGGCGTTTTTAACAAATAAACGAGCGTATGTTTTGCTCGCTCGTTCAGACTTAGAGGTGTGAACAGACTGCAATGTGCGTACGGATCATTTGAATAGCCACCCCTTGTTTTTAAACGAGCGACCACAAATAGCGAACGGCTCTGAATGAGGGCCAATGTCTAGATAGACACCAGATGTTAGACAGTCAATAGGTCGACAGAGACAAAAGGTCGACAGGGATTAAAGGTCGATAAGAATGTCAACAGGGTCAAAAGGTTGATACAAAAATGGTCTACACATTTTTTTGTTTGTGTTTTAGGGTTAGGTTTAGGGTTAGGCACTTACCGGAGGGTTAGGCACTTACCCCGATGGTTAGGGTTAGGCACTTACCCCGAAGGTTAGGGTCTGGCACCAGGAGGAAGGGTTAGGCACTAGAAGGGGCGGTTAGGGTCAGGCACCTTCCCCAATGGCTAGGGTTAGGCACCAGGAGTGAGAGTTAGGGTTAGGTCCCAAGGGGAGGCTTAGGGTTAGGCTTCAAGGGGAGGGTTAGGGTGAAGATTAGGGTTAGAAAAAATATGTGTCAACCATTGTGTGTTTTGACCATTTTGTGTCTACCTTTTGACCAGTCAACCTTTTGTATCTGTCGACCTTCTTACACCTCAACCTTTTTAGTGTGTCGACCATTTGTCCCTGTCGACCTTTGTCCCTGTCGACCTATTGCATGTCTAACATCTGGTGTCTATCTAGACCAGGGGTGGGAACTTTTTTTCTGCCGAGGGCGATTTTGATATATATAACATTATTTGCGGGCCCGGTGCAGGCCACGCCCCATCCATGTGATGTCAAATGGGGCAGGGCCACAATCGCCGGTCACAGCAATGCCCGGAGCATCCTGAGGATTCTTCGAGGAGCTGTAAGGGCAGCAGTGTGACCGTCTGAAGCGTCCTAAGGGCACATCAGGCGGCACTGCTGCATAGATTCTGGCTGCAGAGTGACATTCTAGGCACCCTGCTAGACAGATGAGGCTAGCAGAAAAAAGCTCAGAGGGCCAGACCAAATGATTCCGCGAGCCTTATACGGCCCCCCGGGCCTGAGGTTTCCCAACCCTGATCTAGACACTATCGACCTTTTTACTGTCTGTCTCTTATGCCACACCCCATTAAAAGAACCCCCTTTAAGAAGATTATTAATATAAGGATCAAGGCTAGGTCCAAGTGTTATGTAGCACTGTTGTTATCAGTTTAATACCTATACACCCCTTTAAAAGGATAATATAAAGATGTAGAATAGGCCCATGACCTATAAACTATTGATTTTACAATTTTGATGAACCCCTAGAAGAGAATACTAATATAAACATATACAATAGGCCAGGGGGGCCCACACCACACACCCTGCCCTCATAGGTAATTATACTTACCTCTCCGCCGATTCCCGAAGTGCTGCTCCGCAGCGCCGGACCGGCGCTGTAGAGTAGCAAACACTCACTGGGAAAATGGTGGCAGCCATTTTCCCAGTGATCTGCGCATTCGCAGAAAAGATGTCCCCATGAAAGTAAGCGCGTGCGCCATTTTCCCAGAGACACGCGTATGTGCTGTAGATTCTGGCATTAAGCCAGAATCTACAGCGCTCAGTGCTGCTGAGACGCTGTCAGAGAGGAGGGGGCCTAAACGGAGGCTGCACACTGGCCCCCTCCTTTCTTAAAACGCCCCTGAGTGTAAGCCTGCGAGCAGGGCCCTCTTAGCTTTATGTCTGTTTGTCAATACCCAGTCTTGTTTTTGTTTTACTACTGTTTGTTCCCAATTGTAAAGCGCAGCGAAATATGCTGGCACTATATAAACAGGGCCGTAACTAGGTGCCAGTGCCATGGCACAGGGCACCACAGGGCAGGGGGCGCTGTTTGGGCCTGTCAATTTTCCTGTTTATTATCATTCTCACTTGTAGCTTCCTCTTCTTTTATCCCCAGCATCTCCTGGCCTCCTCTAGCTCTTCCCTGACCCTTCCCCATGAAGCCATGGCCCCTTTTGAGGTGCACTATCTTATGTCCCTATTTAAAAAATGGGAGGGGGGCGCCAATGCTCTCTCTGGGACAGGGCACCAAAAAGTCTAGTTACGGCTCTGTATATAAGTAACTGTTAATAATAATAATACTAATACTGTACCTACACACGACCCAATAACAAATTCTACATCTCTAGTGCCCTTGGGGTATCATCAAAAGTGTTGTGTGTTCTATTTTGCAGTCACTTGGATAATGCTTGCAGCGAGATGAGTGTGCTGAACTTGAGGTCTAGCAGGGACCTTTCAGTAGCCAGGAAGTGCAGGGTAGCCACCAGGCATTATTCTGCAGGTATGGCTCTCCTTAAAAAGGTGTATTGCTTCTCTATGTAGGGAATGACCAGTTGCTTCAGCTCCTGAAAGGTGATGTCATCCATTTGCAGAAAATTCATGTAGTAATCGGGATGTTTTCTCTAATCTAGATAAGGTAGCTCCCTGTAGCGACCACATAGCCAGCAACAGCTTATTCACACTCCATTTTTTAGGTATACTAACCAGGGTAGAACCAAAAGTATAGCAGGGTGCAGCAGCTGAGTAAATAACTAGCATTTACACCATACAATAGCAATGCTATAATGGCAAATATTGTCCTTACTCTTCATGTACTGTCTGTTTAGTACAGCCCATTAATATAATTAATTAGCATTTTCAAGCCTGACAGCACAATTATCTGACAGTATGTACAGAGATACAATAACATAGAGACGATTTGGAATTGAAGGAATTGTTTAGAAATAAAATCTGTCTTGTCTTTTATACCATTTGGCAAATCTTATGATGTGTACCTAGCTATAGGGGGGTATTCAATTTAGAGCAAAAAGTCCGTGCTGGACTTTTCGCTCCACATTGGAGGTTTGACGGGGATAAAGTATCGGGCGCGTGCCCGCTTTATCCCCGTATTCAATTAGGAATCAGCGAAAACAGGAGCCGGTGGAAAGGTAAGTATCGCAAAAATTCAGGAGTTTTCTGGAATTGTTCCTGGGACCCCCTTAAAGATGTCTAGACATTGGGGATCACTATAGGTACCCCCATTTTTACCTGCTGAAGGAAGTCGGTGTTTGTAATAGCCGCGGCAGGTGCATAAATGCGGCATTGAAGAAGGGGTGAAGAATAGCACTTAGATTTTTTTTTTTTAATAAAAAAACTACTTCCATTAAATTTGGGGTACATGAAAATGGGTCCAAGCATATTTTTAAGTCCCTCAAGTTATTTTTCAAAATTCTTCAAAAATGCACCTGCCGCTACTACCCACATTCTGTAAAACACCTGCCGCTACTTGGGAACCCCTCTGGAATTAATTTCGGTAGTTTAGAAGTTTGTCCCCCATATTTTTTTTTACACCCCATAATTAAACTTAATTTTTGGGGGTGTCACAATTTTTTTTATTTTTTTTTAAACTTTTTTTGACACAGATCTTTTTTAGGGGACATTCCCAGGGGTGCAGGCTATTTTTTTAAGCCTGCACCCCTAAACCTCTATTCTGCACTTTTTTTCGCCATGTAAAACTTGGTGAAAAGTTACCCCCGTTTTTTTAACAAAGACTTTTCACAGCGGTGAAAAGTCTTTGAAATTTAATACGGGGATAATTAAAATAGGCGAAAATGAGCGGCTTTTCGCAGCCAAATTGAATACTGCCCATAATCTATAAAGATATGCTAAAACTGCCTGGACAGCTTTGTCGGTACCCCTTAGAAAATATAATACATCATTGGATAATAGTGATATTTCAAAATAATTGCTTTCTTGAATTAGCATCACATGTCTTCAATCTTCTAATCATTCATTAAGCCTATTTAAATGGAGCAAAGTAGTCACTCTGCTGTTTGGTATCATTGTGCACCACACTGAACATGGACCAGATAGAGCAAAGGAGGGAGTTGTCTGATTAGGTCAGATAGAAAATTATAAACAAGCACTTTGAAGGTAAAGGCTATAAGACCACATCCAAGCAGATTAGAAGGATAATGAGAATGTTAAAAAAAGAGCCTTGGAAAACTTCCAAAAAGATGCAAGCTGAACTCCATGGTCAAGGTACATCAGTGTCTGATCGCACCATCTGACACTGATCCATGGAAGATGACCCAGTAGGACTTCACTTTAAAAAAAAAAACGGCCAGGCTAGAATTTGCTAAAATGTATTCTGACAAGCCACAATGCCTCTGGGAAAATGTTCTTTGGACAGATAAGTAAAAACTGGAGCTTTTTGGCAAGTCACATCAGCTCTGTCTTTAGAGAAGAAAAAAATGAAAAAATTAAGCTTTCAAAGAAAAGAACACCATACCTACTGTGGAACATGGATGAGGCTCAGTTATGTTTTGTGGCTGCTTTGCTGTGTCTAGCACAGCGTACCTTGAATCTGTGCAGGACACAATAAAAATATACTTCCAAGTGTCAAAGAGCTCTGTATCAGTCGCAGGTCATGGGTCCTTAAACAGGATAATTTCGGAAGTGATAGTTTAAGGCAGGAGGCATGATGAATGCCTCCTAAACTGTGTTTGAACTCACAGCAAGTTCAAACCATAATTCTCACAAGTGATAATAATGTTTTGATGAATAGGCCCTTTAGTGAGCTACATATACAGCTTGATTTTAGTGATTGCCTCTAAAGGTTGTGCAACAAAATATTAGGGTACCATAATTTTTGTCCATACATGAACATATATATCATATATACACATACATGGTATGTGTATATATGATGTGTGTATATATATATATATATATATATATATATATATTGGGATGTAGTCATTTTACCTACTATCGGGATTCCGGCGGTCGAAATGCCAGTGCCGGAATACTGACCTGCAGCCAGAACACTGGCTCCGGAATCCCGACATCAGTTGAGATGTCAACGCCAACCCGACAGCTGGCATCCCTATTGTAAGTATAGTGGCTGGGTTAGCTATAGTGGCTGGGTTAGCTATTAGCTGGGGGGGGGTTAGGTTTAGGCACCATGGGGGAGGTTAGGGTTAGGCTGCGCGAGGGGGGAGGTTTTGGTTAGGCTGCGGATGGGAGGGTTATTGTTAGGCACTAAGGGGGGAAGGTTAGGCTTCGGTACTACCCGGGAGGGAGAGGGTTAGGGTGCGGGGTAGGGAGGGTTAGGATGCTGGAAGGAAGGGTTAGGGGGTTAGAGGGTTAGAATACTTACCTAGCCACTGTCTGGATTCCGAGCTTCAGGATGCCACTGTCGGTCTTTCGACAGCTGGCATCCCGACTGCTGGTCTCCAATACCCAACCCTATATATGTGTGTGTGTGTCTGTATATAGATAGATATACATTTTATATAAATATATATAATTATACTCTGTATGTGTTTAATAGACATTTAAATATAGATGCACTGCAATAAAGTGCAATGTGATATCTAAAGCTATAGTATTTGAAAAAAATAAAATACATGGAAAGAAAAAGCACCATCTGTGAAAAGTAGTTTCAGTGGCGTCACAAGGGGGTGCGGTCTGCACTCGGGTGTCACCCGCTGAGGGATGACACCAAGGTGCAGACTCCCCGTCACTGACAGGAGCCGGGTGCTGCATTAAGTGCATCACTCGGCTCCTGACACTGAGGCAGCCGTCGGCTCTCCACACAGGGACCTACTGCACCCCCCCTTCCACTCCAAGTAGTAGGCACGAGGGTACTGGCCGCGTGACCATGCCCCCTTCCCGCGTGGTCACGCCCCCTACTCCACTGAGTAGTTTTATATTTTTTTAATGAAAGTGTGCAGAACACATAATAATGCTAATAATGCTGACTGCTGGTGAACCATGCAACCGGTGATAGCCATTTGAAATCTCAGTATGATATTTAGATTTTCAGAATTGTAGTCACAGTGTATCTATTATATTCTTACATGTGTGTTAAGAGAAAGCCGAGTTTTCCTTTTCTGACATTGTGAGAACGGGTAATTTTTTTGTCTATATACAGTATTGTGCTGAAATTGTTGTCTGTGCAGTGCTCATTGTTATTCATTGGCAGGAGGTTACGTAAGTTCATTCAATCAAAGCTTAGCCTGTAACAATAATCAGCCTTTGGGTCAGTTTGCTCACAAGAGACTTTTCAAGGTCCGAGACGGGAGTCTTTTGCATAATTTCGAAAAATATCTGTTCTTATGAGGCACTTGTAATCTTTTTCAAGTGTCAGAATAACTTTTTAAGTTAAAATTTTTATACTCCCGTCATTCTTTTATCATGACCACCTTGTTTCTGTACATTATAAGGTCAATTCACGCCTGAGAGTAAGTGCGGCTATATGCTGAATTTACGGTACCACCAGCCTCGCAGATTTTTGTTTGCAGTCTCATACAACTGTGTACAAAAATCCACGAGTCCGGACCAAGATCATATATACAGTATGTGAATCGACCTCTAGTCACCACTATATTAGCTTATAATATTACCCACCACAAGCATGTGTGTCTCTGACTTTATTTAGACAGAACTACGTCAATGTCAATAAAAAGCAAACTGGCAAAAGTTTAAATAAAATTGTGATTATGTAGTGCTAAGTATTATAATAAATTCTTATATGCATTCTACACTTGTATGCATTGATTTTACATATTGATGCAATTTATTATATGAGCTGTAAATTTGTATTTGTCCTGTTTACTCCTTTCTTCTTTCATTGAGTTACTGCTAGTTCATTATTTTCTGTTAATTATCAGAATATCAGAGGTCCCTTGAGGCAGTTGCTGCATTTATGTAACAAAGTGATACTTTGTGGAAGAGTTAATAAAGTTGTACTGTATTAAATAAATCAAATTCTCTATTAACAATTTGTTACTGACAGTGTTGGATTCAGCCCAAGGGGCATATTCAATTAGCCGAGAAAAGTCCCGGACTTTTCGTATGCCGTCCTTTTCGCCGACATTGCTGGTTTTACATGCGAAAAAGTATTGCGCACATCCCCGCTTATCTCCGTATTCAATTTCAAATCAGCAAAAACGGAACCCGGCGAATTCAAAACCAGCGAAAAGTCCTGTCAGATTTGGAGAAATCAGCCTGACACCCCCAAAAGATGCACTGACATTGGGGATCACTATAGATACCCCTGGATAGGCCTGCTGAAGGTATTTGGGGTACTTAAATGCTCTCAATAGCTGCTAATTAGCGTATTTGCAGAAGTGGTGAAGAATAGCATTTAGCATTTTTTTTTGTAGAAAATAAGTAGTCCCAGCAAATTTGGGGTACATGAAAATGGGGGCTAACATATTTTGAAGTTGCTAAAGTGATGTTTTAAAAAACGTTATAAAATCCACCTGCCGCAAACACCTGCAATCTTAACAACACCTTGGGCATACTTGGGGACCCCCCTGGAGTCTATTTCGCTAGTTTTTTGTTTTGTCCCACAAATTTGTTTTTTTCCGACCCCCAAAATGAAAGTACTTTTTTGGGGTGTTCTTATGTTTTTTTAATCTTTTTTTGACACAGTTTACATTTGGGTGACTGTCCCAAGGGTGCAGGGTGGTTTCTTCAAGTTTGCACCCCAAAACCCCAATTCTGCACTTTTTTCCACCAGGTTTCATAGGTGAATTTTTTCCACCTATTCCAATGCATTGACTTTCTGCACCTGCAAAAAGTCTTTGGAATTGAATATGGGGATAAGTTTCTGACTGGTTAAATGACATCACCGGCAAAAACTTTTAGCCAAAAATGGCTTATCGCAGCTAATTGAATATGCCCGCAAATGAGAGCCTAGATATGGTAGCAGTTTTGGGCCCCCACCTTTGACCTCCAGCACCAGTATTACTTATCGATGCATCATTAAATTAGCTCTATATTATTACATGTTTTAATTATTTTTACTTTTTGAACAACAGAGCCCATATTATATTAGTATTCTTCATATGATTATTTAGCAACACTATTGAGTTGCCATGTTCAACCCACTGTCTTTCCAAAACCAGTGACGTGCGATGGCCACATCACAATATCCCTTCCATCCCTCTGGGCATCTTGGGGTGCCTCTGGCCATATTTAATACAATTTTTAATGTTTCCTCTGGGAGATTCTGGAGGGCGGCTTCAAAATGGGAGTGCATTGTGTCATTGTGCATGGCCACAATGACTGTCATCCGCCCCCTCGACATCTGTCTTTACTGAGAAGTTGGTGGGATCTGGGAAGCTGATCTACTCCCCGAAAGTCAGGAGTCTCACAAAAATTCTTGGAGGGTAAGCCACTATGCCAAAGGTCTAGATGTTGGAATGGCACCTATGGTGTGTAATATACAAAAATGTAACGTGGGTGACCATGCCCATGTCTCTGATATCTACTGAGACCTAGATTCCTACCTTGGTACATTATTAGGCAATCTATTCTTGGTTAATGAACATATTCCTATACACCGACGTCTAAAGTTTCCACAATCAGAAATCAACATGCTGTTTAATTATAGCCACATTGTAAGCAGGATTAGCCAATGCAATTGAAATTATGATTCCACTTTTTATTTTATTAGCAATATAAGGTTCAAAATTCAATATAATGACAATGAAATGCTAATAGCAACTTTGAGCAATAGTCATATGCACCTTTTTTTTTCTTGTGACTTCTGTCTTTCAGAATTACATTTGCCAAAGGGTATATGCATATTGGCATCTCAGCCCATTCCTGACATCTGTTCCATTTAGCTTAGAGCAGGCTCATTAGACTAGATACTTACCAGATAATCTGTTTAATTTCTTTCTATTGAAAAAAAGTCATGACATGAAAATGTTCATTTTACTTTTTCTCAGCAAGGTGTAGAGGGGTCTGTCTATTAAATATAGTGAGCGTTGTAGTTATGCATGAGATCTACACATTATTAAATTTGACATTTGTGAAAGGTAGCTAAAGCTTATCCTCTATCCTCCATTCTTACAGTATATATAACAGTAATGATAAAAACATGTATTTTAAAATTGTATGACATATAAAATACAATTTTCTTGCATGCCAAAAAAGATGGCCCAGAAACAGAGATGCAGGAAGATAATACAGCTACTTTGGATGCTATTTTATAAAAGTCCTTTGCTCCTGTGGTCAGTTTTAATAGTGTACTGTAGTTAGAGATGATAACATTTACTGACCTTACATCTGGCCTGGTTCTGTGTGCCAAGAATCTAGAGCAAACAATCAATGTTTACAGCTTTATTTAATGGACAAATTGGAGCCCTGTTGCTCTCCCTGCAGATGTCTCATGACTTTCATGTTTTCTTAAAAGCTGCTGTGAGTGCTTTGAAAGCGAGAGTTTACCCTATAGATACATTTTAGATTTTTGATTACAGCTGCATATTTGAGTCACCCTTCTTATATCTGAGACACAAAGTTCCAAAAACTCTGTCAAATCTTCAGAGTAAAGCTTGGCACACATTAGACGATATATCGTCCAATATAATGTTTTGACGGAGATTGGGATGATATATTAGGCACATTGTCTGTGTACACGGAATTGCACACTCCCGCAGGTCATCAGCGACGTCGTCACATCTGCTGTTCAACACAGCTGAAGTGACGATCCGGCGGATGATGGCATGCTCCTTGATGGGGCCACTGACCGATTTATCACGCGGTCGAGCACTATATCGTTTTGTGTATACGGACGACCATTGTCATCTCATCGGGCACAATAGAGTATTGTCTAATGTGTATCCAGTTTTAGTTGTGGCCAGCAGCAGGAAGTATTGGGCATGTTGTACTTTATCTTGTTCTCTCTTACAAAGATATTATTCAAATGATGATATGAACCAGACATCCCTCCCCTGTAAAGTAGTAAAAATAAGACACCAGGTGCAATTATAACAAAAATGGTATGACCACATCACATACTGCACACACATATATATATATATATATATATATATATATATAATATGTATGTATATAGTAGAGATGAGTGGCTCGGTTGACTCGATTCTTTTCACCAAATTAGCTCACGTTCGGATTTATTTTATTGGTTATCCAAACTAAGTGACAGCTGGATAGCTAATAAGATACCGTTTTTGATACCCTAACATAACTGAGTAAAACCGAACTGCTCATCTCTAATATATAGTGTGCAAAATACATAACAAGCTGTTTCAAACAACTTTGCCAAATAATAATCTAAAATTTATATCTCTAAATTTTAGCTTACAAAATAAGATTTGTTGGATTTATTCATTCACTAGCTGATGTACCTGGTTACACCCGGGTAGACCTTAGATATTTTAGTTTCCTTCATACCATCTTAATTTTTAAGCTCTATTTATGCCTCTGGTGTAAAGGATCGTGCTAGTATCAAGATTAAGTGTAGTAAGCTTCGAAGACGAACTCGAACAGTTGCCCAGCCATCATCAGTACACATAAACCACCATAAGTAAAGAGTTGGGACTTGTCAAGGAGGTACTCAGCGGAGCTGGTATTGTTGTCCCCCTTGCTGGCATAGTACATAATGGAGAACTGCTCATAGTTGTCCACCCCATGCCTCACAATTAGTTCACGCACCATCTCTAGCCATTACATGAGAGTCATACATGAGATAGAAGAGGGACCAAAACAGACAGACTCCATCTCCTGTAATAGTGTAAGGCACCATCTCTTCTTTAACATTCAAAAACTCAATTGCCATGTTCGAGAAAATGAAAAATCCAAATACAAAGCAAGTGAAGTATCCAATTCGAAAAAAACCTTGTCCTTAGCAGTGGTGACTCCAGAGGTGGGGTAACAGTGCAGTCCAATATTCAAATAGTGGAGCTACACCAACTGATGCCCCAAATGCTGTCAAATATCACTGGCAGTTGGTGTGGCCCCCCTATTTGAATATTGGACTGCACTGCAGTCCCACCTCTGAATCTGCCATTCATCCCAGACAATGAGTTTACAGTTCCACAGCACTTGGGACATTTTTCTTTGTCACTCAATCACCTTGGTCGAGAGAAAACATTTTACCACCTTTCACCCCCTTAAGGGGACAAATTTAAAAAAATCCTGGCTTAGTTGATGCTTACATCATGGAAGATGTATACTCCCGAATTTCATGTTTCCTGGTCAAGGGGTTAGGGCAGGGCGTTGATGAGTCAGTCAGGACATTGTATAGGAGGAGGAAACATTTGAGCCCTTTTCAGCCCCTTAGGAGTCAATTTTAAAAAATCCCTTAATGGGTGGCTACGTCATGGAAGGCATATACTCCCCAAATGCATATTTCTAGGTCCAGGGGTTTGGGCTGGGCATTGATGAGTAAAGGCGCATATTCACTAAACAATTAAAATGAATGATTACGACATCGTGCAGTAATTATGCCGGCAACGACCAGCGATGCGCACTCGTCATCTGTCGTCATCTGTCATCATCTGAACATGCAGGCCAACCTAACGTCATCTGTCAGGTTGTGCATGTTCGGGGATGAGGTAGGGTGCCCACACTGAACGACATATCGTTCAGTGTGGGCACATTATCCAGTGCAAAGTATGATGAACAATTGAATGATTACGATGTTGTAATGATACAGTCGTTCTACACTCGTGTAGTGGATATGCACCTTTACTCAGGCAGGGCATTTGCTTTATATACAATGTTGGGTGACAGTTAATGTTTGAATTCAGAACTGTGCTGCAGCCACGATGAGTCATCAGTCAGGCCGGACATTGCACAGGGGGTGCACTTTTAATCCCCTTAGGAGTTGAATTTCGTAAAATCCCTTCTTAGTGGGCACCTATGTCATGGAAGGAATATACTCCCCAATTTCCATGTTTCTAGGTCCAGAGGTTTGTGCTGAGCATTGATGAGTCAGTGAGTCACTAATTTATGTGATTGACTGTCATCAAGCAGGAATTATTTAAGAGACTTCCATTTGAAGGCCAACTGCCTCCTCTCAGGCGTTCAGACTTTTTGCATGAGTGTTTAATCTGATAACCTGCAATCCAAGTAAACAATGTAGTGCACTTAAAGGCAGTTTAAGGGGAGGGGAGAATAGACTGTTAAGGGTGTACAGTTTACATGCACTGTGAAGTCACAACTAGCCTTATAAAACTGATTTGGGGGCACTGCATACAAATAAAAAGTCAGCATATTTTTGACAATTCAAGAACCATGTGCCTGTAATTTAGTATTTTTACAACTGTATTTGTCTTTGTTTTTATAATGGTTTCTGAACAAGTATCATGGAAAACATTGCCTTACATGTAGAGGGAGGAACAGAGTCAAAAACCTAGCAACCCTGTAATGGGCCAGATCTAATGGTGGGCAATAAAGTATACATTTTAGAAGTAGGGCCACTTGAGACTGATCTATTGGCAATACTATTCTTGAACATAGAACAGGAATAGCAGGTCCTGTTGGCAATAAAATTAGATGACCGGGGGCATGAAATAGAGTACAGAGCAGCTGCTTGCTCTTGGGTAAATGATTCGCTGAATTCTCTTTTTCCCTTGGGTTTGAACGTGAATTATAACTGATTGTAGTTAGATTAAAAGCATTGTGAAGAAGGACCAATGCAATACCAACCATACATCAAATAAAAGTAAATTTTATCAACATTGTGTTTTTTGAGTTATTATGTATTTTATGTTTGGGTTGAACTTTGCCATAGGCAAAAAAAATATTTTCTAGCTGTATTATGCATATATTTATATAACATTTTAATCTGTGTGCATTATTAGTGCTCCCATGCTATTAGGTGAAAAATGTTTAAAATCCCATGAGATAAATAAAAAAAAAAAATACTATGCTACTATGCTGTGCAGCACATGTACATTAAGTAGTCATATTTTTTTAACTGCTGTAAGTGATTTTATGAACTCGCATGGTAATAGTTACACAGACATATCTGAGATTCAAGACACAGCCATTCAGAAAGCTTGGAATATCCTTCTTTTGTAAATAATATGTTGCAACCAATTACCCAATTAAAGTTAAAAACTATTTAGTTTTTTTCCCTAAATAATGTAACATTTGAACAAACACAAATGTCAATATTGAGTAACATGCTAATGTAATTTTTTAAAGAACAATTAAAATTATTATTGAATAATATATATAGCAAAGCCTATATAATACTGAGCTAAAAAATATTTTTGAAAGCATTATTTGTTTATTATATGTACTCAAATCTATACTGTAAACTGTTTAATCTTTTGCTCTAAGGCTTATTCACACCTATCAGCTGTTGTTCTGCTTTTGATTCTCTAACTAACACCTTAAAACAGCATTAAAAAGATGATAGAATTTTGGAATGTGTCATGTCCTATTTGTCATGCGCTATCGCTTGTTTCCAGTACTATAGAAGGTATAGATAAATGCGTGATTAATCCAAAGCACATGGATAATCCCATACAAAAATTCATCACTAAATAGTAAATGTATATCCTGAATTAGTTTTTATTAATATTATCACTATTCCAGTACATACGTGAGCGAGTCAATATTGAATTCATCATCAGATAATGGTGCAGTAAAATGAAATCTTTGAGGTGACTTAAGTAAAAAAAAAAATTGTGAAGTTTTATCACAGAAAGCGTATGCAATGGAAACAGCAATGTTTAAACTAATCTATTTTTAATATATTCATTTTAACTTAATAGTTGAAAATTTTCTGTACCTAAAATGTCTGTTTATGTTCTACACTTTAAAATGAAGAATAACATCCTATAATAAATGTAAGAAAATAAAATTGCTCTTCCTATCTGCTTTGTTGATTGGTCAAAAATGTATCTTATTTAGGTCTCGTTTAGTGACATCACTTGTTACATTTACTGAATTAGTCTGGCTTAAGCTACCATGGCCATAGACAGTAACATTAGCCTATTATTTATAATAGAGCAGGCTTGTCATCAAGTGAGAAATATTGCAATGGTAGCAGTTGCTTATTCTAACAATAAAAATGTTTTGTGTAAAGTTATATACACACACTGTAGATAATAACTATGCATAGGCTTGCCATATCATCCCTTTAATTGGGACACATATGAATTACGCAGATTCTGTGGCTGGCTGAATTCAATTCGCCATTTCACCTGGTTTTAATCAGCCACAGAACCTGTGTAATGCACGTGTCCCAAATAAAAGGGATGATATGGCATGCCTAACTATGCCCATCGTTAATGCTATATTTAGACGAAAACATAAATTATACAAAATTCGGTCAATGGGCCTGATATGCAATGCTGAAAGCAGATTCCCGATTATCGGGAATCTGCGCATACACAGAACCTGTTCTGCGAATGTGCAGAACGAGTCCTGCGTGATCGCACGCAGCCCACGCAGTGTGGTTGCGGGGACAGCCGTCGTTCCCAGAAACGGCGCCATGTCAGCCCCGTGGGATTTAACAAGGCCAAGTACTGCGTCTACGGACGCAGTTTCATGGCCTTGTAAGCCGGCCAGTCTGAGCAAGCCTCAGTTTACTCAGCTGGCTGGCGGCCCAGAGCCGTCCACCATCTACACCTCCTGCTGCATTTGCATATTAGTAAGGATGGAATTTCAAAGCTGCCTGCGTGCAGCTTTGCAATTCCGTCCAAAGCTGAATCACCGTTTGTAAAACTGTAAAATGTTTTGTCTTCTTTCCTCATGCATGAAAATGTATGTATATATTTATATATTTATTTGCACATTCATTTTTTTCACATATTAATTTGTGTTAATTTAGTTAAACTTGGCTTATTTATTTTTCTATTTTAAGGTTACTATGAAGAAGTGTACAAAAATCAGTTTGCACTGGCTCAGTACTTCAAAAAACATGACGACCATTGGCTTTCAAATCACTTTTTTGAATGCTGTTATCAGACTGCTTCAAAAATAAAAACTGATGGCGGGAGAAAGGGAGCTGAGGCGCATGCAAATCTTGGGCAGGTGGCTGAGGAACACGGTAAGCATTAGCTCAAAATATTGATACTGTTTTATGTAACCGCAAATGTATGGTGGATTTACACCTACAGCCATTTTGCTTTACCTCAATATTTGTTACTCTATGGTGGCCGATAACTGATATTGAATAATAGGGTCAGGCCCGTAACTAGGGTAGTGCGACCAGTGCCATGGCAGGGGGCGCTGTTTGGGCCTGTCAAATGTCCTGTTTATTATCATTCTCACTTGTAGCTTCCTTTTCTTTTATCCCCAACATCTCCTGGCTGCCCCCGGAGTACCCCTGTATCTTCCCTGGCCCTTCCCCATGAAGCCATGGCCCTTTTTCAGGTGCATCTTATGTCCCTATTTAAAAAATGAGGGGGGGGGGGACGCCAATGCTCTCTCTGGCACAGGGCACCAAAAAGTCTAGTTACGGCTCTGAATAGGGTAACAAAAGAATCAAAGCTTCCTAGAAATTCAAAAGTGACTGATGGTATAGTTGCTTTCTAAGTAGCATGTTTTATTGATATGAAATATTTATTTGTAAATTAATATTTATTTCTACCAATGTGATCATAATTGCAGTTAAGCATATCAATATCTTAGATTTCACAGTATGTATTTTAACCTCACTATTGTTGGTAGTGTGTCCTGATTAAAAAGTATCCATCTGGGCCGGGATGGTTTTTATATATTTTATGGTTATCATGGATAGGTTCTCATCTGGCACCTCAAATGACTGTGATGGTCTTTCAGCCATAGTCTAATTATTCTCCAAAGAATTTACCTACTTGTCCAGTAATTTTATACATCCAGTAAGTCTTGCTTGTTTCACACGAGGGTTGCCGCTTGGCACTGCCCCTCTTCTCTAACATGACTGTTTCTCTGCTGCATGCACATAATTTTTGCCACCTGACTTCTCTGCTGATTTGAACTGAACTCTGGGTTACAGCAAGATGGCCTTTGTGCAGTAATGCATAGGCTAAGTTAACAAACCTGCATAAGGAATTTTTTTTTGGACCTTTTGCCTATGTTTGACCTTTTAGTATTCTTTGACTACCTTTCTGGATCAAAACCCTTTTCTGTTTCGTTCTGAGAGAGGAAATTCAATTAGCCGTGCTAATTTACCGCGGGCTAATTGAACCCCCGGGGCTATTCCATTAACAGTGTAGCACTTACAGATGTGTCCACATACATCTATCCTCCTTGCGCTACAAGTCGCGTTACACATAACGTGAGCGCTGTGTGATTCGGTAGCTTATTTTCGTGCATCTTTTTACCTTCAAATTCTGCTTATTCACACAGCTGTGCTAATAGAATGCACACGCAGCTTCTGCTGATTAAAATGATATGCGGCATGCCTATATTCTGCCAGTGTGTCTGCATGCGAAATGCTACATTACAAAGTCAGCAGCTGTGACATAGTGTTTCGCATGCAGATACACGCATAGTCGCACACAGAACATAGGCATTCTATAGCTGAAGCTGCTTGTGTGTTCATTCACATCGCTGTGCGAATAGATGCATTTGAAGGTAAAAAGATGCACGAAAAAACGCTCTGCGCTACCGAGTCATGCCACCACATGGCGTGACTTGAAGGGCTGTTTAACGTGCAAGGAGGCTAGATGTCTGTGGACACATCTGTATCTGGAATCTTTTTTTACACGTCATTGTAACGGGCTTTAACCAAGGTATCAGGTGAAAAAGGGAGCCTAATTGAATAGCCTCGGGTGATAAGGCCCCCCTAAATGTTGACCCTGCCTGATGACCCTTGGCAGCCCTTTGCCACTTTATAATTACTACATATGATACAGCTACTTAAATAGATATTCTGGTTCACAAGGTGTAAACATTCAAATACTTATTATATACTGAAGTGCAAAAAGACATGGGATAGATGCCTAGTATAATTTAGGACCCTCTCTGGCCCGGCGAAGTGCAACAACATGATGAGGCATTGATTCCATAAGTGGACAGAAGACCTCTGGAGAGATGTTGACAGATACAGTCTAGATAGCTTCCCACAGCTCACTGATATTTGTAGGTGCAGGATTTTGGGAGCAAATGGACCTCTCCAACACTTCCCATAAATGCTCAATTGGGTTCATGTCATGCAAACATTGTGGCTACACCATTCGTTTGAACTCTCCAGAATGCTCCTTCAACCTGACACGATAAGGTTGGTTTTGGGTTGGAACAGGTGAGGGAGACTGAATAGGCAATTTGAAAGGCGTGAATGAACTTAGGTGGCTTGAGGCAGGACCTCCTCATGTATGGATGTGAGGAGGTAGAGATATGGCAGTGGATGATGTGCCCGAAGGCGAGAACAGGAATAAGATGGATATTAAGCGCTAGTGTGACTAATGATCCTCATGTGTTACGTAATTAATAAACAAAGCTCATTGGTCTGCTGCTGGTCAGAATGTGAAGGGTGAGACCTCACAAAGAAACACAATAGCAATTAGGAACAGATGAACAGCGCTGACCACAGTGAGCATATAACCAATATTTAATCACATAAAATATGATATAAAATGACAGCATAAAACAAAACTCTAAAAATAAACACACTGTGATTACACAGCTGATGTAGACTCTAAACAGCACCAGTGATAATGGTAAAAAAAACATAAGATATCCAATGAGACTATTCCTAGAGGTACATATATCGATCTGTGTGTGCCTAATCAGGCAAACATGGTAAGTCAGCTGATGAAAAAATAACCAGGTTGGATCGATAACTGGTATTCCCACACAAAAAAACAGACCATATGATGATGTCAAAATATGCAGGCTATTTGTCTATATCCAGCTAAATAGCATCATTGGTGACAACAGCCAAACTCCAGGATGAATATCTTTTATAAAGTATTCTCTGGCTCATTAGCCTTCCACGTGTTAGTATTACTGAGTCTCTGGCCGTGCACGGCTCTTACAGCTGAAATGTTAATGTGAGTACTCACGTGGCACACTGTTGTGTGACAATGGGAATATGGACAACCAGTAGTGTCTCCAGATTACTCAGGGCACTCTCCACACTGCCTCCGTCTCAATGCCCCCCTGGACAGGATGCCATGTACTCGGTCTCACTTTACACCGGCCGGGTGTGTGACGCTATAACCCCACGTGGAGCTGGCAACAATCGGCTGATGTCCGGTGCGTGACTAGTCACGTGACTTCGTGTCACTCGGACAGGGGAATCCCAAGTTCCGGTGATCAAGGGAAGGGAGGGTGCGGGCAGATCTTCCAACCAATACGTCACTGGTGCTAGTTTAGAAGGGGTGTATCTTGACGCGTTTCTCAGCCGTATCTAGCAGGCTGTTTCTTCAGAAGTAACAACCCCTATCTCAGACCATCCTTTTAAGCTCAGTCAATCAAGTCCCAATTGATTCCACTCATGGGGCATTATTCAATTAGGACTGCTATTAACTCCTTGTTTGTCTCTTCCATATATGATGGTCATTAATGTCCATTTAGCTTTTCTCATTTATACACATAAGGTGAGTATCATAAGGTGAGTAAAGTCACCATGGCAGAACGTATTTAAAAAGTACACAGATAAATAAACAATTAATTAATACTCAGATCACATGTCTTAATTTATTGGAATCCAATCTCTCATCCAATGTTGAGATTAAGGGAGAGGGAGGACTGAATTATTCATCTATATATAGCACACATCAGAGCTTATCCTTAAAAATAGTCAATATCGTGACAATTACTACATAATAAATAATTATTAGATATGAGAGTGTATATTGTAATAATTAATTATCTGATACGTCAGATTAATTATATGATTTATTTGAGAAGATCAGTGTAATGTGAATTGTTTTTATTTCCCTATCCTGATGCATGAGATGGCACTATTGGAGAAAATTGGGTCTATATATGTAATGGATTGATTTCTGGTTTTATATTTATAGTCATTTTTATTTCTATATTTATTTATTTATTAGTATATATTTTTATTGCATTTACTTAATGTATTTCACCCATATGTATATTGGGGTGATCGAGTTATCTATTTTTAAGGATAAGCTCTGATGTGTGCTATGTATACAGTCAGGTCAATAAATATTGGGACATTGACAGAATTTTCAGATTTTGTCCTCTATTCACTACCACAATGGCTTTGAAATGAAACAAACAAGATGTCATTTAACTGCAGACTTTCAGATTTAATTTGAGGGTAATTACATCCAAATCAGGTGAACGGTGTAGGAATTACAACAGTTTCTATATGTGCCTCCCACTTTTTAAGGGACCAAAAGTAATGGGACAAACTAAACAATCCTAAATCTAACTTTCACTTTTTAATACTTTGTTGCAAATCCTTTGCAGGCAATTGCAGCCTGAAGTCTGGAACGCATAGACATCACCAGATGCTGGGTTTCATCCCTGGTGATGCTCTGCCAGGCCTCTACTGCAAATGTCTTCAGTTCTTGCTTGTTCTTGGGGCATTTTCCCTTCAGTTTTGTCTTCATCAAGTGAAATGCATGCTCAATCGGATTCAGGTCAGGGGAATGACTTGGCCATTGCTCAACATTCCACTTTTTAGCCTTAAAAAACTCTTTGGTTGCTTTTGCAGTATGCTTCGGGTCATTGTCCATCTGCACTGCGAAGCGCTGTCCAATGAGTTCTGAAGCATTTGACTGAATATGAGCATATAATATTGCCCGAAACACTTCAGAATTCATTCTGCTTTTGTCAGCAGTCACATCATCAATAAATACAAGGGAACCAGTTCCATTGGCAGCCATACATGCCCACGCCATGACACTATCACCACCATGCTTCACTGATGAGGTGGTATGTTTTGGATCATGAGCAGTTCCTTTCCTTCTCTTCTCTTCCCATCACTCTGGTACAAGTTGATCTTTGTCTCATCTGTCAATAGGATGTTGTTCCAGAACTGTAATGGCTTTTTTAGATGTTGTTTGGCAAACTCTAATCTGGTCTTCCTGTTTTTGTGGCTCACCAATGCTTTACATCTTGTGGTGAACCCTCTATATTCACTCTTGTGAAGTCTTCTCATGATTGTTGACTTTGACACATATACATCTACCTCCTGGAGAGTGTTCTTGATTTGGCCAACTGTTGTGAAGGGGTTTTTCTTCACCAGGGAAATAATTCTTTTGTCATCCACCACAGTTGTTTAACGTGGTCTTCCGGGTCTTTTGGTGTTGCTGACATCTCCGTGCGTTCTTTCTTTTTAAGAATGTTCCAAACAGTTGATTTGGCCACACCTAATATTTTTGCTATCTCTCTGATGGGTTTGTATTGATTTTTCTGCCTAATGATGGCTTGCTTCACTGATAGTGACAGCTCTTTGGATCTCATATTGAGAGTTGACAGCAACTGATTCCAAATGCAAATGTCACACCTAGAATCAACTCCAGACCTTTTACCTGCTTAATTGATAAGAAAATAACGAGGGAATAGCCCACACCTGTCCATGAAATAGCTTTAGAGTTGATAGTCCCATTACTTTTGGCCCCTTAAAAAATGGGAGGCACATATTGAAACTGTTGTAATTCCTACACCGTTCACCCGATTTGGATGTAATTACCCTCAAATTAAATCTGAAAGTCTGCAGTTAAAGCACATCTTGTTCGTTTCATTTCAAAACCATTGTGGTGAATAGAGGCCAAAATCGGAAAATTCTGTCAATGTCCCAATATTTATGGACCTGACTGTAGATGAATAATTCAGTCCTCCCTCTCCCTTAATCTCAACAGTGGATGAGAGATTGGATTCCAATAAATTAAGATATATGATCTGAGTATTAATTAATTGTTTATTTATCTGTGTAGTTTTTAAATACGTTCTGCCATGGTGACTTTACTCACCTTATGTGTATAAATGAGAAAAGCTAAATGGACATTAATGACCATCATATATGGAAGAGACAAACAAGGAGTTAATAGCAGTCCTAATTGAATAATGCCCCATGAGTGGAATCAATTGGGACTTGATTGACTGAACTTAAAAGGATGGTCTGAGATAGGGGTTGTTACTTCTGAAGAAACAGCCTGCTAGATACGGCTGAGAAACGCGTCAAGATACGCCCCTTCTAAACTAGCACTAGTGATGTATTGGAAGGAAGATCTGCCCGCACCCTCCCTCTCTGTCGGCTTGATCACCGGAACTTGGGATTCCCCTGTCCGAATGACACGAAGTCACGTGACTAGTCACGCATCGGACATCAGCAGATTGTTGCCAGCTCCACGTGGGTCTACAGCGTCGCACACCCGGCCGGTGTGAAGTGAGACCGAGTACACGGCATCCTGCCCAGGGGGGCATTGAGACGGAGGCAGCGTGGAGAGTGCCCTGAGTAATCCGGAGACACTACTGGTTGTCCATATTCCCATTGTCACACAACATTAACGTTTCAGCTGTAAGAGCCGTGCACGGCCAGAGACTCAGTAATACTAACACATGGAAGGCTAATGAGCCAGAGAATACTTTATAAAAGATATTCATCCTGGAGTTTGGCTGTTGTCACCAATGATGCTATTTAGCTGGATATAGACAAATAGCCTGCATTTTTTGACATCATCATATGGTCTGTGTTTTTGTGTGGGAATACCAGTTATCGATACAACCTGGTTATTTTTTCATCAGCTGACTTACCATGTTTGCCTAATTAGGCTCGATATATGTACCTCTAGGAATAGTCTCATTGGATATCTTATGTTTTTTTTTACCATTATCACTGGTGCTGTTTAGAGTCTACATCAGCTGTGTAATCACAGTGTGTTTATTTTTAGAGTTTTGTTTTATGCTGTCATTTTATATCATATTTTATGTGATTAAATATTGGTTATATGCTCACTGTGGTCAGCGCTGTTCATCTGTTCCTGAGAACAGGAATAGAATGTCTTTATTGAACAGCAGATTGGATTGGGACTGGATATATAATACTGAAGGAATGGGCAGAATCGGATTGGGACTGATGATGCTGGATTGAGAACTTGGTCGGTTTGAGGCTGATGTTGATAAATTGAGGAACTTGATGGAATTGAATCCGATGTTGATGAACTCGGTCAGTTTGGGACCAATGTTGATGAATTGAAGAACTTAAATTATTTGAGTCCGATTCTGATGAATTGATGTACTTGATCGGTTTGGGACTGATGTTGATGAATTGAAGAACTTGATCGGTTTGGGATCGATCTTGATGAATATATATTGGGTGGACCCGATGATTGAAGGTATCAGCTGAACCCGATGGTGGTAGGAATGAGCAACTGGAGTGTATGATGGTATTGGAGACTTGTTTACCAGATTTAGGAACTGGAAATAACGGACTGGGGGATAGCCGTCGCTCCGGGTCTCGCACCAAAGGGGGCGTGCTGTCGATGTTGATTAACAGCACGCCCCCTTTGGTGGGCGTGCCGGGGGCGTGGCTGCCAGATGGAGGCGTTCCCATGGGAACGCCTACCGTCTGAAGCCGGCCCCACTGACATCAGTAGTGATGTCAGTGGGAGTGATTTTGGCTCTGATAGAGCCAAAATCACTCCAGGGCTTGCGGCATCGAGACTCTACTGCAGGGTCTCCGTCGCAATCCCGATGGTCGCGATGGTCTTGACCATCGCGACCATCATCATGGATGATCACCATCATCATGGGTGGTCACCCACAGCTATGCGAGCGTCCAAGAGCTGCTCCATTTTCATGTAGGAGAGCCCTGATTCAGAGCGAGTGCTCTGGTCAGAGCGTCCGGCTCTGAATCAGGCCCTGGGACCGTTCAGATACTGAGTACCTGGGAGCACAGCACAGAGCTGTAACTTCAGCAAGAAGCGATGTTGTACTGGCAACAGAGGCCAGTTAGGAAATGGAATTTATAGCGGAGGATCCCTTGGGAGTGGATGCTGCGATCAGCTGGTGTGGGAACAGCACTCTGAATGGTGGAGGAGAGTCATGTGACAGAGGGTCTAATTCAGACCCGCTCGCGAGCGCTGAGCGCTCGCAAGCGTGTCGATGTTGCCCAAGTGCAACCATCATTTTGGCCGCTCGCTATAGCTGTGGGTGGTCACCCACAGCTATGCGAGCGGCCAAGAGGCCGCTCCAAAAACTGGGAGGGACGGCCCTGATTTAGAGCGAGCGCTCTGTCAGAGCGTCCGGCTCTGAATCAGGGCCAGAGTCCAACATGGCTGTGCCCATACTGTTGTCCTTGAGGGAACTCTGGCATGCAGTTTGTATACCATCAATTGTTCACAGACATATTGTGTCCGGTGTGCTGCACAGCTGATGGCAGATATATCTGCATATATATCTGCTCATCGTGCTGTGTGTATGGGGGCGGTCAGACGGCCATCCACACTCTTGCAGCAGAGGCCTTTGGGTGGAGTTCGCTACGTGATCCCCAGGCAGTGGGACCCGCGGCCAGATGACAGATGATGGTTGTTCAGTGTGTATGAACAACAATCATCTGCAGATGTATCTGAAGATCACTCAATCTGCAGATATATCTTTTAGGTGTGTACTCAGCTTAACATATTGTTAAACACAAGCTATGTTTTGTTTAATGTGAAAGCATTCTTAAAATTAAAGCTTACTGTTTGTAAATTTCAAATATCACTGTGACCAGATATTCTGTAAATTCCTTGTGCTAGATCTATAAAAAAATGTTCTATAACCTAACAGATATACAGTTATTCACATCCAACCCAGTCCCAAAATAAGTAAATAGAAAACAGTCAAAAGTAAATAGACTATTATTACCATTTACTTTTATAGCGCACACATTTTCCACAACGCTTTATACAAAATATTTGCCCATACACATCAGTCCCTTCCCCAATGGAGCTTACAATCTATATTCCCTACAACATGGACACACACAAATACACTAGGGTTAATTTTTGTCAGGAGCCAATTAACCTATCAGTATATTTTTGGAGTGTGGGAGGAAACCGGAATACCCGGAGGAAACCCATGCAAGCACGGGGAGAATATGCAAACTCCACACAGTTAGGGCCATGGTGGTAATCAAACCCATGGCCTCAGTGCTGTGTGAGTCAGTAATGTTAACCATTACACCATCCATGCTGCCTATAGTTAAAACCAAAATTGTACTCAAAATGTCATAAGTACACATCAACACAATGTGGCATTGTACCCTGACACACTTTGATACATATTGCTAATTTACTGTAGACTTACAGCCTCCTTCACCAAATTACTGCATTAAATGCTGTAAGAAATATGCTTCTGCTTCCTCTTTTACTAATGAGCTTTATATGTAGGAAGGATTGGCAATAATATAGTGATTTTCAATATATTTGTGAATACACCTTTCACTTGTAGACCTGATAATACACGGAACTTGGACTGCAAACTATACCCATACCTATTGTATGACATCACATAGTTGAAATAACTACTACATCCACATACATCTTACCTCCATGCGCTACAAGTCGCATGAAACATAACACGTGAGCGCTATGTGACTTGGTAGCGTCAAGCCCCTTTTCTTGCAACTTTTTCCCTTCAAATGCATCTTATTCGCAAAGCGAATGTATCTTTATGTGAAATGCTACGTTACAGTGTCACAGCCGCTGACACTGTAACGTAGCATTTCGCATGCAGATACAGCCGCAGTCGCGCAAAGAATATATGCATGCAGTATATCATTTCAATCAACAGAAGCTGCTTGTGCATCCAATTCGCATCACTTTGTGAATAAGGCGCATTTGAAGGTAAAAAGTTGCACGAAAGGTGCTCAGTGCTACCGAGTCACAGTATGGTGCAACTAGAAGGACCGTTTAATGCGGAAGGAAGTAAGAAGTTCACCTGTCAGTGCTAGCTTAATGTTAAAAGCCTCTAATATCTCGAGGGTTATTTTGATTGAATCTGATATGGCATGAGATCCAAAAACAATATACAGTATTTCAGTGAAAAATACATAGGTTTATATCTAACAGTCGGCTATAGAAATTTACATTTAATAAGATTTCACACATCAGTTTGTAGCTTTTGTTTGCCAGTGAGCTAACTTTTTCAGAACTGTGTTCAATGTTCTTTTGCTTTTTTACTTATTTAAGATGAGTTTCCAGTCTTTTTTAAATTTTTTATGATGTTCTCAGTATTTTTCAATTACATTATAATTTGTGCTTTTCTCAGGTACTCTTGATACAAAATCATGGCAGCTACAGCTTTGAGTTCCCCCAAAAAATCCAAATGGCCTAAAGATACTTTAAAATTAGTCAGAATAAGAAAATCTTGACTTTGAACTTGAGGCTTTGGCCAAAAGTACAAACGGAAACTTGACCCCTTAATTTCTGCTTTTTGGACTAACTTTATTTTTTTATTGTATTTCTACTGAATATTATTAATATTTTCTGGTGCACATACATCTCTTGGCTGCTTTATCCAGGGTTTTATTGGCTGGGTGCAGGGCTGTTTGATTTGAGGCACTATAGCTCATCCAGTGAGGTGGTGCCTCGTTCCTGTGGATGGGAAAAGGAGAGCGGGTACTAAAATGTGTTGTGTACTTCTGTGTTTGTTGGTTTGTAGATGGATGGTGAATTTAAATGATGAATGTATTGGTTATCTTTGTAGGGAATACCATGTTCTCCTAGGTTTGAAGTCATGTTCTGTCTGTAGAACGCAGAATGCCATAAGCCGATAATCAGCTGTAAAAGCCATTGTCATTATTTTCATAGATCCATCGTACATTTTTGTGTCAAGATGACATGTTTTGTGGATATGTTATGGATATGAAATGGGCAGATGTTACGTATGGAATGTAGAAAGGGTGCATTAGTGCAGTAGCTCATGCAGATGTGCAGAAAGGAAATCCTCAACTCTGCAGATATCACCGTGATGTGAAGGGGTATCCGGTCGACGTTTAGAAAGTTGACACCATAAGATCTACACATTCTGAATGTCGGCAGGTTGATCACCAATATGTAGACCTGTATTTAGGTTGACATGGTTAAAACGTTGGCATTTAGCATGTCTACACAAGAAGGATGACATTTGTTTTTGCTATTTTTAGGGTTATGGTAGGGGTTAGACTAAAATAACAAAAAAAAATGTTACCATGTTTGTGTCGACATGTTAAATGTCAACCTTTTGAATGTGTTGACCATTTAACCATGTCGGCCTAAATACATGTCTACATTTTGGTGGTCGACTTAATGGCCAGGTCGACCTTCTGACTGTCGACATTCAGAACCTGTCAACATTCTGTCAGTCTTCTGAACGTCGACGATCAGACTGTCGACCAATCATACCACAGCCTGTGAAGGACCGTGGAGTTTGTGTATGACGCAGTAGTCCACAAAACATTTTTAACCTTCCAAATTGGACAGATTTTTACAACACCAGTTGTCGGTAAGTAAAGGTCACTGCACAATTCCCATTTTAAAAAGGGAAAGCATTATTGTGCGCTGACAAAATGTGATTAAAATATGCTCAATTATTTCACTTGAAATAAAAACTGCCCTGATTCTGATCATGAATTATATACTGTATAACTGAATTTTAAACAAGCAGCAGTTTTGAATAAAAATTGGAAAAATTGGAAAATTTCAAATTAATGAAGGATGGTCCAACTATAACTGTAAGCAGTATTGTGAGGTCAGGATTTTACTGTTGCAGACATCTCATTGCAGTAGTAGAAAAATAAAGTATAATTAAAATTGTAGACATGAGCTGTGCTCCCATACTTTATCTGGTTAGTAAATGACTCCTACTGTAATCAAAAGGTTAAAATGGTTAGTTAAAATGAGAGAATTAATGAGAGAATTGTATATACCGTTATCAAATGATTTCTAAAGTGCATGGCATGCATACTGTTGTAATCTTACATAATGGTATTATTAAACCAAGTAAAGAAGCAATGCATCTCTGAAACATTTTAACAAGTTCAGTGCATAAATGTTACCCTTCCTGTACTGCTTTTATATATACAGGAATTAATAGCAGAAGCGTATTGATTACTATGCAAATTCTGGCAATTAAAATGCAGGCAAAACCTTATGGCTATATTAAATTAATGTTACATTAAGATAAGTTGTAGATCATGAATATGTAATGTGGAAAGTGCCCTGATAAAAGGCAATAACAAGAGATTACCTTTTTATGTACAATAATGTGATAGTATTAAGGATCGTTAGAGTATTGTCTTTTTCCTTGTGTAATTTTGATTAAGGCTACATTACGAGGAATACATTATTTGTTTAAGTTTGTTAGATAGTTATAAGAAATAGGTTTAAAAAGTTAATTTACCTAAATGTATTGCACTCTAAAATGTTTAATTTTGCTCCCCCCTGCCAAAAAAGTTTCTGGCACCCTCCCCCCCCCTGAATGGCATTTTGGTAAAACTAACACAGGGATGTTTCTAGGCAATTTGGCTCCCTGTGCAAACAGTAAAACATGCGCCCCATACACAGCTTACGTTATTTGTCATTTTTCCTCCTTATAGTAATGCCCCTTACACATTATGCCACACACCGTAATGCCTATTATACAATATGCCACACTCAGTAATGCCCATTACACAATGGACCTGATTCAGACCCGCTCGCTAAGCTGCGCTCGTTCGCTAGGAGCGATTGTCGCCCGTCTGCGCATGCGTCTAAGTCGCAGTGTGAGTGCGCAAACTAGCGTCTGCGATGTACAGTCGATCGCTCGTAGTACACAGACAGGACGCTACTTTGAGTGACAGATTGTGCCGTTTGTGGGTGGTAACAGGGGAAGGTGCTTGTGAACGGGGGAGTGGTTGTGCGAACGCAGGCGTGTCTGACCATTTAATGGGTGTGCATAATTAGCAAAGTAGCTTCATTGCACACGTGACTTGGTTGTTTTTTAGGCAGAACTGCTCGCAGAGCTTGGGGTAGCTTTGGTCAACCCCAAGTGCTGCGAGCAGCTCCGATGGCCCTCGATGTTCACGATTAATCAGACACTTCCTGGAGATGACGTGTGCTGCGAGTGATAGGTGGGAGGTTTTATAGTCCAGCATACGCTAACTGCCATCGGTCACTAAGACATAGAGGGCGTCCTTAAAGCGCAAAGAGCGATCGCTTGATTTGCATACCCGGCCCCTTCTTGCAAGTGAGCGATCGCATCTTGCGAGCGGCTCTGAATCAGGTCCAATATGCCACACTCTGTAATGCCCATTACACATTATTCCATGCACCATAAAGCCTATTACACTTTATGCCACACATCGTAATGTCTATTACACTATATTCCACACACTGTAATGCCCATTACACTTTATTCCACACACCGTAATGCCTATTACACAATATACCACACTCCGTAATGTCCATTTCACAATATTTCACATTCCGTAAAGCCCATTACACATTATGCCACACACCGTAATGCCCAGTGCACATTATGCCACACACCGTAATGCCCAGTGCACATTATGCCACACACCGTAATGCCCAGTGCACATTATGCCACACACCGTAATGCCCATTACACAATATGCCACACACTGTAATGCCCATTACACAATATGCCACACACCATAATGTCCATTACACATTATTTCACACACCGTAATACCCATTACACATTATGCCACACACCATAATGCCTATTATACAATATTCCGCACTCTGTAATGCACATTACTCAATATGCCACACTCCGAACTGCCCATTACTTACACATTACACCACACACCATAATGCCCATTACACATTATTCCACACCGTAATGCCCATTACACATTCTGCCACACAACATAATGCCTATTATACAATATGCCACACTTCGTAATGCCCATTACACAATATGTCACACTCTAATGCCTCGTACACACTATGCCACACACTGTAATGCCAAGTACACATAATTCCACACACCGTAATGCCCATTGCACATTATGCCACACACCGTAATGCCCATTACACAATATACTACACCGTAATGCCCATTACACATTATTCCAAACACCATAATGCCCATTACACATTATGCCACACACTGTAAGGCCAATTACACATTATGCCACACTCTGTAATGCCCATTACACAATATGCCACACTCCGTAATACCCATTACACATTATTGCACGCACCATAATGCCTATTACACAATATGCCACACTCTGTAATGCCTATTATAGAATATGCCACACTCCGTAATGCCCATTACACAATATGCCACAGACCGTAATGCCCTACACTTTATTCCACACACCGTAATGCCCATTACACATTATGCCACACACCATAATGCCCAGTGCACTTTATGCCACACACCATAATGCCCATTACGCCACACACTGTAATGCCTATTATACAATATGCCACACTCCGTAATGCCTATTACACATTATTCCACACACCATAAAGCCCATTACACATTATGCCACACACCATAATGCCTATTACACAATATGCCACACACCATAATGTCCATTACACATTATTTCACACACCGTAATACCCATTACACATTATGCCACACACCATAATGCCTATTATACAATATTCCGCACTCTGTAATGCACATTACTCAATATGCCACACTCCGAACTGCCCATTACTTACACATTACACCACACACCATAATGCCCATTACACATTATTCCACACACCGTAATGCCCATTACACATTCTGCCACACAACATAATGCCTATTATACAATATGCCACACTTCGTAATGCCCATTACACAATATGTCACACTCTGTAATACCTCGTACACACTATGCCACACACTGTAATGCCAAGTACACATAATTCCACACACCGTAATGCCCATTGCACATTATGCCACACACCGTAATGCCCATTACACAATATACTACACCGTAATGCCCATTACACATTATTCCAAACACCATAATGCCCATTACACATTATGCCACACACTGTAAGGCCAATTACACATTATGCCACACTCTGTAATGCCCATTACACAATATGCCACACTCCGTAATACCCATTACACATTATTGCACGCACCATAATGCCTATTACACAATATGCCACACTCTGTAATGCCTATTATAGAATATGCCACACTCCGTAATGCCCATTACACAATATGCCACAGACCGTAATGCCCTACACTTTATTCCACACACCGTAATGCCCATTACACATTATGCCACACACCATAATGCCCAGTGCACTTTATGCCACACACCATAATGCCCATTACACATTATGCCACACACTGTAATGCCTATTATACAATATGCCACACTCCGTAATGCCTATTACACATTATTCCACACACCATAAAGCCCATTACACATTATGCCACACACCGTAATGCCTATTACACAATATGCCACACACTGTAATGCCCTTTACACTTTATTCCACACACCATAATGTCCATTACACATTATTCCAAACACTGTAATGCCCATTACACATTATGCCACACACTGTAGTGCCTATTATACAATATGCCACACTCCTAATGCCCATTACACAATATGCCACACTCCGTAATGCCCATTACACATTATTCCACACCATAATGGCCATTACACATTATGCCACACTCCGTAATGCCCATTGCTTACACATTATGCCAAACACTGTAATACCCAATACACATTATTCCACACACCATAATGCCCATTGCACATTATGCACCACACCGTATTGCCTATTACACAATATAACACACACCGCAATGCCCATTACACATTATTCCAAACACCATAATGCCCATTACATATTACGCCACACACTGTAATGTCCATTACACATTATGCCACACACTGTAATGCCCATTACACATTATGCCACATACAGTTTGCCCCTGACACCATTTTATGCCCCACAGTAAGGCTTCTAATTACTTTTAAATTACCTGCTCGTTGTCAGAGTTTTCATGATCATTGCCAGGAGTTTCATGCTCGTTGTCAGGGGTTCCATGCTCATTGCCAGGGGTTTTATGCTCATTGTCAGGGGTCTCATGCTTGTTGTCAGGGGTGTCATGCTCTGGGTTCCATCCTTGTTGCAAGGGGTTTCATGCTTGTTTTCAGGGGTTTCATGCACGTTATCAGGGGTTCCATGCTCATTGTCAGGGGTTTCATGCTCGTTATCAGGGGTCTCATGCTCATTGTCAGGGTTTCCATGCTCGTTGCCAGGGGTTTCATTCTCGTTGTCAGGGGTCTCATGCTCATTGTCAGGGGTTTCACGGGAGAAGATGCAACTTTTTGGTAAAGACTTAATCAGGGAGAAGAAACTCCAATTCCGAAACCGGCTCTTTCAGGGAATCTCGCTCATCATCAGTTAAAATAGGCAAGCCAGCCTCCTTGATAAAGTGAGGGCCCTAATGACATGGTGCAAGGTAAGTGTATGTGTAATGTATGTGTGGCATGTGTGTGTGTATATATGTGTGTGTGTAAGGTATCTGTGTGTATGTACAGTCAGGTGCATAAATATTGGGACATTGCCAGAATTCTCATATTTTGGCCTCTATTCACCACCACAATGGCTTTGAAATGAAACAAACAAGATGTGCTTTAACTGCAGACTTTCAGATTTAATTTGAGGTTAATTACATCCAAATCAGGTGAACGGTGTAGGAACTACAATGGTTTCTATATGTGCCTCCCACTTTTTTTTTTTTTAAGTGTCTTTATGTTGTATGTCTTTGTTAAGCCTTGAGAAAAATCCTCTGTGCAGGATTGAAACGTTGGTACGCTATTAAAATGACCTAAATAGGTTGTATATTTTTCCTGATCATTTATAAGTCCAACGAGTGCCGCCAGTCTGCTGCTATATATATATATATATATATATATATATATATACACACACAGTGGTGGCCAAAATTGCGGACACTTTTTGAAATTTGAAAGTTTTTCAACTTCGAATGCTTATAAAAATTGCGGACACTTCATGCAGTGCAATGATTCATATATAAAATGAAAGGAAATCTAATGCTGAATTCAACACAATAAACAGAGGTCAAATATTTGCATTGCAAGGGAAGTTATGCAGTGAAAACAACACTTAGAGTGAAAATCCCTGTGTACTTATGATGTTACTATCCTATCAGTATTTCGTTGGATATCCTTTACTTTTCAAGACAATTATAGCCTCAATTAATTGTCATTTATTGGATGGATGCCTCAGATGTAAGAGTTTTTTCAAACTGAACCACAAATGTTCTATGGGGTTCAGGTCTGGGCTGTTTCCTGGCCATCCCAGCACCTGCATGTCATTCTCCGTGAACCACTGTTTCCATATCCGTGCAGTGTGGCACGGAGCTGAATCCTGTTGGAAAAAAAAATTGGACATTATCTTGCAAAAGATCCCTGATAGAAGGTAGAAGTTTCGGTTGTGGGATGGTGTCAATGTATTTTCTGCTGTTCAGTGTGCCATCTATGACATAAAGGCGGCCTACAGCATCTGCTGTCATACATGCCCAGATCATAACACTTGTAGGATTCTCTGTTGTCGCTTGAATGCAATCTGGATGTACCAATTCCCCGATGCGATGTCTCGCATATTTTCTCCCATCACTACCAAATATCGATATCTTTGTTTCGTCACTCCATATCACTTGTTTCCACTGACCTTCTGTCCATGCAATGTGTTATTTTGCCCACTGTATTCGTTTCTGCCGCTGCTTTTTATTCAGCAATGGCTTTTTTCAGGGAATCCTACCTTTTTAGGCCAACCTCCGTTACTCTTCTCCGTTCCGTTCTTGCACTGCCAAAAGCACTAGTTGCACTCAGTTCACTGCTAATGGCTGCAGATGACATCCATCTGTCCCTGACGCAAATTCATTTTATTCTCCTATCATCAACAGCTGTTGTGCACTGTTTCCGGCCTTTTCCTTCTTTGTTTTGTATAGATTGTGGTTCCTGATAGCGTAAACAAAACTTTCCTACTCCTGATGTTGTCACATTCCCACCAACTTCTCTTGCAATTGCTGCATATTAAAGACCATTTTCATGTAACACCACAATCCTGGATCTCTTCCTGGGTGACCAGTCACCACTTTGCCTGCACGACATTGTTGTATTTATTTTTTACACTGTCAATAGCGCTAAACAATACACACAAACACCCAACTATAATTGCACTTCAGTAACCAACTTTATTCTGCAAAATGAAACAGCCATGCTGACCTTTCCCACCTTTGAACATGACCTTGCACCTGCTCATAAACGACAGCTGATTGGTCCTGAGAACGACAATTCCGATTGGCTGGTAGTAGCTGTTACTACAATCCGCTTCTTGAATCTCACGCATCTGTGCTTCTTTGTCTGACTGAAATGAGCATAACTTCCCTTGTAATGCAAATATTTGACCCTGTTTATTGTGTTGAATTCAGCACTAAATTTCCTTTTATTTGCTATATGAACCATTGCACTGCGTGAAGTGAATCCGTTTTTATAAGCATTCAAAGTTGAAAAACATTAAAATGTAAAAATGTGTCTGCAATTTTGGCCACCAGTGTATATATATATATATATATATATATATATATATATATATATATATATATATATATATATATATATTAGGGGTGTGCACCAGCCACTTTTCGTGTTTTGTGTTTTGGTTTTGGATCTGGATCTTTCTTCGTGTTTTGGATCTGGATTGGTTTTGCCAAAACCACCCTTCCGTGTTTTGGGTTCTGGGTTTTGTGTTTTGGATCTGTATTTTTTTGAAAAAAAGCATAAAAACAGCTAAAATCACAGAATTTGTAGGTTTTTCTGCTCCTATGCTATTATTAACCTCAATAACCTTAATTTCCACTCATTTCCAGTCTATTCTGATTACCTCACACCTCACAATAGTGTTTTTATGTCCAAAAGGTTGCACCGAGGTAGCTGGATGACTATGCTAAGCGACACGAGTGGGCGGCACAAACACGTGACCCATCTAGGCGTGAAACTGCAGTGGCAGACAGGATGGCATTGAAAAACTAGGCCCCAAACTGTACATAATGCAAAGAAAAAAAAGAGGTGCAAGATGGAATTGTCCTTGGGCCCTCCCACCCACCCTTATGTTGTATAAACAGGACATGCACACTTTAACAAACCAATCATTTCAGCGCCAGGGTCTGCCACACAACTGTGGCTGAAATGATTGGTTCGTTTGGGCCCCCACAAAACAAGCTGGCAATTAATCTGTCCCTGCACAAACTGGCTCTACGGAGGCAAGAAGTCGTCCTCATCCTCCTCATCCACAGATTCCTCACCCTCTTCAGTGTTATGTACATCCTCATCCTCACAGAGTATTAATTCGTCCCTGCTGGAACCACAGGTCCCTCTGTACGTTCTGGAGGCTGGTCTCCCTGGAAGAGTTGATCATTCATTTTATGAACATCATCTTCTCCACATTTTGTGGAAGCAACCTCCTACGCCTTTCGCTAACAAGGTTCCCGGCTGCACTAAACACTCTTTCGGAGTACACACTGGAGGGGGGGCAACTCAGGTAAAATAGAGCCAGTTTGTACAGGGACCTCCAAATTGCTTCTTTTTCCTGCCAGTACAGGTACGGACTGTCTGACATGCCTACTTGGATGCTGTCACCGATGTAATCCTATAACAGACAGACGCACGCTTGTCGCTGCTGCTTTGAGGATTCAAGTGCGGCTACAGCCCACACAATTCACAAAGACAGAAAAAAAAAAAGAATATTTTTATTGTTTGTGGAGCACACTTTGAGGGTTACACCACCCTCTAACAGACAGACGCACGCTTGTCGCTGCTGCTTTGAGGATGCAAGTGCGGCTACAGCCCACACAATTCACAAAGACAGAAAAAAGAAGAATATTTTTATTCTTTGTGTAGCACACTTTGAGGGTGTCACCACCCTTTAACAGACAGACGCACGCTTGTCGCTGCTGCTTTGAGGATGCAAGTGCGGCTACATCGCACACAAGTCACAAACACATAAAAAAAATAGTTTTTTATTTTTTGGAGCACTTTGAGAGTTACACCACCCTTTAACAGACAGACGCACGCTTGTCGCTGCTGCTTTAAGGATGCAGGTGCGGCTACAGCCCACACATTTCACAAAGACCGAAAAAAAAGAACAATATTTTAATTGTTTGTGTAGAACACTTTGAGGGTGTCACCACCCTTTAACAGACAGACGCACGCTTGTCGCTGCTGCTTTAAGGATGCAGGTGCGGCTACAGCCCACACAATTCACATAGACAGATAAAAGAAGAAGAATATTTTTATTGTTTGTGTAGCACACTTTGAGGGTGTCACCACCCTTTAACAGACAGACGCACACTTGTCGCTGCTGCTTTAAGGATGCAGGTGCGGCTACAGCCCACACATTTCACAAAGACCGAAAAAAAAAGAACAATATTTTAATTGTTTGTGTAGCACACTTTGAGGGTGTCACCACCCTTTAACAGACAGACGCACGCTTGTCGCAGCTGCTTTAAGGATGCATGTGCGGCTACAGCCCACACAATTCACAAAGACAGAAAAAAGAACAATATTTTAATTGTTTGTGTAGCACACTTTGAGGGTGTCACCACCCTTTAACAGACAGACGCACGCTTGTCGCTGCTGCTTTAAGGATGCAGGTGCGGCTACAGCCCACACAATTCACAAAGACAGAAAAAAGAACAATATTTTAATTGTTTGTGTAGCACACTTTGAGGGTGTCACCACCCTTTAACAGACAGACGCACGCTTGTCGCTGCTGCTTTGAGGGTGCAAGTGCGGCTACAGCCCACACAATTCACAAAGACAGAAAAAAAAAGAACAATATTTTAATTGTTTGTGTAGCACACTTTGAGGGTGTCACCACCCTTTAACAGACAGACGCACGCTTGTCGCTGCTGCTTTAAGGATGCAGGTGCGGCTACAGCCCACACATTTCACAAAGACAGAAAAAAAAAGAACAATATTTTAATTGTTTGTGTAGCACACTTTGAGGGTGTCACCACCCTGTAACAGACAGACGCACGCTTGTCGCTGCTGCTTTGAGGATGCAGGTGGAATCTAGACGGGATTTGGAACCGAGGACACACTACCTCCATCAATTGTCTAAATCCCACTGCACTAATGTCGGATACCGGACGCACGTTTAACACCAACATAGCAGTCAAGGCCTCAGTTATACGTTTTGCTTCAGGATGACTGCTGTCGTACTTCATCCTCATCGCTAGGGACTGTTGGAGGGTCAATTGTTTAGTAAAAGTAGTGATGTTCCTACTTCCTCTCTGGGATGATGAACAACTCCCAGCAGCAGCAACAGCACTAGTAGGAAGTGGTTCTTGATCTTTCCCTATTTTATTTTTATCAGAGAAAGTTTGGTCCTCCATTTATGTTATATTGATATATATACGTGCGGCTAAAGCGCACACAAACACAGAAAATATTTTTTTATTTTTGCTGGAGAGTAGTGCACTTTGTGGGTTACACCACCCTTTAAGAAATGAGCCAGCCGGCTCTTTACTTATGGGACACAGGCGCACGCTTGGCGCTGCTCCTTTGTTGATGCACGTGCAGCCACAGTGCACACAAGTCACAAACACAGAAAATATATATTTTTTTGGTTTGGAGTGTACTTTGGGGGTTACAGAACCCTTTAACGGTCAAGCCAGCCGGCCCTTTACTTATGACACAGGCGCACGCTTGGCACTACTTTGTTGATGCACGTGCGGCTACTGCGCACACAATTCACAAACACAGAAAATAATTTTTTTTTTGGTTTGGACTGGAGTGTACTTTCGGGGGTTACAGCACCCTTTAACGGTCAAGCCAGCCGGCCCTTTACTTATGACACAGGCGCACACTTGGCACTACTTTGTTGATGCACGTGCGGCTACTGCGCACACAATTCACAAACACAGAAAATAATTTTTTTTCGGTTTGGACTGGAGTGTACTTTGGGGGTTACAGCACCCTTTAACGGTCAAGCCAGCCGGCCCTTTACTTATGACACAGGCGCACGCTTGGCACTACTTTGTTGATGCACGTGCGGCTACTGCGCACACAATTCACAAACACAGAAAATAATTTTTTTTTTTGGTTTGGACTGGAGTGTACTTTCGGGGGTTACAGCACCCTTTAACGGTCAAGCCAGCCGGCCCTTTACTTATGACACAGGCGCACGCTTGGCACTACTTTGTTGATGCACGTGCGGCTACTGCGCACACAATTCACAAACACAGAAAATAAATTTTTTTTTGGTTTGGACTGGAGTGTCCTTTGGGGGTTACAGCACCCTTTAACGGTCAAGCCAGCCGGCCCTTTACTTATGACACAGGCGCACGCTTGGCACTACTTTGTTGATGCACGTGCGGCTACTGCGCACACAATTCACAAACACAGAAAATAAATTTTTTTTTGGTTTGGACTGGAGTGTACTTTCCTGGGTTACAGCACCCTTAACGGTCAAGCCAGCCGGCCCTTTACTTATGACACAGGCGCACGCTTGGCACTACTTTGTTGATGCACGTGCGGCTACTGCGCACACAATTCACAAACACAGAAAATAATTTTTTTTTTGGTTTGGACTGGAGTGTACTTTCGGGGGTTACAGCACCCTTAACGGTCAAGCCAGCCGGCCCTTTACTTATGACACAGGCGCACGCTTGGCACTACTTTGTTGATGCACGTGCGGCTACTGCGCACACAATTCACAAACACAGAAAATATATTATTTTTTTAGCACTTGGGGGGAGCACCCCTGATGGACAGAGCACCCCCTGGACAACACTACAGCACCTCTTTAGGACTGGGACACTGCACAGGACTTTGGAGTGGACACAGCCCCTATGGAGAACTGACTGCACAACACAGTCCAGCCAGCCCCTATGGACTTTGAAGTAGTGGATACAGCCCCTATTAACAACAGCAGCACAGCACAACACAGCCAGCCCCTATGGACTTTGAAGTAGTGGACAACAGCAGCACTACACTACACTACACAGCCCTAACTCCCACCCTCCCTCTTCACTGTCCACAGCCGAGTGAGAAAATGGCGCCGACGTGGGTACCTTATATAGGATCCAAAACCCGCAAGACTCGGAAGGCGGGATGATGACGTTTTGCCTCGATTTCAGATCCGAGTCAGGCGGGAAAAGTCGAGCCTGATTCGGATCGGACTCGGATCGGGGGGGCTCGGGGGGGTTCGGATTTCAGAAATCCGAACCCCCCCGATCCGAGTCCGATCCGAGTCCGATCCGAGTCAGGCTCGACTTTTCCCGCCTGACTCGGATCTCGGATCGGTTCCAAGTCTCGCGGGTTTTGGATCCTATATAAGGTACCCGCGTCGGCGCCATTTTCTCACTCGGCTGTGGACAGTGAAGAGGGAGGGTGGGAGTTAGGGCTGTGTAGTGTAGTGTAGTGTAGTGCTGCTGTTGTCCACTACTTCAAAGTCCATAGGGGCTGGCTGTGTTGTGCTGTGCTGCTGTTGTTAATAGGGGCTGTATCCACTACTTCAAAGTCCATAGGGGCTGGCTGGACTGTGTTGTGCAGTCAGTTCTCCATAGGGGCTGTGTCCACTCCAAAGTCCTGTGCAGTGTCCCAGTCCTAAAGGGGTGCTGTAGTGTTGTCCAGGGGGTGCTCTGTCCATGAGGGGTGCTCCCCCCAAGTGCTAAAAAAATTATATATTTTCTGTGTTTGTGAATTGTGTGCGCAGTAGCCGCACGTGCATCAACAAAGTAGTGCCAAGCGTGCGCCTGTGTCATAAGTAAAGGGCCGGCTGGCTTGACCGTTAAGGGTGCTGTAACCCCCGAAAGTACACTCCAGTCCAAACCAAAAAAAAAATAATTTTCTGTGTTTGTGAATTGTGTGCGCAGTAGCCGCACGTGCATCAACAAAGTAGTGCCAAGCGTGCGCCTGTGTCATAAGTAAAGGGCCGGCTGGCTTGACCGTTAAGGGTGCTGTAACCCCCGAAAGTACACTCCAGTCCAAACCAAAAAAAAATTATTTTCTGTGTTTGTGAATTGTGTGCGCAGTAGCCGCACGTGCATCAACAAAGTAGTGCCAAGCGTGCGCCTGTGTCATAAGTAAAGGGCCGGCTGGCTTGACCGTTAAAGGGTGCTGTAACCCCCGAAAGTACACTCCAGTCCAAACCAAAAAAAAAATTATTTTCTGTGTTTGTGAATTGTGTGCGCAGTAGCCGCACGTGCATCAACAAAGTAGTGCAGAGCGTGCGCCTGTGTCATAAGTAAAGGGCCGGCTGGCTTGACCGTTAAAGGGTGCTGTAACCCCCGAAAGTACACTCCAGTCCAAACCCAAAAAAATTATTTTCTGTGTTTGTGAATTGTGTGCGCAGTAGCCGCACGTGCATCAACAAAGTAGTGCCAAGCGTGCGCCTGTGTCATAAGTAAAGGGCCGGCTGGCTTGACCGTTAAAGGGTGCTGTAACCCCCGAAAGTACACTCCAGTCCAAACCAAAAAAAAAATTATTTTCTGTGTTTGTGAATTGTGTGCGCAGTAGCCGCACGTGCATCAACAAAGTAGTGCCAAGCGTGCGCCTGTGTCATAAGTAAAGGGCCGGCTGGCTTGACCGTTAAAGGGTGCTGTAACCCCCGAAAGTACACTCCAGTCAAACCAAAAAAAAAATTATTTTCTGTGTTTGTGAATTGTGTGCGTAGTAGCCGCACGTGCATCAACAAAGTAGTGCCAAGCGTGCGCCTGTGTCATAAGTAAAGGGCCGGCTGGCTTGACCGTTAAGGGTGCTGTAACCCCCGAAAGTACACTCCAGTCCAAACCAAAAAAAAAATTATTTTCTGTGTTTGTGAATTGTGTGCGCAGTAGCCGCACGTGCATTAACAAAGTAGTGCCAAGCGTGCGCCTGTGTCATAAGTAAAGGGCCGGCTGGCTTGACCGTTAAAGGGTGCTGTAACCCCCGAAAGTACACTCCAGTCCAAACCAAAAAAATAATAATTTTCTGTGTTTGTGAATTGTGTGCGCAGTAGCCGCACGTGCATCAACAAAGTAGTGCCAAGCGTGCGCCTGTGTCATAAGTAAAGGGCCGGCTGGCTTGACCATTAAAGGGTTCTGTAACCCCCAAAGTACACTCCAAAACAAAAAAATATATATTTTCTGTGTTTGTGACTTGTGTGCACTGTGGCTGCACGTGCATCAACAAAGGGGCAGCGCCAAGCGTGCGCCTGTGTCCCATAAGTAAAGAGCCGGCTGGCTCATTTCTTAAAGGGTGGTGTAACCCACAAAGTGCACTACTCTCCAGCAAAAATAAAAAATTATTTTCTGTGTTTGTGTGCGCTTTAGCCGCACGTATATATCAATACAACATAAATGGAGGACCAAACTTTCTCCGATAAAAATAAAATAGGGAAAGATCAAGAACCACTTCCTCCTAGTGCTGTTGCTGCTGCTGGGAGTTGTTCATCATCCCAGAGAGGAAGTAGGAACATCACTACTTTTACTAAACAATTGACCCTCCAACAGTCCCTAGCGATGAGGATGAAGTACGACAGCAGTCATCCTGAAGCAAAACGTATAACTGAGGCCTTGACTGCTATGTTGGTGTTAGACGTGCGTCCGGTATCTGCCATTAGTGCAGTGGGATTTAGACAATTGATGGAGGTAGTGTGTCCTCGGTTCCAAATCCCGTCTAGATTCCACCAGCATCCTCAAAGCAGCAGCGACAAGCGTGCGTCTGTCTGTTAAAGGGTGGTGACACCCTCAAAGTGTGCTACACAAACAATTAAAATATTGTTCTTTTTTTTTCTGTCTTTGTGAAATGTGTGGGCTGTAGCCGCACCTGCATCCTTAAAGCAGCAGCGACAAGCGTGCGTCTGTCTGTTAAAGGGTGGTGTAACTCTCAAAGTGCTCCAAAAAATAAAAAACTATTTTTTTAATGTGTTTGTGACTTGTGTGCGATGTAGCCGCACTTGCATCCTCAAAGCAGCAGCGACAAGCGTGCGTCTGTCTGTTAAAGGGTGGTGACACCCTCAAAGTGTGCTACACAAACAATAAAAATATTCTTCTTTTTTCTGTCTTTGTGAATTGTGTGGGCTGTAGCCGCACCTGCATCCTTAAAGCAGCAGCGACAAGCGTGCGTCTGTCTGTTAAAGGGTGGTGACACCCTCAAAGTGTGCTACACAAACAATTAAAATATTGTTCTTTTTTTTTCGGTCTTTGTGAAATGTGTCGGCTGTAGCCGCACCTGCATCCTTAAAGCAGCAGCGACAAGCGTGCGTCTGTCTGTTAAAGGGTGGTGTAACTCTCAAAGTGCTCCAAAAAATAAAAAAATATTGTTTTAATGTGTTTGTGACTTGTGTGCGATGTAGCCGCACTTGCATCCTCAAAGCAGCAGCGACAAGCGTGCGTCTGTCTGTTAAAGGGTGGTGACACCCTCAAAGTGTGCTACACAAACAATAAAAATATTCTTCTTTTTTCTGTCTTTGTGAATTGTGTGGGTGACAGCATCCAAGTAGGCATGTCAGACAGTCCGTACCTGTACTGGCAGGAAAAAGAAGCAATTTGGAGGTCCCTGTACAAACTGGCTCTATTTTACCTGAGTTGCCCCCCCTCCAGTGTGTACTCCGAAAGAGTGTTTAGTGCAGCCGGGAACCTTGTCAGCGAAAGGCGTAGGAGGTTGCTTCCACAAAATGTGGAGAAGATGATGTTCAGAAAATGAATTATCAACTCTTCCAGGGAGACCAGCCTCCAGAACATACAGAGGGACCTGTGGTTCCAGCAGGGACGAATTAATACTCTGTGAGGATGAGGATGTACACACTGAAGAGGGTGAGGAATCGGTGGATGAGGAGGATGAGGATGACATCTTGCCTCCGTAGAGCCAGTTTGTGCAGGGACAGATTAATTGCCAGCTTGTTTTGTGGGGGCCCAAACGAACCAATCATTTCTGCCACAGTTGTGTGGCAGACCCTGGCGCTGAAATGATTGGTTTGTTAAAGTGTGCATGTCCTGTTTATACAACATAAGGGTGGGTGGGAGGGCCCAAGGACAATTCCATCTTGCACCTCTTTTTTTTCTTTGCATTATGTACAGTTTGGGGCCTAGTTTTTCAAACTGCCATCCTGTCTGCCACTGCAGTATCACGCCTAGATGGGTCACGTGTTTGTGCCGCCCACTCGTGTCGCTTAGCATAGTCATCCAGCTACCTCGGTGCAACCTTTTGGACATAAAAACACTATTGTGAGGTGTGAGGTGTTCAGAATAGACTGGAAATGAGTGGAAATTAAGGTTATTGAGGTTAATAATAGCATAGGAGCAGAAAAACCTACAAATTCTGTGATTTTAGCTGTTTTTATGCTTTTTTTCAAAAAAATACAGATCCAAAACACAAAACCCAGAACCCAAAACACGGAAGGGTGGTTTTGGCAAAACCAATCCAGATCCAAAACACGAAGAAAGATCCAGATCCAACACCAAAACACAAAACACGAAAAGTGGGCGGTGCACACCCCTAATATATATATATATATAGACAGAAATGTACTAGTCGCAGCGCTTAACCAATCAGACTTTCCTGTAGGATTCGAGACAGTTCAATATAATATTCTACTATGATCCTGATGTCAACAGTGGCAGCTCAAGTCTTTCCAAATGGATCCTTGTTGTATGGTTACCAGAGATTATGAAAAACAAAAGGTGAAAGACAAGCGCCTCATAGCGTGATATGTTTATCAAATAGTGCACACACCATATATATTCAGTATGTGTATAATCATCCAAGTCTCTGTATCTCACTCTTGAATCCTATGATGGAACCTTCACAATGCACGCCGCCTTTCATGCCAGCTGATTACTTCCTCCCACTCCCGCCTCCAAGATTTTGCCCGCACTGCTCCCCACCTCTGGAACTCTCTCCCACTCCGCATCAGACTCTCCACCTGTTTGCAATCCTTCAAACGGGCTCTCAAGACCCACTACTTCATCAAAGCCTTCCAGCTATCATTCTAACTCCTTGCTACATGCTCATTCGTCCCCATCTACCCCATCTGTGTCAACCCAGTTTGTCTTCCCCCACCTTTTTAGAATGTAAGCTCTCACGAGCAGGGCCATCTACCCTCTTGTGCTTCTCCTTACTATAGTGTCATTTACTTCTTACTCACCACTAGGGCACCTAACACTTGGTTGCTTATGCTCTGTTGCTTATCTGGGTGATATGGTCACTAATGTAGCAATATATATTATCCATGTCCTGTATTGTATTGTTCTGTAAGTCACTTGTATACAATTTGTTTTTGTACTTTGTAAGGCGCTGCGGAACACTTGTGGCGCCATATAAATAAATGCTAATAATAATAATAATAAGTGGTGCTCTACAACCGATATAGGATAACTGTCAGGCACCAAACACTTTTTGTCCTTAGCAGCTGCAAACCTCCCACAGGGCCCTGCCGATTCCAAAGCACAACCTGTCAACCTTCTCCCTGCTTCCAGACTTGGATGATTATTTAAATATCCGCAGTCAGAAGAGCACTTTATGGTACGCATACTGAATATATATAGTGTGTGCACTATTTGATAAACATATCACGCTATGAGGCGCTTGTCTTTCACCTTTTTGTTTTTCATATATATATATATATATACAGTGTGTGTATATATATATATATATATATATATATATAAATTTTATATACAGTATATATATATATATATATATATATATACACATATGTATGTATGTATGGATGTGTGTATATATGTGTGCACACCTATATGTATGTATATATATATATATATATATATATATATATATATATATATATATATATATGGATTCATGGTGGTTGCTGTACTGTCTTGGTTTGGTGAGTCTTGATAAAGGTCCTGAGGGACCGAAACGTCGACTGACATATGAATATCTGATTAAATAAAATTAAGAATTTCGTTTTTGCATAGCAAGTGGTGAGTGTCTTTTTTCTGGATCATGTGTGTATATATATATATATATATATATATATATATATATATATGTATACAGTGCTATTTTTAAGGAAAAATAGGTTCAGGAACTGTGGGTGGAGATACTGAGGGTGGAGCTATAGAAAATAAATATATTATATATACATATTTAAACTTATGGAAAAAAAATTTTGGCCCAGGACATTACGTCATAGTTAATGAGAGGTTCAGGAACTGAGGACTTGATTCAGACCCTCTTGCTAGGATGCGTTCGCTCGTATCTGCCGATGGTTCGCATTGTGCGCATGCGTACGCATCGCAGTGCGTGAACCAGTATGAGAGATCAGGAAGCGTCCACTCGCTGCGCATAGACTGCCCAGCAGAGTGAGTGACAGAAGAAGCCGTTTGTGGGTGGTGACAGGGGCTGGCCACTAGAAACGGGGGAGTGGAGGTGCAAACGCAGGTGTGCCCGGTACTTATACTCGGTAAATTACAACTACTGCTCCCATCAGATGCTGTTTTATTGATTGCCTCAGCACAGTTTTGCAAAACTTATACTCGGTAAATTACAACTACTGCTATACTAAGAGCAATTTATTTATAGGAAGTTAGGAATGTATTGTGAATCTGTGTTGGCCTCCCCCCTTCTCACAAATTGTTTATCTTATGGAGCATACACACGGTCAGATTTGTCAGACTTGTCAGATTTGTCAGATGAACGACTGAACGATTGAACGATTTGAACGATTTGACCAAAGTTTTGAACGATTTGAACGATTGAACGATTTTTAACTGCATTAAAATGAATGGAATCGTCCAAGTCTGACTGCAAACACATCAGATGTCAGAAATCGTTATCTGACCATCGGGAACGCGCATCGTTGATCGTCCATCGTTCAGGCATGTCAGATATGAACGATTTTCCTTCAGATATGAACGACTGAACGATTTTTAAATCGTTATCGTTCATATCTGAAGGAAAAATCTGATCGTGTGTATGCACCATTAGACTTTATTGCATCCCAATTTAGTATGTGTTTGAGCTTTCGGGGTGGGGTCCCAATCAGTGAGCACAGAGACACTTGTTTGTTACTTTAGATATTACTGCTCACTCAGGCTGCATAGCCGGTGGCTGCCATAGTCTGGGTTAGATGAAAAGTGTTAGATTATAAGTGTAATTACAATTTGATAACAAAGTCGGAGTTACGCCGGAGTTAAACTGGGGGAAAACTGAGGGAAAAGAAACTCATAACCAGAACACTTTCTAAACAACAAAAAGCAACTTACTTATGTGAATTACCAAAATCACCATCTTCTGCTTTATGACTACCCAGGCAACTACTTACTGCACTCACTGCTTGGACACTACAAATACTTCCCTATCTGTGTACTGCTCTTGTTCATTGATCTTTGTTGATCAGAACACTTCGGACTGGATCAGCTCGGTATATTGTAATTTTGTCCTCATTCAATTTGTATTGCCTTTTCCAATTGTGTCACATCTATCCACTTTAATAATTTATTTAATAACTAATTCCTGCACCCACTACTCACACACCTCTCCTTATATATCACTTTTGGAGCTGCGCTCATACATTAGCAGCACTGTTCTTTACATGTATTTTTGAACATTTAACAACTTTAATCCACACTGTCTCTATATCTCACAGCCTCCACTCCAGTTTACATCTCAATTATTACCTTGTCCACAGCATGAACACCCTTACTTCACACAACCCCCATATTCTATGTCCACATAATCCTTTACTTTATCCATCCCTATCCTCCCCCTCTTGTCTCCTCCACTTGCTGTTCCCCCTTTTTTTCTCTCATCAGTCTGCTTCCAACCCTCTGCTTCTTTCCCCCACTTTTCCTGTCCCTCCACTCTCAACCACCTCCCTCCATGGCCTTGTTACCCCACCACTAAGCCCCATTCCCTCCTTGTTCTGTCTGTCACCTCCAGGGCTGCCAAGAGAAATTCTGGGCCCAGGTACTGCAACATCCTGTGGGACCACATCATGTATGGCTGCACCCATTTGTGAGTGGGTCTAGCATGTGAGATGCACCCACTCACAGGAGCATGGCATAGCACCCAGCAGCTGGGACTAAAGTAGTCACTACTGTATTAGGATGGCGGGACAGTCCCATAATAGCTGCATTTTTTGTCAGGCTGTATATAGACGCTAAAATGTAACACACAACAATTAAAGTGCTACTACTTTATTTTGTATATCTCATGTAAATAACACAAACAATCTATTTTATGTCATAGAGATAGATGTATGAAGGACTTAATTTTTACATAACATCAGGTCATCTTATACACACACATTCCGCAGCACATATCCTAACCCACTGCTCCATGCTCCTTCCTCACTAACTATCCCATCTGTGTCGCCCCTGTCTGTCTGCGCCTCCCCTTTAGAATGTAAGCTCTCACGAGCAGGGCCCTCATCCCTCACGTGCTTCTCCTCCCCCCTACGTATAGTATCATTTACTCCTAACTCCCCACAACGGCACCTAACACCTAGTTGCTCATGTCCTGCTGCTTGTGTTATGCAGCTATGTTTATAAACCATGTCCTTGTCCTGCATTGTTTTGTATTACTATTAACTGTTTTTCTTGTGTGCTCATTTATGTACTGTGTAAGGCGCTGCGGAACCATTGTGGCGCCATATAAATAAAGGATAATAATAATAAGCGATTTCTTTACTTTTTGCTCATTCCTATTAATGGCTCTTATCGGACCACGTGTCCCAGCGGTGGCCTCTTCATATATAGCCAGGAAATACCATTTCACATCTGTGTGATATGTAGTGATAAGGAATGTATTTTTTTTCCTGCGTCTACATTGCATATTTTAATGAATAGGAGCCTTAGGGGCTGATTCTGAGTCGGAGGCAGATGCGCCTGCTTTTCTGTCTGGCTGCGGTTTCCTGCTCACTACAGTATGCTAATGCAAGAATCCGCCCGAGTAAGCTAAACATCTGTGCAAAGCCTGTCCTGCCCACTGTTATTACAGCTGCAGCCATCATCATTAGTATCAGGACTTTGACCAGCACCATTCTGGGTGCAAAATAGCTGCGTCTCGTCCCTGCTTATTTGCAGAGTGCGCACGGCAATGCCCAGAGATGGATTGGATAAAGTAAAGTGTACAGTAAAACTGATCAAAGTAAGTATTAGAAACTAGGGAATCCAGGCAGTATCTGCCTTAGTTATGGAGGATATTATGGATATTAGTTACTGAGGATATTATGGAGATAATTTGAGGGTATTTGTCATAAAGAGCTCTGCTAAATATGGTGGAACAACCACATTGTGACAGCAGTCTGAAAAATGTCCGCTAATCTCCTCTACCAAGAAGTGTAGGGCACCACAGTTTACACTTTGAACGTCGAAAGAACCCAAATAGTTAGTATTGTGGCGAATATGTCATGTCCAATGCAAGTGGCGTTTCAGTTGATCTTGTTATACTTTGGTTGTGACGATAATATTCTTGACTAAGATTTTTTTAAATCCGCGCTCTGGGCGACCTGTAAGGGTTCCACCATGTTGACGTCCTTGAAGCCGGCCTCTAGGCATGTTAGGTGTAAACAAAGCAACTAGCATGGGATAAGTGACGATAGTGTAGATGGCTAATCTCTCGGCCGGAGAGCTGGGGTGGTGCAATCGCACAGACAGGATGACACACACAGCACCCATGCCTTTGTGTCATTAATCACTGGTAGTGTGTGTGAATCCAATGATCCTGTTACATTATAATGAGATTTTTAAATCTTAATCCAAACACAAACAAAAATAATTGCACAGCAATGGTATCTGAAGGCTAGAACATCTATGCATTTCACTCTGGCATCTCAGCTGCAAAAGCTAAGGTGAAATAGAGCAGTTTTATAGAGCAAATGCTTACTTATGTATATCATCAGACTTTCATTGCAATTGTGAATGAGTTGTTCCACTGATGTGCATTGTAGAGGCCAGAGATTTTGATTGTGAGGCTGAGAAGCACAAAAATGCCTAATGGTAAATATGAAAAATATTATGCTTGTTACTTCTATTTCAGACTGTATCCTCTTATATTCTATATACATTGCATTGGCCAGATTTTCAGCTAGCTGCTTCACAAAATAACTGAATAGCCCGTGTTTATAACAGATACTCTGCTTCCTACTTATCCCACAGACTGAAAGAAAATGTTCTCTTCTTTAAATGTCATATTTATTTTCCTCGAATTGTTTCTACCACTTTAACTTCTACTGGATAGAAAAAAATGCACATGCTTATAGAGATGATAATTAGCTGCCCTCGAGATTGCTGATACAAAGCAGTCGGGCAGGTCAGCCAGTACATCTTGCAATTTGTGACATAATAAATTACTTGAACAACACCGGAAGCAGTCTTTGAACCTAATTAACATCCTACCAGATTAATGTCAGGTCTCGGCAAGCAGTGCTTTATGATACCTTATTTATTTAATTATGGGTGAGTGTATAATGCCGTCCTTGCTCCTACAATGAAACCTTCAATTGTGCCAGCTTTTATTCTTAAGTGGGGTAACGCATCTTTTTCTCTCTCCTTTCTCTCTCTCTCTGCGTTTCGACTAATCAATGCAATGCTGAATGAGTTCATTTTAGTACACTCAATCATGGCTCTAATGTTTGTAGCTTACGGGCGCAGGCATCAGTAATGTAAGAATGTTATATGGCTTTAGTTTGGGCCATTTCATTAAATATTCATGACATCAAAAAATGTGCATCAAAATAGCGTCTGGAAGAATTACGTTTATGTGCCTGCTTTTATGGCAGCTTCACATTTAAACCCATTTGTGTTAATATCAGTCTTTGCACTGGAAAAATAATGCAGCTGATGAAGGCATAGGCATTTCCCTGTTTCTAACGCTTGGTCAGTAGTTATGACTCGCATATTAAGTGAATCTAATTATAATGTTCTGGTATTTTGGAGCATATACAACATGGTAATAAAGTGAAAAAATATCCTAGGCGCACTGGTAAGAAGGAAATAGTATGAATGGAAATAGGCAAAACCTGAAGAAGAGGTGTCTCTCAGCTGCTATACTGTAAAGGTATACCACACTTTCAGCATAAAAAGGTGCCAATGCTATGAGAACACTTGAATCATATGTTAGTAATGAATTAGTAAAAAAATATGAGGATGGAATATAATATACAATTTCACTAAGAAATGTCAATTAAAACCAATAAGTGGTATACATATTTTTGGAGAATTACAATGTATATCAAAAAATATGTATGCACTAAACAAAATACCTCATGAATATCAGTTATGTATAGCGAACCAAGTCCTGCAATATAAACAATAGAGAAATGAGCTGGATGAATTGCAAGGTAATAAAGCAGTTAGTAACTGTCTGTGGTGGTGTGCCACACGAAGGTTGGCCAGAATAGTGAAACTCCTAATCCTGCATGTGATGGTGACGCTCTGTAGTATAGGTCCGGTGGCGGAGCTTGCATAATGATCCAGTAATAAGCAGGCAGTTTTAGAGCTGGTGGCTCTTGCAGGAGGTGGAGGCAATAATCAACAGCTTGTGCTCTGATATGGTTAGTTGTGAAAATCGGTCCTAATTGCAATGTATTCAGTATGAGGATAGTGAGGTATATTTACTGAAGTGCGTGTTTTTAGAAATGGAGTTGTTGCCCATAACAACCAAACAGATTCTACTTAACATGTGTCTAGCACCTTCTATAAGATAATAGCTAGAATCTGATTGGTTGCTATAGGCAACATCTCCACTTCCCAAATCCCTCACTTTAGTAAATACACCTCTATGTGTTGTCCCTCCCTTCTTAATTCTGCCAGCCATTAGTAATAACTTATAACTCAAAGGGGGAGATGTATTATAGCGGCACTTAACGTGCCGCTATAATGCTTCCTGCTTCGCCTCTTTACCGAGACGAAGCAGGAAGCACTAACGATGAGATGTATTAAAATCTCATCGGCCAGAGAAGGGGAGCGTTAACTCCCCCTTCCGGCGATCCCTGCCTGAGGACATAGCCGGCTCCACTGAGCATGCGCAAGATTTCGCAAGTATCGCAAGATCCCGCGTGCATCGGAGCCGGCAGCTGCGGCAGCAGGGACAGCGCTGTCCCTACTGAGGGGATAGGGCATCGCCAGGCTGCAGCTGTCGGTAGAAACAGCTACAGCAGGCAGAACGGTCAGGCGATCTAACCATTCATACATGCCCTGCCAATCAGCGCTGCTATCTTGCGCAGCCCCCCAATCATACATCAGGGAGAAGCAGTATCAGCGCACGTGCGCTGGTAACGCTTCTGAGCTTCATACATCTCCCCCACAGTTCCTTAAGCAAGCAGTAAACCAAATAGTAGCTGTAATAGATGGTGTTACCCTTCTTGAAGTGGGAGTTCCAGTATTGGCAGGCACAATGCTCTATTAGGACCCATCCTCCATTATAGGCAGCTTGCATTCAATGTATGTGAGTAGCGCCTGTGGCTGCTGGAAAAGATGCTTATCCCATGGGCGCTCCTACACTCACTCTGACAATAAAGGTGCCCATCCACTAGCCGATATCACTGTACGATTGCACGATTACGACATCGTAATTGTGCAATTGCTCAGTAATCGGCTGCAAATCGTGAACAAATCGTGCATCCAAATGTCGGAAACGACCAGCGATGCACGCTCCCGCTGGTCATTTCCGACATCAATCATCGGCCGAACATGCATGCCAATCTGCCGATAACGACAGATTGGCCATGTTTGGGGATGATTGATGTGCCTACACTGAATGATCAATCATTCAGTGTAGGCACTACACCCCCTAGGGGAATGACGGTACGATTACGATGTCGTAATTGTACCGTCTTTCCCTGATCTACTAGTGGATGGGCACCTTAAGACTGTAGCGGGATATTGCTGTGGTTGTCAGGGTGTTAATCCCTTTGACACCGTATCCATGAATGCATGGAGTAGGCTAAGCCAGTGGGGTTACAACGTTAATTGAGGTGTGAGCTACTTTAGAAAATGAAACCTTCTGAAGAGCTACTAAAATTGTAAAAGAAAAAAATCTGGCTAATAAATGAACAATTGAATGTCATTTAATGAATATGAAAAAAAATGTTTAATAGAAAATTAAAATGCATTTAATTATTACAGTGATATTGTTGTAGTTTGTAAATTAAAATTTAAGCACAGACACATTTCACTATTAATTGCCGGCTCCAAGAAGGAAAGTGCAGTAGAGGAGCAAAAAATAGCGGCAGGGCTGTTGTGTGATTTTCCGGCAGGGCTGGGCGGGAGTCACTCGCTCCACGGTAGCGCAGACCGTGGGTGGAACCACGGGGAAGCACGTCGGGTGATTGAGGCTGCGTCAGTCTGACGTGCTTCGCTGTGGATGAACCCATGGCGTCGATGCCACGGGGAGCACACATGAGAGGTCACTTCCTCCTAGTTGACTATTCAGTACTGCAGCTAGGTGAGCTACAAAAATTAAGGCCACAAGCTACCGGTAGCTCACGAGCTACAGGTTGGAGACCACTGGACTAAGCTGACACCGGGTCTGGTATACTCCAGGTCCCACAGTATACCAGAAAGCCTATAATGTCATTGTCACCTGACACATTTCATCCGGATGACACGACCACGGGTAAAGAGCTCTAGTTTGGGACACAATAAGCAATACAAAGTCTTCAATTATTCTGCAGCGTCAGCTGCTAAAAGTCCAGGACTTTTGTTTCTTCCATTTTCATGAGAGCTATCACTTGTACCTTAACCACTTAACTGGTGAATATTTTTTCAAAAATCCTCTCAGAAAGTGTCAGGTCTTTTTTATGATTGAATTAGGTCAAGAACATCTTTTTAAAACTTATCCGACACAATTTTATTAAAAATAGTTTTTTTTTTTAAACACATAACATTAATATAGATTTTTTTTTAAATATTGACTAGCAATATATCGGGATATTGATCGTCGGACCATCACTGCTTTACATTTCCCTGGCGGCTGCTCCTCCTCTGTACCCGCCAGGTGTATACTGAGAAGCTGAGGGCTGGTTAATTTACATTTCCCCGGCGGCTGCTCCTTTCTGCAGCCGCTTGGTGGAGGGTACTGCCGGGCTGCCCGATCAGCAGTGATCGGCAGCACAGAAGACAGGGGGAGATTGCAGGAGTGCAGAAGGTCCGGGAGCTCAATCTGCCTTTGGCAGCTGCTGGAAGATTATCTTCCGGCAGTTGCCATGTAGGCGTTTCTGACTGGTAGCATTGTTTGCAACCATGGCAGGTAACACAGTGGTTAATAAGCGGAGACTATAGGACAGCTGCTATTCATTGGATAATTTAATTACTACTCATGTTGGTTTAGTATGATTATTATTTAATAATTGTATTTTTTAACTGTGTGTGATTGATTTTTAGCAATAAAACTGTTAACTGACTCTGGGCCTGATTCAGACCCGGTCGCAAGCGCTCGCAACCGGGTCGATGGTGGCCCACAGCGCATGCACACGACGGAGCCGGCTCCGTCTTGCGCATGCGCGAGACCCGGCTAGCGACGGGCACTCCGTCGCTCCGGGTCTCGCACCAAAGGGGGCGAGCTGTCGATGTTGAGTGACAGCTCGCCCCCTTTGGTGGGCGGGCCGGGAGGTGTGGCTGCCCAAATGGAGGCGTTCCCATGAGAACGCCTGCCGTTTGAGGGTGGCCCCACTGACATCACAAGTGATGTCAGTGGAGAACTTCCGGCTCTATTAGAGCCAGAAGCTCTCCGGGGCTTGCGGCCACGAGACCCTACCACAAGGGTCTCCTCGCAAAGCCCGATGGTCTTGACCATCGCGATCATCAACCTGGCCGCTTGCTATAGCTGTGGGTGGTCACCCACAGCTATTATAACAGTAGCAGAGCCAGTTCATTTATTAATACAACTCAACCTTGCACCTCAGCTTTTTCTGCAGTTGTGAACATAAATTCTTTACCTTTTGTGCAAAAAATTTGATTTTTATGATTTTTAATCTGATTATTTATGTAATTAAACCGAATACTTTGCATTTCAAACAGTTAAACTAACATGTACTTGTACAAATGTAATGTTTGTAATGTTACAAATTTTGGAAATTTAGTTTTCACTGTTTGTTATTACTATGCTCCTACAATGGGAATGCAGCATTTTAATACCTCTTTACGAGTATCTAAAGATAACATATGTTGCTGCTATGTAGTCTTCTGAAGTGATTGTATCTATACAACATCTTATATATTGTAGGCCAGTTGGAGAAAGCTGCTGAACATTATGAGGCATTCTATCATCTGACAGTAGGCCGGATATGGAAAGATGAGACAGGTCGTACTCACAACTCACTGGCCTGCGAGAACCTCTGGAGAATATATACATTGCTATCAGACAAAATGTTAGAGAATAAAGACTGGCAACAGGCCATCAAAACTCTAATAAAAGCACTTGATATGGCACGAGAAGGTAGGTGGAAAATGAAACAACCACATTTCCTTTTCTTCTCTACTGTTACCCATGAGTAAACTAAATGCTGTGAAATGTTTGCGATCATTCCTGTCCATTTTCAGAGAGAAATGCCACCAATTTATTTACATTCTATAAAACAGACATCTTTGCATTAGATTTGTAGTTGATGTCATAAAGAAAAATATCAGAAACATGTTTGCATATGCTGTTTTGCAGTTATGTACTATGTTGTTTCCACTTTTTGCAGCATCAAACTAGTTTTTGCACATTTCTATGTAGTTAGGGTTTCAGCAGTTCCCCACTTTGCTTATCAGTTAAATCAAATAGTTTATGAGATGAATATAACTAAACAAAAATATGTTTGCGATGCAAGAAATTAAATATTAGAATTTCCTTCCGCAACTCAGAGCTGTAACAGGGCGATAATGCGCCTTAGCCAGCCCCGTTCCCCCATACTTGTGACATCATGACAATACAGGTACCATGCGGCATTGACAGTGCTGCCCAATCAATCTGTTCACCACTCGCACACCCCTAAATTCAAATTGTGAGGCTTCACTTAATTTTATGCATAAGATAGCAAAATGCTTTGGTAGTTATTGAGATTCTATGAATTAAAGGATACATTTTGTTGTTGGAACAGAATGGGAATGTTCGTAATGGCAGCACATTGTAGACATAACATAGCTCATTTACCTTACACACAAACGCACGCACGCACACAAACACATGCGTGCACACACGGTATACTGTATATATAGGCATAGGCCACTGAGGAAGACTGATGGAGAAAACGGCTCCCCAGTTATTGCCTGTATCATGATGCTTTACTGAACAAAGCCTTGAATTATATAAATACAGGTTGAGTCTCCCGTATCCAAATATTCCGAAATACAGAATATTCCGAAATACAGAATATTTTTAGCATGACTGAGAAAGTGAAACTTTTGCTTTGTGATGGTTCAATGTACACAAACTTTGTTTAAAGCTCAAAATTATTAAAATACAGTATAAAATTACCTTCAGGCTGTGTATATAAGATGTATATGAAACATAAATGAATTTCATGTATGTACACAAACTTTTTTTGATGCACAAAATTATTTAAAATATATATAAAATAACCTGCAGGCTATGTGTATAAGGTGTATATAGAACATAAATCTTTTCTGTGTTTAGATTTGGGTCCTATTCCCTAGATATTTCATTATAGTATACAAATATTCCAAAATACAGAATATTCCGATATCCAAAATACCCGTGGTCCCAAGCATTTTGGATATGAGAGACTCAACCTGTATGTATGTATGTATGTATGTATATATATATATATATATATATATATATATATATATATATAATCCATATAAAGCCCACACTCACTACAACATGTCCATCTCATGGGGGTGCATCCTCAGTGTAACCACAACAAAATGTGGTTCACATTATCCAAAATATGAAGATTAGAGGGCACTCACCATTGCAACAGTACATAAATCTCTAACAGTTACATACCACCAGTGTCATTGGACAAAATCCGACTTTTCACACATATGTCAAGAAGCCGCAGCAATCTGAAATAGTCAAACTAAAGACTACTAATAGTCTAATGACTACTTCAGATGGCTGTGGCTTCTTGACATACAGTATGTATGCCTTGACAAAGGTCTGTAATTTGACCGAAACGTCGGATTTTGTCCAGTGACACTGGTGGTATGTAACTATAAAAGATTTATTTACTGTTGCAAGCTTATATATATATATATATATCAGGGCTCGACAAATATTTCTAAAATCTAGTAGCCAGCTTAAAAATATAGGAGCCAGACCATCGTCCCAAACCAAAACCTTGCATACACTACTCCACATGCTTCGGGTGGCCCACCTATTTGCCTTTAAGTGACGTGGGCCTAACGCCCATTCTTTTGCCGCTGGCCAGCGGCGCCGCCACTTCTTTTCTTCTTTCAGCCACCACCTCCTGGCCACCGGAAAGCTTCTCTCTTCTTCGGGAGGTCTTGTCTCCTCCCCCTCCACCGTCGAACTTCTCTTTCCCGCTCAGCGGCGTCTAATACAAGACACTGCAAGTGGGTGGGGCTATGACGCGGCGAGCCGTGATTGGCTCATCGCGTCTGCCTCCTATTGGCTGCTGGAGCGCGTGCCAAACACCCACCGCTGTATCAAGGCTACCGGGTTACAGGCTACCACTTTGCCGCTGGAGGAAGAGACCAGGCGGTCCCTTCACTGGGTACCAGCCGCTTCTGCTTACCTGAAGTTGGGAGCAGAAACAGCATCCCAGTGCCACCCAGGGATGTGTCCCGCAAGCCACTTGATCCCAGCACGGCTTTGCAAAATCCAGTCGCCAGGTCTGAAAACTTTGTCTCCATGGCGACCGGGATTTGTTGAGCACTGATATATATATAATTTGGAAGACACTCTTGAATGCTCCATCTCAGCTCGCTGTGGAGAGCAGATAATATGTAGATCTATATATTAGGCCTGATTCAAAGGTCCATGCAGTCACCACTACAGCTGCGTCTTTTTGCAGAGCCGTGTATGGGAATTTGCAAGCCCTTTTATGCCCACTTTCAATGTCCTTGCACGCTTCAACACTGCTGGTGGTTCTGTACAACTTACAATCGGCGCACTATCGAGTGCACCATCGACCCTTGCCCTGCCCTATGGCAGGTGCAGTGTCTCCGTCTGAACATGGCCTCTGTGGCTGTGGTACTTTATACAAGAACGCAGCAGCTTTAGCTGACATGCACACAACACACACAGCCAACGTTTTCCCTCGCCAGTTTTGATACTAGCGGTCCTGTGCACATTTGTGTGTACACTCAGGGTAATGCATGCACTGTAGGGGTTTTCAGAATATTTGCGCATACGCAGCAGCAAACAATCGCTCAATTACGTGAACACTGGCATTGCATGCACTTAGCATGTACCCCTGAATCAGACCCATTGTGTTCAATGTGTGTACTGTAGCAATGTGCACCTTAAATATAAATTCAGTGGTATATCAGAGAGTACTAATCACATTTTTATTTAAATATTCCTCATCTCCTCCTTTTTAGCTCTAGACTATACCTTTTCAATTCAAAATATGGCTAGTGTATTAATATAACTCTTTAGGACAGCTTAGTCTTAGCAAACGCTATGGTTGTACAAATGAATTAGTATAAAGTAACCCTATACATCCATTCAGCACTTCAACATACTGTATATGAATAGATGTCTTATAAATGTACGTTAAAATAAATGTTTTCATGCTTTGTTTCAGTTTAAATTTATTGTCATCCATTTTCCAGGTTTTGCCAAAAATTTGGAAGGGGAGGCAGCATATCGACTGGGTTTGGCCCATATTTCATCTGGAAATCCCCAGACCGCAATCAAAGTAAGTTCTATTGTGTTTTATTTATTTGTTATGCAGAGGCGGGGGGTGAGCACAGAGTGCCCCACTCTCTGTAGTCACAACAGAAGCCCGAGAGGCACACCCACGCTTCCCTTTAGCAGCACAACGCCCATTTAGGGCACAAGTATTGACAGCAGGGCATGCCACCACACAATAGTACAATTGCTCAAGAACCTGGTTGCCCTAAACGTATGTATGATCAAGTAAATAAGAAAAAAAATAAAACCACTAAGCACTAAATACAGTACAGGGGGCAAGCTATCAGCATTCACAATTTATCAAATCTTCTACATTTCATTGATTTATAAGGCGATTTTCATTTCACCTTATCTACTAAAGGCAAATTACTTTTTAAATCGGCACTTTTTAAAACCCTCCAAGAAACTGACATAAAACTTGCAGTCACAGAATAACTTATTTAAGTGCAGGGCAGAGAATCTTAGTAAAGGCAGAATAACACAATCAGCATGAAAACTTCCAAATCTTAGCTCACTTGAGATTGCTGAAAAGTGAAAACCAATGAGAAAAATGTCCCATACATTTCAATGTAGGGTACAGAAAGCCCACATATATATGCACTGCTGATAGACATGAATGGGAAAATGCTCTGTTAAATAATTACTTTTTTAACTTCTCAGTGTGAAATTTGTTTCCATGAAAATGTGAGGTTTTAACCTTTAATTATAGACCTAAATGATATGAATGTCATACGTTTTCATGTATTTCATTGTGTTTCAATGGAATCCCCATTGAATTTTTTTAAAACTCTTTCTTTCAAATATTTTGTATACCTGACAAAATGCAACAATGGAAACACATAATAGTGGCAAACAGACCGCTTTTAATACAACAAAAGGTTAATAACATAAATAGTAGTAATACCATATTGCAGCAGAAGTCATTAAAAGTGAAAAGAAACAAGAAAATAACTGCAATAGAGGAAATTGGGAAATTACTGGGAGAGGGGGAGGAGAACCCAGAGTGAGGACTGTCAAAGGAAAAACAAACAGAACACACAAAAGATTACTCCTGGCACAAAGAGGTCAAAGTAGAGAAGAAGGGCAATGGTGACATCCAAATAAGGCCTAAATATAATAAGACTTCTTGTTCCCACGGCCCATGGCTATAGGAGGCTTGGAGGAGGGGGTTATAAAGTAAGATACCAAGTAATATTATTCATGGTACTGTTCAGACCCCCCTTGGGCAGAGAAAACAATGTAAATATTATCTAAAAGTAAAGATGTTTATGAAAGCAATAAAAAAGCAAGACCATGGCACAGTGAAGACCTCCAATGCCAAGGTACTGTAGTTCCACCAAAGCTTCTATGGAAGAAAACTCTGGGCAAATGGTATAGGGAGAGGTTAAAAAGAGGGCAGGACAGGATGGGAAGAAGCAGAGAGAATGTCAAACTCTGTTCACCAGGGAAACGCAAAGCTAGGAAGCTAAGTCTGTGATGTTGGTCTTAAGGACGGTGTTGGGGTAAAGAGGTCTGGGGGCCATAAAGATTCCTGGTAGGTGAACTGTAAGGGTATAACACTTTCCTGATATAGAGATGGATGCAATGCTTATGTTTACACACTTGAGCGATTATCGCTGATCTACGCATGCGTCTGAGTCACAACGCATATGCGTCAAGTTCCATTACCGTTGTCGCTTCCAGTGAGGAATGATTTTCAAAGTGATTGACAGGCAGGGACCTTTTGTGGGTGGCAACGTGGGGGGGGGTGTGATTTGGGTGCAGGCGTGTCTCAGCCTGCGACTGCAATGCTAAATTCAGTCAAAATTACTACGGCGTCTCAGTTTTGGTGACCATCAGAATAACCGTAAGGTTAATCAGAACTCCGATAATCAAATGATCTGCAATCGATGCTGAGTCTTTGTATGCAATCGCAAGGATTTGCGAGGCCACCAGTGGGTTTCTCAATACAAATTCTGGTGGCTGCAAAATTTGCTTATTTTCGCATAGCCGCTGCATACAAATTTACAGCAGTGGTGGGATTAGCGCACATCGCTGAATCAGACCCTCAGTCCCAAGTGTGTGGGATACACCTGTAAGTGTACACAGTAACATAACTAATAGAATGGAGCCATAGAAAAGGGAAAGACAATGACAAGTGGACAGCATAGTGGCGCTTAAGAACAGATTACTAGGAGAAGCATAATAACCCAAGTAAGAGTAAGTATACAAAGCTAGGTGGAAATACTGAAGACCCACAACTGAATAGGAAATTGTACACAAGCGGTGGACAGTAGTCCTAGGGACTACAGCTATCAAACTCGTCTGCACCCGAGGATAACAGGACAACTACAGACATGACATTATAATATGAGACAGGAGCTGAGGTGGGAGACCCATTGAAATTTGATTGTACATGGTACTATATATTCTTTATAATGACAATAACTTTTAATCATCATAGTGTTATATATTATTGGTACAGGTCTCCCTGATAAGCTGTTATAAGCTGTGCTATTTGTATTTCTGTAACTGGATGACTGTATATCACTTATACTCTGTGAATTAAGAATGGATTGCCAATATTAAACTTTATTGATCTTTGGAAACCTAGTGTAATTGCACAAATTGTTACAAGTGCTCAGAGGTAGATATGTAATCATGTATTTTTAATTTATCTAATAAATGTTATGTTTTATTGGTGTGCACTGAACTTTCCCTATGTTTATACTATGATCATTGTGCGCTTTTGGCATCAGTGAGCAACCTTATAAAACATTTATATTCTTTTTTTCCAAAGCATGATCAGCTCTATAAACAATTTTCCACAGATGTAACACAACACCTGCACAGTACAGAAAACCTTCTTCCCTGCAGTAAATTCCTTACACTCACAAAATAGTGTCACATTACTCTGGTACTGCATTACCAAAAGAACACTGCATACAGTAGTTAGGAGAATGCGCTTATCTGCAACCTGTGCTTTGCCCTGGAAACCTACTGTTTCATCCTGTCAGTTGTCTCCCACTTACTTCCTTAGCAGACAGGACTAGTGTCAAGAAAATTGACATTAATGTTGGCCACATACACTGCAATATTTGCACCGATATCAGAAAGTAGTTTTTTTGTCATTCCAACGTAACCGTCATTATTTATAAAATGTACAAACAAATTTGATCAGATCACCGTCATCTCTGTTGATCTCTACTGTCATATTCCAACCTCACTAACATTCCTTTGAAAGCAACTCGGCCAGGTCTTGTCCAATTTGGTCATTTACAAGTGATATCAAAGGATTCTGATTGTAGCACTTGGGCTGAACAGAAAGAATGTACAGTGTATGGTCGCCATAAGTTTTTATTTCTGAAAAACACATACTGTACCTTAAACACAAATGTTTCCATTTATAACAACTATAACCCATGAAAACTGGAATATTGCCACTAGCAACCAATCATATTTTAGGTGACATTTGTGTAGTGCAGTTCAGAAAATGATTGCTTATATGTTATTGGTTGTTATGGCAACCCCAGTTTTGTAATTTACAGGGAGTTCAAAAAGTGCCTCCACAGTGACTGTGTGCTAAGTGTGTGACAGACAGTGGCAGCTCCAGAGGTGGGGCTGCAGCACAGTCCAAAATTAAAATAGGGGAGGCACACCAACTGTCAATCCAAACATCGCCAGCCTGGGCTCACTGGCAGGTGGTGTGGCTTCCTTATCTGAATTTTGAACTGTCACACACAGGACTTTATGAATTCCCTGTATATCACCTACTTTTCTGCAATTGCATGCGGTTTTACAGCGAAGCTCATGAAGAAATCAAAATTTAAAAAATCCTATGCTCAAGCAAAGATTACACTAAGGAATAATTGTCATAAGAGAAAAATACTCTCCTATAAAATGGTAAAGTAAAGTAATAAAAAAAATGTATATAATATATATGTAGCGATTCAGTATATATTAAAACATATTGCAAGTTATATTTTTTTCTTTTGATGTTAGGTAAATCTGTGGGAGGCTAATCTGAATTCCTCTTGTGATGTTCTTTTAATGTTGTGTTATAATTCTGTCCATACAGATACATAGGTAGTTTCAACCACTCAGGAAACCCTGAGGTGATCATGTGTACTTTCAATTAATATGTACATTCCTGGTAACCTGTTGCCGGAATGCAAATAAGGTGCAAACTAGGTGCCCTAGGTATTTGTAAACAAGGCCAATTGTCTGTGGCCACACGTTGATAACTTGGACTTGCAAAGCTGGAACCAAACACAAAGGAGTATGCAGGGATAAACAGAGAGCAGTCTAGTAAAATGTGCCTTCACATTGCAGACTGAGAACACAGACAAGACCATATGTTATTTAGTTTTGATGTAAAAATCATATTTCTATATCAGCTAGGGGCATCCAAAATCATAAAAAAATATCTGCAGACTATACGCAGGTTAGTTGCTATTTTGGAAATCATTAGGACTTAGAGATTCAGAGATAGGAGGCATCTAACCAATCCCACATCACATTGCAGTCCTGTTTGAACTCATATAATAGCTTAAAAAATGATGATTACTGTGTACATACCAATTATTTGTAAGTTTAATGTTATATGGGCAGTTCTGGGATGGCCCCAGATTTAATTAACTTGTCAGCCAGTCATCAGAGACTAGTGTAACATCTTCCATGTTTTGGGGTGATCAGCTGATAAAAGACATGGGCACCCTTTGTTCTACATTCAAACTGGGGGATCAGTTTGAAGTTGAAGTCTGTACCTGCATTTCCTGTCATTTCTCTCAGTCAGATTAGCTGCTTTTTATCAAAGTTCTCTTTTTTATTTGATATTGCAACACATCTATGTAATCTGTAACCCTTTTTCTTTATAACATTTCTGTAACTAAACATTGTAATTCTTTAGTAAATAGAGTATTCTTTATTAGTCTATTCCATATATGCTCCAGAGCCCAGTCTTTGAGGAACCTATTAGATCACTATGGTTACACTGTATCTACTGTTATTGATTGTTAGAAACAGGGGGAGACCAAACTAACTGTGTGGTAGTTTGTGTTGCTGAGCCTGCGCAATTGTGATTGAGTGTTAGGGAAACTGTGGCTCCTTTATATAATTACCACTTGTGGTGACAGAAGAGAAGTGTATAGTATAATGGCCAGATTGATACAATAATCATTGTATTATATTCGGCTTTGCCCTCACTGCATCAGGACTTATGGATCTGTGTAATCGCAGTCCTTATACTAGTGCGATACAATCAAGGTGAATCAAATTACTGCCTCTGGCCATAGTCAGTGCAAATTGTCAGGGACACTTACTGGGGACCCTGACAATATATAATATGCCTTTTGTATAGTTGTTATAACAATTTGTTAAAATATTAAACCATGTACATGTAATGCTCAAATGCTGATCTGACAATATTATACATATGTGTGTGTGTGTGTATGTATGGATACAAAAACTTTTCTTGAGATGCACTCCATGTAGAAAAAAAAATTGATCTTGGTAAAAATCAACTAAAGCTTCATATTAGCAAGATCTAACAGAGTCCCGCAATTATACGAATTGTGCCAATAACATTCAATAGGAGAATAAATTGACAAGAGAATACTTATAAAAGACTGCAATCCTCCAGGGGATAGTCTTGATAAGGGTTGATTAGCGCTCCCATTATGTAAAAACTAAGTAGATGAGAGCCATTTGTAAGTCCAGTTGTATCGAGTGATATTGGTGTAAAAAAAATTGCAGCACTGGTCAATCTTTTGCGTTTATTTGTTCCTGCTAATAGAAAGCTTTAGTTATTTTAACCAGGTCAATATTTAGTTTATTGTATATAGAGCTGCATTATATCAATATTATTTTATTTTGTTTGGGTGTTTTATGTACATCTTTTAATAATTTCGCACACTGCAGTATGATCAATATTGTGTTGCTGCATTTTAATAAATTGTTATATTAACTATGCCACAGATATAGTTATTATATTTTATATACATTTTTATTGTTCACACTCCCTTTTTTTCCATCATGGATACCAAGATGGCAGCATCTTCGGAGCTGAAAAGGTTTACACTCTCCACTGGAAGAAGTTGGGTGGATTGTTAAGTGTGGATCAGGGAAAAATATTAAAATTTTAATGAATTGCAAAGGTGAGACCTAATTTTCTACAAATGGATTACTTAAATGACAATTCAGTTTTCCCTGTAGGGAAAGAACTCTGATGTAACAGACTTTTGGTCTTGGTCCTATACTTATAATTGAACACTCTTTGTACCTTTGAATTGTACTTTTGTGGGAAAGCATACCTTGAGCAATGGGGATGTAGTCACCATCCCGACATAGACAATGCCGGCGGACAGAATCCTGGCGCCGGAATCCCAACAGCAGTCAGAATTCCGGCTCCAAAATCCCGATGGCTGCAATCCCTATGGTGAGGGAGGGAGTGTTAGGGTTAGGCTGTGGTGGTGGTGGGGGGGTCGGTTAGGTTTAGACTGCGGGGTGGTTAGGGTTAGGATGCAGGAAAGGTGGGTTAGGGGTAGGGTTAGGGAAATGGTTTGAATACTTACCTGCATGCGTCAGGATTTCCACCATCGGGATTACGCTGCCGGGATTCTGACCGCCGGCATTATTAGCACCGAGATCATGTACCCAACACGAGTAATGAAATGATTATCTGCAAATTCACAATATTAACACATTAATAAAGTGAATTCAGAGTTCTCCTCACACTCATGATTAATTACCTAAGACCAGCAGTATTATAGGAGAACAGTATACATGTTTAAACGCATGAAGGGGTGGTTCTAAAGTGGAAGTAGTTTGAACTTTGATAAAATTATTTTACTGTTTGGACCATACAGATTTCCTTGAGAATATGCCAACCTGTAAAACAAGGCCCTGGCTGATTATATGAGGTGTTTCCATAGACTTTGAAGTCAGCATTCACCTTGAAATGTACGTGGCATATTTGTACTTGCAAACATGCATAAGCATTGGAAGTTCCTAGATTTTGTGGTTTGTGAGGATTAATATTTATTTTATTCTATGTATTGTAGTACACACCATGCTCATAAAAAAGTAATTGGGTTATAGTCTTACCTATAAATTAATGTCATTTTAGGTGGTGTACACTGTAAAAATTAAATAAGGGTTTTTATTCAAGTAGGGTTCAGCATTCTCCCAACCCGATGAGTTTTGAAAACGCCTCAAACAGTCCATCATTTTTAGCAGTATTGTTGTTGATGACATTTTACTTTCACATGACGGGATCAGTATTAACAACACCCTTACTACAGTATATGAAACAAACAAGTGGTATTAGTATAGAGCAGAGCAGCACTGCACTGTAACGATACTGGATCAGAACCTCTATACACACCTTCTTATACCTTCTAATGTCCTGCCTATACCTTCTAATATCCTGCCTATACCTTCTAAGGATGACGCTAATTTGTGTACGCAGTCATACCATAAATAAAGACTTAGACGTGGAATCTGTGGTTCCAAAGCACAAGTGTTATTCAGGTAAAAGTTCAGACAGTTACACGCAATTGATCTAGACACAATTTAGGCGCAAAAGGAAACTTATACAGACCCAAGTACAGTATACAGACGCAGGCGCTTCTGGACCCGGAGATAGGCATCAGCAAGAGACCCCTAGTCATACAGCATTCAGCACGAAGACCAAGAACCAACGTTCGTGCACACATATTTATACCCCCCCAGAATAAACAGGACAATAGGGAAGTTTGTTGCTGATATCATTGGTTCCCAGGGGAGAAGCATCTGTTACAGCACATTTAACAGGCTGGTTCAAATAGACTCTCCCTGCCTCTATCAGCTGGGGATCTTCCTCTTCACGCCCCCTGCAACATTCTAACAGTTGTTCATGAAATATACATTTTGTTGCTTGTAGGCTCTGCGATCCATAACTTGAGTTTGCATGATACGACCTCCCCACCGATAACACCGGAATACTGTAAAAAGAGTACGCATCAGTACAAGACCAAACACGACTTGTTTAGCATGTATAATACCTTCGTTATCAAATACCTTTATTTCTCAGCATTTAAACTAACTGAACCAACTTAAATCATACACTTTAAAGCTTATTGAACCTTATGTGTGAATATGTAATGTGTGGGTATTCAGGGTTTGATATAAGGACGCTAGTTAAATTGGGGCAGATGCATGTGCATAAAACTAATAAAACAGCGGTTTCATACAAAGTCCTATGCATTCGCTAATATGCGACTAGTTAACAGTGCAATTGTGCGTATTAATGTGTGTATGAGAAATGGTGAAAAATGCAATCGCATGGTGCTAATAGTATCATCGCCACATGTACTAAAATGTGAGTTTATCTAAAATGGCGCTTAGGCGGCCATTCGCAAAATGGCGTCTTGCGATCTCATTTTCAAGATGGCGTCTTGCAGCCAGTCGCAAGATGGCATCGCCGCGATTAAATTTTAAACTGAACTTGTCTCAGCCAATTATTCAGCTTCGACAGTCCACCCTTTGATAGCAAACAACATGCTATCACAATCTGCTATTAGAATTTAATTTAGGCTTACATTTACATATTATTTGGTGTTATTATGGGATGGCACAAGGTGGTTCTTAATCCATCAATAATGTGTCTCTGGGTGGGGACATAAAACTACTATTATACGCACACCGCGGATCTTGGAAGATCATGTGAAAGGTGTGGGAATGCACCAGTGTTATAATAGCAGTCTTGAAGGGGAGTTGAGACTGAGGTGTTCTATAAATAACATTTCAATAATACATTCTATGCATGTCTAAATATAATACATCAAACGATTGTATTTCCTAGTTCAGGGTTGTAATGCAGTTCTATATTTACCTCGGTATACATATTGTCATTACTTGAACCATCATAGTTTCATTATGTCATTTCACTCTGTTTCTACATTTTCCACACTTCAACACAATAGGAACACACCGGACGCATATGCCAATTATTATGATGACAATCAGTATAAGGATTAAGAATTTGCCTACGCTGGCGATCACTTCCTGGACCCATTCCCCTAGACCTGAGAACCATTTCACTGGGTTCAGCCATGAAACCCATCCTTCTATCTTCTCCCCTATTTCAGCCACTGAAGCGTTATGGTTTTTGCGAAATTCCCACTTTAGCTGCAGAATTTTATCCATCTTCCGGTCTATCACCTCCTTAGGGTCGCTGGTATCATTGGTGACATAGGTGCAACATTTTACTCCAAATTGGGTGGCCAATGTTACGCAATACCCTCCAGTAACAGCAGTTAAATAATTCAACACTAGCCTGTGTTGCACCAGTTCTTTCTTGTACGCTTGCAATTCTCTCCCTGTATACCTGAATGTGTCATCGTACATCTCGGTGATATTATCTATTAATTTAGCAAGTTCCTGGATATATCTAAAATTTAATGTACCCCGAGCGATCCTGGTGGGGTCCAATGCGACTAGAACTTGAAAGCCAGTTGTCTCACTGATTAACTGAGTGGCTTTATGTATATCACCAGGTACCATATTTCTTTTGCCTCTGTGTTATTGTGTGTGAAGATATGGTGACGGTGTGTTTTTATGTATACCCAGCATTTCAACATGTGTGAGGGTCATAACTTCTGGGACTATTCTTCCCAGGTAAAACAAACCTTCGGAACTCAGGGAGAGCCATTTATACGCTTTTCTTCCACATATAAAATATACATTATCAGGGAGAACATAAGGAATGGTATGCATCATTATCATTAAGCACATTTCCCTTGCAAACAATCCTATTTCTGGTTCTTCCATCTGGTACATGCAAGTTTCTGGCTGTATTATTTTAGCACAATAACCATTTGGCACCTTACCAATAGTTTCTTTGGTGGAACTCAATGTATACCGATACCTAAAATGTTTCCCACCAGACTTAATGGAGCGCAGCAGGTCATGGCTTATGGACTCATTATCAGCTCTTTGTGAGAAGGTCATCGTCTGATTATTCCCCGTCACTTCCCAACTCCCGGGTTTATTGGGGTTGGTTATGTTTAGACAGAAAAATGATCTGTCTACTTGGAATTGATGGAGTTTGAAATGAGGTGGTTTGGATGACAGGAATTTTCCATGCAATGTTTTCCCTTTTTGCAATTCTAAAATTTCCGTGATATTCAGCGGAAATGGCACCAACCCTACGTTATGCTGTCCCTGTGGCACATGTGAACACACCCAGCAATCAGTTTGATTTAACACTTTGCCTACCATGCTATGATAATCCTCTAGAGGATACCCACCCCAGTACGGATTATATTTAGGTTGACACCATTGGATACAGTTCTCATCAACTAGGGACCCACAAAGCTCACAAATACAGGAATCTTCAGATGATAAACCTCCACACCTTCCCCGAGTATCCGGAATGACAGGTCTCTTAACAATAACAGTACTAAGATTGGTCAGACACTCCCCTGATTGGCATTGCACTCCTCCTGATTCCACTCCATCAGCAGTACCATCAGCTCCCGTTTCCTCAATCGGTCCCCCATCACAGACACTGGATATCCCCAGACTGACTAAAAGAGAATATGAAAATGAACACAGCAGGCCCGTCCATTGTCACAACAAGACCTGAAAATTTCTCTCAGTTCAGGTATCTTACTACGACCTTTTCAATCCTCCCAGAACAAGCTAACGAGCGACAAGTCCACGCTATCAGCTTTGTCTCCGACTTGTTTCTCCACCGGTTGATTGACCTTTTTGCAGTGAGTGGAATGGACCCAGGTATCTCTCTCGGCCACCTTCAAAGATGTAGTACTCATCAGCAGCACCTGGTACGGACCTTCCCACCGATCAGTCAAACAACCTGAACGCAAGAAATTTGTGATCATTACATATTCTCCTGGTTCAACATCATGACAGTTCGTTTCAGGCATATCATTAGACAACAATTTCAGTTTCTGCTGCTGTTGCTTTAACTGCTTACTCATTGATATAAGATACTTCACAGTTACCTCGTTGTTACCCTTTAGATCTTCCTGTGGACTTATAATCAAATGAGGTTGTCTACCGAACAATATTTCAAATGGGGACAGATTCAGAGGAGGTCTAGGAGTGGTCATGCTATGTAGGACCAAAGGTAACGCTTCTGGCCATCCTAGTCCAGTCTCAGTCATGATTTTACTTAGCTTATTTTTAATTGTCCCGTTCATCCTGTCTACCTTTGCACTGGCTTGCGGTCGGTAGGGGGTGTGAAGTCGGCTATTAATACCCATCAGCTTACACGTATTTTGAAAAATATGGGTACCCCTGTCACTCTCGAGAATTTAAGGGATACTGTACCTGCATACAAATTCCTAAACTATTTTCTTAGCAGTAAACACAGCAGTATTGGTGGCCGCTGGGTAGGCCTCAACCCAGTTAGAAAATACGTCTGTGCACACTAATACATACTTAAGGTTCCTGCAGGGTGGTAATTGGATTAAATCAATTTGTATCACCTGGAAAGGTCCATCAGTCGGTGGAATGTGGGACAGTTCGGTAGGGATCGCTTTCCCTATGTTCTATCTCAAGCAGGTCAGACAGGACATTGCTATCTTCTCTGCTTGTGAAGAAAAACCTGGAGCGCACCAGTATGCCCTCACCAACTTGCACATAACCTGTTTACCCAGATGAGTCAGACCATGTGCTGCCTCATCCAGGCTGGGGTAATATGCCTTGGGGGCTACTGGCTTACCATGTCCGTCCCTCCAGAGCCCAGAGTACTCTTGCCCACATCCCTTGGACTTCCAAATGGACTTTTCCTGAATTGAACACAAATTTTGCATCTCAATTAATTTCAGCATATCAATAGTTTGGAATGACATAATTGTTTCAGTTGGAGAAAACATTTTTAACCCTGCTGCCCATTTTGCAGCTTCATCAGCTCTGTTGTTGCCCAGTGACACCGGGTCATCCTCACATGTGTGGGCTTTGCATTTAATTACTGCCACTGCTTTGGGCAGTTGGATTGCTTCTAAAAGATGTTTTATGTGTTGGGAATGTGCAACTGGTGTGCCTGCTACTGTCATAAAATTTCTCAGACGCCATAGAGCCCCAAAATCGTGCACCACCCCGAACGCATACCTCGAGTCAGTGTAAATGTTAGCAGATTTGCCTGCTGCCAGTTCACATGCTCTAGTCAGTGCTACTAACTCTGCCACCTGGGCTGAGTGAGGAGGACCGAGAGGTTTAGCTTCCATAATGTCTGTGTCGTTTACAACAGCATAACCTGTACATAATTCACCTGTGTCTGTTTGTCTAAGGCAACTCCCATCCGTATAAAAAGTTACATCCACATTCTCTAAAGGTGTGTCATGTATGTCAGGTCTAGCAGTAAAGGTCTGATTCAGATATGTCATACAATCGTGCGTATCATTATGTCTGCCGAACTCACCTCCCGCCAGCAACTCTCCTTCCACCCTTTGTACATCATGTTGTACATAAGGTAGGTATGTTGCTGGATTCAGCGTACTGCAACATTTAACAGTAATATTTGCAGGAGCTATTAGAGCTAGTTCCCATTTGGTGAACCTAGCCGAGGAGACGTGTCTGGTTTGAGCTGAGTTCAACAGAGCAGATACAGCATGGGGAGTGTAGACAATCATATCATGATCCAATACTACGTCCTCACTTTTACTCACCAATAGAGCGGTAGCTGCTACACTTCTCAAACAGGTGGGGAGTGATCTTGCTACCGTGTCCAATTGGGCACTGTAGTATACTACGGGCCTACTGGCATCACCATGTTTTTGTGTAAGGACACCTGCAGCACAACCATCGGCTTCCGTACAATACAAATCAAAAGGTTTTTCATAATCAGGTATTCCCAATGCAGGAGCTCTTGTCAGACTATCCTAAAGATTAAGGAAAGCCTGTTCAGATTCCTCTGTGTGTATGACACGATCGGGCTTTGAGGAAGAGACTAATTCCTGTAAAGGTAAGGCCAAAATAGAAAAACCTGGTATCCATATTCGACAATATCCACACATTCCCAAGAAAGTACAAATTTGCTGTTGATTCTGCGGCAGTGTCATGTTTTGTATGGCCTGGATTCTATATGTTGTGAGGTGTCGTAACCCCTGGGTTAGACAGTGTGCCAAATATTTTACTCTGGATTGGCACGGCTGTAGTTTGTCCTTAACCACCTTGTGTGCTGTTTGTGAGAGATGAAGTAACAAAAGTTTAGTATAATTCAAACATGACATAAACGAGTCAGAACATAGCAATAAATCGTCCACATATTGTATTAGAACAGATCCATTGGCAGGTTGAAAAGATTGTAAACAGTCATGCAATGCCTGGGAGAAGATAGTGGGGCTGTCTATGAAACCTTTGGGTAATCGTGTCCATGTGTATTGTAAACCTCTGTATGTAAATGCGAATAGATACTGACAGTCAGGGTGGAGAGGCATAGAGAAGAAAGCTGAACAGAGGTCAATGACAGTGAAATGAGTTGCATTTGGTGGGATCTGCATCAAAATGACAGCTGGATTTGGCACTACAGGGAATTGGCTCTCTACTACCTTATTAACACCTCTAAGGTCTTGTACCAGCCTATAACCCCTCCCACCACTCTTCTTTACCGGGAAGATGGGACTGTTGGCTACACTAGCTGTACGGACTAAAATTCCCTGTTGTAATAATCACTCAATTATTGGAAAAACCCCTAATTCTACCTCCTGTTTTAGTGGGTACTGGGGAATTTTTGGAGCTTGCCTTCCGTTTTTTAAATTTACCATTACTGGGCTTACGTTTGCCATTAATCCAGTGTCCTGTCCATCTTTAGTCCAAAGGGAATTTGGAATTAGGGACAACATTTCATCTACCTGTGATGGAGTTTCTTTTAAAACTGTAGAGTGATACATTATCCTTTGAGGAGTGTCTAACATATCCCGCACCTCGTATACCATTCTCTCTGGGATATCTAAAAATACACCATCAGGGGTGCAATATATAACACATCCCATCTTACATAACAAGTCTCTGCCCAGTAGGTTAGTAGGAGCCGCAGCAGCCAGGAGAAAAGAATGCCTGGTATGCAACGGCCCAATAGTAACCTCTGTGGACTTTGTTAAAGGATAATGTTCCACTTTACCTGTTACACCCATTGTTGGTACTGTCTCGTTGGTCATCTGCAAATTAACGGGAGATTTTATCACCAACCTGGTCACCCCTGTGTCTACAAGAAAAGGATATTCAGTACCAGCTGACTGGTTCTTCCCTAGTACTTCCCTTTAACCTGACCATCTGTAGACTACAGGTATGACCTGACCCCTAGCATTGGCTACCATTCTCCAATAAAGCATTTACGGCTGCAATTGGAGCTGGTGCCTGCTGAACATTTGCTGGCCTCTGTGCATATCCCTTTTGGGGATATCTAGGTCTTCCCTGATGTGGGATCCCTACTCCTTTTACTGTACAGTTTCTACTCAAGTGTCCTGTTTGTTTACAGTTAAAACATGTTCGTGTTTCGGGTGAAGACATGTGGTGTTGTGAGGTCTGTGCAGAGGGTAAAGGGGGTGGATATGGGTAAGGATAGGGAGGGTAAGGGTATTGTGGGGGATAAGAAGTTGGTGGATAGCCTGGGGACCTGTGGTTGCATCGGGTTAGTGGGATAGAGTTGTGTTTGTTGTTGAGTGGGGTTAGTGAGAGCACATACTTGTTCAGACGTGATTGTGTGTGCAAGTGCCTGTTGGCTGTGATGTTAGTTTTTCGCTATGGGCTTCTCTCTTTTTGGAGATGTTTTTATCATGTTCAACGGCGGTTTCTATGAGCGTATCTATCGTGAGTCCCCGCCAGCCAGGCTGTGAGGTCTGAACCCGAGTTTTTACACTCTCTTTCAAACCATCCACAAGTACTGTGACTATCATCCCCCGGTGGTGAGTGCTATCTTTAATATCCTCTATCCCAGTGTACTGGGTGATAGCTTGCAGAGCCCGATCGCAATAATCTTCTGCAGTCTCACTCTCTTTCTGCTTAATGGTGAAAATTTTGTTCCAGTTAACTACTACTGGAAAATATATACCCAATTGAGTTACAATGCGGGAAATGTTACCTTGGTTTACTTGGTCTGTTAAGGGAACGTCACCATCCAATACACAATCCGTGATAAATTTTGTCACGTTGGTGTTGAGTGGCAGACAGGCCCTTAACACCACACGCCAATCTTTATTAGTGGGTTCATGTGAACTACCCAAATTTCTCAAAAATCTTTGACATTTGGCTAATTCCTTTTTGGGATCGGGGAAATCATTTATGATGGAATTTAGTTCTGCTCTTGTCCAAGGACAATGCATTACTACTTCCCTCATGGGCACTATACCGTTTGCGTCTGCATTTCCATTTGGAACAGTTATTGTCCGAATGGGATGCAGACCGGTAGCGCTACTACCTTTGACCAGATTACCTGTCTGGGGGCTTAGTCTGCTGCTGCTATGTATGGTATGAACAACTTCCTCTACGGGTGCAGAGGGCATTAACACTTCCCTTGCTGTTACCGATGGAGATGGAGGCACCACTCATGATTGTGGTGATGCAGCATCTATCATCTGCACAGCATGGGAAATGGCAGACATTACAATAGGCTCATCATCCGTATCATGAACATTTTCTTTATAGTTGCTTAAGAGATGATACAAGTTGCTTGTTACATTTTTATGGGTCATTTTGGTAACTGTACTTGCACCTCCATCCACATAAGGTGGGGGAGGTGAGCGTGAACTGCTGGCAATACTCTCCACGACGCTACCTTGCCACACGTGCGCAACATTTTGCGGCTCGCCCGTATTGCAATTCAGCATTGCGGATGTATTTTCTGGCAATGTGCTCACAACGCTAGTTTGCGTCGTTTGCACATTTTTAAGCCACGCATCCCCTTCATGCTGCCACAGTTGCAAACATTCAAAATATTTAACCTTTTTCTCTCGGGAGCGCATCAAACTGATGTGATCCTGGACATTATCTAACACATTTTTATCAAAACTATCAATTCTGGGAAACGGTCTAACACTCTTCCTCGTCATATTAAACCATAAATCACAATACCTTATTGCATAAGTACCGTACTTGGTATGCATGATACGACGGGCCGATCCGATCGGCACCTCCATTAGCAGCACATCATTGCCTAACATCTCTACTGTTTGCGTGGCTCCCATTCTGAGACAAAATCCTACGCTTTTCAATAAAGATTAGGATAACACCGGAATACTGTATAAAGAGTACGCATCAGTACAAGACCAAACACGACTTGTTTAGCATGTATAATACCTTCGTTATCAAATACCTTTATTTCTCAGCATTTAAACTAACTGAACCAACTTAAATCATACACTTTAAAGCTTATTGAACCTTATGTGTGAATATGTAATGTGTGGGTATTCAGGGTTTGATATAACGACGCTAGTTAACTTGGGGCAGATGTGTGCGCATGAAACTTATAAAACAGCGGTTTCATACAAAGTGTTATGCATTCGCTAATATGCGACTAGTTAATGGTGAAAAATGCAATCGCATGGTGCTAATAGTATCATCACCACATGTACTAAAATGTGAGTTTATCTAAAATGGCGCTTAGGCGGCCATTCGCAAAATGGCGTCTTGCGATTACATTTTAAACTGAACTTGTCTCAGCCAATTATTCAGCTTCGGCAACTGTTCAAGGCTTTAGGAGACCCTTCAGGTCAGGAGAATGCTACTTAAACTATGTAGTTTTATACTAACATAGTTACCTGAACATTTTGGGTGTAGTTTTCTTTTAAACATACAATACAGCAGTCTGACACAACAGACAGGCAGGGAATCATGCTTATTCTGTTTGTCTCCACAGGGCAGGTTAGAAGACTCTCCTGTGTTCTGGACACTAAAGCAATCTCTCTTTCTCCTGTGTCGGTGGCAACCTATGTACTAGGGCTCTCTGCCTTATCTGCTCTGACAGAGCTGTCCCAGCTGCACTCCTGTACAGAGCTCCTTCTGCAGCTTCTGTCTCAATGGCTGCCTCCTCTCTCTCTCTGGGGGCTGTAGTAAGGGGTCTTTACCTCTCCCCCTCTCTCTGTAAACTTTACCAGGGAGGTCCTTAACTCTTCTCTTTCTTTATAGGGACTGCTGCACCCTCCTCCCATTCTTTGGTGCCCTTTTGGGCTCCTCCATTTTCTTCACAGCCTGGTTTTAGCCCATTGCATGCTGAGGGCTATAATTTTCTTGTTTTATGGTAATTTCCAGCTAACTTTTTAGCCTCCAGATGCCTGTGTACTGATGAGAAGGCACAGGAGGTTACATAAATATAGATAAATTAAGAACTACATTTTAGTAAACCATGTATAGAACACATACTGTATTAGTTTAAGTTCACCTCTTCTCCAAATAATGTGACATTCACATTGATCACGACTACAGCAGCAGTTACTAAATGTAATGGAAATGTAATGGAAACGGTATGATTGGCAGTTGGAATCCCGACATCGGCTGCCCGATCGTCCCCAGGTAAATATTCACTAACCTAACCTACCCCCCTAACCCTCCTTAGGGGTGCCTAACCCTAACCTTCCCCCCAGTGCCTAACCCTAATCCCCCCTGTAAGTGCCTAAACCTAACCCCGCCGCCTAAACCTAAGTCCCCCGGGGGGGGTGCCTAACCCTAAGACCCCCCGATGGTGCCTAACCCTCCCTCCCCCTAGCCTAACCCTAACCTCCCGGAGGGGTGCCTAACCCTAAGTCCCCCCGGGAACCCTAAACCTAACCCCCCCCCACGGCTGTCCGCGCTCGGCACCCGGCATCCCTTCAATCGGGATGCCGGGAGACGGTCTCCCGGCGTAGGTAAAATGACAGGCGTCTAGATTTAGACGCCTGTCATTTAACCCTCACCGGGATAAAGCAGTCGGGAAGCCGGCTGTTGGGATTAAGTCTGCCGGCTTCACGGTCAAAAACCCGACGCCTGTCATTAGACCTACGCCAGGAGCCTGCCACACGGCTTACCGATCGAAGGTAAGCCGGGCGCGGACAGCCGCTGGGGGGGAGGGTTAGGTTAGGGGCTCCCGGGGGGCTGAAGGTTAGGCATCCCCTGGGAGATTAGGTGTAGGCAACGGGAAGGGGGGCTTAGGGTTAGGCACCCCGGGAGGGAAGTTAGGGTTAGGCACCACCCAGGTGCGCCGAGAGGGGGGGAGCGGGTACAGTTTACCCGGGCCTGGGCTTCCAGAGGGGCCCGGTGGGGGCCCAGGTCCGGCGCTGCCCCCCCTCACTTTTTCCCTCCACCCTCTCTCTGCAGCAGCCCAGCACACAGCGTGTGCTGGGCTGCAGTGGGAGATTGCTTGCGGCTGCTAAGCAGCAACCACAGCAATCTCCTATGCCTGAATGGGGGAGCGATCACACTGATCGCGCCCCCCTCTGGCTTTGCACGCCCCCTTTTTACCGGGCCCGGCGTGGCTCTCTACGCCCCTGGCACCACCCCAGGGGACTTAAGTATAGGCTGCAGGGAAGGGGGGGTTAGGTTTAGGCACTTGGAGGGGAGGTTAGGGTTAGGCACCCCTAAGCAAGGGTTAGGGGTAGAATTGGGTTAGTGAATAATTACCTTTTGACGATTGGGATTTTCACCCCTGCCGGGCTGCCTCTGTCAGCATTTGAACCGTGCGGCCGGCAGTAAATCATACTGATCCCGTTTATGGACCTGATCACACCTTCAGAGACCTCAGACCGGGCTACTTGACCCTAAGCCACAAATGTAAACTATCACATTGTGAGTGTATATGTTACAGTAGAAACCCCAAATCAGTCAAAACAAGATCTCTCTAGTCAACATTATTTCCAACACAGCCCTTTAATTAGTAATAGTTTGAACTAGGCCTACTGTAATCTAGAATTGACAAATGAAATTGTCAATATTAGAATTTACTAAAAAAAAAAACATTTGTTAATATCCATTATGACTAGTAAGAACAGTATTGACTGACATCTCTTATTGATTACTAGATAAATCTAGTTGTAATTACGGGTAAATAATGGAGAAAAATTAGTATTAACCATTTGCCTGGCATGGTCTTAAGCGACCTTGCCAGAAACAACCACTGCTGGCTGCTAAAAAGTAATTTTCTGACAGCCACCGTGCTCACAGTGCCTGGCCAGTCCCTCTTGACCCACAGCTCTGCCACACAGCCTCCTTCTAATCTCTCCATGGTCATGATCCTTGTCAAAATTAACACTAGGGGGTAAATTTACTAAGAATCAAGTCTGGATGAGTTTGCTCTTTTTTAAACTCTTTTAGCTTTGCCGAAACTCGGGTGATTTGAGGCTCCTGAAACTCTCAAATTTACCGAGAAGTGAGCTTAGCTGAAAAGTGATATGTCCGATGGTGAAGCAGAACGAGATATCTCCCCCGAGTAGCACGTTTTGCAGGAGATTACTCACCCGAGATTGCAGTGTCTTCTCTCTCCCTAACTCTTCCGAGCAAGCATCCTGCACATATCAGTGAGATATGTGAAGGCTGCTTGTGTTCTATGCTGTAAAAAAACAAGTTAAATGTTATAAAAATACATGATATAGGGTCCCCGGGCTGTGGCATTACAGCCCGGCCGTTTTTAGTCCGGTGCTGGTTTTAAGTATTCGGGGACCCCTACGCAATTTCCCCCCCCCCCCTATAATTAAAGCAAGAACTGGCCTTGCAGCCTGGTGTTGGTTTCTAAATTATGGTGGAACCATACTCATTTTGTTGCCCATTATTTTAGGAACCAGGACTGGCTGGTTAAGCTTTAGGGGGGGGGGACCCTATGTAATTTTTTTTTTCTTACATTTAACCCGTTTTTAACCTATCTACAGACAGAAACATACATGGATCACAGTGATCTGTGTATGTTTCTGCCAAACTTGCAGGTCACAAGCAAGTGTTGTCCCTTCTCATGAGAGTTTAGAAACTCTCTGCTTGGTAAATTCCCGAATCCTATCTTCACTAGTGAAAAGGTTCTCGAGTTTAGCCGATGGTGAATTGAAGAGAGTTTGATAACTCTCCAGTATTTTCCCGTAGCAAAGGAGATCTCTCTCCTGAGTTTAACATTAGTAAATTTGCGAGTGGGAAAAAATGCCCAAACTCTCCAGAGTTTGCAAACTCTCCCAAACTCGATTATTAGTAAATTTAACCCTAGGTGTATCAATAAAAATACCTACCTATATATATATGTGGTCACATACCAAAGGCATGACAGATGGTTGAGAATCTTTTCCTGCAGCTCGAAGTCATGTAGATAATTTCAGCCACGGCACCACACAGCTACAGTGAACAGTGATCCAAAGAGGATCTCTTACCAATTGCTGTAGGAAGAGAATCTTCCTGCAGCCCTCGCTCACTGCAGCTGCACCACCCCCAATTTTTCCCCATCTACAGACAGCAGTGATTGGTGATCCCTGAGAATGCCGACCCTCTGCTGCTGGTTACTAGGGAGAGAGATATTTCCATTTCATTAAATAAATAAAAAACCTTTCTGCAGAGCAGTGTCCGACAGCCGTTTCGATGCAGGCCAGGCACCTTTATCAAGGGTAACAGGACTGCACCAAAATGGCCATCGGGCCTCTATAGGATGATAGGTTATACACTTTTTGATGAGATCTCCCTTGACACCTTCATTAGGATAAGTGTACCCCTTTTTTACTTGATGTATACATCATGTCACACCTGGTGGTGGTGATGTTTTGAGAGTGAGGAGGGTGTGATTGGGTATGGAGAGTAGTTTGGAGTAATGTGAAAAGGGGAATGGAATAGGACTCACACCTCCTTGAAGAAGGCACCTGTGCCGAAACGCGTTGGTGACCCTCACATCTAACCCGACACCGATCCAGGCTGACCTCCACTAAAGATCCCCATCCCCATCAGGGACCACCAGTGCAGAAAGCTCTCAGCCCACCCGCCTGCTGGTCCGCACCGCTCACACCTCCAGTGACCGGCTCCACCCCGGACCAGCCCCTCTCCCCCCCTACTCCCAGGCGTGCTCAGCAACTCACTCCTGGCCAGGGGTGTCTCCACCGTCGCTCCCCATTTCCACAAGGGACCGTCAGTGATAAGAGCATCCCGCACATCCGGCCGTAAGTCCGCCCAGCCAACATCGCCAGTCACCAGCTCCATCCCGGTCACACTTTCCACATCCCCCCTCCTCCCTGGCTTTTTTTGAATCAGTATCCCAGGCAGACCACCCCCCAGGGGTGGTCCCAGCACACACGCTGCAACCCAGCCTCCCAGCAGCTCACCCATCCACACCTCTGGCTCCGCACCACCAGCGGCATGACCAAGAGCCAATTTCAGCTGCATACTCCGGTCACTGACCTCCGCAGACCAATCAGAACAGCCGTGCACTTGCAGCACACCAGCAACATGCTGATCCAGCTCGCCAACAAACCTGCAGCTTCCAACCTATCTGCAACGGCCGCAACGTCCACCTACATCACCATAACAAAAAACCTACCGGTAGGTAAGTACTGCCAAGACTCACACCAACACGCGGGACGCCACACAGGTGTTCCAACCCACTCTGCAAATCCCCCCACCCCCCCGAGACTTTCTAGACTGTCGACCATAGGTCCAGCAGGGGTGACGTGCAAGGTCACTGAACCGCACGGGAAGGAGCCCCCTAAAAGGGTCCACCTACCTCCCCAGTCTCATCACCACTCATCACTGAACCCCACCCACCTGCCCGGGATCTTAACAGAGCAGCATTGTGACTACTCAATAAAAGATTTTGCCCAAAATTACTGTGTCTCGCTGGCCTCATTTTGATCCTATTCCATTCCCCTTTTCACATTCTCCAAACTACACTCCATACCCATTCACACCCTCCTCACTCCCAAAACATCACCACCACCAGAAGAAACATTCTAATTAACACCACTAACAAACACACACAAGTCATCACCATCACCATTACTAGCAGGAAGAGCGCACCTTACCCCCCCTACCCCCATACATTTTCAGTGCGGGAAAGGTACTCCCACACAAAGGTGCAGCACCCCGAAACCACAACACACCACCCCCTGGTCAAAGAGAGCGCAGTTCTACCGCCCATCTTCATCATGTCACACCTGTCTATTTGACATTAGTATATGTGATACCAGTTATGCTTTATTTTTGATAGGACTGGATGCTATAAAGATGTTTAACATTTCTCAAACTGTATATATCTGAGGCTTAATCCACAGCACTCAATCATCTGTGGTGCCTTTGGTATGTGACCACATACTGTACATGTATGTTAACAGAGTAAGGTATTTTTTAAAAATATCCATGGGTAAAATTACTAAGATGGGAGTTCTATTAAGAAGTGATGTTGCCTATAGCAATCAATCAGATTCCAGGTATTATCTTCTAGAAGGTGCTAGATAAATAGTAGAATGTGATTGGTTGCTATGGGCAACATCACATCTTAATAGAACTCCCATCTTAGTTTTAGTCTTAGGGCCTGATTCAGACCCACTCGCGAGCGGCTGTCTGCTCGCAAGTGGGTCGATGGTGTGCACTGAGCATGCGCACGACGGAGGGAGCTCCGTCGTGCGCATGCGCGAGACGCGACGAGCGAAGGACTTTCCTTCGCTCGTTGTGTCTGATCAAAGGGGGCGTGCTGTCGATGTTGATTGACAGCACGCCCCCTTTGGTGGGCGTGCCAGGGGCGTGCCTCCCAGACGGGGGCGTTCCCAAGGGAACGCCTACCGTCAGAAGCCGGCCCCACTGACATCACTAGTGATGTCAGTGGGAGTGATTTTGGCTTTGATAGAGCCAAAATCACTCCAGGGCTTGTGGTCGAAAAATCCGACCACAGGCTTCTGGTCGCACTGGCGATGGTCGCGATGGTCAAGACCATCGCGACCATCATCCTGCACACTCGTATGTGCTGTGGGTGGTGACCCACAGCTATACGAGCGTCCAGGAGGACGCTCCATTTTTATGGAGGACGGCCCTCATTCAGAGCGAGCGCTCTGCTCAGAGCGTCCGGCTCTGAATGAGGGCCTTAGTCTCTTATTTATAATTGTACTTGGTTTAAAGTCATATTTTAGTTTCTGTCTTTTGCTTTGTTTTAGTAAAAGTGAACCTTAGTTTTAATTTTAGTTTAATTTTAGTGAATGTTTTAGTCCTAATTTTTGCAGTTTAATGATACTGTAATGAATTTTACTGAAGAACTTTTCTCTCAAATTCAAGTGCAAAACACAATCATATTCCCTTCACACAAGTCATAGTTATTTTCTCTGCAAACATCTAGAACACATACTTGTTCTTCAAAAATAGTGTTAATTTTGACAAGGATTTTAAATTTACTTTTAGTCTTAGCTGCTTATTTAAAATTGTATTTCATCGTAATTTTCATGATTAAAATATTGATATTATCGTTATCGATAAAATGTAGTCCTCAAAAAATGTAGTCGAAGAATACTTTTAGTCAAAATTTTCATTGACAAAATGAAAACTGGATACACCACATTACATTTTATGCAAGTTCAAGTTGTCACTTTAACAGCAAAAAGAGTAAAGAGTCATTCAAGAGGATATATAGAGTAAAGCTGGGTACACATTAGACAATATTTCAGTTGATCTGATGGATTGGTCAAATATATTGTCAAAATGCATAATGTGTACCCTCTATGTAGGGCCATGCATGCTCCCGTTTGGTCATCAGTCACAGCTTCAGGTCAGCCCTACATGCAGTTTAATCTGACAGTGCGACTGACGACACCATGCAGCGGGAATGTAAGAGTGTCAAGGTGAGATCAGATTCCCAAGTGCTTGAAGGAGAGTTAATAAAATTCATCTAAGGATCCAGAAGAATTGGAAGATTGTTGGAGAGCTTCATGGGTGTCTGAGAGATTCATGTATCGTCTGTTTAAACATAATTAGCAGATGGGGTCTTGAAGGGCGCACAGATGGTATTTAAGGCAAATTAGGTGTTTGTTTCTAAAACTAAATATATAGGAAATAATCAACGTTTAAATTAGAACGTATTTAATATGCAATAAATTGTATATATAGATTAAAATAATAGCATGAATAAATAATATTTAGACGTGCATGGGTATAAATGAAATGGGCAACAGTTTAACAGATGTGGATGTTACCCAATTGAGAAAAAGAAAACATACTTAAAACACTGATAGATACGTTTGCAAAAAATAGAATAAAATTCAATAGGTGCACACAGGTTAATGTAATATCCTTAAAAATAAGGGAAGTTCCTTAAGAATGAACTCTGCATACCAGGAAAATTGCATGTAAATGAATCCGTGAAAAAATTGTCCTGGGGTGCGCGCACCTCCTACCTTACTCTATGCTGCTGTTCCAGCTGGAAAGGGTGGTTTATTCTGATTATGGTACCATTGCTGCAGTAAACTATATTACCCAGTCCTGGTTGGATCCTATGTTCAGTGGCTGTAAACCTTGCGGATGAATCAGAACAGCGGGGTGATGGTTGCGGCGGCTATTGCCGTCAGAGCGGTCCCGTCCGGCAGAGCTCTTGCCTCGCAGTCGGCCTCTCTGCTCCCGTGGTTCCTGTGTGGTCTAATAATTAGCAGCTGGATACAATTAGAAGCAACTATTTAAATGAACAAGAAGACACCAACAGCATGGATCACCAACAGCATGGATCACTGTCCCTGACGAAGCCCGAACGGGAGAAACGCGTTGGACACACCTACTCCACACCTAATCAGCAATAGTTCACAATTCATTATTGAAGCTGAGACCACACAGGAACCACGGGAGCAGAGAGGCCGACTGCGAGGCAAGAGCTCTGCCGGACGGGACCGCTCTGACGGCAATAGCCGCCGCAACCATCACCCCGCTGTTCTGATTCATCCGCAAGGTTTACAGCCACTGAACATAGGATCCAACCAGGACTGGGTAATATAGTTTACTGCAGCAATGGTACCATAATCAGAATAAACCACCCTTACCAGCTGGAACAGCAGCATAGAGTAAGGTATTTTTAAGGATATTACATTAACCTGTGTGCACCTATTGAATTTTATTCTATTTTTTGCAAACGTATCTATCAGTGTTTTAAGTATGTTTTCTTTTTCTCAATTGGGTAACATCCACATCTGTTAAACTGTTGCCCATTTCATTTATACCCATGCACGTCTAAATATTATTTATTCATGCTATTATTTTAATCTATATATACAATTTATTACATATTAAATACGTTCTAATTTAAACGTTGATTATTTCCTATATATTTAGTTTTAGAAACAAACACCTAATTTGCCTTAAATACCATCTGTGCGCCCTTCAAGACCCCATCTGCTAATTTATGTTTATATCCTAGTGATTCAGGAAGGGATCACTAAGGTCTGTGGCAACCAAAGAGTTACACCAAACCTAACGTTGTTTTCCATTTACTCTGCCATTTTCTAACCCCCCCCTTTTTCTTTCCCTCCTCCCCGTTTCCCATTACAACTAAGGAGATAGCGCAGGTACACCTGCATTTTTCTAATATTTCATCGTCTGTTTAAAGTCTGGCAGCAGAGTATTTACATAGCTCTCCCATGTGTCAAAAAACATTGAGGTGTGAGTCTCCTTATTCAATGTGATTTCATGCCAATCCATAGTGAATATATATAACCATTTTTCTTTTTATTAACTGTATAAAGTAATTTATATATTTTTTAAAAAAAATTTCCCCAATATTGTCTGTTTTTTGTTTTTACTATTTATATTATTTAATACTAAAAAAATCATCAATTTTGGGGACATTAAAATAAAAATATTATCAAGTTGTCGTTATTAACAATTTGTACAGCCTTCTTCATTGCAATAGATTTGACTAGTTGGATCTGGTTTTGATCAATTTTGTGTCTTTTCTTTAACATATACATGAATAAAAGTAACGGGATGAATTAATTAAGGGACAGGAACACAAAAAAAGGCTGACTAACAAATGGTATTCTATTTCAGAGGTACATTTTATTTGATTTAAATGAACCCTTTTCACGGCACTTAGATAGCAAGAGGCTTACTGAACCGCCGTTGGAATGCGCTCATTAATTCAAGTCTGTAAAATCACCAATCTGCTGTAATCTGAAAGGTCTCAAGTCCAGCCATAAAGGAACATCTCAAATGTGGGCACTGCAAAACTTGTTATTTTAAGGAATATTTTTATCACCATTGCAACCTTAAAAAATGGAAAAAAAATAGTTAATGTCAAACTCTGAGGTACAGAAGCAAAGAGCTGAAGATGAATCTTGTGGTTTGATTGACAAAAAAATGTCAGTAACTACTGTACATAATTGTGAATAGACAGTGCTCTGGTGCTGGAGAGTTGAATTACTTATTGGGAGATGGCTTGCTAAACTAGGGAGTTTATGATTAATAGAAATAAATTTAAAATATGCTGCCTAAACAAGAATAAAAAAAAACTTGGCTATTTTTGTTAAATGTTGCCTAAGTGATTACAAACTGTTCACTTGGGACATCAATGAAACACTTTGAGACCAATATATATGAGCCCTGCCAACGTTTACCATGTTTTTGATCCTTATTGACAGTTATTGTTCTGTTTAGCCATAGAAGTACTGTATATAACGCTAGTATTTGTCTTTCCTAACAACCAAAATAAGTTGGACAATGAGTGTGGAGTCTTGGTGCATTTTTACAACCTTCAAAACAAAAAGTTTATATCTCCATGAAAGTTTTGTGGTTTGGTCACTTTTTAGACTTTGTAAGTTTGTGTTTCCTTTGTCAAATGTGTGTATCCTTCATGCAGAGCTAACACAACCATATGAGACTCAGGTATATTTAATGTCTTTAGACAGATGTGTTCAGTTGGAAAGAGACAGAAACAGTACCTCTATGTTTTGAAGCGTACAGTAAACAGATAAACAGCAGCAGCTAAGATGTGCCTGTATGTTAGTGTTGTGGACAGTAGGCGCTCTTGTCTACTGCAGTGCATGGTATTGTATAACAAATAGAAAAAATTACTGCATAAACCAGAGGTTCCCAAACGCGTTCCTCAAGGCTCCCCAACAGTTCAGATTTTAGAGATATCCATGATTGAGCACAGGTAGTTAAATCAAATTGACTGATTAAGGGCCTGATTCAGCAAGGAACACAGTTGCTTATACACACGCAATCGGTTGGTTAATTTGTACTGCGCATGCATATGCATCTCAGAAGCGCCAGCCAGACACTGCGATCGGGATTGTGATCGCAGAGGATACGAAGACCCATGACAGAGTGATTGACAGGAAGTGACATTTGTGGGTGGTGACGGGGGGTGGTTGGCCGAACGCAGGCATTCCAGTGCGTTCCAACACTGTTGCATAGGCGTGCATTAATTAGCCACTGCGATCCCAGATGCCGCCTGAGGTCTCATAGTGTGCACAGACGTAAGCAATTCCTGAGTAAGATCTGGGCTTAATTAACTGCGTACTGGTCCGATGTTACTCGATGTAACCAATTGTTTTCCTATGTTGGCCAAGTATACGGATGTGAGTAAGGGGAAGTGGGCGTCCTTATGTCAGGCTGCGATCACAATGCAAATGCAGCATTTAAATATCATCGCTGATATTAGCATGAGGACCGTGTTTGGAACCTCTGGTATAAACTTTTATTTCCGGAATAATGTTTAGACACATATATATATTTTGTTATAAGCTTCAAATGACAACTGCCAATTTTATTTTCAAAAGTGTATATTCATTTGATGGCAATAAAAAATCTGTAATTGAGAGCCTATAGCTATATAAGGATAATAATGTGAGTCAATCAGCACAGTTAATATAGCTACATAAGTAAATGAAAGTAAAGTCGCACAGCTGACATACTGTATCAGAGCAAGTACATGACAAGAAACATGCAAAAAGGATCAAGTGAGAAAATCAGTGTCAAGAACGACAGATTTTGGAGGCTGTTGACATTAAATCCCACAGGAACAGTGTAGTGCTTGCTTGATGGCTGACACTGTTTACATTTTGACATTAATATATGTACTATGGCAAAAAATTAGAAAATACAATTAAGCTTTTAATCAGATGTAGTGACAGAAGCTGTAGGCTTCTAAAACATCTCCAACATTTTATGATTGAATTTGTTCATTTATTGAATTAAAAAATCACAACAATTCTGATTGTGTGAAGCGGTCTGGATTGCTATTGTATGTGGTTATATAAACTGCCAACCTGCGTTGTGAAACTAAGCAGCTTTGCTAGGTAATATGGATATTTGGTAAAATTTAAAGGAGAGTGCTGTATGCACCAAAGCCATATAAAAAATAGACAAGATATTTTGCATAAAATGGATAAAAATATATATTTAATAAATATAAAAACACCTATTTGCAGCTATAATGAGGTGTTAAGATGGTGAGCCCTATCCATTGGTGTTCCGGTTCATTTGGGAATTTAGGTCAGCGCAATTTAACATGTTTTCCGTACCTTACCCTGAGTATTCAGACCTAGCGGCTTGCTGGCAGCTTACTGTAATTAGATCCACGCAGTAGAAACCTTCTCCCGCTAGGCAGTGCGCTGGTAACTGAAGTGTGCCAGTGACTGGAAAAAGTAAGGAAAGAACTGGCACAAATAAAATAAATAGGGAAGAATCAATTGAATATAAACAAATTAAATAAAGAGGACTTCAATCTGGTCTATTTTACACAATATACCAGCAATTACCAGACAGTTGAGAATATTTTTTATAAACACTGGCATATACTTAGGTTGGACGAATATCTTAAAGACATTATCCTAAGCAAACTGAAATGTATCTATAAGAAAGCTAAAAACCTAAAACAGGAATTAATTGCATTCCTATGGAGAATAGAAAATACTCAGGTGATAAAGGCTTTCATTATTGCACCAATTGTAAAGGATCTCTAAACAACAGTATCAACTCCACCTCATCTTTTAATATCTTTCAATCTAATCAAACAAAGAAGGAATTTTAAATCAATGAACATATACAGTATCCTGTAATACAGTGGGGGTATTTATCTTGTTGAGTGGCCATGCAGGCTTCAGTACATTGGTCAAACCAAGTGAAAATTAAAGATTTGGGTCATAGAACACATTTATAACATAAAAAGAGGTTTGAAGTTTGAGCACTTAGGGGGGGAATAAATTAGACTCGGGTGAATAAAACAGGATTTTAATGCTTGAACTGCCTTCGGTCAATTCAATTAGATGCCCATTTTTTTTGGCTGAAAAAATGGCTGATTTCTGGCAATACAAATAGGATCCATGATAAGTTCATAGGTACTATGAATTAACGCCAGCTTGCCAGGAGCTCCTAAAATGAAATGCCCGATAACCTTGTTGGAGGGGCCTGGGTCCAACTCCGCTGCCTGTGTACCCACCCCCCCTCAACCACTTTTTCTCAGAGGAGTGTGGCCACACCTACTGTGATTAAGCCACACCCCTGATAAATGCTGTCTACAGGGCTAATTGAATTAGCCCGGGATGAATTAGCCAGCGGTAATGTACCGTGGCTAAGTGAATTCCCCCCATAGTTTAACACAGCATTTCTCTGAAGTACATAAGAAAATTCCAAAGAATCTTAAATTCATGGTAATACAACGAAGGAATTTGAAAAAAAAAATTAAAGTAAAAGGATATACTTAATAAAGACCTTATCACCACAGCGTATGAACATAGATTTCGAGTTTAATTCCTTTTTCAAATAAAAGTCCGGAGAAAGAATATTAATTCTGTTATTTTTAAATAAATAAAGTAACTTTTATAAAGAGAAAATGGTGACAATTAACATATATTGTTACAAAGAACTGCAACAGTATCCAAATCACACCACAGGTACTTTATACATTGTAACAAAACCATGAAATTCTTCACACCACCAATACAGTGGAATGTGATTTTATTAAACAAAATAAAGTTTTTGGTTTATAGAAAATAAAAATTGCTTTTAAAGATTGTAAAGCACATTCTACTGTATCCTTGAAGAAGTATCTAGATGGTGTGAAACGTGTTGAAGCTGTCACTTAATAGCCGCAGAGAACTCTGGCACTACATTCTGACAGTAACTGGCATGCTTCGGTTCCCTGTGCATAGAGGAAAATAGGAGCCGGCACTGCCCAGCGGGGGAAGGTTTTTACTGCGTGGATCTAATTACAAGAAGCTACTAGGACCAGAGGGACTACTCAAGGTAAGGTAGGGAAAGCATGTTCATCGGTGCTCACCTAAATTCCTGGATTGCTATTATGTATTTTGATACTAAGACTGTTTAGTGATCGATCATCTTCGTCTCTTCATGAATATAGGAGCTATAACAACAGTGACAGCTCTAGGCATATATATATATATATATGTGCTTGTATAAATATATACTTACAGTCATAACGTTAAGACCATTGACTGGTGAAGTGAATAACATTGATTGTCTCATTACAATGGCACCTGTCAACCAGTGGGATATATTAGGCAGCAAGTGAACAGTCAGTTCCTGAAGTTGATGTGTTGGAGTCAGGAAAAATGTAAGATGTGAGCGACTTTGACAAAGGCCAAATTGTGATGGCTAGACAATTGGGTCAAAGCATTTCTAAACTGACAGGTCTTGTGGGTTGTTCTTGATATGCAGTAGTTACTACCTTCTAAAAGTGGTACAAGGTAACACAACTGGTGAACCGGCAACAGGGTCATGGATGCCCAAGGCTCATTGATGCACGTGGGGAGTGAAATCTACCCCGTCTTGTCCTATCCCACAGAAGAGTTTACTGTAGTACAATTTATTTGAAAAAAGTTAATGCTGGCTATGTTAGAAAGGTGTCAGAACACACAGTGCATCACAGCTTGTTGCATATGTGGTTGCGTAGCTGCAGACTGGTCAGAGTGGCCATGCTGACTCCTATCCACCACTGAAATTGGCTACACGTGAACGTCAAAACTGGACTATGGAGCAAAGTAAGAAGGTGGCCTGGTCTGATTAATCAGGTGTTCTTTTACATCATGTGGGCAGCCGGGTGCTTGTGAGTCGTTTACCTGGGGAAGAGATGGCACGAGGATGCACTATGGGAAGAAGGCAAGCCAGTGGAGGCAGTGTATTGCTCTAGGCAATGTTCTGCTTGGAAACCTTGTGTCCTTGCATTCATGTGGATGTTACTTTGACAGATAGCCATAGCAGCCAACACTTATTTCCAAAAGCAATGTAATTTTGTAATACAAAGTATAATAGCTAAATTTCATAAGCATCTTTCTATAATTATTATTTTTTTAATAAAACAGAAATCAGATGTATGATTTATACAGTGATCCTTTAACATTATAGTATATAGTTCTCAGCTGCTAGGACTTTTTAAGATATAATTAGTATGTTCCTGATCAAAAATATGCTCTTTTCACTTCCACTTAGCGATCTGTGCTCAGATGCATAGAGAGATGAAAACGCTGCTACCTCTCCCACGAGAGTGCTAGTTATCATTACTCTTACAATACTGCTCAGGCTCCGTTTGTTTCATGGTAATGTGCTGTTTATCACCAGCCTTTGTGACATGCTAAAAGGTCCTGCCACACAGTCAGAGACTTATGGGATGTAAACTCAGGGGTCTCAGCAGTGGTTTTCCTGCCTTACATTACAGTTTTCATCTTGTGTATCCTTTTGTGCTAAAGCCTACCTCAGGCAGTTTCCTTCTAGGGGAATCCAAAGGGAGCAGCTGTTTGTGAAAGATTTCATTTCCTCTCATGGTTGTTCATTTCGCCGTTTCCATTGCCTCGCGCCCTCCCTCTGACACCTCTTTATGCATATGAACTTTTTTATTGGGGCTTACTCATACACCTTATTCATGATAAGAAAGCATATGCTAAAAAGAGGAGCACAATTAGACATGAACTCACAGGGGGTGGTTAAAAAATCTGGCATCTAATTATTTTGTGCTTGCTTCTTACACATTTTTACATAACAGTTTTTTAATGTCTACATTGTAACATAGGAGTGAATGCTGATCGTGTTTGTTTATTATCCCTGGCAAACTCTATATAAAGACGTATCTGTTTATAAAATGTGCTAAGATATAGTAACATTGCAGACCTTGACAGGGCTTGAGGTAAGTCACCCTCTATTAGTAAGACTGATAAAATGTTACATTTCTCCAACTATAAGTGCACAAAGCCAGTAAATAAAGAGCTTAGTTCAGAAAACCACTAAGATGCTATTTTTTCTGGGAATCAGTTTGCTGATGTGGATGCTGTCAACAGTCAGTGGGCGGAATGTAATAGGGTGTGATTTGTAAAAAGGTATAAGTTTAGTGAAAAACTCACACTTTTTCAGAACTCACACATGTAATAGGCTGCAAGAATATGCAAACTCGCATGTTTCTCACATTTTCACTACTCGCATGCCCTAAACTCGCATCCAGATGTTTTCACATTTTAAACATACAACTTGCACAATGTAATAGGGTACGTGTTGTAAACTCTCACAAAATTAGTTAAATCAACTCGGGGAGTTCAATGTGACACCTAACTGTAATTTAAATTAAAAAAAAAAACACAGAAGAAGCTCATATACACTAAATAAACATAACTTAATACATATTTAAGTTAAAAATGTCATTTACATTAATTTAACAGCTAAACTGTGCACACACATTTAAGCTAAAAACCTATTACCAATAATATAACCCCTAAATAGTGTACACACATTTAAGTTTAAAACCCATTAACCAAAATGAAATCCCTAATTACACACATAATTGAACATACTTTAAAAATAATGACACACAATTTTTTTTAGAACACATTTTACTGAACAAAAAATACAAAAATACACAAATATGAGCAAAAAACACACACAAACATAATTATTTTTTAGTTGCAGAACTCCCTCTGCCCCTACCTGTCCCTGTAGGCACACCACCACATGTGCCCACACTGTGCCTAGGGGGAGTGGTTGGTGAATTTGTTTGAGGGATGGTCGTCTGACTGCTAACAGATGAGACAGAAAAAGCTTCCATTTTGGCCCTTTAGCCTGCCAGCTCCCCTTGAAGGCTGATTAGTCCCTCTGTTTGTGCCCTATTGGTCTGGCTAATGTCTAGCAGGTACATATCCAGTTTATGGCCCATTCTGGTTTCGTGTCCCCTGGGTCACTCTGATATTTGTGAGTTTATGCTGATGGCATTCATCTGCTGGGTTTGGGTTTGCATGAATGTCACCTGGATTTTTCTAGAGGAGTCCAGGGACAGAGCCATCTCTTCAACTGTTGGGGTGCATTGAGGTGTGGATGTAGCCGGTGGCAGGGCTTGCTGCTGCTGTTGGCTCTCCATAGCAAAGGCTGCTGCTATACCTTCTGCAGGATATACAGGATCCACAGTTTGAAGGATGATCTCCTACTCATCGGAATACTCCACAAGGATGACCGGTCTAGGTAGGACTACATGAGAAGGACCTGAAAAGAGGATCATAATGGTAAGTAAACATACTTGTACTGAACTAAAACACTTTCTAGTATTTTGGTCCACCTAACAATGCATGTGTTACCGATATAGCACAGATTCATTCAGTAGGGACTCCATTAAAATATTCTATACCACACAATATAAGCATGTTTTTTAGGCAGTTGTGGATGGAAAGTTTGTTTTAAGTTTCTACAATTAGTGTCTGAGGTTGGGTACACATGAGACGATGTGTACCTTCCCCACGTGCATACACACTTGCCGATGCCGGGCCCGATGGGGGGAGTGACGCACCATGCTGCATTGTGCAGCATGGCATCATTAGCGACATCCCCCGTCGGCCCTGCAGTAGGGGATGTGGCTAATGACACACAAGATCTTGCATATCATGGGTACACACTAGACGATCTACCCAATATGTCACTCCGGTCCGTGGGATCGAAAGACATATCGTCTAGTGTGTACCCAGCTTTATAAGCATTAGAATATACTTTGAAAATACAAATCACTGATATGTTTGTGGCCTAATTACATTATTTAATGGATGCAGGCCTTAATGTCACAATGAGAATGGCATTAATGTCATGTAGCAATATAGTTCTATTGCAGAGGCCTGCTGACCCATGGAATGATTGTAATTTCATCAATTTTTTTCTGTTAGGACTCACCAGCCTCATATTCCTCTGTTTGAGGATGTCGCCTCAAAAAAAAAAATAGTTTCAGGGGCGTATCTTTGTTTTACATGTATCTGTTGCTGAATACGCATCTTTTAGGAAAATAAACACGTCAATTTTTTGTTAATGGACTTGCATTGACAACTTTACTGTTTACTTTAGGGTGAACATTGAACACATTTGAAAATGTCCCTTACTCTGCTAGGTTGACTCACACTCATCAGGATGAAGGGATCACATTTAGAGGATTTATATTCTGTAACAGTTTATGTTGCTTTAAAAAAGACCAGTTCACACTGATATTGCTTGGTATAGTTAAAAGGGGATATTTGTTTCTTTACTCACCAGGTCACCTTTGGGATGGTGGAAGGTCTGTGTCCTCTATAAGAGCGCCATGCAGTATTTCAGGCGGGATCACCTGCTTGAATTCCTTTTCGTAGGTGGTGAGATGGATGGGTGCTGCACATCCACCCCCTGTCCTGTGCAATTCCTGTTGCTCCTCCGCCATCTTAGCTTTTAAGATGCGCTTCAACATGTTGAAGCACTTCTTTAGATTAGACACTTCATGCCAGCAGGAGCTGACCGCGTTAACACCATCAGTGACGGACTGCCACATTGCCTTCTTACGGGCTGTGGTGGACTTGTGCGACTGGGCACTGAGGAGGCATTGAAACACTGGCACCATACTGTGCATCAGTGCACAGTTCTCCTCTTAGCTAACCGCACATTACGACCAGTGCGCATATCCCCAGGGCCAGACCCAGCTGACTCCTCATCCTCCTACATCTCCTCCTTCTCCTCACTACTTTCCTCCTCCTGACTCTCAGCTGGGTGAGAATCACCTCCTCCTCTTCCTCCTCCTTCCTGGCTCTCATCAGCCCTAACTCGCAGTCTGAAAGACATTTGTACTGCTGCAAACAAACTGACAGTAACACAGATCCTCCACTACAACACTCTTTTTCCAAAATCTCTCAAAAGACAAAATGGCAGAGGTGGGACTTATATAGGGTCTGTGATGTACAACTTGTTTTAAAGTAACAAGTCGCATGGAATGAAATTCGCATTCCAATTTGCGATTTTTTTTTTTGCGCCTTCCACAGTCACAAATTTTGCGTGGTGTCGCATGCGAGTTATGTTGCTGAATGAAAACTGTTGCGGAAATTTATCGCACCCTACTTGCACCGAGTCAGTGCGAGTTCCTACTCGCACAAGAACTTAACTCGCACCGTGTTACATTCCTCCCAGTATGTTAACAACATTATATTGTCAGGAGATTGATGACACTGTTATATTATTCAAAGCATTATGTTGGTGTCAGTAATATAGTACAACTGACACTAATTTGGGTAAGATTTGCATACAGGCAGTCTATCAGGCACATACAGTACCGGTCAAATGTTTTAGAACACACCCATTTTTCCATTTTTATTGAAATTTAAGTCATTCAAGTCTAATTACCTGAAATGGTACAAAGGTAAGTGGTAAATGGTTTGTAGTTAAAAAAAAAAAAAAAAAAACGTTTCCGAAGTAAGGAAACACTGAAAAAGAATGTAGATTTCAGAGTTATTAAAAAAAGGCTTTTTCATGAAACCATTAATGGGTTAAGACAGTGGTTCCCAAACTTGGGCCCTTATTCAGAAGTGCTCGCTATTTGCGAACGCTCGCTCTGAATCAGAGCAGAACGTTTTTTTTTTATCCCGGCCTCCAGGCCGCTCACTAAGCTGTGGATGACCACCCACAGCTTTAGCGGGCGGCCTGGAGATGGTCGCGATTATCACGACCATCGGGCTCGCGACGAGACCCTTGTGGTAGGGTCTCGTCCACCGCAAGCCCCAGTGAACTTCCTGCTCTAATAGAGCAGGAAGTTCACTACTGACATCACGTTTGTGCTGCCACCCCCCTGACCCGCCTACAAAATGGGGCGAGCTGTCGATCAACATTGACAGACGCCCCCTCTTGTAGCGAGCCCTGGAGCTAGTGATTTCTCACTTGCTCCAGGGCTCGCGCACGCGTGCGCACTGCCCGGCCATGGGCCCTTGGTCCCCAAAGCAGCATAATACTGTAGTCCAGATATTAAGGATATCCATGATTAAGCACAGGTGGCTTAATTAGTACCTCAGTCAATTTGATTTAACCATCTGTGCTTAAGCATGGATAGCTTTAAAACCTGAACTGTTAGGGTGCCTTGAGTCTAGAGTTTGGAAACCACTGAGGGCCTGATTCAGCAAGGAACGCAGTTGCGTATACGCATGCAATCGGTCGATTAATTATAACTGCACATGCGTGTGCATCGCAGTGCGCGAGCCAGGCGCTTCGGTCAGAACTGCGTATGCAGATGAACGACAGAGTGATTGACAGGTAGTGCCTTTGTGGGTGGTGACGGGAGTGGCCGTGCGAACGCAGAGATGCCAGTGCGTTTCAAAGCCGTTGCATGGGCGTGCATAAATTATCCACTGCGGTACCAGACACCTCCTGAGTACTCATAGCGTGCGCAGACGTTAGCAATTCCCGAGTGAGGTCTGGGCTTCCTTAACTGTGCATATGGGTCCGATGTTACTCAATGTTACCGATTGTTTTGCTATGTTGCCCTAGTATACGGTGTGAGTCAGGGCAAGTGGGCATCCTTATATCAGGCTGCGTTCGCAATGTGAATGCAAATATTTAAATATCACCGCTGATATTAGCAACACAGTTGTGTGCGTATAAACAGAATAGCAATCCATGCTGAATCAGGCCCTGAGTTAAGAATTTATAACTGTTCTGCAGTAATGGAAAAGAGGCTTTTCTGGGCTGTAAACTCTTACAGACAGATGAATCAAAATTTTAAATATTTGGTTCATCATGCAGGATTTTTGTATGCCGTTGAGAAGGTTAAAGGATGGTTCCTTAGCATGCCTTATTTACTTACTTACCTTCCTGGAGTGATTAAGCTCAAAATTTAAAAGCAAAACACCCCATGTCCTTCTAAATTATAAGATGCCCCTTACTAAATAAACCCCTGTGACACCAACAGTCAAACATGGAGAAGGAAAAGTGATGGTCTGGGCCTCATTTGCTGGATCCAGAGTCTGAGACATGCAAACAGAGACTGGCCATCTGACCTAAAAGGGCTACCGCAGAATTTTGCAGCGCCATGTAATACCCTCTAGTTTATGCCTAGTTTTCAAGGGTTCATCCTGCAGCAAGAAAATGACCCAAAACATGCCTCTAGGGTATGTCAGATCTACCTTCAAGGAAAAGAAAAGACAATAGGCTTCAAATCATGGAATGACCAACACAGTCTCCAGACTTGGGATGAACTGGACAGAAGGGTGAAATCAAAGCAACCTACTAGTGCAACACATTTGTGGGAACTTCTGCGACAGTGTTGGGAAGAACTGCCTGAACAATATCTGATTTTCATTGTAGAGAGAGAGAGTCACACTATTTTGAGAAGTCAAAAATAACGGTTAAATTTTGTTAAAATTATTCTTTTTCATCTCCAATTGTTTATCTGTAGTATGATTTAATTTCAGAGTACTTTGAAACATGACTGCGTAAATATCAATAAAAGCTTTGATCAGTAGTGTATATGAAGCTTTCAAGATGTTTTTTTTTTTTTACATTAGACCAACTTTAATTTAGCTGACATAAAACCCAGTTAAACCCACTGACATGTAACAATGCAAGTTCAATCACCAGTGACATCGGATGTTCAACGTGAATGTATTTGTCATGTGCTTGGAAACGAGGACTTGTACATGAGATCAAGGAGATCAGTTCAGGCTCTATCTATGTCTGTCTATTTATCTATCTACTGAAAAGACAGGGCTCTTGATTTTAGTAGTGCTGCATACATCCAACGGCCAGTGTGTTGAATGGTGCTGCTTTCATGCAGCTGCTTCTGGTGACGCTGTGCAGTTGCATCATTTAAACTCCTTAAATCTAACTATTCAATTCAACCTACCAGCAAAATAGCACAAATGTTGTACCCTGTTTCTTAATGTTTTCTTTAACATATTGTTCAGAGCTTGGCCCAAACTCTTTGTTTACAGAAACCACTGTTGGTTGGTGTGATAGTGGAGGTCTATAAGAATCAATGAATAAGACAAAATGCATTGCCCCACTTAATATGGAAATAAATACTAAATTAAAAAAGGGTTGTGATTCACTATTTAGTGAAACAATATCTACTGGACCAATCCATTTTGCATTCGCAGGCTAGCGATCAGCAATGTTCTAGGCCCACCTGCATACCAGATTGTAATTATTATGTTTTATTGTTGTTATTATTAATGTTATCTTTTATTTATATAGCACTAGTGGCCCACCTCGTATTCGCACGGGAGCAATTTCATCTCTCCACAGATCCCCTGCATCTCATAACCTACGCCATGCCACCACAGTCCCCTGCATCTCACCACAGCCCCCTGCATCTCACAACAGACTCCTGCTCTTCACTTCTGCCTCCTGCATTTCACCACAGCATCCAATATTTCACCTCAGCCCCTTTCATCTCACCACTGGCCCCTGCTTCTCACTCCTGCTTCTTACCACAGCCCCTTGCATCTCACCACTGGCCCCTGCTTCTCACTCCTGCTTCTTACCACAGCCCCTTTCATCTCACCACTGACCTCTGCTTCTCACTCCTGCTTCTTACCACAGCCCCTTTCATCTCACCACTCACCTGTGCTTCTCACTCCTGCTTCTTACCACAGCCTCTTTCATCTCACCACTGGCCCCTGCTTCTCACTCCTGCTTCTTACCACAGCCCCTTGCATCTCACCACTGGCCCCTGCTTCTCACTCCTGCTTCTTACCACAGCCCCTTTCATCTCACCACTGACCTCTGCTTCTCACTCCTGCTTCTTACCACAGCCCCTTGCATCTCACCACTGGCCCCTGCTTCTCACTCCTGCTTCTTACCACAGCCCCTTTCATCTCACCACTGACCTCTGCTTCTCACTCCTGCTTCTTACCACAGCCCCTTGCATCTCACCACTCACCTGTGCTTCTCACTCCTGCTTCTTACCACAGCCCCTTTCATCTCACCACTGACCTCTGCTTCTCACTCCTGCTTCTTACCACAGCCCCTTGCATCTCACCACTCACCTGTGCTTCTCACTCCTGCTTCTTACCACTGAAGAAGCCGTTACACGTTTATAACAGAGAAAACGGTTAAGGAGTTATCTGCAGGCTTGCCCACTATTACCACAGATTCCTGCGATTTATATGAGAACAATCGGGACCCCATGGATACAAGCAATTAGGATCTATTACGCTACTCCACCTGCGTCTCCCTTCCTAAACACCGGCCGATGATGTGTTGCTCCCGCTGACACAGCTCCATCTTCAACATCAGGTGGATGCGTATGCACCTCACGGGGAGCGCAATCCACTGAGGTATTGCCCTCCCAACGCTGCGTCTCCGGGACCGAGTACTGGGGATCGAGATCTGCAAGGTGGTGAGGTTGATTCACGGTGAGGAGGTTGAGCGTGAAAAGCCAGCACTTGGGCTTATTGATCCTTATATTGTATACCTGGATAAATATACATGTTATTTCACAAAGTGGATCCCCGAATTTTAAACGGATTTGTAAAGGCATAGTGGACTTTATATTTGTTCTTCTTGAGGCTATTTTGCCCTATTCTATACTAGTTTTTTATTTATTTAAATATCTTTGGCCATATTAAGTTTTTTTATTATATGTAAGGTGTAAAATATATCTTAACAATCATGTTATATTAAATTAGTTTGTGACTTTTTATTATAGCGCTCCCTTGTGTGTATTTTTTCTTACCACAGCCCCCTGCATCACATCATAGCCCTATGCATCTCACCACAACAACCTGCTTCTCATTCTTCCCCCTGCATCTCACCAGTGTCACCACAACCCCCACTGCTGCTGTCCTGCAGCTGGCTGGGGCCTTGTCACTGGGATGTGCTGGGAAGGGCAGGAGGATCATGGATGAGATATTTGTATTGCAGCTACCGTAAGCATTATCAGCAGCATGCTGTTCCAATGGTTATTAAATTCCTGATAGCTATGCCTCCCCTGGCTCCTTCCTGGCTACTGTGACTGCATCAAGACATCTTCATGGGCCGTCTCTCACTCTCTGAGCCTGATTCAGATTTGGGAATAGGGTAAGATAGAGCAAGTAACTCTGTACCTGGACAAACCATTTTGCAATGCAAGGACTGCAATTACATACCTTTTTTTTGCATGAGGGATAAATACTGGCTGCTTTTGCATGTAGCCTACAAATACTGGACAGCTTTATTTTGAAACTGAAATAAATATTTCAGTTTGGACACACCCCTTCCAAATCTAAATTTCTCTTCATATTTCTTTACTCTATTCCCAAATCTGAATCCAGCCATCTGCCTCAGTTGTGATCCTGCTCCAGCCACTGACTCCCTCTCCTCTCTAGGCTGCTGCTAAGCAACAGGGTACATTGCTATCTCTGATTGGGTCTCACTTTGACGTTTCAGCACTATGGGAAGCTACTGTACTTCATTTTTGTGTAAGATTCGATTTTTTTCTGTGACTGCTTCAGTAAAATCGTCACTTCTCAACACCCTTTTGCTACAGATGAATGGGTTACACACCTAAACCTACCTCAACCAATGCTGTATATAGTGAAAACCCCATCAAAATCCGTCCAGTGGTTCAAGAGATTAGCTCGAATGAACAGACAGACCCCAGAACCGGGAACTTTATATATATACAGTCAGGTCCATAAATATTGGGACATTGGCAGAATTTTCAGATTTTGGCCTCTATTCACCACCACAATGGTTTTGAAATTAAACAAACAAGATGTGCTTTAACTGCTGACTTTCAGATTTAATTTGAGGGTAATTACATCCAAATCGGGTGAACGGTGTAGGAATTACAACAGTTTCAATATGTGCCTCCCACTTTTTAAGGGGCCAAAAGTAATGGGACTATAAACTCAAAAGCTATTTCATGGACAGGTGTGGGCTATTCCCTCGTTATTTCATTATCAATTAAGCAGGTAAAAGTTCTGGAGTTGATTCTAGGTGTGACATTTGCATTTGGAATCAGTTGCTGTGAACTCTCAATATGAGATCCAAAGAGCTGTCACTATCAGTGAAGCAAGCCATCATTAGGCTGAAAAATCAAAACAAACCCATCAGAGAGATAGAAAAAACATTAGGTGTGGCCAAATCAACTGTTTGGAACATTCTTAAAAAGAAAGAACGCATCGGAGAGCTCAGCAACACCAAAAGACCCGGAAGACCACAGAAAACAACTGTGGTGGATAACAAAATAATTATTTCCCTGGTGAAGAAAAACCCCTTCACAACAGTTGGCCAAATCAAGAACACTCTCCAGGAGGTAGATGTATATGTGTCAAAGTCAACAATCAAGAGAAGACTCCACAAGAGTGAATATAGAGGGTTCAGCACAAGATGCAAACCATTGGTGAGCCACAAAAACAGGAAGACCAGATTAGAGTTTGCCAAACAACATCTAAAAAAGCCATTACAGTTCTGGATCAACATCCTATTGACAGATGAGACAAAGATCAACTTGTACCTGAGTGATGGGAAGAGAAGGAAAGGAACTGCTCATGATCCAAAACATACCACCTCATCAGTGAAGCATGGTGGTGGTAGTGTCATGGCGTGGGCATGTATGGCTGCCAATGGAACTGGTTCCCTTGTATTTATTGATCATGTGACTGCTGACAAAAGCAGCAGAATGAATTCTGAAGTGTTTCAGGCAATATTATATGCTTATATTCAGTCAAATGCTTCAGAACTCATTGGACAGCGCTTCACAGTGCAGATGGACAATGACCCGAAGCATACTGCAAAAGCAACCAAAGAGTTTTTTAAGGCTAAAAAGTGGAATGTTATACAATGGCCAAGTCAATCCCCTGACCTGAATCCAATTGAGCATGCATTTCACTTGATGAAGACAAAACTGAAGGGAAAATGCCCTTACAACAAGCAGGAACTGAAGACATTTGCAGTAGAGGCCTGGCAGAGCATCACCAGGGATGAAACCCAGCGTCTGGTGATGTCTATGCGTTCCAGACTTCAGGCTGTAATTGTCTGCAAAGGATTTGCAACAAAGTATTAAAAGTGAAAGTTAGATTTAGGATTGTTTAGTTTGTCCCATTACTTTTGGCCCCTTAAAAGTGGGAGGCACATATAGAAACTGTTGTAATTCCTACACCGTTCACCTGATTTGGATGTAATTACCCTCAAATTAAATCTGAAAGTCTGCAGTTAAATCACATCTTGTTTGTTTCATTTCAAAGCCATTGTGGTGGTGAATAGAGGACAAAATATGAAAATTCTGTCAATGTCCCAATATTTATGGACCTGACTGTATATATATATAGAGAGAGAGAGAGAGAGAGAGAGAGAGTGATTATCATAGTTTGCAGTGCTTTACAAAGAATGTTTTTAAATCATTCACATCAGTCCCTGCCCCAGTGGAACTTCCAGTTTGATTTCTTTTATACAAACACACACACAAACGAGGGTCATTTCCGGCAGTAGCCAATTATCCCACCAGTTTTTGATCAGTTGGAGGAAATCAAATCCCCAGAGGAAATCCACGGGAGAGCATAGAAGCCTCACAAAACCCATGGTAGGATTATTGTATATTGTTGTTAGTTAGATTATATTCAGAATGTGAGATTGTCTAATATTAGACTAATGCGTTTTACAACTATTTTAAATGAGTCAAAATGTGACAAAATTATCTCAAATAAAACAGTAAGACTAGGTTTTATGTCAGTGCAAAAATATTTTTTATTGAGTGCGCTTATAGCATGGTCTAGGCCTATTTAGCACACAATCACATATTGTAATAAAATACATTATTACATTTGCCACCAAACTATTTACATAAAATGCTTTTAAATTAACCCTTTGTGAGCTTTTTTTAATCATCATTGCCGCCAGGTGTACACTTTTAATGTTTATAGCCATGTATTCAAAAATAATTTTCAAGCCAGTTTCCTTCAGTAAAATTATGCCAATTTCATTCCATATTACTGCAGAGGCTCACTTGTTTACATAATACAATTAGCACACATATGTGTCATAACACATTGCAACCAATCAGATATGAGCTTTCATCATTCTATGGGAAGTTAGCCTAGCCTATGCTCATGCCTAATTGGATACTATGGATTACAGTACATTTATGGTATCTGCATCATGTTTTTGATTTCACCTTTAAGTGTCATTCACTATAATGAATGCAGGCAATGTCGGTAAGATATACTGGACTTCATTATTTACATACAACTCAGTACTTCTCCCAAGGTTTGTGCACGTCTTACAGAATTCACATCCATTATTGAAAAATATTTAATCTCTCGGTGCCAAATTCACACTCAATTTGTTTTGGAACCTGCAGAGTTTCTCAGTCTTCGCATGCCATTACATATACCAGCAAATGTGCTTTACTGTACCTTACAGTTATATTTCAGGAGTTATTGTAAAAATCAGTTTGTTATTGGACATTTCCTTCATAAGAAATAAATTATAAGTAATTATTGGGGGGAATGAAACCATTAGCATTTTATGGTAAGTGAAGTGTGCAAATAAATAATAAAATAACTTAAATTACAGATATTCAGAAGTCTTATTCAAAATTACGCACTGTAATCACAATTATACTTGTAAATAAAATCAAGCAATTTAAGGTTCCTCTAAAGAGCTAATCAGACATTTAACTACACTAATATCTTCACATTATGTCTATAGATTTTTTTATTGTTATTTTACCGTTTGTGCATAAAAGACCACATGCTGCGGCACAGTTCAAATAAACCACAATACTAATAGTATCATCAGTTTTCACATAACTTATTTATGTTTGCTCATTAAATATTATAATATCCTTACATTTACACTTATCATAATGTAGTTACGTTATTTTTAGCCATTGCTGTGTTCAAGCCGACTCAAGCTGAAATACTGTAGTAATGACAGACAGTCCAGGAGTATAAACCTTTAACTACTGTAGAAGTAGTTGCCGCTATCACATACCAGCTGTGCAACGAACATTAACATGACTGCAATGTCAGGAATGGTAGCAGCAGCCCCTTCATTCTGCTAATAGGTGTGTCTGATTATGGTCCTGCCAAATCAATGCATGACTAAGTGCATACTTACCCCACTCTTCATAACTGTCTGTGTCTCTTGTTACTTGTAATCTCCCTTTATTCATTTATCGCCTTTATATGCAAATTCCTTCTGCCTTCTGTACTGTGATAGTTTGGCCCTTGACACTATACATCAAGATGCTGAATCCTTGAGCCTCATTCTCCTCTTTCAGCCAGCCCCATACCGTCCGTCCTATGCTTGTCACTGCTCGGCTCCCTGCTCCACACTGGCTTGTTTTGTCAATAACCATTTATTTGTTGCAGGAAAAGTAGGAGCCATTACATCTGACCTCCCTGTTTCATCAATTATGGATAGATTATTGGATGTGAACATCTGCAGAAGCTTGCTGCTGAACTCACCTCCTGGCTGGGATTAAATAAAGTATTAAACTGTTGTTTATTGTCAGGCCAAAACTACTGGGAAGTCAGGGGATTCCAGCTCTCGCAAGCCCCTATCAGCAGGCACCTAACATTGTTTAGTATTGCTACCGTTTCCCACTAGATCTCGGCCATCTATTATTTACGCTTATTACTAGTTGTTATGACATAGTTGATAAAAGCTCTTGGCAGGAATTACATTTCCTGTCTTTGTCACATCTGTCAGAAAGGAAGGAGAAAATCATACATTTTCTTGAGCTTTTCTGGTTTTGGGTACTGTAGAATCTGAAGAGTATACTTGCTTACACAGGTCTCCATCCTCTGTAAATATGCTTTTTCCTAAATATTTGTAAATATAAACCATCTGCCGTGCACCTTTATTTGGTTGTACTGAAGATGCCTTGATAAATTGCTTTAGACACATTTATTTTTTTCTGAGAGCGATGGTCAGGAAGCAAATAAATAATACATTGCTCTTCTCTGTATTCATTTTCCTGTGATTTCCCATGTATATTCTTTGTCATTTTGTGGAAAATGCACATCATAAAATAGCTTTCTACTTTCTTGGGATTATTATATTTGTTATACTTATATGAAACACTTATTTTGTATTTTCATCATGTCTAAACTTATATTAAAAGTGCCTATCTATACATAGATTTTTGTATTCATAAATGCAGGTTCATGTTGGGAAAACTCAATGAAAATGATTCAAACTGCTTTATTGTGAAAATGTATCTTTTATGACATTGTAGCTATTTTTTTTTTTTCGGTTTTGCTTTGTTCATTTGGCAACACCATTCGTCAGTGTGGTTTATTTTTACCTTTTTTTTATTTCTTCTTTTATGAGACACTCAGCATTTATTAAGATGAAGTCTCTTATTTTTTTGTATAAATATGAAATTGCATTTAATATATTTGTTACTTAAGCTTGTAAACATCATTCCCAGAGTGCAACACATACATGTATATACTATAGTAGCTATACATTAGTTACAGTTGTCTTCCAGGTTTCTCATTTAGCTGGCAAATATTGTTCACGTTAATTGCTTTTAAATTTATGCACTTTTTGTGTATTTGTATGTAATGTCGGCGTGCTCTGTATGTGTACAGAAAGCTTGTGCGTGTATGTGGGTTAGTGTATTTAAATTGTGTACATTTTATATGTACAATATACTGGTGTCCGACCAAAGTTGTTGTGTTCTCTGGATTTCAATGTGAGTTTGCCGTGGTGCGTGTCCAGCCAGAACAGATAGGTTCTTTGTGTAGGGAATGTAGATGTGTGCTGTGTTTGTTCAGTATGGATGTCTTCTGTTCGTGTTTCTGTGTTTTGTCTCTGTCCAGGCAGTGTTGTTTAATATGATTTTTTTCTTTGTGTTGCCATCCAGTGTGAACACCATACTTGCCTACTCTCCAAAGGGGAGATGAAATCGTTTTTTGTGCACCACTCAGTAATGGGCGCCCAACAGAGCAATTCAAACTGTTGCTCCAATCGGGCGCGAGTGACATGGACGCCCACATTTCTGTTTGCTGCCTCTTAGGTGCAGCCTAACTAGGACTTTAGATAGGCTAGCTGCTTTACATGGCTAAAGCCGCAGCTTTTGGGCAGGTCAAGCGCAATAATTATTGGGTATCCAAAACAACTGAATTGCTCTGTTGCGCACCCATTAACTATCACTGGCCAAAAAATAATTGAATTTCCCCCCAACAATGTCCAGGAGACTCACAAGTTTTGGGGAACTCTCCTGGACTCTCTCTGGAGAGTAGAACAAACTCCCGCATTTGCCCAATCCCCAAGAGAATCATCATGCTGTGAATTGTGGCACTGTACACCATTCAACAAGGCAATGATACAGTAATTTACAGTGCTACTTTGAGGTGGAATAACTGAACAGAATCATAGTTGTTGACCTTCTAACACTAGAACTTCTTTTATAGGTATTCATTCCACTTTTATTCACAAACTCACAGAAGGTTAACAGAACATTACCTTGTAGAGGCAAAACACAGAGACATGAATGTGCCACTACATCTTTGAGTCAGAGATACTTAAACCCCCAGGCAGGACACTTTCAACCGCCTAGCTGGCAGTCTCGCCCTCTTAAGATTTAGACACTTCACAGCTCTCACTGACTGTCTGATCCTGCCAGTCTTTGTAACTAGGTTAGTCTGCTTTCTCTCATGCCAGGACTGGCTGGAGCTTATAGACAATCAGAAATATGTATTCAGACTGGTGCACTACAAAAAAGTGCTGTCATTTCTAACAGCCAATTAGACAATTAGACAATTAATAAGATTACCAGCTGTTTTTCACCTGGAATCTTATTGATTGCTATGGGTACATTATATGCATCAGTTTTTATAATTGTCCCCCACCTCTGTGTCCTTTCATCACATTTCCCTATTTTAAGGTGGCTTTCCTGTTGCTTTACTAGATAGTTTAAAGTAGATATAACATCTGTGTGTCATCCTCAATAGAGTGGATGTCTCTAGAGTGTTTCTCGTCAGTGGGAGTGTCCAGTATGTGTAATATGACTTCAATCACAGCTAATGTGTTCTCTGTCTGTTAAAGGTTTATTTCCCACCTTTTTTACGAAGTTTGAAAAAGTCTCTGTGGGATCAGACATGAAATGCATTGACGTCATCAGTAGCTGTGTTATCCTGTAGTAGCAGTTTGATACCTGTCTGCCCGGAGAACTCCCAGAGTGATTTCGCAGCTGAACTGACAGAGCAAAGCTCCACGCTAACGGGGCCGAGCTAAATACTCAACCTCAGTGGCACAGCTATATCAGATGCACCCCAAGGAGGGAGAGCGACTACCACTAGCCGCAACCACCAGCAGCCCGCTGGTGAACTAAGACACATACGGGAGTAACGGCATACTTGCCAACTCTCCCTGATTGTCAGGGAGACTCCCTGAAATAACAGCAATCTCCCTGAAGAGTCTAGTAATCTCCCTGATTGCACCTTACCCCTATTATGTATTTGTTATATAAAAAGAAAAACAGAATTATGTACGTTCATATGGGATCATTAGTATAATTTCCCTGCATTGGTTATAAGGCACAATGATCCCTATGGCTACATGCATTTTCTGAAAGTATTAGTGTGTTTTCATCAGCAAGTTGATCTTACTAACTGCTCTGGGGCTCATTTACATTTGGATGTAAGTAAATTTTATGACACACCTCTCAATACACACCCACTATAATGAGAGCTCATAGGTTGCGCTTTCACAATCTCCCTGAAATGCTTTTTCAAAAGTAGGTAAGTATGATGTAACAGTATCCTGGGAAGCCAGTCTGAGGACTCGCGAACCACAAGGCGTCCCAGCACAGATATTAGGATTCATTCTAATACACAGGTACCAATATATAAAAGACTGCTACATCATATTGTTATTCGGATATTCATACAGCGTACCGAACAAAAAGACAGCACACTTGACAACTTTTTTGAGTACTCCCATTCACAACAAACTATTTTCCAAATAGCAACACTGTAATTTTAAATGTGATTCTTTGTAATGTAAACTTATTGTCTGTTACAATCTCATGAACATTGTATATGTTTTTGCATACACAATCTTTTGCATATTAGTTTGTGTAGCCCAAATATTCATATATGTTTAAGCTGTGACCAAGCGCAGGGTATACTTTTCCTTTCGATGTCTGTTCTTGTTGAAGTTTGCACTGAACTTCCGGTGCAGTTAGTTGTCTTTGCTACATTGTAATTAACTCTATCAGTGCTGGGAGCTTGGTAGAGCTCTACCACCTGTGGTTCTAATTACACTTTTTTGTTACAAAATTACTACAACCTCCCCCCCCCCCCCAAAGAAAAAAACACTGAAATAAATTCTTAAATCTCAATTCTATTAGATATTGTTTTCCATGATTTGTTGTGACTTCTAAAATTTTGCATTGATTTATTAAACATTGTATCACTATCATTGTTTTAAAACAGCACTCTCAGGTAGGGGTGAAATTGATCGAACCTGGGTGCCATTTAACATTGGCCCAGGAGCTGCTCCATGCAGCTATTTTTCTCAGAACTCTGTGCTTTGTCTTACTTACAGCCCTGACTTAAAACTGAGTTGTGTGACATTGCAGCTGGGGGGAGTGGGTCCCCAAACACAAGCTGTTGTGAGCTTAACACCTTTGTAGCATTAAAAAAGTTTTAATTTTGCCCATTCATTTCAGTTGGCTTACAACATATGCGCTACATTGCGTGGAGAGTTATACCCCTTTTTCACCTAAATTCCGGGTCTGACCCGGAGTTGGATCAAAGGCCCTCATTCAGAGCCGGACGCTCTGAGCAGAGCGCACGCTCCGAATGAGGGTTGCCCTCCATAAAAAAGGAGCGTCCTCCTGGACGCTCGTATAGCTGTGGGTCACCACCCACAGCCTATACGAGCGTGCAGTTGTGGTGGCCGCGATGGTCGTGACCATCGCGACCATCGAAACTGCGAGCCGGAGCCTGCGGTTGAGGTTTTCAACCGCAAGCCCCGGAGTGATTTTGGCTCTATCAGAGCCAAAATCACTCCCACTGACATCACTAGTGATGTCAGTGGGCCGGCTTCTGACGGGAGGCGTTCCCGTGGGAACGCCCCCGTCAGGGAGGCACGCCCACCAAAGGGGGCGTGCTGTCAATCAACATCGACAGCACGCCCCCTTTGATCAGACACAACGAGCGAAGGAAAGTCCTTCGCTCGTCACGTCTGGCGCATGCGCACGACGGAGCTCCCGCCGTCGTGCGCATGCGCAGAGCACAACATCGACCCACTTGCAAGCGGACAGCCGCTTGCGAGTGGGTCTGAATCAGGGCCAAAGTTCCTATCCGGATCAGACCCGGAATTTTGCCGCCGCCGACTCGGGCCGCTCACACCGGAGTCGGGTCTGCATAGACCCGGCTTTTCCGGAGTGAAAGTGGTCGCTTGGAGATGACATCATCTCCAAGCGCCACTGAAGCAGGACCAATCGGCCAGCTAGCAGCGCACTCCAGGTCATCGTGACCCGGAGTGTGCTGTTCTCACAGCAGGGTTTCACGGGCTACGCCCGTGTTAAACCCTGCTATTTACCTGGGTTGGATTGCCGGGTCACTGGACCCGGCGATCCAAACCTCTCCCCTTTTACACCAGGGAGCTGCCCGGGTTAACCCTTCAAAATCCCGGGTTTTAGCTCCGTGTAAAAGGGGTATGACTGTGTGGGCCTATTGAAATGAATGTTAATAGACTAAAAGCCATGTCCATTATTGCAAAATAATAAAATTAAGTTAACACACAATTTTAAAGTAAACTTTTTTAATCTATAAAGTAAAATATTTATGGTGGAATTCAGTTAGCCTTATTAACGGGTGGTAATTGATCACCGGCAGCTATTCAGTTAGCCTGACTTTACGAGGATTTATTTTCGGGTCTCATGAGAACTTTTCACAGACTTTGGAGTCTATTTACTAAGCCTTGGATGAAGATAAAATTAATCAGAAATAAAGTACTAGCCAATCAGCTCCTAACTGCCATGTCACAGGCTGTGTTTGAAAAATGGCAGTTAGGAGCTGGTTGGTTGGTACTTTATCTCCGTCCACTTGATCTCCATCCAAGGCTTAGTAAATAGGCCCCTTTATGGGTTAACACACATTAACTGCACTTAACATCCCTTTTTAACACTCGTTAAAAAGGGCTTTGGGTGAAAAACGGAGTGTAATTGAATAGCCTGAGACGATAACTCCAAGGCTACCTCCTCTTTTCACCTGTGCAAAGTTAACGGGCTTAATTGAATTTCCCCCTTACTCTTGATTCATCATAGTCGAATAGGAAACATACATAAGAATTTATGTTCCTACCTGAACAAAACTCTCCATATTATACCCAGTCTCTGTCACGCCAAAGATGACCTATACCCACATATTTGGATAGCACTATTATACTAAATGCAGCATCCAGATTGTCAACTACTGATGCAAAAGATAATTAAATGACAAGTGAGTTTTCCTAACAAAAAAAAATTGCTAATTAATTTTGTTTCAATTAAGGCCAGTATCCAATTAGCCTCGATCGGTGAAAAACGGGGATTTATCACCGATAATAATTTTTTTTTTGCTGTTTTCTATTCTCCATATCCTGTTTTTTTCGGACAGAAAAATAGGATATTTCGGGCAACAACACATAGGACCTATGTGTTTTCGCATTGCGGCAGAGAGAAAAGTGCACTTTTCGTGGATTTTTATTCAGGACACATCTGGTCCTGAAAAAAATTCACAATAAGTGCCGGCATCATATTATAACAGATTGCTGAAAAATAAATAATTATCAAAAAAACATAATGTGGGCCTTCTTTGAGTGTGTAATCAATGGACCTATCCATTTTATCACATATAAATCAAAATACTGATGCATATGTTCTTAATAATTTTTTTATAGATATTTTTATGAATCAATTGTGTGGAGAGCTACGGTACTAATTTTATGTTTCACAGAGTACAGTAATGTTAATAATAATCAGCATGGTTTTGTATGAGATAGGTCATACCATAATAACCTCATTAGCTTCTTTGAGGAAGTAAGCTGAAATTTTGATCAAGGTAACGCACAAGATGTGACCTACTTTGACTGTGCATAAGCTTTTGAAGCAATGGAGTACAGCAGATAAGTTACCAGTTTAAGTGTAGGCAACAAAGTGCGGTTATTAATTATATGATTATATTATTCAGATTGGACTGGTATTCTAAGTAATTTAGCATACAGTTCAGCATTGAAATGCAATTTTAAAACCAGAAATACCCGGTAGGTGAACATTTTGTGTTAATGTGATGATCTACATTGTGTCTATTGTTGTATATTACATTACTAGTTTTCCTCATGGGAAACCTTCAATTCCGGAGATAATTACATTGTATTGTTGGGGAGTTACAGCTTGTGATTAAAATGGACACTGGCAAAGGAAAACTTACCGTTGAGTCCTTCAGTAATGGTCTTTCTACTAGTTGTCTCTGATACTGTGCTAATTTTTAGTGAGACATAGAGATCATACAGTAAGTACAGTAAAAACGGGACTTGGTGACAGAATAAATATTGTATACTGCCTACAGTGGGCCAAATATTAATTTAATATATGAATATGTATAGAGTATATATTAGTTATTAAAATAGATGTTAGTCAGCCTGGGATATATATGCTGCCTGAAAATCCTATATACAGTGCCTTGCAAAAGTATTCACCCCCCTTGGCTTTTTACCTTTTTTGTTACATTACATCCTGTAATTTTTTATTTATTTTTTTTGTTTCTGAATTTTATGTGATGGATCTGCACAAAATATTCTAATTTGGTGAAGTAAAATGAGAAAAATATATATATAAAAAAGAATCTTTATAAATTAAATTCTGAAAATTGGCATGTGCATATGTAATCACCCCCTGTGCTATGAAGCCCCTCAAAAGTTCTGGTGCAACCAATTACCTTCAGAAGTCACATAATTAGTGAAATGAAGTCCTCCTGTGTGAAATCTAACTGTCACATGATCTGTATAAACACACCTTTTCTGAAAGGCCCCAGAGGCTGCGACACCAATAAGCAAGAGGCATCACACCATGAAGACCAAGGAGCTCTCCAAACAAGTCAGGGACAAAGTTGTTGAGAAGTACAATTCTTGGTTGGGTTATAAACGAGCACCATCAAATTCATCATCATCAAATTGAAAGAACATGGTACCACAACAAACCTTCCAAGAGAGGACCGCCCACCAAAACTCACAGACTAGGCAAGGAGGGCATTAATCAGAGAGGCAGCACAGAGACCAAAGGTAACCCTGAAGGAGCTGCAGAGTTCCACAGCAAAGACTGGTGTATCTGTGCATGGGACCACAAAAGCCGTACACTCCACAGAGCTGGGCTTTATTGAAGAGTGGCCAGTAAAAGCCTTTAGTTAGTGATAAAAATAAGAAGACACAATTTCAGTTTGCCAAAAGGCATGTGGGCGAATCCCCAAATGTATGGAGGAAGGTGCTCTGGTCAGATGAGACTAAAATTTAACTTTTCGGCACCAAGGAAAATGCTGGAGCAAACCCAACACATCCCATCACCCCAAGAACACCATCCCCAGAGTGAAACATGGTGGTGGCAGCATCATGCTGTGGGGATGTTTTTCAGCAGCAGGGACTGGGAAACTGATTCCAGTCGAGGGAAAGATGGATGGTGCTAAATACAGGGATATTCTTGAGCAAAACCTGTTTCAGTCTGCCTGTGATTTGAGACTGGGACGGAGGTTCACCTTCCAGTAGGACAATGACCTGAAGCATACTGCTAAAGCAACACTCAAGTGGTTTAAGGGTATACATTTAAATGTGTTGCAATGGCCTAGTCAAAGCCCAGATCTCAATCCAATTGAGAATATGTGGTCAGACTTGAAGATTGCTGTTCACAAGCGGAAACCATCCAACATGAAGGAGCTGGAGCAGTTTTGCCTTCAGGAGTGGGCAAAAATCCCAGGGGCAAGATGTGGCAAGCTCATAGAGACTTATCCAAAGTGACTTGCAACTGTAATTGCCGCAAAAGGTGGCTCGACAAAGTACTGACTTTAGAGGGGTGAATAGTTATGAACGCTGAAGTTTTCTGTTATGTTGTCCTAAATAATGTTTGATTCACAATATAAAGAAAACACAACTTCACAGTTGTAGGCATGTTCTGTGGATGAAATGATGCACATCTTCAAACAATCAATTTTAATTCCAGGTTGTGAGGCAACAAAACATGAAAAATGCAAAGGGGGGTGAATACTTTTGCAAGGCACTGTATATTGCGTGTGCAATATACCCCTTTATGCTGTCTTGAGATCCAATTAAGTAGTAAAAATATAATTTGTTGAAGATTAGTACAGCAATATATATTATATGTGTAAAATCTTACACATATTTTTCCCTCCCTGTTTTAATTGGTATGGAAAGAACACTGATGAAGTCACCATGTCAACAGTTAAGATGTTAACGTGTTCTCAATGTCAACATCAGAAACATTGACATGTGAAATGAAGACATTCATTGGATGAATGCGGAGAGAACATAAGAAACCCCAATTTGGATGAGACTGCTTATTGGTTTTTGTGAATGTAATTCAGGCATGCCTAATGAATGAGCTTGGATGGCATAAGGTGGCTTTTAGCTACCACTGTTCTTTATTTCTTTAAATGCGGTTTATTTCACTGCTTCACTGGGTGTGAGATTTTCCCTATTTATCCTGTACACAAAAAAAATCAGGTTTCCCAATAATAATAGTAATTTAATCACAAAATAAAAACTAAAATTAGAATACACATATATAACAGTACATTTCACTAAATATAATTAGGAATAACTATAATGCTGGGATCACATTTTGGATAAAACGATCTATATAATTTCAACATTCCGTATATTGAATAAAATAGCCCCAAAAAAAGCACCTATTGATGAAACAATAAAGGATAATATCTAGTGTTCACTGATGGTTAAATGGTATTCCACTTGCATATGTATGTATAGAATATTCCATACAAAATGCTCTGTGGGAACACATATGATTAGACAGTTCCAAATAGGCAGAAACCATAAGATAATGTTTGTGAAGCTTATTTGATGTCACAAGCTTTGACCGCACTTGGTGTACCTGAACCGTGGGGTTGCTCAGGGAGATAGCCTGATTCGGGCAGGCGTGCTCCAGCAGTCTTGTTTTGCTCCCGTGTATTCCAGCTCAGTTTAGCCACTTTAGCATCCACCGGGGTCTTTTGAAAACACTGTGATATTATTCTGTGCGCTTGCTGCGCTTCCTCCGTACGGTTAGTATTCGACACGACACTCCAGTGTCTTAAGCCCAAAACAAAGTGCTGTAAATGGGGGGTCCTCTGACGCGTTTCACCCTAATTTGTAAGGGCTTTATCAAAGAGACTTTGGTACATTAAAGACAAGTAGAAATAGGAGCTGTGCAGAACTTTATGATATCTCATTCATTGCACAAGTGTGCTTAGCTATTTGAAATGAATTGCAGCTAATGTAAGTTTTCCATCTCGTAGCAGAGCATAATTTTGACATAATTTATTAATCCACATATTTGTTTTTCTGGTGCTACAGTGTGAGAACAAGTGCTGTCTTGTGGTAGGAATGAGCAAATAAGAATACTTAATACTCACTGTCCAAGAATTTGGAATCACTGGGAATTAGAGTAGGGCACTCTTGCCCCTGAATGTATGTTGGAAAAGACACAAATGAAACAGCATATTTATGTTCATATAGGAGCGGGTATACTTGTGCCCCATGATAGTGAAGCAAAGCATGGATGGGGATGTAGTTATGATCCCTGCTGTCGGGATGACGGCTCTCATAATGCCAGGGCCGGAATCCCAACACCAGGAGAACCCCGGCACCAGCTTCCCGACCGCTGACATTCCGACTGTAAGTATTGGTGTTAGGGGGAGGGTTAGAGGTTAGGTTTAGGCATGAGGGGGAGATTTAGGGTTAGGCTGTTGGGGATGGGGGGGATTAGGTTTAGGCTGTGGGGGGGAGGTTTAGGTGTAGGGTTAGTGTCCTTAAGTGGTTGTGTCAGGATTGTAACCCTGTCGGGATGCTAGAGTCGGGATTTAGAGCGTCGCGATCCTGAGTCCCGGCATCCCGTACCCAACCCCATGGATGGTGATAGTAGTACATTATAAAGTTGCCTTATTCTATTTGGACACAATATAATAATGTAATGAAGTATCATTTGCACAAGACAGTGTTATTAATAAATGTGAAAGTTGCAGTGTCAATATGAAATGTAACAAAATAAAAGCAAATTAATTTGCTACAGACATATGTTGTTTTCCAATCTAAAAACTAAATAGGTATCTTCTTTACTGCAGTAGGCAAAATGGAAATGTCATTTCAAATATGAATAAATGACTTCATACAATATAAGCAAGACTCTAACGAACTAAGTACTATCAGCAGGAGGGGTCAGCCAATCAGATGTGGCTAAATAATGCTGTGAATGACACCACGTATCGAAGCCCTTCTCTTTCAGCATCTGCAAGAGACACGCCACCTAAATAGCATATCTGTGTATGTGGCCACATTTAATTATGTTGCAATTACATGAACACATCTTTACTGTACTAGGCCTCCTCTTTACCATCCCCATTCCACATATCCAGATATAAGAGCAGATAGCTTACAAAACAATACATCATACATAATAAGTTTCAAGTATGTAGTATAAGTTTTATATAGTAGAGCACATGAAGAATTGGTTGATACAAATGCAGCAGTGCTCAGTCTCGGTAATGAAATGACTGCAGACACCTACCTCTGGCTCCAACATATCTCTCAGTTGCTGTGTGTCAGCATACTCTTCAGCCCATTTCAGCAGCACATGTCAGAAATCATTAGCTAGGGATCGCTTTGACTAATGTTCCAGTTGATTGTCTGAATCCTGCTCTGGAGCTGTAAATGAAGCAGAAGCACTTTTACAGCTCACAAACTGTGAAATAACTCAGCACATTTAGATTGCCAAATCCAAAGAAATGTATTTCCAATAATCTTTCATAATGTTTTTCAGTGTCAGGCAGGTAAAGGAAATTATTTTGTTCAATTATTCTTGTAGTTAATTCAAAGGGGTATATTTACCAAAGTGAGAGTTTTTACAAGTGGAGATGTTGCCCATAGCAACCAATCAGATTCTACTTAACATTTAACTAGCACCTATGGGCTACATCTCCACTTCTAAAAACTCTCACTTTAGTAAATTTACCTGAAAGAGTGTTGACTCTACACATTATTCATCAAAAAATAGAGAGGCATGAAGTGGGGAGGCCCAAGTGTAGCGGAGGCACGTAATCACAATCTGAATAACCTACATGTTTTATCAACTATTTTATATATGCATATTTCTGAAAACTCAGGAGAATAGGTGATTTAGTGCACAATGGAAAGTTTTTGGGCAGTCTCAAATTTTTGTCAGGGTTTGATCCCCTTCCTTGCTGACCAAATCCATCTACATATTATGAAAGGGAGAGGACATGCATCGTATGTGATGTACTCGTAGTAAAAATGTTGACAGTTATGAATGTCGGCATGTGCAGAATGTTGGAATATGAAATGTCATCATGTGAAATGTCAACATTCTGTACGGACTGGCAGTTGAGAGTTAGTGTTAGGCTGTGGGAGGGGAGGGGAGGAGATTAGGGTTAAGCACTAGGAAGAGGGTTAGGGTTAGTGATACCACTAGATGCGCTGCTGGATTCGCTGGAAGTCCTCATCAGCTAACTGCTGGACCTGGAAGACATCGCTGGACCCGCTGTGCCAGGTAAGTCACCACTAGACCACCATGGCATTTTGTCTGCATTCTAATCATATCAACATTTCATCAGTGTCACCATGTTGAATGTCAATGTGGTCAATGTTGATATTACCACTATGTTGACATGATGAATGTTGACAAAATATGCCACAACCCATAATAATAATCATCCACAATTATTGATGAATTTATTGAGCTGATTGCCCAGCAAGTGTTACAACAGATCATAATGGAAATTAAACATGCTAAGCACTATTCTATTAGCTTCCAAATGGACTAGTTGAACGTTTCACTAAATTTATTCCAGCACGTGGACATACTAATGAGCAACTGCCAAGCAACTTTCTCTGTTTTCTTGAAGAAAATGATTATTGATTCCTCAGAATTGAAGAATATGTACGCTAAACAGGAACAGACTGGGGCTGTAGATCAGCCCTGGCAGTCCGCCATGTGCGCACGCCTTAGGCACGGGCACTCGTGAAGGGGGCATGGTTAAGTTTCAAGGGGGTGTGTTGTGAGTCACGTGGTCTTGGCCTCACGGCACGCCTCGTCTCTTCCCAGCCGAGCAGAACGCACCTGCTCATCACTGCCGCCACCCCTTCCATCCCCCTGAGTGCATATCATGTATCCGGTAGAGTGGGGTGGAGGGCGGGGCACTTACACCCTCTTCGAGCCGGGCCTGAGTCCATTGGCCCTTTTGGCATTTGCCAGAAGTGCCCGATGGCCAGTCCAAATTGACTGCTAAATGAGATGTGAGAGAAGTGCATAAATAGTGGGGAGACCATTCTGGATGCCCCAAAATTTTCAATTTTGTTAGCAGGACCGTATAGAAGGCTGTTTATGGGCATTAGGAAGGTATTGCAAGTTTTTAAATGATGTAGAATGGCTGATTTGTGCTTTTTTTTTTTATGCAAAAAAGTGATAAAAAGAAAACTTTTTATTATTTAATCTTAAACGAATGAAACGTTAAATGCAAAAAAGAAGTAGGAAAAAAAGATGATTTCGGGGTACTTTGAGGGCACCTCGAAAAATTGTAGAAAAGGAAAAAAAAAATTATCTTTCAATTAAAAAAATATTGTCATTAAATTTGGGGTGCCTAAATTCGAGTCCACCCCCGAGTCCACCCCCCAAAAATTACATGTAATTATTGGACTAATTAAGCTAATTGGAAACTTCCAATTGCCTAATTAGTCATTAGGGGGGGGGTGTCCAAGGGGTTCAGCACAGTGTCCCTATATTTTAACCTTAAAATAAAGATTTTCCTTTCCTTCTCTCACCCTCGGGGAGTTATGAATGGAAAGAATGTGAATTCAGTCTCACTGGTTCAGTGCGAGTTGCTAATTGGATTGCAAAATAGCAACTCGCACCTCGCAATTCGCACCTAATTGGATTGACCGGCTTGTCTACCGGCCCTTATTGAAAATTGTTGGCTTTTTGTGCTATAAAACCTAAAATCAAAGTAAATCGCATGAAGCACTTTTCCACCTTTAATGTGATCTTACAACCAACAAAATTAGAGTCAAAAAACATTTTTATTTTTTTATTCCTGAAAATGTGAAGTGAAATATAAAAACCTACAAATAACAAATTAATCAATAATGCAACCAAAGTATTGTAGGTTTTTGGATTTCACCTCTATAATTGATAATACTAACAATAATAATAATAATTATTATTACATTTCTATTTGGGTTTATCTTGAATTGACATTATTTTTCTTGAATTCAGGCTTTAAATCTCAAATAATGAAATTTCCGAAACCTTATGTAAGCAATTTTTATATCAATTTTACAAGAGAAAAATGTAAAATATACTGTATAAGCACAAAAAGTAAAAGTCTAGCTATAAGTTTCTTGTCTATTATCTTCAGTGTGCTGCAGTCTACCTGTTTTATTTATTCACTGTTTGCTACTATAAGTTTGGAAGCCTTTTAACCATTTAACTGCGGGCAAGAAATTTAATGTTTTTTTTATTTAATAAAGTTTATAATGTATTTTTAAAAATATATTAAAATATTTTTTATTTAAATTTACCTAGGAGGTTTTTTGCACCCTCCCTCCCCCTGTGTCCATAGGCTCCTATTATAAAATCACTTCCCAACCCCCCCCATACAATTATCCCCCCCTCTCCCCCAGTGGCAAAAGATCCCCAGCATTATCACCCCCCACCCCCTTACTGTTAATTGATTCCGGTGTCATAGCCTCACTGTCGGTGGGCCCCCACTGTATTAGTGCCAGACCACAACATCACACCCAGGGGCCTGGAGCAGGAGGAGGACATCCGTTCTGCACAACATATGGGGGACGCAGTGGGACGTCACAAAAGCATGCAACTTATATTGCAAACCAATGTCTGTGTCAATTTTCTCATTGACTATTACACCTTTACTGTATATATATTATATAATGCCTTCTATAATGCCAGTGCTGGACCTTGTCGCTAAATCACTAGTTAATATAAGGGAAAGGGACACAGCATGGGCTTGTTACCTCTGCTCTCACAAATAGGAAGATAGGTATACTAAGCTTTTGCTAGTTACCATTTGTACATTGAAGTGTGAAATTGTAAAACTACTGTAGTCGAATCTCTCTGTATTTACCTCTATAGATAGATAGATAGATAGATAGATACAGTCAGGGACCAACAGCGCACTGAGTGGAGCAGTAGATTCTGGGCACTAGTCTGTGCCCAGAGTACTGTGGTTGCCCAGCCATTTTCCCGGTGATTTCCCTACTGCACATACGCAAAACGCTGGAAAAATGGTTGTGGTGCCATTTTCCAGGCGATTTGTAAGGAGCTGTTACTGCCGATGTGGGGCTCCGGAGAAGTATTAAAAATATGGGTGCAGGATGTGCAGTGTGGGCACCGAACACCCTGCACCCATTATAGATACACCCCTGACTGTAGTTCATTGTAGTTTAGCAATATGTAGGGGAAGGAAATGAGGACTCATTTAGAAGTATTCTGTATTTGTGTCACTGTAAAAAAAGCCATATGACCATTGTTTCTTACTTTATTACTACAAAAGTGAAATTCTATTTGAAAAACTTTGCATATAGCACAGTTAGCCACTGCAATGCCAAAGCAGTCAACATTAAGTAAAGCAGAGGTCCCCAAACTCTGCCATTACAGTCCAGGTTTTAAGGATATCCATACTTGACCACAGGTGACTTAATTAATACCTTAGTAAATTTGATTTAACCATCTGGGCACTAGCATTGATATCCTTAAAACCTGGACTGTAGTGGCAGAGTTTGGGAAGCTCTGGACTAAGGTATAAACAAGAAATCTCTTTATCTACTGTAGCAGTATTTGTTTTATAATTATACAAAAAGTGCCTACACAAGCTAGCTTTTATATTTATGATGCAGTTATACATTCCTGATATTATCTTTACACAATGTGATCGTTGAAGTTTGGTCCCATTGATTGGAATTTTATTCCTGTATGTGTGGACAGATTATTGTGATTTTTCTTTCCACTAGTGTTCTAAGACTCAGTTATATCATATTTACATTGTTTAGGCATGTTTTCTTTATATCAATTGTTAAAATATTTCAAACTAAATTAAGGTACTAAAATAAAAGTAAATAAAAATCAAGCTTTCATCTAATGTCAACATAATTGTCATCAGCTAATTAGCACACTAGGGTTACAGTATCCGTCATGTACAGCCTACAAAATCTGCAGACCTGCAATACTGTTTTTTATGTGACCAAGCAGATTTCAACACCACTAAAAATAAAATCAGTGTGAGAAGTTTAAACATCACATCAACATTAAACCGACTGTAACTTTAAGGGCACATCTATTGTTTACTTTATTATGAGATTCAGTGGACATCAAGACTGTGTTTATAATGCTTTTAAGGTTTTTATTACATGGATCGACATACATGTACAATTGCGCTTTACTGCAGAAATGTGATTGAAGAGTACGTCCCATTATAAATACAACTTTGAGACACTTGGGGACAAATGTAATAGGGTGAGAGTTTAGAAAATGTGAGGGTTTAGCAGCAAAAACCTCTAACGATTTAGGCTCTCAACCAGATGTTTTCCCATTTTGAAGATAAAACTCTACCAATGTGAGAGTTTACTGTTAAACCCTCACATTTTATAATCTCTCATCCTAGTACATTTGTAAGCTCTAGATTGTAAGCTCCTACGGCCAGGGTCATCCTCCCTACTGTCTCACAGCCTTCTTCTCTAGCACTTCAATGACAGCCTTCACTTTCCCAGCTGTATTGTGTATGGAGAATTGTGTTGCTAATTATTACTTGTGCTCTGTTTATATTTTGGTTACTATATTGTAATGTTCTGTGCACCCTGTACTGTATGTACGGCGCTGCGGACCACTTGTGGCGCCTTATAAATAAAATGTAATAATAATAGTTTGGCCCATTATGTCCTTTTATAGACAGAAAAGGGACGGAATACCTTCAATCTACCCATCATCAAGTTGTACCATCTTGACCCAGATACCTATGCCCATGTGGCATTCAATAAGTGCATTTGGTCTTGAGTTTTCTACTTTTCACTTTTAAGGGCAGTTACAAGTAGCCGTGGGTCTTACCGCGTGGCTGCAGCTCCCGCATTTAACGCCTTGACAATTACTTGCCAATTTCCATGTGCGATACCGCGTGTTACCCCATAGCTCCCAAGTCCAGTGTCCAGAATTATGGAGTTACACTGCACAGTGTACACTCTGGAGCTTAGCGCGCTGGGTATCTGCAGGACCTGAATAGCTCAGGGCAGAGCTGCAGCCGCGCAGTAAGACCAGTTGCTAATTGAATCTGCCCCTAATAGTTCATAAGTGACCTTTAATATCTTTATATTGCTTTCATTTAATATTTGGATAATAATTCTATAGTGTATCTTTTTATAGGCCCTTACTACCTATATGGAAATCTCTAAAGATCTTGGAGATAATGTTGGTCTAGGAAAAGCATATGAAGCAATGGCAAAAGCTCTGGAAAGGTAAGTCAGCACTCCCATGTCTTTCTGTCACTGCCAATTCATTCAACTGAGAAAGCCTTGAACTGCTAGAGATCTGTCACTTCCCATTTACTGGCTCTTTACATCTTAAGCACTGCTCTTCTGGAATGACCCTTTCAATCTAAATTACCTGAAACAAATACAGTTTAAAAGGGCAGTGTGAGACAGCTTCAAAGCTTTTCCCATACTGTGCTCTTACATTTACTGTATACTTGTATTGTGATCTGTCTAATCTCTCTGTATTTTCCTCTATACATGGACAGATAGATAGATAGATAGATAGATAGATAGATAGATAGAATAGATAGATAGATAGAATAGATAGAATAGATACAGTAGATAGAAATAATAGATAGATACAGTAGATAGATATAATAAATACAGTACATAGATATAGATAGATACAGTAGATATAGTAGATATATATAGTAGATAGATACAGTAGATAGATAGATAGATAGAGTAAAAAGTACATGTAAGGAGGTAATGCATAGTTATGGGGAATATTTTACCTGTTGTCGCATTGCTCATTCTCCGAAGCAGGATGCAGAGTTGTACGCATTTTAGTTGCATTTCTACTTGCGTCTGTAGAGGCGTAACTGGGTTGTAAGATCAGTGAGAGCATGTACACCATATTGTCTGAATATTTACTAGACAAATTAGAGCTTTGTATTTGTCAGAATCAAACCTTAGTGAAATGATTCTGTATTATTATTACTACAAATGATAGAGAAGGGATGTAAGAACACCTTTCTTATAATTCTCTGGGGTCTATGTACTAAGAAGTGATAAGTGACAGAGTGAAAAATGATAAGTGTGTGATAAGTGCCAGCCAATCAGCTTCCAACTGTCATCTCACAGGCTGTGTTTGAAAAATGACAGTTGGGAGCTGACTGGCTTGCACTTATCACAGACTTATCACTTTTCACTCTGTCACTTATCACTGCTTAGTACATAGACCCCTATATCTCTTCCAAACCCTTCCAATCAACATCCCCAAAATTTATTTTAAGAAACCTTGTTTGGGGTAGAGGATGAAAACAAGATTCAGACTATGGGCCTGAGTCAGGTCCGGACGGAAGTGAGTACAGTATAATAACATGTGCAGAATGGGTCCTGCGATCTCACTCTCAGATCTGTGTCGGTGGACGCAAATTTCCTGACATCTTAGGCTGCCAGTCTACGAACACTGCACTCAGATTGCTATTGCTGTCAGGAGGACTCTGCTTCCTATAGACGCTTCCTGCAGTATTTGAATATTTACTGGTTGGTTTTACACAGCCACTTCCTTGCAGCTGTGCAATACCATCTGGACCTGAGTCAGGCCCTATATTTTAATTAGATAGAAACCGAAAGATGTTCTACTGCTGCATCACTTTAATAGTTATTATACATTTTTATGGTATAGTGGATCATTTAATATATCTGACTCGGGAGATTGGAAGAAAATAATTAATTTTATCTCCCTGCCGTGGCTAATATTATTACTTAAGAGTAAAAATTCCTAGTCCTCATCACCCTACATTTTGACCTGATTCATTCATTCAATGTTTGATGATCATGTCAATTCAGTTTACTATTTTGACACCACGTATATATATGTTATATATAATTTTGTTCTAATTAATATACTTAGTATTTGTTGTTTTCTATGGTCATGTAAATATGTGTTGACCACTGAAAACCAGATTGAAGAAAATAGGGATCCATCGCATTCCTTCTAATCAGGGGCGTAACTAGGTATTTGAAGGCCCCGTAGCAAAAGTTTGTAAGGACCCCTATGTAACACCAATGGTAAAAAATATATATAACACATGTAACTTTGATAAGGAAGATGGCCCCTCTAAGCTCTGGGCCCCATAGCAGCTGCACCCCTTGCACATATGGCAGTTACACCCATGCTTCGAAATATATAAATTTAGACATCCACACGCTAAAGCCCCTGTACAGCCCATATCACCTTCACAACTCATATCCTCCTACTAATTGTTACCAGCCCCAATATCTTTTTGCCATGTTTTCTGAAATTGCTCTACTCACAAAATTACTTATTTGCAAGTACTGTAAATAAATATCACCTTATTAACGTATTTAATCACCAAAATACCACCATATTTTTTTCTGTATAAAAGTCAAGAAATATAATTTTAGGGAATAGCCACAAAATTCAATTACAGTAGCCAGCCAATATTTCCATAGTACAGTGGTTCTCAAACTTTCTTGGTTTATGGCACCCTTAGTGTCTCAGACTGTTCGTGCCACCCCTAGGTGCCAGCGGTGCCAAACTCCGAAAAGCTACACTCTTTAGAGTTTAGTACATACTATAGTGGTCAAACCATAGTCCCCATTGCAGACCCATTGTGGTCTGCAGCTTTAATTAGCCTTCTACAGGAGATTTCAGAGAAAGCTCCTGCATTAGGATGTTAGCACTTAGCAACAATCCAAAAAAATATGCAGAAACAGCTATTTCTACATTATTTTATGGAAAAAAATACATGATAAAGAGACCCCTAAATCTGAGTCAAACCCCTCAGAGATGTCACTCAGGTATGGATTGTGTGTGCGTGCGTGTTTGTGTGTGTGTAGAGAGAGAGATAGCAATACAAAATAATAGTAGTTAAAATGGATGTCTGCAGAGGTCCATAACTAGATCAATGCAAAAAAAATAAAAAATTCAGACTACAGCCCCCCACTGCATTCACCTTCTTGTAGTTCTTCCTGATCCACACATACATTCCTGGGTTCTCCAAGTACTTGGTGACAGCCTTCCTCCAGCTCAGGGGGGGCACCCAGTTCATAGGTTGTAAACATAAAACCATAATTGATGTTTTATTCAGCTCTCCTCCAGGAGGCGAAATCTATGTCGGAGGTGCATCAGGAATCACGTCATCGTGGCCAATCGCTGTGCAGTTCCAGAAATCAGGGCATTGTACAACAGCGTGAGTGGCCGCAATGAAAGGATTCATTGTGAATCATGTCTTGATGCCTCTAGAGCGTGGGTCTTCAACCTTTGGCCCTCCAACTGCTGTGGAACTACAGATCCCAGGATGCTGGGATGTGTATTTCCACAGCAGCTGGAGGGCCAAAGGTTGAAGACCCCTGCTCTAGACTGAACATTTCACCGGGGAAGTGGGCAGAATCCAAGGGTCTGGCTCTGGCCTACCATCCCAAGATTGTGGCGTTTCCTCTACATTCCGGGAGATTATGCAGTAATGCATGTATTGTAATTGGATCTCTTTTTAAACCTCATTTCACTCATTCCTTAAGTGGGAAACATTATTGTACATGTAGTTAACAAGTACAAATTCAGGAATTTAAGGTAAAGAAACCAATGTGATTTTTGCCATCTATCTTGCAATATACTAGGATAACGAGGCTTTTTCCATAATAAAATTAGAAATTTGCTGTGATTATCTAATTATTTAAATGATGGGAGGCCCTGACTAGCTGCAGGTCAGACAATGTTTGTCATATTTCTAGGAACCTAGTAGTGATTCTAATAATGGCAGCAAAATAAGCTGCTTGCTGGGTATTTGAAACTCAGGACCTGATTCAGACCCGCTCACTAAGAACCAGGGCCGTAGCTAGGGTAGTGCGGCCGGTGCCATCGCACAGGGCACCACAGGTCAGGGGACGCTGTTTGGGCCTGTCAAATTTCTGTTTATTATCATTCTTGCTTGTAGCTTCCTCTTATTTCATCCCCAGCATCTCCCGGCCTCTCCTATCTCTTCCCTGGCCCTTCCCCATGAAGCCATGGCCCTTTTTTGGGTGCATTATGTCCCTTTGAAAAATGACGGGGGTGTCAATGCTCTTTCTGGCACAGGGCACCAAAAAGTCTAGTTACGGCTCTGCTAAGAACTGTTCACTCATAGCTGGCGATGGTTCGCAATGTGCGCGTGCGTATGCATCGCAGTGCGTGTGCGCGAACTAGTCCGAGCAATCGCGAAGCATACGCTCGCCGAGCATAGACAGCCCGGCTGAATGAGTGACAAAACAAACCGTTTGTTTGTGGCAACAGGGGCAGACCACTAGAAACGGGGGAGTGGAGGTGTGAACGCCATTTCAGAGGCGTGCATAATTAACAGACAGCGCATAGTACACGACCCCTGGTTGAATTTTACATTGAAGTGCTCGCAATGCTTGCGGTAGGGTATAGTCAACTTCAAGCGCTGCATTCGCTTCTGATGGTACCCGATGTACTGATGGTTGCATACACTTCCTGGAGATGACGTGCGCAAGTGGGCATCTTAAGACAGACTGGTGGGCGTCTGCATACACAAAGCAATCGCACGCCAAGACATAATGGGCGTACTTATGCCTTGCTGTGCGATTGCCTGCCTTGTCGTCACTTAGCCGAATTTGCATACGCTGGGAGCGAGCGAACGCATCTAGCGAGCGGGTCTGAATTGAGCCCTCAGTGCCATATGACATGATGTCTATACATATGCACTGCAGGTGACATCTGCAGAGCATCTTCGGGTGACAGTTTTATACACTGCACTAGAGAGCGTGTATGATAAATGAAGGTCGTATAGTGTTTTCAAAAAAATACTCTTAGGGGTATATTTACTAAAGTACGGGTTTTTATAAGTGGAGATGTTGCCCATAGCAACCAATCAGATTCTACTTAACATTTATCTAGCACCTTCTAAAAGATAATAGCTAGAATCTGATTGGTTGCTATGGGCAACAACTCCATTTGTAAAAACCCTCACCTGTCCAAGCATGTAAAATATAATAATTCCACTTAGGGTAAACATTTGCTTTAAAAGCCAATAACTCCAACTATTCGGTCATTTTTATCTAACATTCTAAAATAGTGTTACTCACCACAGCGCCGGCTTCCCCTGACTAGCAGTGCAGTCAGACGCCTGATGCGGCGGCAGGTTACACACTGAGTATTCTGCCCGGGGCCCAGATGACTTCCACGCAATCCTCCTTATTGGAGTTCCTGCGGCGGCGGTCATGGGCGCAGCCATGTTTGTTTGTATCACCTGACAGTTTCTCATCCAATGGTAGCCTTGGTAACTCAGCTGACTCTCTCCTCCATTGGACAGCTACCTAAGGGTGTATAGCCGGACTCCAGGAACAGGAAGTTGCCTGAACAACTTTGCTACTTCCAGTGTCAGTTTGCTGTGGCATCGTTCTAGGCTCCACGCTGTACCTACCAGTGATTACTCCTAGCGATATTCACTAGTGTTTACTCCCGTGTCTTTTCCTAAGTACTTTCTCTAGTGTTACTCTGACACTATCCTGCATCTGATTCATCAGTGTATACTCCAGCTAGTCCTCAGCGCTTAGTCTGTGAGCTGATCTCCAAGACTACACTGCAGTACTTATCCTGCATCTGGATACTTCAACTACACCTCAGTGCATAGTCCGTGAGCCAGTCTCCAAGACTACACTCCAGTACTTACCCTGCCACTGTATACTTCAGCTACACCTCAGTGCATAGTCTGTGAGACAGTCTCCAGTACTACTCTACTGTGCTTTCCCTGCCACTGTATACTTCAGCTACACCTCAGTGCATAGTCCGTGAGACAGTCTCCAGTACTACTCTACAGTGCTTTTCCTGCCTCTGTATACTTCAGAGCTTACTTCAGTCTTCTTGCAAGTTCCGGGTACCTGACCAAGGGGCCGAGACCTGCTTACTGGGTGCAGTAAAAGCCCATATCCCAATTGGAGGGGTCACTGGCAAAGACCACCCCATAAGACTCCGTGCCTTTGGTCAGGGCTCGCCAACATCCAGATCTAGCTGATGAGGAAGACTTATATACAATCCCCACGATTTTTGTTCTCTCCACATCCTAGTACCCCGACTTCCTGCCCTCCGGCTGAAGACCCCCAGAGTCCAATCCTGACAATGCTAAACTCATCTCACAGGTGGGGTCTAGGTGTAGCAGTGACTCTGACTATCGCATAGCATTGGAAGGAGATGCAGACTGCATGCCGATGGTCTAGATGCCGACCGTAGGCCCGGCAACTGACTAATGACCTGTGTCGAAATCCTGACGCCTGTCATTAGACCTACGCCGGGAGCCCGACACCCGGCTTACCGATCGAAGGTAAGCCGGGTGCGGACAGCCACGTGGGGGGGTGGAGGGTTAGGTTAGGGGCTCCCGGGGGGGGACTTAGGGTTAGGCACATCCCCGAGAGGCTAGGGTTAGGCAACACCGGGGGGAGGTTAGGGTTAGGCATCCCCCCCGGGAGACTTCGGGTTAGGCTGCGGGGAAGGGGGGGTAAGTTTAGGCACTTAGAGGGGAGTTAGGGTTAGGCACTTGGGGGAGAGGTTAGGGTTAGGCACCCCTAAGGGAGGGTTAGGGTTAGGTTAGTAAATAGAAAAAATACTCACCTGTCGGGATCTTCACTGCCGGGCTTCCGCTGTCGGCATTTGAACCGCCGGCCATGCAGCCACCGGTAAATCATACTGATTCCATTGGAAGTTAAGACTTTTAAATGGTCCTCAGTCCTTACAAAGACTGCATACAGCAGTTTTACTGGTGCATATGATCAGAAAGCCTGCAAATGGTATTAAATGGTACATTGTTTTACCCTCCAATCCAAGGAAATCGTGTTCACTAATGTACCAGTTTTTATGGCTCTAAACTGTATGTTTTAGGGGAGGATAGTCTGCTGCTGCACCTGAATACTCCACCCACTGAATCCTCAGCACTACTGCACATGCGAACTGCATCATTCTTTTAAAACCTGGTCTGGTGACACTACTGAGCACAGCCTATTTAAAAGGACCTACACCTATTTTCAGTGCAAGATAGTCTCACTGAGCTATGATTATCATATCCTTGTTCCTGCTATCTTGTGCACTGAGCATGATTATTCCCTGACTTGTCCTTGTGGTCAATATATAGCTGCAGAATATTATAAAACATTAATTTAGAGTCTCTGTCTTGGTATTGACATAGGGTAGTGGTGGGTGAGTAACAGTTGACCATCAAGTGGCTCAACTCTAGTCCTCATGATGAGATATTTACCCTCGTCCTGTACTTTTTTCCTGATGGCTACAATAAGACTTTCATGATGTGCACTTAGACGCAATTTCATTTTATACAGATGTTTATTTTTTGTAGGTTGGTTTAAACATTTTTTTATTTTACTATACACTTTGTTGATTTTACCAATAAAACCTGGTCTGGCGACACTACTGAGCACAGCCTATTTAAAAGGACCTACACCTATATTCAGTGCAAGATAGTCTCACTGAGCTATGATTATCATATCCTTGTTCCTGCTATCCTGTGCACTGAGCATGATTATTCCCTGACTTGTCCTCGTCCTGTACTTTTTTCCTGATGGCTACAATAAGACTTTCATGATGTGCACTTAGACGCAATTTCATTTTATACAGATGTTTATTTTCTGTAGGTTGGTTTAAACATTTTTTTATTTTACTATACACTTTGTTGATATTACCAATAAAACCTGGTAATTACCTGGTTTATTTTCTGTAGGTTGGTTTAAACATTTTTTTATTTTACTATACACTTTGTTGATATTACCAATAAAACCTGGTCTGGTGACACTACTGAGCACAGCCTATTTAAAAGGACCTACACCTATATTCAGTGCAAGATAGTCTCACTGAGCTATGATTATCATATCCTTGTTCCTGCTATCCTGTGCACTGAGCATGATTATTCCCTGACTTGTCCTTGTGGTCAATATATAGCTGCAGAATATTATAAAACATTAATTTAGAGTCTCTGTCTTGGTATTGACATAGGGTAGTGGTGGGTGAGTAACAGTTGACCATCAAGTGGCTCAACTCTAGTCCTCAAGATGAGATATTTACCCTCGTCCTGTACTTTTTTCCTGATGGCTACAATAAGACTTTCATGATGTGCACTTAGACGCAATTTCATTTTATACAGATGTTTATTTTCTGTAGGTTGGTTTAAACATTTTTTTATTTTACTATACACTTTGTTGATATTACCAATAAAAGTAAAGTTTGTTTTAAACACTTGCCCTTAAAGCTAATTCTCTTTCCGTCTAATAAACCGGGCAGCCGGGTGATTTGTGTATGTATGTGTGACATTACAATTTGATGGTTACTTTTAAAAGAAATGAGTATAGCAATTCATATTAGTTCTTGAAATTAGGAGAAAGCTATTTCTTTTTTATACGTTTCCCTTTTTCACTGATTCCATTTACCTTAATACTTTAATCTGCAACCTCCAAACTTATAGCACCATCAAGAATCCCCTTTGTGGTAGTTTCATCCCTGCTCTATTTGATTTCTCCATTCTGAGTAAATGATTAAGTTTTCATGCATTGGTTCAACCAAAACCTATGTTCACTCAACCACATCCTTTATTGATTACTTCTACAGCAAACAGTAGGCCAAGTGTGATATACATAATTGGACAGTTGTCAAGGGATATGGGTGTTTAAAGTCCCGTTTGCCCATCTGGAAACTAGAATCACCTTGGTAGACAAATATGCTATGATGTTTCATTCTTTTTTCCTTGGACCAAGGAGTCCTGTTTGTCAGAATATATGTTTTTAACTCTCTGAGGTCTGGTTGAATGAATTTGGTGATTATAACCAATAATATGCTCTCCAAGTTGCACCTGTGCACCGCATTCAGAGAATTGGGAACAGAGGAATTAATATTTGTCTAACACCGTAACCCTGTGCTTTATCCTCAGTAAATCCTTTGCATTTATCCTCTAAGATTGTGTTTGATTTCCTTAACACTGGCGATGTGCACAGCCTTTATTTGTACAATGCATTTAGAGTTTATATATTGATTGTTTTTGGTTATTGAAAGACATTACCACTTGTGAGTATTTGCCATGCACGTTATTGCTGATATTGACATGCATCAGGGACAGTGTGGGCTGGTAGCTTCCTAAGTGAACATATGATTTGCTGAATTGCACATACCTACAAAAATGTGTGAGATATAAGGAACAACTTATTTCAGCTGGATATTGCCTATTCTCATATGTGTGTTATTCTAACTGCATTACATGATCATTTGATGTGTATTAGCAGCAGCTACTGTCATGCTTCTCCACACTTACACAAGCTATGATACTTCTTCGCCGATGACGTAATTTTCGCGTGTTTTGCTTTTACCCTGTATTCAATTTGAAAGATTTTCCGCCTAGGCTACAAGTTTTGCCTATGAATATCAGGTGGAAAAAGTGCAGTATTGGGGTTTTGGGGTGCAACGTTGCGGGAACCCCCCTGCAGTCTTCAGACAGTCCCCCAAAGGTAAACTGTGTCAAAAAAAAAAAAAAAACACTTAAGGACACCCCAAAAAATAACTTTGAAAAAGGGGGCGAAAAAAAAATGTTGGGGGACAGAGTTAAAAACTAGCGAACTTGCCTCTGGGGGGGTCCCCAAGTATGCCCCAAGTGTTTTTTTTATTGCACGGGCTTGCGGCAGGTGGATTTTTCATGATTTTTTTTACTTCACTTTAGCAAGTTTTAAATATGAAGACCCCCATTTTGAAGTACCCCAAATTTGCTGGGATAAGTTATTTTCAGGAAAAAATACTCCTGAATACTATTCTCCACCACTTGTACAAAAACGCTATTTAGCAGCTATTGAGTCCGTTTAAAAACACCAAATACCTTCAGCAAGCCAAATCAGGGGGTACCATAGTTGAATCCCTATGTCAGAGCATCTTTTGGTGGGTGTCAGGCTGATTTCCCCAATTCTGACAGTACTTTCCGCCTGTTCAAGTTTCGCTGGGTCCCGTTATCGCGTACTTTCAAATTGAATAGGGGTAAAGCGCGCACACGCTCGATACTTTTCCACCTACAAAACAGGCGAAGTAGGCGAATAGTCCGGGCCGCGAAAAAGTATCGCGGCTCGGCTCAAATTGAATACGGCTCTATAATATATAAGCCAATTTCCATTTTAATTGTTTTAAATCTGCCAACCATATAAAACCACTGAGCTAGGTTGCCTTTTTATACCTAATATGCTGCAATTGGAGCATGCACGGGCCCAAAAAGACAGCAGATCCCATTCCAATCATTATCTAATCTATAGATATCACATATTGGTCATGACAAATGGTATGTCAGGACAAACAATGACTGCATATTATCATGTCATAGCTCCACTACTATATTGGTGCTCTGTTAGATCCAGACACTTTACTTAGATCTGTACATATATCCACATACTTAAATATATACGCATATACATATGTTGTCAAATCTGAAAAATCAGAGCTCCAGATGGTTTAATCGCCTATCATGTAAGCATTTTTAAATATGTTTTAGGATGAAAAATTGGATTTGAAGTGAAATCCATACATAGTGCTGCTATTGAAAGCTTGTTCAAAGAAATTACCCCTTTGCTGCAGAGGACGAATGGTGCTTGTCATCCACATATACCTTTAAACTACGGATGACAAGTCCCACTTGTCATCCGCAGCAAAGTGTCCTCAGTGGGCAGGGACAAATTAATTGCCACAAGGGCCTATACTGAGAAGAGAAGGAGCTGTGGCCACCCTCTACACTATCAGCCCACTGCATTTCTAAATACATAAACAGAGAAAAATGACATCATTTTGTTAGAAAACTAGAAATGCAATTTTATACTTCTGATGATGGGCCTATTTTTATATGGAGGCCTGGAGCCGTAGCTCCTTCTGCCCCATTGTTAATCGGTGCCTACCAGTGGGTAGTCCCGAGGGTCAGAAGGCCAAGTCTCGGAACAGTGGGCCTGATTCAGACCCGCTCGCGAGCGCTGAGCACTCGCAAGCGGGTCGATGTTAGCCCAGTGCACATGCGCACGAGGGAGCCGGCTCTGTCGTGCGCATGCGCAAGACCCGGATAGCGACGGCCAAGCCGTCGCTACGGGTCTCGCTACAAAGGGGGCGTGCTGTCGATGGTGAGTGACAGCACGCCCCCCTTTGGAGGGCGTGCCGGGGGCGTGGCTGGCCAGACAGAGGCGTTCCCATGGGAATGCCTACCGTCTGGAGCCGGCCCCACTGACATCACAAGTGATGTCAGTGGGAGTGCTTTCGGCTCTGACCATCGTGACCATCTTTTTGGCCGCTCACTATAGCTGTGGGTGGTCACCCACAGCTATGCGAGCGGCCAGGTGGCCGCTCTTAAAAAAGATAAGGACAGCCCTGATTCAGAGCGAGCGCTCTGTCAGAGCGTCCGGCTCTGAATCAGGGCCAGTGTGTCCAACATCACTTTTTTTTTCCTAAACTTTAAAATATTGCCACAATTGGGAGAGGGATTTTAATACCCTCTATCTCCCATATCCTGGCACCTAGGGAGATGGGGGCACCCTTGATTAAAAGAGGTGAGTCCCCTCTTTCAAACTTTGTACCTACAAATATATTATTGCCTGGTGATCTGTGTGATCACTATGCAAAAACCCCTGCACTATAGAAAAGTCGTGGAATCAAAAGATGGGGGAAGGTTATGCTTCCATATGCTTCCTACACAGAGAAAGCGTTTAAACCAAGACAGTGAAAAAATATACATAGAACACACAGATTCCTGCGTTTTACAGGTTTTGCAAAGGTGGATTATTGTAGAAACAAGAACCACAAAGTATTTATTGCTCTAAAGCCACACTCCACCATGGACATGCTCAAACTTCCAATAAAGTATATACTCATTTTCTGTTCAACATAATCACTGTAACTGGTGTCTATATCATCTGTAAATATATATCAATAAGAAAATAGAAAACCTCATAGCGGTTCTGGGTAATTCTAATTAAATATGTATATGAATAAGTTACATTTAGGACAATAAGTACCCTTAAAAAAGTAATTACGTAAACACTGTGGCCCTTATTCAGTAGTGCACGTAGGTGCACTGCTGAACACAGATTCCCAATAATCAGGAATCATTGGCAGGATGGGTCCTGCGTGATTGTATGCAGAGCAGCAGCAGACTGTCAGTGATTGACAGCTTGCAGCCATTTGGAGACGGTGATGGCCTCCGTTTTCCAAAACGGAGACGTATCGCCGGAGTTGGGGAGGAAGGAAGAGGCGAGATTCTCCATCGGCTGACGGAGATTTCCTGGCCTCTTTCCCTCATCTGCAATGGGCGGCCTGCGTGACCCCATGGTCACTCAGCCGGCCGGGGGACACGCAGATGTTCCGGTGCTGCGTCCATGGACGCAGCTCGGAACATTAATGCATGCAGGAAGCATGACACGTCCTGCGGTATTACCATAATTGCAAGGACGGAATTGCAAATCTGCTTGCGTGCAGCTTTGTAATTCTGTCCACTGCTGAATCAGGTCCTGTGTCTATTTTAAACATAAATATAAAATATTTTTTTATTAATGCATTCAAAATTCACTCACACACCTTTTGATCACATTAAATCCTGGAAAACATTTTTTTACTTTTTCCAGATTTATTTGCATATTTCACCTTACAACAACTAATGAAAAAGTCAACAGTTCTGAAATTTATTTTAAAAAATGGAAAACTTAAATAACAGGGTTGGAAAAGTGACGATTCCCTTGATTTGATACTTTGTAGAGTCACCTTTTGTAGCAATTACAGCTACCAGTCTGTTTGAATATGTTTCTACCAGCCCTGAGCACCTTTTGGGGGAATATTTGTCCATTCTTTTTTGCAGAATGATGACATCATTACTGTCAACTTTGCAATTGTCAATATTAGGACTACATTACCCAGAAACATGTTGTATCGCTGTCTCTGAAACTTTTTTAGTCCAATTAGGCTGGAAAAATTAGGGTGCGAGATGGTTCATTTGTCTATGTTGTTGACTAGATCATTGTGTTCTATTCACTAATTAACCTTTCAAAGCTACATTTTATGCTTTATGTCTGACATGTACAAAGTTTGTCTTCGTCTTGTAAAACTGTTGCAATATATTTTGTATCTTCAATTGCTCAAGTATTTCTAAAATTAAGGCAATATCTGGCATTTATCCCACTTCCCTCACTTGCAGCCCCATGTCCGCATGGTACTCCCCTGAGACCCACCCAGTGCTGCCCTCAACTGCTAAATTCAACCAAAGAAGATTATTATAAAGCAATGTCACTGTATTAGTTACAGGACTAATGTAGTATTACCTATAGTGAATGCCCAATAGTGTTGTACATTGTGGGATGAGCAGCCTTAGCACTATAATCAATGTCTTTCAGTTGGCTTCATAATAAGTTTAGGTCAGTGTACCCAGATCATGGCCAACATTTCCTAGGGACAATGTTCACCTTTTATTCACAGTATATTATAAAAAATTAGTAAGTCAAAGGGAGACATGGACTGCATTTCACAGTTGCATAATATCTATTATGGCAGAGGCACCGTCCTGCCTACTACAGTCCATACTGTTACTATCAAAATGACTGAATTATGTTTTTATTTCTCTTTCTCTCTTCAGCCAAGGAAAAATTGCTGAAAGCATTGAGTACTTAGAAAATTTTATACAAGTCGCCAAAAGTAGCAATTTATACAAAAGCCTCGCAGGGACATGTATATGTCTTGGAGAGATTTTCAATGCAAGAGTAAGTACTGATGAAATTATGGTTTTCTTTGAATTATTTCAGGGTTTTTCTAACAGTAAGAATGACATGAAACGCCATAGTAACATGTGCAGGGTTACGGAATACATACAATTTGTGCTAATGCATGAAATAAATGGTAACATGCTGATGCATGAAATATACGGTGACGTGGGCAAAGCCATACAATATAAGGTAACGTGCAGAGGTATGAAATACAGCATAACATCTGCATAGGCATGAAATGCTCGGGAGGTGTGGTTACTAAATAACCAGACTGATGCTATCATTTATGTTTAATCATATTAAGTACATTTAAACTCCTTTCACCTTTTATGTACTCCCCTTCTGCATCCACACACCGCTGTATTCTTATTTTCCATTGGTGAAAGCCGTGCTTTAGCTCATTATCTGTCAGCTGTCTCACCAGCTCTGTCTTTTTCATGTTTACTTCAGTAACTGATGCAAAACGGGTTCCCTTGAGTACAGATTTGATTTTAGAGAAAAGAAAGAAGTCACACGGTGCTAGGTCTAGCGAGTATGGAGGGTGTTCTAGCACTGCAATCTGTTTCCGGGCCACAAACTGCATCACAGAGAGAGCTGTGTGGGCTGGTGCCTTGTCCTGATGGAGGATGAAACTATTTTACCACAACTCTGGCCTCTTCCTTCTGATTCTTTCCAGCAAAGTTGCTAGAACATTTTTGTAGATCACATTCGGTAAATTTTAACAATTTTCTAATTTTTTTTACACATTTTCATTTGTTTATGATGTGCAAGGCCTTCATCATCTAAGACATCCTCACGACCAGTGGTGGATTTTACCTACGGGCTGAGGGACTGCAGCCTCCCCAGTAAAATCCACCACCCGCAGGCACTGCCTAGGCTAACAGCAGTGGTAGTGACTTTGCATTGGAGCACCACCCTGCTGATCACAGCCAGACAGGCAGTCCCAGGGGGAGGTGTTTTCTCCCCCTGGGACTGCCAGTCCGGACTGCAATCGCAGAGAGAGGGCTTCCCATGGGAAGCCACTCCCCAGTTAATGCAGCCCCTAAAAGCCAGCCTGTCTGCTAGCCTAGCAGCAGCTCCGGGCTTAAGCCACGCCCTCTGATTTAGGCCACGCGACCGCCGGACTTAAGCTTCACTTTCCGGTAACATCGCCTGTCAATCACCCGGATGGCAAGGGAGGAGAGGGAGGATGTTCAATGCAGACCCCCCGGCCAGGCAGGTAGGGAGCTGCTGCTGCTCACGACCGTCAATAAATCTTTTGTGCCACTTAAACACACATGCACGTGACATGCAATCTGCCTCAGTTAGCATAAAGTAAAAATTTCTGGGTACATTTTGTTCAATTTAACTAATAATATTAAGTTAACACACCTACACAATGAATATCGACACGGTCAACGTCAAAATTATGACAATTTCGACATTCTCATGTAGACATGATGAATGTCAACTTTTTGACAACATATCATACCCAACCCGTGACATGCCCAGAGGTATTATGTACATAGCCACATGTGCAGAAGCATAAAAAATACGTAGTGATGTGCAGTGGCATGAAATATACAGATGTGTCCACATACATCTATCCTCCCTCCGCTACAAGTCGCGTTACACATCGTGATCGCTCTGTGACTCGGTAACACTGAGCGTCTTTTTGTACAACTTTTTACCTACCAATGCATCATCTTCGCACAACGATGTGAATAAGTAGCACAAGCAGCTTCTGCTGATAAAAATTATATGCGGTATGCCGATGTTCTGTGTGTTCAATGACAGGTGTATCTGCATGCAAAATACTACGTTACAGTGTCAGCAACCGTGACACTAACATAGTATTTCGCATGCAGCTACACCTGCCCACAGAACATAGGCATACCGCATATAGGACCTGATTCAGACCTGCTCGCTATGCTGTGGCTGCTCGCACTGACCGGTAGTCGCCCGCCTGCGCAAGCGTATAATTCGCAGTGCGCGTACGCAAGCCAGTCTCAGTGATGGGGAATCGTGCGCTCATAGTACACAGACTGCCCGCTACTTTGAGTGGCATAATGTGCCGTTTGTGGGTGGTAACAGAGGAAGGTGCTTGTGAACGGGGGAGTGGATGTGTGAACGCAGGCGTGTCTGGCCGTCAGAACGGAGTTTAATGGGTGTTCATAATTAGCAAGGTAGCATCATTGAACATGTCACTTGGTTGTTTTTTAGCCTGAACTGCTCGCAGTGCTTGCGGGAGGGTAGAGTCAACCACAAGCGCTGCGATCGCTTCCGATGGTCTTCGATGTACCAAAGTTTTAAGATACTTCCTGGAGATGACGTGCGCTAGTGGGCGTCTAAATAAATGCTAATGGGCGTCTACATTGACAAAGTGATCGCTCGCCAAGACATACTGGGAGTTCTTATGCCTTGCCGAGAGAGCGGCTGCCTTGTCGCCACTTTGCAAAATTTATAAATGCTTGGAGCGAGCGGCCGCAATTAGCGAGCGGGTTGGAATGAGCGCCATAATTCTAATCAGCAAAAGCTGCTGGTGCTCCCTATTCACATCGCTGTGCGAAGAAGACACATTGGTAGGTAAAAAGTTGCACGAAAAGCCTCTCGGCGCTACCGAGACATGCCACGGTATGGTGCAACTATAAGCGTTGTTTAACAAGCAAGGAGGCTAGATGTATGTGGACACATCTGCATGGGAACATCTAGAGACACGACATAAAAATAGCCCTTACTGCAAAGGTGTAAGCCAAATAAGATTATCACTATGCAAACAACAGAAGGTAAGCACACTTTTATTTGACAATGTTACTGAACTAATAACACTGCCACATTTCCCTCCCTCTCCCACACACACATATGATGGGGGTCTCAAGCACTACTCTTTGACACAGGTGTAATACCCCTGGGTCAGCATAGTGTGGACCTACAGTATTTGGACTTTCAATTCTGGAAGCAGAGTGTGATGAACAAGAATTCACGGGCCCTCCAACTGTCCCAGTTTTCCTGTCTGGCCCTAAATACTACATGCTCCCTTTAGAAAGTGTATCAGGGTAGTATATCTGAGCCTGTGACACCAACTAGCAAAACCTACAAATTTTAATAGGAAAGTATTATTTTATATAACAGGAGAAAACATTTCTCATGTCACTTGACATCGCCCTTCCAGCTGCACACAAAGGACCTCATTCAGAGCCGCTCGCAAAATGCGAGCTCTCGCTCTGAATGAGGGCGGCCGCTTCTATATTCCGAGCCGGCCTCCTGGCTGCTCGCTAGGCTGTGGGTGACCACCCACAGCTTTAGCGAGCGGCCAGGTTGATGGTCGCGATGGTCAAGACCATCGCGACCATCGGGGCTTGCGACGAGACCCTTGTGGTAGGGTCTCGTCTACCACAAGCCCCAGTGAGCTTTCGGCTCTATTAGAGCCGGAAGCTCACCACTGACATCACGAGTGATGTCAGTGGGGCCGCCCCCAATCGGCAGGTGTTTTCCGTCGGGAACGCCTCCGTTTGGCTAGCCACCCCCCCACCCTGCCTACACCATCAACAGCCGCCCCTTTTGTAGTGAACCCCGGAGCGAGAGAATTTCTCTCGCTCCAGAGCTTGCGCACGATCAGTGCGGCCACTGCACGTATGCAGGGCCTCAACATCGACTCGCTTGCGAGCGCATAGGCACTTGCGAGCGGGTCTGAATGAGACCACTGTTCGCTTACCTTCGTTCGGTATGCCGGGCGTCGGGCTCCTGGCTAAGGATAATGAGACCCCTGCCAGGATTAGACAGTCGGGAAGCCGGGGGTCGGAATTTCGACTGTCGGCTTCCTGACTGCATCCCGTTCAGGCATATGCTGGTGATCTGGCTAAACAGCTCTGCTATTATCTGAACTGCATCTAGTAGAGATAGCTGCAACTTGTTTTTGACCTATGAGCCTCATGGTTTGTAGCCAACCAGTGACTTTCAGAGAAAGATGGAAATTGTAGCATGACAACAGCAGGACATCTACAGGTTGTAAATTTTTTATCTATAGAGATTAAAATGGTTAAACCAAATGAATAGGTTATAGCGAATAGCGTATCTCCCCACATGGCTTATTTCAATATATACAGGTTGAGTCTCCCATATCCAAAATGCTTGGGACCATTCCGTATTTTGGAATATTTGCATAAAATAATGAAATATCTTAAGAATGGGACCCGAATCTAAACACAGAATGCATTTATGTTTTATATACACCTTATACACACAGCCTGCAGGTAATTTTATACAATATTTTTTAATAATTTTGTGCATCAAAAAAAGTTTGTGTATATACATGAAATTCATTTATGTTTCATATACACCTTATACACACAGCCTGAAGGTTATTTTATGTTATATTTTTAATAATTTGTGCTTTAAACAAAGTTTGTGTACATTGAACCATCAGAAAGCAAAGGTTTCAGTTTCTCAGTCATGCTAAAAATATTCTGTATTTCGGAATATTTGGATATGGGAGACTCAACCTGTACAATGCTTTTATCATTACTCTGCACTATGTTGTTTTGTGGCTATTGCATATCATTTGCTTTTATTTTTACGTACTTTTCATGTTCTATTTATAGTTGGAACTATTCACTTTTTGTTTAATTTGTCTTGTGTGTACACTTTGCAAGTAATCTATATGCTGTGAGCTAGTGCTCTGTATGCAGCTGCCTGCCATTTGTGCTGTAGAAGTAGTAATATTGGTGACTTCTTTGTGTCATTTAAATCCCAGTAGGGAAGAATAGCTTTGAAAAAAGTGCACACACTGCTTTCCTGCGGGTTTAAATGGAAGAGTCACTCTTTGCGGTCTGCTGGTTGACAGCTGGTTAGACTGTGCTAATTGCCAGTTGTGATTATCGCAAGATTAGCCCGTGCTGATGGCATCCTGCTTGCTGCAGATCAACTAGGAGAGATTTCCAGTTCATGATCCAAGACTGACTTTTGACACAGTATGGGGGAAGACCTGTGATGTTTAAAACCCAAGTGAAAGCAGAAGCCGCTAAAGTTTGTGACATATGGTGTGTAATATAGGTCTTTAGAGAAGCTAAGCTATTTCACCAATTCTTGCTGTTCTGAAGTCCATTAAGATGACCAGTGGGAAAAAAAACCTTTTGATATAAATAGATAAAAAGGAAAATCTCATTAAGTAAGTCATGGCTGGAATTTCTGACACATTTCAGCTCCAATATACATGAACAGCACCCTGCACAGATACTGAGAGAGACAGACCTTTAAAAACCCCACATACTGTTAACCATATATAGGGATATCCATATTTTGTAACAGTATATAAAGTTTAGTAATTCTGGAATTGTTTAACATATAATTGTCAACTTAAACAGAAGACAAAATGCTACATAAATAAAAAATATAATCTTAAACTACTATTCAAAAATAAACTCAGCAGAGACATATTTTATGTTTGTTGTTCTGATTGGCAGGTTTTGTGTGTTTTTTTTTTATAAAAAAAAATAAATTTTGTTTTTGTTTTAAGAAAATATATTAAGATTAGTATTTTAACCCACAGTCAAGCAGTGGCCATGTAAGCTGCTCTCTGTTCGGGTTGGGTACGGGATGCCGACGCTCGGGATCTCGTTGCTCAGAACTCCAGCACTCAACCGGAGGCGATCCTCCTTATATATTACTGCATACTGCTAAAATGATATCACCAAGATAACTTTGAGCATTATAATACATTTACATTTAACTACTTATGTAACCCTACTAGCACCTTTTGGTTAAGTCAAAATTTTTTGTCATTTTCTTTGATAAGTTAAGAAACAATGGGGCAGATGTATGAAGCTCTGGAAAGTGATAAAGTGCAGAGTGATAAACGGCCAACCAATCAGCTCACAACTGTCATGTTACTAGTTGTGTTTGAAAAATGACAGGTGGGAGCGGATTGGTTGGTCGTTTATCACTCTGCACTTTATCACTTACCACAGCTTCATACATCTGCCCCACAGTGAGTCTCATTTACGGAGACCAAAATCCTGGTACAGTGTGTCTTGATCTGCGCAAGGTTTCCATCAAAGCGCATAAGCGTGTGGAGCAAGATGCCTGTGGTTGTAGAGAAACAGATTCACCTAACCTCATACTCTTCTACTTGGCATAGGTGTCTCCTGAGTGTAGAAACTAGGCAGCCTTGGCAGGGGTAAAAATGGAGAGCAGCATGTGCGGCATCAGATTAAATACAATAGATACCTCTCTTAGTTTATTTGTCCTGATTCATGGGCATCACCTGTATTGTATGTGGCTGAGTTGGCCAAGGCGGTGTTTGGCAAATCATAATATGATTTCTTCTGACAATGCCTGCTTCTGTTTTTATTGTTATTATGGGTAAGCCATGCAAATTGCATATTGGATACCATTGTGGAAGAATGGACTAGAGAATTCAGGTCCTTAAGTACAATTTACCAAATAAGTGGCATGCTTTCACCACACTATAACATGTATTTAACAATTGATTCATACTCCATACAGTCTTGAGAACAGACATATTAGAGATCAAAAAGATGTGGCCTTGTGGCAAATGGGAAATTGGAAATATTACCAGGTGTGTGCTTATGTTCTTGTAACTGAAGGCAAGGCATTGCAGTCCAGTTCTCATTATGTCAGTGGCAACTTTACTGTCCTTATGTGGGCCTGTCATTGAGGCACAATTGTTAAATTCACATCTGACGTGATACCATATCAATAAACATATCTTATGTGTGACGTGTGTTACAGCTGTAGGGTTTCCTCACTCTGCCACAGGCCTGCATGGGCAAGCATAAATATTCATATGTATTATATGTGCAAAGTCCATTCTCTCTCTGCTCCTCAGATACTTTGTCTCTGGCTTTATCAGGTTGGAACACATCAGATGCAGTATTTAAGGGAGGTCTATCATGAAACACAAATTATGTATTTTTTGTGCTTTTTAGTGTAACCTAGTAGCCTTTTACCAACATTAATATAATTAGTGCCCAGTTGACAGGTTCTTTTTTGTTTTGTTTTGTTTATTGTTTTGGAAGATTTTTTTGCTGCACAATTGTATCTTTACCAAATAGCAAAATCAGAAAGAACAAGCCTACTCTCACGTAATCCCATATTATACTTTTTACCAACTGCATAGCAATATAGATGCATAATATGGATACATTTATTTGTACAAAATATAAGTTAGGCCACATCTGGTTATCTGCCTTGCTCTATTCACTCAGAGGCTATTGTAGAGTTGGACATTTGTTTCATTTTGTGTAATGTACATATTTCTGTAATGCGTGTGTGTACCATAAAAGTATGCATATGTACGTATCACGATATTTATGCATTTTACACTTACAACTAGATCGATGGAATGAGAAAGGGAGGAGCAGTCAGGCGTAGGACAAGTACAGTAAGGGACGTATTCATGTGAGTGTGACTCAGTTGGACTAGGACATAGATCCAGATATGCCTGTCAGGATGTATATGTCTTGCTCGTGCTGGAGAGCTGGTGCAAATATACCTGATGATAACGACTAGTAGCAGCACTAACTACCTGCTACTGATTGGCTGATTGTATTTTTACCCCTATAGCTGATAGAATCATTAGCGTTACGGGTATGTTATATGAAGTTGCGGCTGGCTGTTTGCATTACTTACTTAACATTTCCTTTTGGATTACTGCATTAAGATGATTATCCTTTGATATTCAGGGAAAGGGGAAACAGCAGATGTTTGCATTTAATTTATTTTACTTTATAATTGTATTGCGTATTGTATTCATATGTAATGACATTGTATATTTAAACCATTGTCAAGCCACATCTTGGTGCTGTCATATAGTGTAGATATACACACTGGTATGCCTGACACACATCTAGCACAAATGCTTCTGTTCTACAGCTGGCAGCACCTTGAGAGGCGTCCAACTGATCATATGAAAATACATTTCCTACGTATGGTCAGGGCACAAATACATCCAATTCATCAGCCCCTCATTGTCTGCAGAAGACTCTTATACACAACACTGGGCCTGATTCAGAGTTGTTCACTATGCCGATGTTTTTGCTGTTGAGCCATAATTGGCAATCTGCGCATTTGTCGACATAGGCAAACGCAGGGGGGGTTCCGTTTGCCTGGAAACCCCTCTCCCCTGCCCACACCATGACCACAATAGAAATAGTAATATAATAGATTGTTACTAGTGCTGCATGTTCTTCTCATTATCACAAATGAAATAAGTAGCACCAACTGTGGATCTTTTAACATGTATCAGCCAGTAATAAATAACCTGTGCAACTAGAAGGTCTGGAAAACATGCACTGTTAGAGATGCACTGCTATAGAGTCCAATATGTACATATGTGTCCAGGGCAGGGCTAGGTTCTTCTGCTGCTCCTCCAGGCTCCCGGACTTGCTCCAATAGTCTGGAATGGTGCCCACATCTAAAATAAATACATTCAGCTCAGGCAGGATGGCCCTACTGCTGCATCTAATGGCATACTGTGATCACTGGTCCTGTGTATGCTGGAATTATTACACACAATACACTTTGTATGACGCTTATTAAAGCTGGTTAAGTAGTAATTCTGCCCTCTTCATTGACAGGCCACACTCGCTCTAAAATTAAGCATTTGGAAACCCCCCTCTGGAAATCCTGTTTTTGCCACTGGTAAAGGTACATTACCATAGTAGCTCGGTACCAGGGAGTGGCAGCAAATAATGCAGTTGTGCCGCTGTCGTTTTGGGGGGGTGTCACATCCTGCGACTGCGATGCTGTAGCAAGAAAAATGTCTCATTCAACCATTGGGCTACTCAGAAGACCGGTAACTGAAGTATCTGCGACCGATGCTGCGTATTTGTAAGCAGATGCTTGGATTTGCAAAGCCACAGGTGGGCGTCTCTGCATCTTCGACATTTGCATATTTTCGCACATCCACTGCGTACCCAGACGCAGCAGTGGCGGCATTAGCATACGATGATGAATCACGCCCACTGTCAGCTAATCAGTGATAACTACACAGAGCCGGCCTTAAACAATTAAGTGCCCTAGGCAAGATTTTGGCTGGTGCCCCATCAGATAATCCCAGGTTCTCCCCTCACAGCACCCATCTCCCCTTACAGCAAACTGCTATAACTAAAGAAAAAAGGGACAGGTGTTAGGGGAATTTTCCTTATACCCCCACCTCAGAAGGCATTCTATAGGGCACATTCTCCCTCACACCACTCCACTTCACTCACTGCACAACACCCGCCACCCAACACAGTACCTCTAACAGCACAGATTACAGCAGAGCACCCCTCACCCAGCACAGCACCCCTCACAGCACAGATTACATCTCAGCACCCCTCATCAATCTCAGCACCCGTCACCCAGCACAGTGACGATTGCAGCACATCACCTGTCACCCAGCATAGTACCCCTCATAGTACAGATTACAACACCCCTCACCCAGCACAGCACAGATTACATCTCAGCACCCCTCATCCATCTCAGCACCCATCACCCAACACAGTACCCCTCTCAGTTCAGATTGCAGCACATCACCTGTCATCCGGCACAGTACCCCTCACAGTACAGATTACAGCACCCGTCACCCAGCACAGTACCCCTCACAGTACAGATTACAGCACCCATCACCCAGCACAGTACCCCTCACAGTTCAGACTGCAGCACATCCCCTGTCACCCAGCACAGTACCCCTCACAGTACAGATTACAGCACCCGTCACCCAGCACAGCAACCGTCACCCAGCACAGTACCCCTCACAGCACACATCACAGTACCTCTCACAGTACAGATTACAGCGCAGCACCCCTCACCCAGTACAGCACCACTCTCCCAGTAAAGCACCCCTCACACAGGACAGATCACAACACCCATCACCCCTCACCCAATACCACTCTCTCAGCACAGCAACCCTCTCCCAGTACAACACCCCTCACCCAGCACAGTACAGATCACAGCACATCATCACCCCTCACCCAACACCCCTCTCCCAGCACAGTACCCCTCACAGCACAGCACACATCACCCCTCAGCCAACACAGCACCCCTCACAGCACAGATTACAGCATATCACCCCTCAGCCAGCACAGCACCCCTCACAGAGCTCAGTCAGCACCCATCACTCACAGTACAGGCTGACCCCCACACCACACTCTCTGCATATAATTTTGCAGGGAACCCATGTAGGCTGTTGTAGCACATCAGTAGAATGGTAGCCGATGATTGCAGCTTGTTGTTACCCCCTACCTCCTATCTTGGTGACCATCACCATCACTAGTCCACACACTGGGTTCCTTCTTAGCAATGTGGATTATGGGAGTCCACCCATGTCCCCTGGGCCCTCACTCCTAATATGTCTCCCCCTCCCCACCCATAGCAGTGTCATAAACACCCTGAGCCCCCACTCGCCATATGCCTCTGTCTCCTACCCTCCCCCAATAGCAGTGTCATCAGCCATGAGCTCCCACACCCCCTTGTCTCTGTCTCCCCTCTCCCAATAAGTGTTATCAGCTCCCAGAGCCCCACTTCAAATATATATCTGCCTCCCCCATAGCAGTATATTTAGCTCCCTTAGCCCCCACTCCCTATATGTCTTTGTCTCCCCTCATCCAGCTCTTACCTTTATTCTGTGTGGCTGGGGCAGGGTCCTGCAGCTCCGCGCATGTTGTGTGGTTTCCTCTGCAACTGCTCAGCGCTCAGCCTCGGCTCATGCAGAAAGTGAAAGTAAATACACTTCCTGCCTGTCTGAGACTGAGCTCCGGCTCTGTGTTCAGCTGCTGCAGTCTCCTGATCTCTCCTCCTGGCTGGCTCGGATCGCTGAGATAGCAATCAGCACCCGAGCCAGCTCAAAGACAAAAAATTCTACTGTAGGCTCTAGACTTGGAATGCCCATAGGCATTCCAGGTGCCCCTAGGCATTTGCCTAAAATACCTATGCCTGGGGCCGACCCTGTAACTACATGTTAAAATGTAGTACAATTAAGTAACACGTAATGGAGGTTGGGAGATATTCATTAGCCATTACCGTAATTTATCAATAAAATATCGCCTGGGTAGCTGAGTGACACTCTGCTGCCTTGGAGATACTGACCATAGGCTAGCTGGTTCATACTTGCACAGTGGAGCTAATAGACTAGACATGTGCTTTCAGTTCCACTAGGTGGAAGTGTGTGGGAATTGTTAAATATTTAAGAAAAAAAAAACAAGAATGAAAATTGTTAAAATCATTGACTACTGAGAAATTAATTATTCAAAAATTACAACACATCTGTACTCCCTAGTTAGTATCATATGTGTACTCAAAATTTATAAAGAAAACTAATTTAAGTCTACCCAGTCCATACCCACGATCATCTCAAACATGCCCCCTTTTCTATAACCATGGCTTCATCTCAACTGATCACATCCCTTTTGATGGTCTGAAAATCAGAACAAACTCATTTATCATAAACTATTTGCGGCAAATTCCCCGAAAAACACCTGCAATCCGCAAATACTTGGTATCCCTGCAATGTACTATGGAGGGACTGCAGCAGATAATATATCCGATATCTGCTGCTGTCCCTCAATTTTCGACAGCAGCCGCAACCCCCATAAGTTTCTCTGGGGGATGTGATGCTGTCAGATTTACCAAGCTCTGGAATGTGAAGCATTTCGTAGCTTCGCCCTCGCAGCTAACACTATCTAAAGATGGCGTTGTGCTGCTGTAGTCTTTGGGCTACAAAACCATGAGTTGGTTCCTGTGCATGCGTAGACCACGCATGCACAGGAGCCTGACACAGGATTGAAGAGACGGTCTCTTCACTCTGAGCACTGCACAGGGACGGAGCCCCTGACCCTGCGGAGGGTATTTGATATGTGCCGACGCTAAGATCGCATCTTGCAGTGAAATCATGTGTGCTAGTAGCGCACCCAGATCACACTGCATATGCGATTGTTCAGAGCCAGCCCTAGCCAAATTAGTGCCCTAGGCAAGATTTTGGATGGTGCCCCCCTCTCAGTGGTATCCTGAAAAACAGTGTGGCCTCACGGAAGGGACCCTCACCCAGCACCGCACCCCCCTATCCCAGCACAGCACAGTATCAGCACCACCACCCCTATCCCAAAAGAGCACCCCTCTCCCAGCAGTGAGTTCCACAGCACCCTAGCCCTCTCCCATTTCCAAACTTACTGTATTTGAGCGCAGCCTGCACAACTGTCCAACTCAAAATACAGCAAGCCGCGAGCGGCAGACCCCCTTTTCCTGTCTCAGGCTGGCAGGCTGCAGCTGTGTGTGATGATTGCTGGAGGTGGAGCCCAGAGCTGTGAGGTGTGACTCACTAATCCGAGCTCCGCAAAGGCCCATAGTGCAGCAGCCCTCCCGTGACCATTACTTAAAGTCCTGAATGAACCTCTGCCCATGTGCAGAAGCTCATTCTAATTGTGTCACGCTTCACTGTTTGCTGCTGCCAGTCCCGATTGGAGCTGTCAGCTGAGCTGTGCAGAGGCAGTAGCAGCTGCCAGAGTCTCTGCCCAGGCGGCAGCAGGTGCCCCGGCAGTGCCTGCACCAAACCTTCTCAGGCCATAGGTGGACTTAGATGCCCCTAGGCATTCCAAATGCCCTAGGCATTTGCTTAGTTTGTCTATGCCGAGGGCCGGCTCTGCGATTGTTAATAAATGGACCCTCAGTCATGTCACACATGGAGCTACCTTTGTGAACTTTGTGTGGGCTACCATTTCCATCAGACTTTGTTGTTTAAATACTATCTATGTTTTAAAGCTGAGAAAACAAATAAGAAACCTTGGAAACATTACCATGGACACAAATTTGTAGGGAAAGCTTTTAGTACCCTGGATAGTAGTGATAGCTTTCAGCTGTATGTCTTGCTTTTCTCTAAAACACTTATGTGGATGACTTCAAATATTTACTCTAAATCTAGTTAGCATTCTCAGTTTATAATCATATAGCAGGTCCATTAAGCACACTAGTAGATTTACTTTAAAAGCATGCCCTGAACAACAGTAACATTTATATGTTGTCAGTCAAATAGCAATGCTGCTTTTGGAAGATGTTAATTACATCATAGGGATAAAGTGCGCTTGTTTTCAGTAATACATATTGTTATTTTGTTCCACACTGATAAACAAGAAATAATAACAATAATAATGTTTCCATGGTGTGTAGGGTAAGTGTATTTACTGCCCTGACTTAACATTAAACAACTATTACATAGTGCTTGAATATATTTCTGTCAAACAGGAAAGCCTCTTGTCTAAGTGATTATGATATTGGAGATGACAGGGAGCATAGTGTTTTATTTCCACTCTTGCTTGAAGTGTATATCCCTGCTAATATTTTATTTTCTTTACATACACCAACCTAAATGTGTCCCACATTGGGGTCCGCATTACTGGGTCCAGCTGTGTCACCTTACTGCCATCTGTGTCCGGGATGCAGTTATCATGCTGGCGGACGGGATGCCGGCAGTCGAAATACCGATGCCGCTATCCCGCCACGCGGGCATAATGCCGACGGCGATATCTCGATGGACATCAGGATACCGGTGTCGGCATCCCAACCGACGGAATCCCGAACGTCCAGACGGCGGGTAACTATGCGGGGAAGCTGGGGATGGGGGTGGCTGGTATTAGGGGAAATAGTGTTAGGCACCCCCCTGGGAGTGTTAGTGTTAACATGCGTGGAGGGGGGTTAGGGTTAGGCACCCCCGGTGGGAGGTTAGGGTTAGGCACCCCCCCGGGAGACTTAGGTTTAGGGTGCCGGGAGGGGGGTTAGGGTTAGGCACCACTGGTGGGGACTTAGAGTTAGGTAACCCCCGGGTAGGTTAGGCACCACTAAGGGTGGGTTAGTGGGGGGCAGGGTAGAGTTAGATTACTTAGCTTACCTTGTCGGGATTTTGTACTGTCGGGCTTGCAGAGGTGGTATCTGGTGGCTAAAGAGCCGTCTGCATTTCAATACCATTCCCTGTGTCCTTACTGGCCACCTGTGGCATCCCTAAGACCTGTGGTCACTCATTTGTAAATATGGCTGGCGTCCCACTCCCGGCAGTTCCCGCTGTTCTGCTCCATGGGCGCCGCCATCTTTGACAGTCACATGATCCGCTCTAACAGACCAGTGTCCAGAAACTCTGTTCACATGATTCATCCAGCCTGTCAGTGCCAAGGATGTCCTATTTAAACCAGGAATTGCTGACAACGCATTGCCAATACAACATCTCTCAGAGGATCAGTACCCTGCCTTCCTGGTTCAGTATTTGCTCTAGTTTTGCTTTGCAGCATTCTGCACCTATTCCAGTTAACTGATCAGTATTTGCTTCACAGCAATCTGTTCCAGCTTGTACCAGTTATCTGCCTCAGTATTGCTTGCAGCATTCTGCTCCAGTCTGATCCTGTTACCTGCACCAGTACTGCTACCTAGCCTTCAGTCCTGATACACTACTGTATCCTGCCACAATTGTGCTACAGCACCTAGTTCTGAAGTTCATGCAGCCTGCTCTATTGTGCTATAGCACCCAATTCCAGTATCTTCAAAAGCCTGCTTCAATTGTGCTCCCTGGATCTAGTTCGAAAATTCCTGCAACCTGCTTTCTTTGTGCTATTAATCTGGTTCCAGTACTGTATCTCTAATAGCATAGCCTAGTTGTGCTTACGGCACTCAGCTCCAGTTTATTATTTTAGTCTGTTCCAAATTTTCCAGTATACTACTACTACTACCCATATTCAGGCCATCCAGCTTCATTTACACTCCAGCACATACAGCTAACTCCAGGGGTCCCGACTCGAATCAACAAAGTCCCAGTGACATGACAAAATGATTTGAACTAACAAATTGTTGTTGTGTGAAGACAAACTGAGACCAGAAAGTTATTTACAAAGCACAGAATATGCAGGTAAACATAACATTTCATTTTTACCCAAATTCACCTAACACGTTGCAGAGTACAGCAATATTCTGTCCTGTGCCCATCCCTGTAAAATCCATCTGCACATACCTTTGTGGAATTGCAACGGTGGTGTTTCTATAATGGGTGCATGGTATGTGCTGCACACAAGGAAATATGGGTCAAGGGGGGCCCTCACAACACACCATACACCCAAGACTGATCCCCACTGTGCCTTGTGGCGCCCCCACATACCTGCATCTGGCGGTGATGTCTTTGTAAAGATGCATTTGCACAGGAGCTAGCAAAGACTTTGATGCTGTGCCAGAGTATTTTGTCTCTTTTGCGCATGTGCCATCTTTCCGAATCACTGGAAAGATGGCATCAACAGGAACAGGCGTGACTGGTCCCACTGTGTAGTGAGGAGCTACCTGCTGAACAACAGGCCTTCAACTGCTGTAAAATGCCCATGTCTTTCTGGAAATGTGCATGTTGGAAAAGTTAGTTGGGAAGAAAGTTTTCAAACCACGGAATGTCCCACTAAATGTTCCCCCTACACCCCACAAATCTCAATTAAATAACTAATTTAGAAAAAGACATCTTGTTTTAGTATGCTAAATAAAAGTTGCAATTGACATGTAAACTCACCGCATTTCCTGTAAAGAATAGACAGATGACATCACAAAATTGATTTGTGCTGTGTTAAGTACCACTTTTATAAATGACCCTTAATTTGCTGTTTTGATAATATAATAAAATTATCTTTAACTTACATTTAAAATGATCACATTACAGTTTAGCTGGTAACAAGAACTGATAACTACAGTGGATGATTGCCATATAATGAATCAATATTAATTTTAAAATTACTTAATAGATTTGTCATTAACGTTTGTGTTGTCTTCCTTGCAGGGAAACTATGAGAAAGCGTGCCAGTATTTTTCTCAAGCTTACGAGGCTGCAGTCAGTCTTGGTGAAACACCGCTGATAGAAGAGGTCCAAGTTCATTTCGGCATTGCAAAGGCACACAGGATGATGCTGGCAGCGAGCAGACACACAGAGGCTGCAGATTATGTCAGCATGGAGTACCTGCTGGCATGGAAGAAGAACAGAAGTGACATGTTCAGTGACCCTGCAAATACTGGTAAGACTTTTAATGACACACATTGGACTTTATATCTGCACATGGTTAAGGTAGTTATTTGGAAACCAGGTTTATTTTGCCTTTTAAATGACTGCTACTTTATAACATCGAGCAGTTTTGGACGGATCTCGCCGATGCATACAGTCCGCAGGCTATTACATTTACCCCACAGTCTTTGTTATCTTCCAAACTAAGGTAATATAAGGCCTGATTCAGATATGCATGCAATGCCCGTCGCTGCTGCGATCCCCTGCACAGTGGACTTCCAAAAATAACCTAATGACTCAGCCGCCCTCTTATGCACAGAGACTTCCACTGTCAGTATCTTACATCGGCTGCTTAAGTAGAAAAGCGGAAACATTGGTCGCACATCAAACCTCTGAGCAAGCCTGTGCTGTCTCAGAATGAGCATCTCACTTAAGACGCCGGGGCCTCTCTAACTGCGAACAAATTTGCAATGACTCACTAAGGCACGGCCAGAGAATGGCCCTGACATGCCTGTGTTTTTCTAGCCACCCCTGTTACCTCCCCAAACGCTGACTACCTGTCACTCACTTTGCAAAAAAATCCTCTCTGTGACTACCGTTACTAACCAATCACCATATGTGCATACACACAAATTGTGCATACACAGTACACTTACCAATCTGCTGCCCAACATGCCTGGTCGCAGGAATTGGAAGTGATGTCATAGACGGCAGTTCCGGCATATGTGTGTTGGGCAGACGATCACCCGTACACACATGCAGATGCATCCATGTATCTGCATTAATTATTGGCACCGGCTGTGCTGCAGGGATGACCTGACCGGCCAATGCACTATATATCAACAAGTGTGTACCCAGCTTAATTCACCTTGGGGTTCCAAAACCACATCAACGGTAAACTTTGTACATAACATTTCTTCTGTTAGATAGTCACACATCATTTTCTTGATTACTATGGCATACATTTTAATGTAAACACTAATATGTTGTTAGTTAACAAGGTCATTCAGGGAAGAGAAAACCTGACATTTATTTTATTTATGTATCACTAATAAGTATATATTTTCTCTGTTGGTGACAATTCTTGATTTGACCTTACAGTATGTAAAGTATTCCAGCTGTTAAAATCATTTATTGTAACATGTGATACTTTTCTTTAACTAATTGGTGTTATACTTACTTTTCACTGGTTATGTTCAACTTCCCATTGAGATGAAAGAGTTGGTGTTAGCCCTACTGGAAATGACAGGATGCCTTATGCTACAACTATATTTCTTGCTAAATAAGACCCCTCTTTAATATACTGCCAACATAAATTTGGTGTCTTCACCACATTAATAAATAATGCTGCATTGACATATCAATCACATACATGGAATATACTGCACACCTTTTATTAGACAGTTCTGTTTTCTAAATTGAAAAGTAGTTTTTCATGTTGCCTATTTTCCCTAAAATAGAATTTGTAATTATTCAATCAAAATCTCTTAATAGATGCATAAAAGTTGCAGGTGCTATTACTTTGTCTTCTTATTAGAAAAATAATTGAGAACTATGTCACATATTACTTGGTACGGAATATAAAGTAGTCGGGATGAACTATGTGGCAAGAGATAGACATAAGTTTAGTACATGCCATCTAACCCTAGGTCACAGTCAGACTGCAATCTTGTCATACACATTTTCTATTTTATTCTTCTAAAATAAAGTTTACAAAATGATCAAATATTTTAAAGCAAATGCCCTGATCCTTGATTTGTTGTCACATGAAGAAGTATTTGCTCCGGATATCCAACTAACATTTAACTAATTAATTAGACCTTTTTCATCAACTTGTTTGACATTCTTTTCTTGTCAACCAATAAACACAGCATTTTGCTAATTGAATTTTGCTTACAGTATGCAATTAAAACATTTACTGCTTTTCTGTCTATTTTCTAAAAACAAAATGTATTTGATTCATAACAACTGATGTTGTGGGGTAAGCCAATATTCTTTCTATTGCAGGCCATTATTTCTCTATTAACTTGTGACATCTCAAAGACATGAAACACAATTCTCATGCCTAAATGATGTCACTAGTACCTAGTGAACTAATAATACCTGAATATTGTTTGAGCTCACAAAATGGTACTTCCACAAAGGCCATAATGAACTGCAAATGTGGATTCCCCAGGGCTAAGGGGGGTTTCTGGTTGCCCAGAAACCCCCCTGTGCTTGGATTACCCCTCTTATCAGCGCCAGGAAGGGAGGGACTTCCCATTCTCCATGGGTCACATGCTGCCATAGAGAATATAGTGTGAGGGCATTTATTTTACAAATCACAAATCACACTTCTACTCAGGTGAGCGACATTGGAGCATTTCTGCTCCTTATTGCTTTCCTCCTGACTCTTCCCTACCTTTATGTGTCCTACCAAACCTGGTGTTTTTTACAGTCTCTTAATTGTGGGTAATAATAACTTGTCATATTGGTTACCATTTTAACTAGTGTCTTTGATTTGCATTGTAGTGAGTTGAGTTCTGAAAGATAGTTAAACCACATAGGTGTTTTCAGGGCCGTAACTAGGGGTGTGCTGCCCTTAATGCTCCGGGCATTGCTGTAATCATCCTCTCTCGGCGCCGGGTACAGGTTATGCCCCCTCCACGTGATGTCATACAGAGGGGGCTTGCCCTGCTCCGGGAGCACTATCTACGGCACTGGGTGTTTTCTATTTTACACTGTTTTAGAGAATTTATCAGTTTGTATATCATCTTTGGGTCTATGGACAATGTCATAGTGATATACAGTACACATCATAGTTTTTCATAAACACCTGTAGTGCTTTGCGGTCCAAAGCTGTTACATTTGCGTTACATTCTAAACACTGTTGTTCATTCTCTACTCACCTGGGAATGTCTAATGCTAATTTCTGTTCTGGATAGATATTAATTGTTGATAACCTTTTCATTTATCAAACTTTGTCTAAACCATGGTATTGGCAATTTAAAAAAAATCTCTGTATGGCTGAAGGCCAGCCTCTAAAGAGTGTGATTGCACCTGGTGCAGGTCAAGGAAACTATCCTGACCCTCTACTAAGTGACCTAATAATAGGTAGTTTGCACTCCAGAAGGATCTGGAGTAGTCTTATGAAGTTTGCATCAATTTGTATGTTAATAGGCTTTTTGAAGAGCTTCTGATTAGAATCAATTTAATATATTAGTTACTGAATTGCAGCAATCATTTTTTTCTTTACATACCAAAATGGAAAAATAACACCCTTTTAACATCAATGTATATATACATAAAATTAGCAAATAACTGATTTAACAGGATCCAATATAACAAATTTGTGCAAGACTTGTTTTAAGTGACATACAATATACAGTAATCAGTTCCTGAGAGAGGATAACTCATGAAGCTGTGACATTTGGTTATCTGTTGGAGAGATACATTAGTAAATATATCTGTAAAGCTGCATACACACGTAACGATTTTCTGTCCAACCAACCAACTAGTTGATTGGTTGGAATGAAAATCTGGTAAGGTATGAAAGCAAATGACCATCAGCAATTTGCTCCCAAATGCCGGAAAATGGCCAAAAACAATGTTTGAACAAATTGTTTAGATCAAACATTTAACAAACTTGTCTGACGACCATTTTCATCTGTTTTCTGGCATTTAGGAGCAAATTGCTGATCATCAGTTACTCCCATACGTTACCAGATTTTCATTCCAACCAATCAACTAGTTGGATGGTTGGACAGAAAATCTTTACGTGTGTATGCAGCTTATCTTTCATCTATTTCACCAACAGATCACCAGATGTATACAGTATGTACTACATCTGATTTATGCATATTTTCTTACATTACTCTTAGGGAAAAAACATAGATGAGTGAGAGAGCATACCTCCTTTACATTCTAGGGAGCTGATGCTATAATAAAATAAATGAATATTAACTCACTACACATCACACAAAAACACCAGCCTGCCTCCAGTCTAAGCTTCAAGTATCAGTAATAAAAAAATAATAATAAACGCCATTGGTTTGTGCATACCTAGGTTTATATACATGTATCCATGTTTCCCATGTAACTGTTATCCATATATAATATATACACATATATAGTATATGTTTTGCTCCAGTGCCAAATTTTCAAGTCCAACATTTCTTATATTAAGTTCACATTGTACTGTGGCGCTTTGAGAATTGCTAATTACACAGCTCCTTGCATCTCATAACACAGTTATGCCACGTCACCAAAGTCCCCTGCATCTCACCACAACAAACTGCTTCTCACTCCTACCCCCTGCATCTCACCAGTGTCACCACAACCCCCATTGCTGCTGCCCTGCAGCTGGCTGGGAACCCGGGCCACTGGGATGTGCTGGGAAGGGCAGGAGGATCATGGATGAGAGATTTGTATTGCAGCTACCGTAAAAATGATCAGCAGCATGTCTCCAGGGCTGGGGCGCCTGTGCATATTTCTGCAGCCTCCATGCACACCCTCCCCAGCTTCTGTACATGGCGATAAGCAATGTCCTCTTTGCACAATGTACCCTGGATTTCCTTGGTTTTCAGTTGAGCTTCCTCGCCGTGGTGCCCCTGTCGGAGAATAGCGCTGACCTCCATGGGAGGTGCCTCCTTTTCACTGAGAGTGTGTGGCTGATCACACTGGAGAGGGAGCACTTCACGGTGGAGGAGTCCACCTGCAGGTTCAGTGTAGGGATGGACATCAGAATCCGATGGTTACTAACCAACAATGTTTTTGTTACGATAGTGGTGTTTTTACCACTTCATGGTGGCGGTCTGATGTTTGCCACTATCGAATGGAATTCATTCAACGGTGTTCCGATGGTTGTTTTAAAAATAAGAAATCCTGATAGCTATGCCTCCCCTGGCTTTTTCTTGGCTACTGTGTCTGCATCAGGGCATCTTCATGACTTCATTGGAGGGTGTCTCTCATTCTCTGTCTGCCTCAGATGGGACCCTTCTCAGGTACTGACTCCCTCCCCTCTCTAGGCTGCTGCTAAACAACAGGGCACATTGCTACCTCTGATTGTCTCTCACTGTCTCAGAGCCCTCAGCACAGCACAACAGTTTTTTCTGTGACTTGCTTCATTCCAAGCCTCAGTTTCAGATGCTCTCTTGCTGTTTCAGCACCCTGACCAGCTCCTATACAGCAGCTTGCTGCAAGATTTTTTTCTGTGACTTGCTTTACTAAAATCATCACTGCTTGGCCCCCATTTGTCACAGATGAATGGTTCATTCACCTGAATCTTCCTCAATCAACACTATATAAAATAGTGAGAACCCAATCAAAATCCGTAATGTGGTTCAAGAGATTAGCCCAAACGAACAGACAGTCCCCTTAAACCAGGGACTTTATTTTCTATACTGTATGTGGAGATAAATTGAAGTTAAATAAATAATCTATTGCTAAGAGACCACTACATCACTTTTTGCTGTAGTAACTGTTACTACAGAGAGAGAGAATTTCCAAAAATCTGGCGCTTAGTAATACCAAACACAAGAGAAAACAAAAATAAAGAAAAGGACACCTCTTAGAGCAGTAAAACAACACAACCCTTGCTGCATATCAAAGATGTGTGCAATGCCCCGGTACCAAAATATGAGAAAAATTAACATTATCTGAAGGGTTTCATAAGCCAAGGATTAGTCAGATACATGCATTTTAATTTTCACAACAAAAGGCTCAAGAAAAACAAAAACATAGCGTAATACAGCTTACAAATATGCTAAAATCCTCACAAGGATAAGTAAAACATGTACAAGATTAAAAGACAATACGAGTGCTTATCTGATATCCAAATGAGGCAATCAGGAACTGACGTTTCCTTGTCTCTTATTGCCTATTATTGTCAATTAAACTGGATGTATCTAACAGATGAAACTTCATATGGTGTATGTATACTAGGCAGGCAGCACACACTTAAAAAATATCCAATTAAAAAATTAAAAGAGTGCCTGGATCATAAATGTATAGAAATCCATAAGAAAAAAGCAACCAGCACATGTATTAAAGTGCAGATGGCATTCAGCCCCATGATGAAGGTACAACTACTTATGCACCGAAAAAGGGCACCTGGCTTATGGTAGAAATGCCAAACAGTACATGCTAATTCCTATGGAGTCTGCAAGTATCTATGCTGCTGAAATTTTGCACATGCTTATTTTGCACTTTATTCTGCTCGTTATAAAAATAAGCACTTTATTGGCTTGTGAATGAAGAAACTATAGACCTGTACTGAGATGTATAACGGCAATCAATAACATTTACTTTTGCATCATATATAGGTGTGCTGGTTTTTCCTGGTTTATCCAGATGTGTTTGTCATTTAAATGACTGAGCACCCTAATTTAGTTTACATTAATACCTGAAGTGAGTGCAATACTCTCTCTCTCTCTCTCTCTCTCTCTCTCTCTAAAAAATATGTAAGAACAGCGTATTAGCATTTTCAGTGTCTACAGTGGGCCTGATTCAGACCCGCTCGCAAGCGCTATGCGCTCGCTCGCGAGTCGATGTTAGGCCACTGCGCATGCGCACGCCGGTGATGTCAGTGGGAGAGCTTCTGGCTCTATTGTCACTGGGGCTTGCGGCCACGAGACCCTACCACAAGGGTCTCGTCGTAAGCCCGATGGTCGCGATGGTCTTGACCATCGCGACCATCATCCTGGCCGCTCGCAATAGCTGTGGGTGGCCAATCACAGCTATGCGAGCGGCCAGGAGGCCGCTCCAAAAAAAAAAGAACGCCCTGATTCAGAGCGAGCGCTCTTTCAGAGCGTCCGGCTCTGAATCAGGGCCAGTGTTCAATATAATGTACAATTATGGCCATACTATGACGATATTTTTTGTGCTTCTCAAGATTTTCCTCTTTTGTCGTTGACTTATCCTCTCCATCCCATAGTATATATGCGATGATACGTGAACCACGGAGGATAGAAAAAATATATACAATAATGTAATCCTTATAGATATCAGTATGTGCTCTCATCCAAAAGAAAATCAATAAAAAGAAAAAAAAGTAAAAAAATTTTTTAAAATTCCAAAGATTAAAAAACACCAAAAGTTATTCTGTGAAACCTCATTCCTTGAGGCAGATAAGCATAATTGGTTATTTATTGTGTATTTTTTATATATTAACTTGAGGTTTACATATTACTCTTTTGGATGCACTTTTTTGAGCCCCTGCATTATCTCTACAAGTTGCAACCATGCCCATATGCACTTCCGCAAGTATTGTCTTTGGTATGGAGAAAATATTATTCTGGGCTTTTTCAGTTCATACTTCTGTTTGCGCATTTTGGAGTGTTTTTTCATGTTTTTTACATTCAAAAAAAATAATAATTTTTTTCTTTCACTGATTTTATTTTGCATGAGTGCACATACTAATATTTATCAGGATTACACTATTGTATATTATTTATTTATTTCTTCCATGGTCCATGAATCATCACATACATACACCGAATTGGAGAGGATAAGTCAAGGACAAAAGAGGAATATCTTGAGAAGCACCAAAAATCTTGTCATAGTATGCATATAATTGCACACTACATTGAACACTGTATACACTGAAGGTGCTAATTCTTATTAAATTTTTAGCAATTAACTTTGGTGATCTTTGGAATACAATCACTTTTGAAGAATTGCCTTCCAACTCACCATTGGAGGGAATTAGCATATATCTATAATGGGTGCATGGTGTTCCGAGCACACAGGCCCCTGGGTCAAGCTCTGCACCTATAACTCTACTTACCACTCCGGAGTCCCACGTCAGTCATACCAAGCACACCCCTTCATGGCAACGGTATACCCTGATGGCGGTGTAAGGCACCCTGCCACACTGCAAAAATTGTTCAGGAATGGTTTGAGGAACATGAAAAAGAAATCAAGATATTGACATGACCTCCAAATTGCCCAGTTTTCAATCCTAACAACATCTGTGGGATGTCCTGGAAAGAGGAGCCTGAGCCATGGAGGAACCACCTCACAACTGCTAAAGTCTTGGTGTCAGATACACAGGACACCTTCAGAGGTCTTGTGGAGTCCATGCCATGATAGTTCAGAACTGTCTTGTCAGCACTAGGGGGACCTACACAATGTTAGGCAGGTGGTTTTAATGTAATGGGAGTAGATAGATAGATAGATAGATAGATAGATAGATAGATAGATAGATAGATAGATAGACAGACACACAACCTTTTTCACAAGCTGCAATTAATTAGTTATATTTACATATATATTTTTGTAAAATATTAAGATAATTAGCTGAACAAAAATGTGTTTTCACACGTTTGTGATTTTATCTATTTGCCTGCTGTTAGCTTGTTATTTTCTAGCCGCTGAATGTGCGCGTGAATATATAAGGTTTGCTTTATGTGTATAGTTATGTACAATTGTAATATTTCATTCAGAACATGTATTTTATTATACACACAATGTTGCACTGTTATATCTGTTACAATTTGCATTATGAATTAATGTTTTTGCCAGATAGGTTAGTAAAGCAAATGAACATCATTATAACTGGGGAATCTTTTGACGTCAGCTGAATGTTATGGCCATATAGTCAGTATGGAGCGGAGAATACAGGGTTAAAGAGCTGCATTTGAGGCACTGTTCAGTTGACTTGTTATGTAGGGAGAGATGGGCTAATGACGTGTAGGTGCTCAGCGCTCAGGTCTCTCAGGTGGCTTCATTCGACCAGTTTCAGCAGAATGATGAAAAGATTGAGATAAAATAAACTGACAGTTGCTACTCATGGTAAGCAGCAAGCAGTACCCCAGCAGCTGAGACCCTGGGAGACCTCTTTCTTAAACAAAGGCTTTTTGCGCTGCAGTAAGCAATGAACTCCAAAATAAAATAAAAAAAAGATTGAACGGATTGGCAGCTGGTGGCCACGGGAGGAGGGAAAGTTTGGAAACTGGGATACACAGCAATTGTTGGCTAATTAGAAGCCATTCCCACCTACTTAATACCACACCATTAAGCAGAATACACTTTTTTTTTCCTTGCCTTCACTGTTGCACATGACATTGTACCCTAATCAATACCCACCCACTGGCTGCCTCAGTGCCCACAAATGAATACATTGCAGTTCAAGAATGCAGTAATTGAGTTAGGACAGAAAGAACCTTATCCAGACTTTCTCCATTCTGAAGATATCAGTGTAGCACTTGAAAAGCCCAGATACAAAATCAGTATCCTGTGCTGACAAGTGGCAGGTAGGGAGCAGTTGTCATAAGGGAGACAGATTGCAGCACTGTGATTCAACCCACAGGGAAAGTGTGGGCACTGTAGAATGTAGATTAAAGCTGATAAAAACTAAAAATTGGAAATTATTTCAGTAGTTTATGTCATTTCCCCCAAGACTATTTATTATTATGGTTATGCAGGAAAAAAAAGCAACACAATATTGGCAACCAGTTGTTCCAACCCTAGTATTCAAGGTAATTTATCATATTACTTGTTATTTATCCAATCTGTTAATCATGTGAAAGGAAGACATGTTGTGCAAAGTTTCTACTTTACTTTATTCAACACAAGTACTTGTTTAAAACATATAAAGCAAATGGCCTATACATTGGTTCTTTAGCTATATATTTAAATTTTCTTAATACTTTTGGAAATTGCATTCATGAAAGGAGAAGACATGTGCATTGGCGCAGAAACCTCACAGGTCTTCATCGGAATGTGCTATCATTACCAGTATGTCAATTTGTCAAGCCACATGTGCCCACATTTTGATCTGCCAGTGACCACCTCCAGGTTTTTTTCAGGGGACATTTACATACTTTTAATAATCATACCTAATAGCAATATCATAGTGATAAAGCACTTTGTACAATACATACCCAGAAACAGTGCAAATCTAACATGCTAAATTATATATTTAAGTCTTTAATCTACTATGTGCAATTTTTATTTAATGTACGTACTCCACATTTCATAGCAAGACAACCTGCATACATTTTCTTCCATTTGCCTGCTATCTTAGGCCCCTTACCCATGGATGTATTGTTTGCATAAAAATAAAGTACATAAATGTTATGCGTTTGCAGTGCATGACATAAGCACTAGATATGCTTATGATTCTTTAGCATGTTGCAACTAGTAGAGGCATTTTTCCATCCATTTTAATAGCCATTTTGTTTCTAAATGAATGCAGTATGCCAATGAAATAAATGTAAATGCTGCATTTATAAATTAGTATGTCAGCATGCCCTAACTTCAAATATCTCACCCAACGCCAGCGCTACACAGTCTAGGCTGGGTCCCACCAGGTGACGATAAACCTAGGGTCATTAGGTCACTCCAATAAATATGTGGACCTAATTGTAATCAAAAATTAAAAACTTTTAACTGTAATCCAATTTAAATTAAATTTAAAAAATCATAAGAGACCATGCAAATTGGTCACTGAGTCACACCATAGGATGAGCTACTTGTCAGCCAAACAAGTGGTTTCTGGAGCTAAGCACAATGGGATTGGCTGGCAGCAAGGGGCATTTCAAGCAGAGGCTTAAGTTCATCACAGAGGCCCGGGCGCAAGCTGATGGGTATGCCCACAGTCCCTCTCTCCAGTGAATAAGCACAGCGAGTATGTGAATGAGCATTTTCTTACCTATATGATTTCAATGGAACGAGGAACCTCTGAAGAAATTGATCCTCCCTGGACAGGCAGTGTCTTGAGTCGGTATTTAGTATTCATGCACGAGATCCCAAGGCCTGGAAGCCGCCTGTATGTGTCGCAATAAAACCAATGTCATTATCATGCAACAGAGGTTCAACCAGATAATAAATGTGGGTTTCCCATATCAAACAATTTTATATTAATAAAATATATTTGCTCATTTGGTACCATTTGCATCAGTAATGTGATGTAATTAGAATTGTTTTCTTACTGATGATTACTGTTCCCCAGTCGTTTCCTGTAATAGTACCAGCAGAATCGGTATGATTTACCGCCGGACCCCCGTCCGGCGGTTGGAATCCCGACAGCGGCTGCCCGACATGGGTGAAAATCCCAATCGTCCCTAAGGTAAGTATTCACTAACCTAATTCCCTCCCCTAACCCTCCTCAGGGGTGCCTAACCCTAACCTTCACCCCACAGTGCCTAACCCTAATCCCCCCTCTAAATGCCTAAACCTGACCCCCCCTTCCTTGCAGCCTAAACCTAAGTCCCTCTCGGGGGGGGGGTGCCTAACCCTAACCCTCCCTTCCCCTAGCCTAACCCTAACCTCCTGGGGGGGTGCCTAATGCTAAGCCCCCCCCCGGGAGCCCTAAACCTAACCCTCCCACCACCCCCACGCGCGGCTGTCGGCGCCCGGCGTCACCTCGATCGGGATGCCGGGCACCAGTGTCGGTAAAATGACAGGCGTCTAGATTTAGATGCCTGTCATTTAACCCTCGCCAGGATAAAGCAGTCGGGATTAGGTCCGCCGGCTTCCCTACTGCATACCGGACCAGCGGTCCTACCATCCTCTATGTGTGTCTTTTCAGCACCATCGCCTTATTGTGTCACCATGCCATCCCCCATGTGTCTTTTTAGCACCATCCTTCTGTGCCTCCCCAATACCATCATCCTGCGTCTCCCCAGTGCCATCATCCTGCGTCCTGCCCTAGCACAGAATAACCCTCCTCCCTGCAGATCATCATCTTCCCTTAGCACAGCATAGCCCCCTCCCCACAAATCATCTCCCCTTAGCACAGAATAGCCCCACCCACAGAGATCATCTCCCTTAGCACAGTATAGCCCCCTCCCCCACAGATCATCTCCCCTTACCACAAAATGACTCCACCTCACAATCATCTCCCCCTTGTATAGCAGACCCCCTCTCCCCCACAGAAAGACCATGTCACCTTGGCACAAAATAACCCCACCCCACAAAGATCATCTCCCCCTAGTATAGCAGACTCCCCCCCCACAGAAATATCATCTCTCCTTAGAACAATGAGCCCACCCCACAGACAGATAATTTCAGTATAGCAGCCCCCCCCCTCACCCACAGAAAGACCATCTCCCCTTGGCACAAACAGATTTCAGTATAGCAGCCCCCCCCCTCACCCACAGACAGATCATCTCCCCCCTAGTATAGGAGAACCCCTCCCCCCCACAGAAAGACGTCTCCCAATAGTTCAGCGTCTCCCCTCCCCCTTAGACAGAGCAACTCCACTCCCCCTTAGACAAATGATCTAATTCTCCCCTTAGCAGGCCCCCCCACCCCAGACATCCCGAGTCCAGTATCCAGACTCCATCTCCCAGTCCCATCGAGCTGCTGCACTGCTGCAGCTAGCCAGATTGTCTCCTCTCCACTCTGCCCTCTCCCCAGGCTGTGAAATTAAACTTGACACTTCACAGCCTGGGGAAGGAAGAGTAGAGATGAGACGATCGGGCTAACAGACTGCCTGGGCGGCCCCCCACCACCGCAGTGACTTACCTACCTCGCGGTCATGCTAATGACCGGTGTCACCTGCGGGCCGCGCCACTTCCCGTCTTGAGTCCTCTGCGGCGCGTGACCGTGATGCCGACAGCATGTTGGCCTCTCTGCTCGCGAGAGGCTAAGACACGGCCAGACAGAGCTGACAGGCTGCCGGATGCCTGTGAAAGTGAGTCTCTACAGGAGCCGGCGGGTGACGCAAATAAGGGGGCGGGGCCTCACAGAAAAGCGGCCCCACAACCAATCGGCCCACCTGGATTTTTCCGTCAAAAAGTACCTGCCAATCCGCCCCTGCCCCTGATAGAGGGGATAATCACTTGATGTGAGGTATTTGAGGACCGAGTTTAAGTCAAGATACTGTAAGACTGCCACTGTGGTGGGACTACAAATCACAAAATGCCCAGTCTACTGCCAACAGCATCACATGCCGGGAAGTTGCTCCACCATAGATCTGCACCCCAGACTTAGTCGCTGGTGCTCCAGGCCCCGCCTCCCATGCCCTCTTACCCGCAGCTCTGGCCCTGATTCAGAGCTGGACGCTCTGACAGAGCTACCACCAGGGAGGAGTGGGACGAGGAGTTGTGGGTGAGGGGGATCACCGGGACTGTTGCACGTGTTTGAGACTAGGGCTGCAGCCAGGGAGGAGTGAAACGGAGAATTGTGGGTGAGAGGGCACCGGACGTGTCACACTGACATAAGAAGCTGCTGAGAAGCAGCAACACCAATGAGTATGGACAGGCTATATAGATAGACGGAGGCGGCAGCTGATGGTCTGACACGGAGCTCTCCACTAGTGTATGGTGGCTCCTCAGGTGCCGGGATAGGGGTGCCATGAATTGGTTGGCCATGACTGTGCACTTCGGGTACATAGTTACAGCCCTTAGTGGGGTGAATATGTTGTGGGAAAGGGAGGAGGTGCCCCTTCAGTGCTGGCGCCCGACGGCAGGCGCCTCCATTGTCTCCTATAGTTCTGCCCCTGATTTCAGGGACTACCTGCTTTGAATACAAAAAACTGCTGCAATGTTATGGACACATTAAGTATAATGAAGTTAAGTGCAACTAAATTTGTATTTACCAGTCTCTCTGTAGTACTACAATACATTTGTTTAGAGTGTAAAAACATTAGTGCAAACAAACAATCCATGTTGTCTAGCAATAGCATTGCTTGAGGATTTTGGGGTAGAGCGAAGCAGAAACAGCCTGGTTTTAATACATATATCTATATATCCATATATAAATATATATATATATATATATATATATATACAGTCAGGTCCATAAATATTGGGACATTGACAGAATTTTCATATTCGCCTCTATTCACCACCACAATGGCTTTGAAATAAAACAAACAAGATGTGCTTTAACTGCGGACTTTCAGATTTAATTTGAGGGTAATTACATCCAAATCAGGTGAACGATGTAGGAATTACAACGGTTTCTATATGTGCCTCCCACTTTTTAAGGGGCCAAAAGTAATGGGACAAACTAAACGATCCTAAATCTAACTTTTACTTTTTAATACTTTGTTGCAAATCCTTTGCAGGCAATTAAAGCCTGAAGTCTGGAACGCATAGACATCACCAGACACTGGGTTTCATCCCTGGTGATGCTCTGCCAGGCCTCTACTGCAAATGTCTTCAGTTCCAGCTTGTTCTTGGGGCATTTTCCCTTCAGTTTTGTCTTCATCAAGTGAATTGCATGCTCAGTCGGATTCAGGTCAGGGGATTGACTTGGCCATTGCATAACATTCCACTTTTTAGCATCAAAAACTCTTTGGTTGCTTTTGCAGTATGCTTCGGGTCATTGTCCATCTGCACTGTGAAGCGCCGTCCAATGAGTTCTGAAGCATTTGACTGAATATGAGCATATAATATTGCCCAGAACACTTCAGAATTCATTCTGCTGCTTTTGTCAACAGTCACATCATCAATAAATACAAGGGAACCAGTTCCATTGGCAGCCATACATGCCCACGCCATGACACTACCACCACCATGCTTCACTGATGATGTGGTATGTTTTGGATCATGAGCAGTTCCTTTCCTCCTCCATACTCTTCTCTTCCCATCACTGTGGTACAAGTTTATCTTTGTCTCATTTGTCCATAGGATGTTGTTCCAGAATTGTAATGGCTTTTTTAGATGTTGTTTGGCAAACTCTAATCTGGTCTTTCTGTTTTTGTGGCTCACCAGTGAACCCTCTATATTCACTCTTGTGAAGTCTTCTCTTGATTGTTGACTTTGACACATAATCACCTACCTCCTGGAGAGTGTTCTTGATTTGGCCAACTGTTGTGAAGGGGTTTTTCTTCACCAGGGAAATAATTCTTCTGTCAACCACAACAGTTGTTTTCCGTGGTCTTCCGGGTCTTTTGGTGTTGCTGAGCTCTCCGATGCGTTCTTTCTTTTTAAGAATGTTCCAAACAGTTGATCTGTCCACACCTAATGTTATTGCTATCTCTCTGATGGGTTTGTTTTGATTTTTCAGCCTAATGATGGCTTGCTTCAATGATAGTGACAGCTCTTTGGATCTCATATTGAGAGTCGACAGCAACTGATTCCAAATGCAAATGTCACACCTAGAATCAGGTCCAGACCTTTTACCTGCTTAATTGATAATGAAATAACGAGGGAATAGCCCACACCTGTCCATGAAATAGCTTTTGAGTTGATAATCCCATTACTTTTGGCCCCTTCAAAGGTGGGAGGCACATATAGAAACCGTTGTCATTCCTACACCGTTCACCTGATTTGGATGTAATTACCCTCAAATTAAATCTGAAAGTCTGCAGTTAAAGCACATCTTATTTGTTTAATTTCAAAGCCATTGTGGTGGTGAATAGAGGCCAAAATATGAAAATTCTGTCAATGTCCCAATATTTATGGACCTGACATATATATATATCAATAAGGGAAATTGACTAGGGAGCGACTTAGCGGGTTAAAATATAGATATCTAAAGTGCCGTGCAATAAATTCATATATAAGTGTATGAGTTCCGTGATAGTTCGATATACAATAAGTACAAGTGCTATATCTCACATAAACATATTAGACGATATAATATCGATCAACAATAATAATATTGATAAACAGTGATGAATAAATATAAATAAATATTTAATAGAGTAAAAACATGAAGTGGATAATCCGCATAGTATAAAACATATTCAGATGTATACAACATAAATAGTAAAAAATACAAAATACAAAATGCAAAGTACAAGGATGCAAAAAAGAGGCTGCTTATCTGGTTTTAAAAAGGTAAATGGTTCATGCAGCAGGGTACACAGGCTCCAACCCGTTTTGTCTGTTCAGGACTTCATCAAGGGAGTCTACTTCATGTTTTTACTCTATTAAATATTTATTTATATTTTTTCATCACTGTTTATCACTATTATTAGTGTTGATCGATATTATATCGTCTAATATATTTATGTGAGATTTAGCACTTGCACTTTATTGTATATCGAACTATCACGGAACTCATACACTTATATATGAATTTATTGCATGACACTTTAGATATCTATATTTTAACCCGCTACTTCGCTCCCTAGTCAATTTCCTTTATTCATGTTATTATATTTAGTATGTTACCAATAATAATGTATTATTGATTTGAGCTGACGCCTCTATAGTTTCTATAGTTGGGTATTTGCGGTTGTATTATCTGAGCCGTTTGTAGAAAGGGGTATATATAGTCACTGGCGCTGTTTGCCACACATATTCTTGTATATATATATATATATATATATATATATATATATATATGTCAATTTCAGACGTCACTCCACGGTTTAACACATATACTTGCCCTTGTGCCATCCTTATGTACAGGGAACAAAAACAGCGGCACTCACGGGGGTTGAAATCAAGAAGACTCGTGACACACTGCTGTGTCACGAGTCTTCTTGATTTCAAGCCCCGTGAGTGCCGCTGTTCTTTTTCCCTCTCTCTATCTCTCTCTCTCTCTCTCTCTCTCTCTCTCTCTATATATATATATATATATATATAATTGTAATTACACAGTACATGTTTTGTGAGTATAAGTAGCGGTCAATCACTTGCTGTTCAGGAGCAATGTATTTTCTGTAAATTACCCGCAGTTATATCACTCAGACCATAGATGCTTCCAATTCAATATTCCCATTACCTGGAATTTAGTGTAAACTGTAGTCCTCCCTGTGACTTTATATATTTACAGTAATTGAACAACAAACCATGTTGGACATGTATCAAACCTTGGAGAGAGATAAAGTAACAACCAATCAGCTTCTGACATTTTTCAAACACAGTCTGTGAAATGACAGTTAAAAGCTGATTGGTTGGTACTTTATCTCTCTGTCCAAGGCTTGATACATCTCACCACATGTGTTTATCCATGGTATTGCAAGTTAAACTTTTCATTAGTTTGGTACAGTATATAATTTTAACATCAGATTAATGTTACTCAGATTTTGTCATGGGTAATGTGATGGCAGCAAAATCACAGTGTTACATTTTTTTTTTAATTGTGCTACATCATTTCTGCTCACACCACAGATAGTGTACTGTATGAGAACAAAAAAACTCACTAAGAGCAGACAACTATAGCTCTTTCAATTCCTTGGGAACAGGGACTGGTAATATTCTGGATTCTTGCTTCAAGAGAAGCAAGAATCCAGAAAATTACCATTCCCAGGGGCCATGCAGAGTTGAATGCATGTACAGTTTTGGGCCATATCTTGCATGAGCAAATGTCCTCATATACCTATCTTTTTTGCACCATATGGCACAGTTCCCGTGCTGTGCATTTGTTCCTCAATTTTGAGTTTTCGTTTGCATAAAGTGTACTAGGTAGTTAGGATTAGTCTGTTTGTCGCAAAATAATTAGTATAAAGTCGCAGATAAAGCATAACAATGCATGCCGCAGGTCACTCCGATCGGACCTGTCTTTTGCTTTTTTACATAGACTGCATATTTTCCTTATTTGACTACTTTTTGCTCAACTTTGCATCTTATTTTGATTATAGTGTACAAGGTACTTAGACTATTATTTTTGTAGCAAAGGACTTGGTATAAAGTCGCATATTAAGCATAACGATGTGTGGCATGGGTCAATCGTATCAGACCTGTTTTTTGCCCTTTTAACCTACAGTATATTGTGTAAGTTTTCCTCCATTTTGCATCTTCATTCCCTTAGGTACTTAGGAGTAGTGTTTTGGCACGGCTAAGCAGCAAAGTCTGTGACACCCTAAACAGCGCAATTTGAGTATAGCCTTATGTGGCCATATCTGTACTGCACACACTTCTAAGCCAAGAATATGTAAGTACATCTGATGCAATTCAGTCTCATCTCCACTTGTTACTAACTTACTATAAGGCCATAACTGGACTGTAACAGTGCATTCTCATACAGGCAATGTTCACTGAGAGTGTGTTGGCGGAAGTGCGTGCTCTGCATAAGAATGCCTGTCTTCTGACGCAACTTTTGCACTAAGGATATGGTTTGTGCATGTGCACACTACCAGTGGTGGGCTGGGCCGGGGGGCAGGGTGCCATGTGCCCCCCGGGCCACAGCGTCATGCGGGCCGCGGGCAGTCTGTGTCACTGTGACACAGACTGCACCGCGTGTGTAGCGCTGACCGGACGGAGTTCGGTCAGCGCTACACAGCACAAACACACAGCCGCCGGAGCCGGCAGCTGTGTGTTTGCTTTAGCAGCTGATGAGAGTCAGACAGACTCTCATCGGCTGCTGCTCCCACTGCCAGAGCCGGACATCTTCCATGACGCGTCTTCCATGACTTCCATGACGCGTCACTCCCATAATGCAAAGCTGCGGACGGAGGAGCTGATCTCGGCGGCGGGACCAGGAGCAGGAGCGGATGTCAGGTAAGTGTTTTTTTTTTTTTAATATTATGTGTGTCTACTACGGGGGGTCTGGCACTATAAGGAGACCACTACTGGGGGCACTACAAAGGGGGGGACTACTACTACTGGGGGCGCTACAAGGGGGGGACTACTACTACTGGGGGCACTACAAGGGGGGGACTACTACTACTGGGGGCACTACAAGGGGGGGGGACTACTACTACTGGGGGGGGACTACTACTACTGGGGGCACTACAAGGGGGGACTACTACTGGGGGCACTACAAGGGGGGGACTACTACTGGGGGGGACTACTACTATGGGCACTACAAGGGGACTACTACTAGGGGCATTGCATAGGGGGGAGGGGACTACTACTAGGGGCACTACATAGGGGGGAGGGGACTACCACTGGGGGCACTGCATCGAGGGACCACTGCTGGGGGCTCTATATAAAGGGCAATAGTGGGGATACTGCATGGGGGAAGACTACAACTGGGGCCACTATTTAAGGGGCACTGCATAAGGGTTACCACTACTGGGGGCACTATATAAGGGGCTTACTACTGGGGGCACAAGGGGCACTGCATAGGGGGGATCACTACTGGGGGCACTACTCGAGGCCTGCATAAGGATGTCCTCTCCTGAGGGGGGGGGGCGCCGTAGCACGCACGTTCTTTCGGGCACCCTGGCTGCACGCTACTCCTCTGCCAGGGCCGCCTGCATGCATTTGCCTCCCAGGCTAAAAGTTGCCAGCCAGCCCCTGCACACTACTAATTTTGACATGCATCAAACCAAACATACAGATAGGGGCTGTCAAGGTGAATAGATGCTTACAATTCTGCATACGGACGAATATCTGCAATTAGTTCCATGCACACGATGCAGGAGTAACTACATCCAGCTTGCTTTCAACTCTACATCAGACCATTATTATGTTTATATTGTTTAGCTGGAACTTAATCATACTTGCCTACACTCCCGGAAGTCGCAGGAGGATCCCGGTTTTTCAGGTAGCCTCGCGCACCCCCGGAAGTGTAGGCAGATCTCTTGTATTCTGCCCACTTCCTAGTAAAGCGGGCAGGATGGGGAAATTTTATGGGGAATTTGCGGGTCCGCGAGGAGGGGGTGGGGCTAAATGACGCAATTTGCATAATTTAGTCCTGCCCCCACCTCGCGGACCCGCAAATTGCAGACTTTTCCAAGGAAAGGGACAGGGCCTAATTATGCCACCAGCCAAACCCCGCCCCCTGAACTGGGCTGCTCCCGGAAAGGAATCATACAAAGTCGGTAAGTATGAACTAAATGCATATATTTGCATGTATTCTGAGTAGTACGCATCACGTGACCGCCCGTATAGGTATGCTTGCTTTGATACCCAGTATCACCAGTAAAATGTGCACTAGCCCTATCCTTGGGGGAAAAATTGTGTCTGAAACATATAAACTTACACTTGCAAACATTGTGCATAGCCCACAATTTCAGTGGAACGCCCTCTCTGAACATTGCCCATGTGAGAAAGTCCTGTTACAGTCCAGGTACGCCCTTTCAGTTACAAGTGGACAGACAACTGAAATGTGTGGAAGAATGCACGCCATTGAGTAAATTAAACGGATGTTAAGAGTCGCTGAGGAGTGACTGTACTTTTATGCAGGTCACATAACTTTGGTTGTTTTTAATATTCTTATTTATTGTAGGATGTGCATTATTTGTTATAATACACAAATATTCCTTAATGATCACTGATGTGATGACATCTGTACTTACCATTTATAAGTAGAGATTATATGCAGGAGTTTATACATATACAGGTTGAGTCTCCCATATCCAAAATGCTTGGGACCAGGGGTATTTTAGATTACGGAATATTACGTATTTTGATATATTTGTATATCATAGTGAAATATCTTGGGAATGGGACCCCAATATACACACAGAAAGCATTTATGTGTTATATACACCTTATATACACAGCCTGCAGGTAATTTCATACAATATTTTCAATAATTTTCTGGCTCAAGCAAAGTTTGTGCACATACATGGAATTCATTCATGTTTCATATACACCTTATACACACAGCCTGAAGGTAATTTTATACAATATTTTTAATAATTTATGCCATAGACAAAGTTTGTGTACATTGAACCATAAAAAATCAAAGGCTTTATCAAAGGCCAAAATTATTCCGTATTTCAGAATATTTGGATATGGGAGACTCAACATGTATTAACATCACTAGTGAATTGTATGTAAAAATAAAATATTTTTTTTCTCTTTTTGGGCCTTAAAGAAAAGACAATTGTTTAAAAAAATATATATCCTACCCATTGATAGACTATGAAAAGCTTCTGAATAAATGTTTCACTTAAGTAAAACTGAACTTGTTTCTAAATATTGGTAGTGGTTAGCTCTAGGCGAACACAGTTACTTTGCTTCCCTAAGGGCATTTGATCATTGGTGTACTTAACTCTAGCCATTCTTGAAATCTGGCCTGAAGTCAGAAGAGTTCCAGTAAGATTTCAGTAATGCAATATCATCATTGCTAAAGTACACTGTGTTACCCAGTCTCCAGAAGCTTTAATACCTGATTAAAATTACATCTTTTCAATAATATTTCTCCATCCGTGGCCTATATTCATTGCATTGGATTATACACCTGGAGGCTTTAATCAACCCCAGATCTATAAGTGATTAGGTTAAACAGAAAGTGTGATATTCTAAGTATTGTACGTGTACCAGATTTAATAGACTGTAGACTTCATTGTACTTTATCTGAATAAAAAAAAAAAATATTTGAGGAATATATAAAGTTTCAATAGCAGTAACATAATGGTGCTGGGAGCGAGTTTTACTGTAGTTCTTTTATTTAAGTAGTGTGAGATGATACAGAATACTGTTACTGGTACATTCCTTCGGGATGCCGGCGGTCCTGATCCCGAAGCTGTCGGGATTCCGGTGCCGGTATTTCGACCGTCGGCATCCCACACACTGGGAAGTTGACTACATCCCGGCATGGATGTGTGTAACAAAATATAATGAGGTAGCTTCAAAATGAGTCAGCATTAGCAAATAATTAGTAAGTATTGTTACACAGCACATTGGACAGTTCAAATATTACAGCAATTTTGTATTGAAACAAATAGACCAATTAGAGTATGTGATGCATATATATCATATAATAGAATTAAACAAATTGCAAAGCTGATTTATTTTATTTTACCTTCTGCTGTCCTTCTCTCAGTACTGTCACAGTTCATAGCACTGCAGTTTATAGAACTGTCATGTTCTTTCTCTAGTACAGCCTTGTATTAACACAATTTAGAAGTTTAATTACGTCTTTGTCCGACATGTCAGGGATGTGATTACAAATTGAAACTTTGCCAGCAGAGGTTAATCCTCTTGTGACATTATTCAAGAGCAGTTAAACAGATAAATAAAAAATATAATCATGCAAAAATGCATAATGTCTGACTACCGGTTCCGACATGGAGGAGTGAGCAGCAGCCTCCGTGAGCTCTGTCTTCCTAACCAACCTACCTTTCTCTCGGCTAATATTTTAGCCTCCCAACAGGCACAAAAAGCCACATTCTACCTGTCTATCTGCTGATGGACAGATATTTGAAAGCTCCACACCCACAGCAGCAGACGCCGCAGTCCTCACAACCGCTACCTCCCAGACAGGAGAAACGCCGGGCTGAAAGCAATATGGTGCCGGACGCTGATAAGGCTGCAGGCACCCCAGCGGCTAAGAAAGCAAACCCTAACATCACACTGGACCATGACGCCTCTCAGGTACGGCGATTGCTCGATTCTCCGGTCACTTACAGCGACATAGTAGAGGCCATTAAGTCGACCATGACTCCCTTGTTATCACAGGCTGTTTGTTACATCACATCTCATCTTCAACAACTTACCCATAGGGTTAACACAGCAGAGGTGCGAATAGGGGAACATTTTCACGATGTAACACAGCTGAAAAAGTCCTTTCGTAACCTAGAAAAGGAGAACTGGCAGTTGTGGAATAAGGTTGACGACTTAGAAAACAGGCACAGAAACAGACAAATCTCAGGTGCACAACTCCAAATTATTAATAATATATGTAAATGCAATGGTTTTTAGCATAATCATGGCCAAGGTTATGGGCCTACCCACCATATCCAGGTAACCTCTTTCGGGTAGGTCCCTAACATACTAGGGTTCAAATCCAGAGCGCAGGACCCCCCAAAACTGGCCCAGCCAAGCCACCCCACTGCACCACAATAGTAAGAAAAGTGCAGTGTAAAGGAATAGTTAGGAGCAGCTGCAGCTGCATATAAAGAATGAAAATAAAAAAGTGAAGTACATGTATATTAAACACACAGTGAAGGGTTAAAATGTGTTATAAAGGAAAATGTGTTATAATGCGGTGCCCTGAGACAGATTAACCAACGCAATCCAGGAGGACCCACACCCCAAAAATGAACCAAACTTAGAAAACAGGTCACGTCGCAACAACATATGGGTAGTTGGAATCCCTGAGTCGGTGAAAGGGCCAGCTCTGGCACACTTTACACGCAACACCCTGCCTACGCTGCTAGGCATAGAATCAGAATGTGACGATCTTGTCATAGAAAGGGTTCACAGAATTGGCAATTTATCTTTGTCATCTACCTCTACTAAACCCAGGGTTACACTATTTAAGTGCCTGAACTATCTCCACAAATCTGTGATTTGGTCAGCTTCTCGTAAGAAGTTCCCTTTAATATGGGAAGGACATAAATGATATATATATTCGAAGATTTCTCAGTAGAATTATCCAGAGCCAGAAAAGCTTTTGCTCCTGTATGCGCCTCATTAATTAAAAGCAAGCGCAGATTTTCTCTGATGTACCCTGCATGCCTGCGCATCCTTGACGGATCCTCCCAGACGGATTTCACAAACCCAGAGGATGTGATGGCCTTCCTGAATGAGGAAAATGAAGGAATGATCCACGAACAGCAGATGCATCTGTTGCTGCGACCTGAAACTTCGGGAGTTAAGCTATTAACAATGTTTGTTCTCTTTACCATTACCACAATGTTTAGTATAACCTGACATAGTCACTGTAATCTAAAATGTTGTTCTTTATGATAATCCTTTGATGGTATTGGCTTTCCAACATCATATATGATTGTTTAGGAATAGCCGTTACATGTGTCTGTTTATATGTCCATTTTCAAATTTAGGCGGTATGGAGACGGGCCCCTCTTTTAGGCTCGTAATTATTACCATGCTATCCTTGAAACATAGTAATGTACTCCCGAAGTTTCGTGAATACAAATTTCCTGCTCAATTCTGTTATATTGTTGTTTTTTTGTCTCTCCTATGTCCCTCCATTGTTCTGTAATGTCTCTATCCTCATCCTCCTCCCAATATACCCTGTTTTGATGTGGTGACTCTTTATGCGTGTAATTATAAATGCCCAGTATTCTTTGTCTCTGCAATATTATGGCCTCTCTAAGAATCGGTACACCCAATGTAGGTGGGATTAACTCCCTAGCAAAATGTAGACAAATTTTACTATATTTGAAAAAGCATTGCATGGATTTGGTTTTTCTACAAGAGACCCATTTAACATCTGCAGAGACACAAAAACTTCAAATGCTGCAATGGTCTTTAGTTGCAGCTGCTTCATATAATTGTAAGGCCAGAGTAGTGGCTATATTAGCGAGAAGAGATCTGGAGGTGCAGGTAATGTCGGTAGAGGCAGATACAGAAGGTCGATATGTTTTTGTTGAAATTCTAGTCAAAGGTTTTAAATACCATCTATGCAATATATATGCCCCAAATGTTTTATAAAAAAGCATTTTACCATTCTATTCTACCCAAACTACTCTCATTTGACCCTAATACACTTATTGTGTGTGTAGATTTTAACCTAATCTCTTCTTCATATTTGGATAGATCAAATCCCCCTAAGCAACCCCCTCCTATCCCCAAATTTGGAGTCCCTTTGTTTGCTAAGAGGTTTAACCTAATCGATATGGCGAGCCATACACCCTGTAGAGATGGATTTCACATGCCTTTCAGCAGCGAACAATACCTTGTCGCATATTGACTATACTCTAATATCTAACATCCCCTTCTCTAAAGTACTCAAATCTTCCATTGAGCCCATAGCTATTTCAGATCATGCACTTGTATGGTTTGAATGCCAAATTACTACTGAAAAGAGCCCCAATAGGATGTGGAGGTTCCCGACTCACTTAGTACAATCTATTACTTTTCGCAAAAAACTAGAATCCTCCTGGGAAGAATATAAGCTTGACAATCTTTTGCATGCTGATACGAATCCCACCATATTTTGGCAGTCAGCAAAAGCAGTTTTGCGAGGAAAAATTATTTCTTATTCAGCCAACATTAAGAAACAGAGGGCAGAATTTTACATTGCCTTGCAGCAAAACTTCTCGGAGGCCTTCCAGAATTATAAATTATCCCCAAATTTAGAGACTAACAGTGCATACCAGAATGCTAAAACCCATTTTGAAGAGCTACTTAGATATACATTTCATAAGTTCGGGAATAAGGCTGGAAAGCTTCTTACAAATCTATTAACAGGTACTCGTCCGCAGATGGTAGTTCAGCCTCTGGCAAACACCGATGGCTCTCCTGCCGCTTCCAACAGCCATATCACTGATGTTATGTCCGAGTTTTATAAGTCATTAAACTCCCCACCACAGCAGCTCACCTCTAGTACTTTAATCACTGATTCCTCTGTAAATTATAACCTTCCCCAACAAACAGGTGAACCTTTCCCTAACTCACCTAATTTACAGTCTGACACCTCATTTTGGTCATCGCTTCCCCTCCCTCAGATATCTTCTGAAATGAGTCAGACGCTCGCGGAATTCATTAATCTAACGGAAGTTCAATCTGCCTTTCAGAAATTTAAACCGTCTAAGGCTCCTGGCCCAGATGGCCTCACAAGCGAGTCCTATAAAATTTTCGCTCCTGGATTGAGTGAACACCTACTTTCCTTTTTTAATAAAATATTGACCAATAAGTGCATTCCAAAATATTTTAATTCTGCTATAATCAAAGTTCTACCCAAAGCAGGTAGAGACCTTTCTCTCCCTGGCTCATATAGGCCAATATCTCTCCTTAATATCAATTATAAGCTATTTACAAAAGTTTTAGCGGAAAGGCTCATGATTCTTTTGCCAGATATTATCCACTCAGATCAGATGGGTTTCATCTGGGGGAGACATTCGGTGGTAAATGTCAGAAGAGTATTGTCAATTATCCAACACACTAAAACCCTATCTAACCCTATCAAAGAACCCAAATTCATTTTAGCCCTAGACATAGAAAAGGCGTTCAACCTTGTCTTATGGCCTTTCCTGTTCCTCACCCTAGAAAAATTTGGTTTCCCAATAACCTTTATAGATACTATACGCACCCTATACACTCTACCATTATCTCCATTTTGCTCTGACAATAGAGCCCTTAGCAGTCGCAATACGCTCGTCCCCCAGGATACAAGGGATTTTGATTGGCAGTGTTGAAATGAAAATATCTCTGGTTGCTGATGATACTCTTCTCTTTTTATCAAATCCTGAGCAATCCTTACCTGCAGTCATGGAAGTGATTAACTCCTTCGACACCTCATCGGGCTACAAGGTAAACCCCCAAATCAGAAATTTTATACATTAATAACTCTCCTAATGGCCACCCCGTTATAGAGAACTTGCCCCCATTTAAAGTAGCTTCATCCCACATAAATATTTGGGGATTAATATAGGAACAGACCTCTCTGCCTTATATAAACTAAATTTTGACCCGATCATTGAATGAATTTCTCTCCTCTTTGATAATTGGAAATCCTTATCTATATCTATATTGGGAAGACTAGCAGTAATTAAAAGTATCATATTTTTGAAAAAAAATATTTTATCCAGATGCTTCCAATCTCTCTAACACAAAAAGATATTTTAAAAATGTAAGCAATATTCTCAAGATTCCTATGGCAGAACAAGAGACCGAGGATAGAAAGACAGAAATTAAAGGTATCTCGAAAAGAAGGAGGGTTGGGAACCCCTGACAATACTGCATATTCTTTAGCAGTTTTTTTTTTTAGATATCTCAGTGTCTTGCTGTTGGAAAAGGAGATATACACATATAGGGCTTTGGATATAGCTCTTTTTCACCCTTACTCACTGGCGGCCCTCATTCAGACAAAACCATCCCTCATTCCTCATAGCATTTTAAATTACTTATTATTTAAAGATACTTATCAGGCCTGGCTGGCTCTCAATGAAAGACATGACAGAAAACCTTCTATCACGCAATATTTACCTATTTGAGGAAATCCATCATTCCCCCCATCATTGATGAATCCCACCTTTCAAACTTGGCATAAAAAAGGTCTCTCCTGTTCATTTAAAGTTCTCAACCCAGGAGGAATTATTTTCTCTTTTTCAGATCTCCAACGCAATATGACCTTCCAAATCAGCATTTTTACATGTACCTTCAGACTCGTCATTATTTGGACTCGCTCGACCTTAAAATATCTGAAGATTCTGAACCTAATTCTATAGATAAGTTACTAAAGTTCTTGGTCAATAACACCATTATATTTACCCACAAATAATCCCTAATGTTATCTTATCTCAGTGGGACATATTGTTTGCTAAATGGAAGTCATACATACCTGATTTAAAAGGTATTCAATGCTTATTAACCCACTATGAAAACTCTTTAAAACAATTACAATCTGCATACCTTCAAGAGGTCCACTTTCGCATTCTCCATAGAGCCTACATCACCCTCTCTCAACGCAAATACATGATCCCTGATGAAACAGGTAAATGTTTGAAATGTGGGCATTCAATGGGAAATTTTATTCATTACATGTGGGAATGCAAAAAAAGAAAAAAAATTCTGGAATAACCTGGTTGCCTTTATTAGGGGAATTCTTTCTATCGAAATACAGCCCAATGCTCTTGCGTGTCTGTGTTTAAACTTCAGAAACTGGGAATTGGGGCCTCACAAAAAAAACATGATTCCGTTATTGGCTAACATTCTAAGCTTAGGAAAAAAAGCAACACTAATCCACTGGACCACCAAATCTGCCCCATCCTTAGCATTGGTTAAGCAGAAAATGCTTCAGCTTCTTTGTTTTGATAGAAAATCTACCATCCCTGAAATAGATAAAGGAGTTGAAAAATGTTATACTAAATGGGAGGCTTACATAGATTGCCTGGATGAAGGTACTCAACAACTTGTTTCGAAACTTTTCGAAAATACTGAGTGATCCTTGCTCAGAAACCTTACAAAAATAACATTAGTTGCTATATATTATTGTTTTGCTTTCTTATGTGTACATTGCTTAGAACCATATTAAATTGTAATCCTTGCTGCGTACAACTATAATATCTAACAAATCTACATATCTACATGCTTATATTAGATTTATCTCCCTACATTGCTATTCACCATATGGACTATATCTGAATGTTAATAGTCACCTATTCATTAAACTCCTTTATGTGTTACCCCCTCCTACTTCTAACTCCCTCCAGAGTACAATAGTAATATTATTAAAATTTTAGTTACATAAATTTCCTGTAAAAGTGATTACTTAACTCAACATTTTTAATTATCCGTCTTCTATACTTTGATGAGGTATCGAGTTTCTATTCTAATATGTCCAACGATATGAATGGTGTTCTGTGTATACTATACCACAGTTGTTATTTTCATGTATGACTTGTCCTCTGTTTAATATGTAAAATCTTCAATAAATATTATATTTTAAAAAAATGCATAATGTCTATATTTTAAGACACAGATTGAAATAATGTATTATTTACTTGAGTAAAAGAGATTCACATTTTAATTTTTTTTTTTCAGTACATTGGAGGTCTTTTAAAATGGCCAGTACATTATAGTGTGGCCAACTTTGGATGTAATTGCAGATAATTATGTGAATGAATGTAGCAATTGATTGTGCTATGAATAGTCAGCTTTGGGTCGCTTGACAGTGCATATGGACAAAAACAAAGTGGCGGGTGTACATGTCTAATATTTAAATTAACTAATAGATGTTTTGGGCAATTTAATTTGGGGCTGTTCCTTTCTTTTCTGAATGATTGCAGTGCTTATGCATGACGCAGATAATCTATTTTTTCTATGCTTTGCTTGAGTGGCCTATTTCTAAATTATTATTTGCGGGATATCCCACAAATAATAAGTATTCCCTAATTGTATGTAGCTGGGGACTGCAGCAGATATCAGAGATGCGATACCATCACTAATTAACACAGGGACAGGCTCCTTTCTGAGCCCCTGTACCTGCGGGTGTATTTTAATATAATCGCGTGAATCATAATTTCTCATTGCTGTGAATAGTGGCTATAATAAAGGTAATCAAACATAACTGGATGTGTATGTATTGGAGACTAGTTATCAGATCATCTCAAGGAAACCTCCTAACCCCATCTACTATGGAGGGATCAGGGACCAGCACCCCCTGTCTGTAAAATTGTGTTGGGACAAGATATGACTCTAATACAGATGCCATCAGGACTGTGGGCCCTAACTAATATGTCTGTGCACCAGGCACCAGCGCAGTGTGTATCATCCCCTGCACCCAGCTGCACTCCACTTAGTGCAATCCCAGGAATCCTACATCCACAGAGACAAACCCAGGAAGGTCTATGCCAGAGCTCTCCTTGCCTCTATGAGGCTGACAGGTAGAAAATTGAGGATGCAAGAACTCCAGGTGCAGTAAGTGTCCTGTATGGGCAGTCATTATTTTGAGCACCCTTATGGGTGCTCAAAATGCTGACTGCCCATACAGGGCACTTACAGGGTAGTGTGTTCAACTGTCACAGAAAAGGTGACCTGGTGCTAGAGTTGGAAGTGCTGCTGCTAAATGTGATGGGCAATATTGTGGCTTTGTCACAGTGCTAGATCCAAGGGCAAAACAGGTAATATAGAGGTGCAGAGATTTCCTTTGAGCTCCCTTTCTTCTAGCTGGCTGCAAGGCTCTGCCTGTTAGACCCAATCCAGAGCTCTCAGCACCACTTCAAAGACTTGAGTTGAGCTAGGGGTGTGTAGACACGACAGAAGGCGGGGTTTTCACTTCAAGGAAGTCAGGATGCAAATGAATGCACTCTGGTGGAGGCAAGCCACTGCCTGTCCAAGACACAAGGTGGGTAGTGGTGCTGACAAGAGGGGAGTGCCGCAGGAGCGCGGGCAGGCCTCCCTATCTTAAGTGTAACGGGCCCCTGAAGGCTTAGTCCAGCCTTGCCTGTAAGAAAGATATTTCATGGAAATTTGCAGGTACATGTATTACATGTAAATACATTTTCCTATGGGCAGACTTGTCCAATAGACTTCTCCTGTTTACTATTGGATCCTGGTTACTTAATTTATCCATGTTTCCTCCGCAAGGGAGATCTACTTCAGGCCTCTATTGCATCTTCCAAGGTCTGCCCCCTACTAGGCATTGTCCTAGTGATTACCTACTAGGATTCCACTGTTAAGTGGGCCCCTCATTTAAGAACATACAACTTTTAACTTTATATTCTTTTTGCTTTTTGTATAATTTGTATATGTTGGATGACTTTGACATGATGTGGGATGTTCTAGAAAGTACTATAATGTACTGTGTCTTGGTACATGTAAACAGTCATACGCTTTTTTGAATAGACACAAGGTGGTCTTTTAGAGAGTATATTAATTTCAAAAGACTTTGTGTTATGGATTTTTTGTGTGGTTAAAAGAAAATGTAGAGAGAGACAGAGAATTTTAGTGGACTTTAGTTAACACTGTTAACAACATTATTTTAGCTTTATAACAGACCCACATATAAAATGGCAGCTATAAAATAAGACAGTAAAATGTGTGAATGCACCCTGCAAGCTCCACAAATGTTACTGGTTTAGGAATAATATGCATTATTTGTATTGAAGAAAAAATAGCCCCAAAAAAACCTTTTTACATACAGTAAAATACTTCATTGTATTTTAAACTCTTTTATGATTGTTGATAAATAATATGATAGAATTCTGAAACATAGGCTGCTATAATAAATTCAGCTAGTGATAATAAATATTCCGCTACAGGTAATTATCAGACTTAATAGCATTTTTCAGCACAAGCCTTTACTTGACATCCAGAAAATACTATTACATTACCCTGCATAGATACATTGTTATGACATGCAATAACTACTTGAATATAAAGGGGATTAATAATTGAAAAGGTGTTAACAAATTAGGGCCATCATTAAAACTAGACTTTGAAGCACTCTGTAGAAAAATCAGTCCAAGATAGTGCTAAGCTCTTATGATAAAGAATTACTGCATTAATTCTGCAAAGTGAACTTATTGCTCCTATTCGTCTCCAGGTCCCTGGAGCATTAAGAGACAGAAAGAATGATATGATCACTGTATTTCTCTGCACAACACCTCGCATATTTCCATCACCAATTCACAGCCATACTTGACTGTGGCGGGGAAAGGAAACAGAGACGCACATCATGTGCCTTTTGTTTTTATTCTGTCCTCTGACGTGCAATTATTGTTTGCTTTGTAGTATTAAAAGAAATGTTACAGAACGTAATGTTGACTTGATGGCCTCATGTGCTCACTCATAGATGGTAATTTCTTGCTTTAACATATATTAAGATTTAGATGTCTATTTATTAAATAGAGAAGAGCTCTAAATTTGGCATGACTGGTGTTTTGCCTGATATAGGGCTTAACCCTATTTAAAAGGACCTCAAACAGCGATGTGCATCACCTACAATAGGCTTTGCCGGCTACTTTCCGGGATAGTTTACCCATGCAAAGAATGGAAAAGCCTGCTTGAGAAGGATTGTTGCTGTACATGTTCCATAGCTATCTTCTTATTACTTATCAGGATGGTGATAGCAAGGACTGGGAAGAGAAAATAAAAATATTCTTTATTATTTTGAAAAAAAAAAAATGTTTTGTTTTAATATTTTTACTCCAAGTTTTCAGTGCAGTGTATATGGGTGACTCGGCAAAGCCAAGTTATGCATGGGCGTAACAGTGACCACGACTGGCCGGCAAAATATGAAGCCTAGGGGCCCATAGTCTGGCCCCTAGGCTTTCAGGTATTTTGGGCTCCCTCCAGCACTTCAGTCTTTCACCCCAATACAGCTGACAGCCTGTCAATGGTACAGTAGGTACCACACCACAGTACATCCATTATGAGGGTCTATAATTTTATTTACATTTTTTTTTTATATTTTTATTTTATATTTATTCTCACTGTGGCGTGTCTGCAGTATATAGTGTCTGCAATCGCACACTTGGTATGTGTAAGATCATCCTTGCTAAGAGGGGTGGGGACTCTTCCCGTATGGTGTGCACACCATGTGTCTCCCTAACCCTGATGGTGGTTGTCTGGGTTCTGGATGTCCTTGTGTGTGTGTTGTGGCAGCGTCCCGCCCGCACAGTAGACTGCAGCGTCCGTCCTAGTGTGTGCACTCCGGATCTTCAATCCGGTTGGCTCCACCCATATGCTTTGCACTCTGTGGTGGTACTCTTGTTGGCGCCTGGTATCCATGCAAGTCCTGTGGAATCTCCTGTCCCTGTGTCTGCTGAGGTCTGGAGGAGAGAGAACATCCTCCAGGTAGAGGCTTTGACAGCAGCTGTAATGACAGCGGTCACGTGTCCTCTCATGGAGGTGTAACAACCCTGATTCTAGTGCGCTATTGGTCCGCTGTCTCTCCCAGCTCTCTTATTGTCCCAAAGCAAGCCTCAGCTGACTATAAGTATGCCTTGCAACGTCTTCCTGTGGGAACCCTAGGCTTCAGCCTAGTCAGCCTTATGAATAATACGGCCCCCCTGCTTATTACCGTTGTCAGACAGTATCGCTCAGCTGCTATAGCAAACTTTCATACAGAAATTTCTATCTCTATGATAAACTTTACCATTGCCTCAAATGAATAAATATACCCCATTGTCTCTAAAGTATATTATTACAATATAACACTATTTATTTAGAGAGAAAATATCCTTTATTTAAAATAAATAATATTAACCTAAAAATGTTTGTGTTTAGATATAGCAAAAACCAAATTTCCGAATTTCATGGTGTGTACCCAACATTACAATGTAAAATGAACAACATTTATGGGACAGGGAATCGCAAACACTATAGTAAAGGGAACTTTTGCAAAGTGAAACAATAATAATGATATACAGTATATACCTCTCATTTGCTTGTGATTCAGTAAATGGTATAGTGGAATAAACAGCGCCTGTAGGCCATTGGCCTCAATGTTAATCCATAGTTCATACATCATATTTGGAACATCCAGCATAAGACTGTGTTACATTAAAGGGAAGTTGTGCATTTTTTTTTTATTTCTTCGCTAATTTAGGATCCCATCTATTTCTTCACAGAACTGGTAATATTATTACCTTAAAAAGCTGGACATTTTGTTTCATTTAAAGGACCATATTTGAAGCACAAATTTATTATCTTTACAAAGCCTAATTGGAGGATAAAAGAACTATTACTGACATTGGTTCGATATATATATGATAAATTATTGCTTTTAAAAGCCTGTTTATATATGTGCTGTTATTAACACATTCGTGACAAAGTTTTTATTTTATGTGATTAATTTTCAAATATGCCTATTTTATAATAAATACCTATGCACACTTTGGGTCTAATTCAGAGATGGACAGAAGTGCAGAGCCGTACACAAGCAGCTGTGCAATTCCGTCCATCTCAAACCAGGAGGAGATGTCAGACACGGGAGCTGTTTATTCCACTATACCTTGTACTCTGTGGAGACTTACTCCTTTCTTTTAATACAGCTGCCCCTGGAGGAACACTCATATCGTACCCGATTACTACTGTATCTATATATATTTATATAAATCCTTGCATGATTCAGTAATTGTTAAAAAATATGCAGATGAATGAAAGTGCCATTAGAGTCTATTGTATATATTTTGGTTTGTTTGCTCAGAAAGTATTTGTTTTACATGGAAGTACCATCTACCCCATATATATTACTATTTCTTTATTTACTATTCTCTCTAAAGCGCACACATATTACTAGTGCTGCTTTAGAGAGAATATGTCAGTCATTCACATCAATCCCTGCTCCAGTGGAGTTAACCATCTATATAATATTCTCTAACACATGGACATGCATAGGAATCGGTATGGAATGCAAGCAGTCGGGATCCCGGCTGTCAGAATCCCGACACCGACATTCCTACAAGGCTAGCATACTTAACCTTGTTGTTCGTTATGCTAACCCTCTCCCTACCCTAACCCTCTCTCTTTGGTGCCTAACCCTAATCTCTCCCCCTAGTGCCTGAACCTACCCCCCCCCTCTCCTTACCCTAACCCTCCCCCCTTAGTGTATAACCCAGGGTTGGGGAACTATATTTCTGCCGAGAGCCATTTTGATATACAGTCAGGTGCATAAATATTGGGACATTGACAGAATTTTCATATTTTGCCCTTTATTCACCACCACAATGGCTTTGAAATGAAACAAGCAAGATGTGCTTTAACTGCAGACTTTCAGATTTAATTTGAGGGTTATTACATCCAAATCAGGTGAACGGTGTAGGAATGACAACTGTTTCTATATGTGCCTCCCACTTTTGAAGGGGCCAAAAGTAATGGGACTATCAACTCAAAAGCTATTTCATGAACAGGTGTGGGCTATTCCCTCGTTATTTCATTATCAATTAAGCAGGTAAAAGGTCTGGACTTGATTCTAGGTGTGACATTTGCATTTGGAATCAGTTGCTGTCGACTCTCAATATGAGATCCAAAGAGCTGTCACTATCAGTGAAGCAAGCCATCATTAGGCTGAAAATCAAAACAAACCCATCAGAGAGATAGCAAAAACATTCGGTGTGGCCAAATCAACTGTTTGGAACATTCTTAAAAAGAAAGAACGCATCGGAGAGCTCAGCAACACCAAAAGACCCGGAAGACCATGGAAAACAACTGTGGTGGATGACAGAAGAATTATTTCCATGGTGAAGAAAAAACCCTTCACAACAGTTGGCCAAATCAAGAACACTCTCTAGGAGGTAGGTATATATGTGTCAAAGTCAACAATCAAGAGAAGACTTCACAAGAGTGAATATAGAGGGTTCACCACAAGATGTAACCATTGTTGAGCCACAAAAACAGGAAGACCAGATTAGAGTTTGCCAAACAACATCTAAAAAAGCCATTACAGTTCTGGAATAACATCCTATGGACAGATGAGACAAAGATCAACTTGTACCAGAGTGATGGGAAGAGAAGAGTAGAGAAGGAAAGGAACTGCTCATGATCCAAAACATACCATCTCATCAGTGAAGCATGGTGGTGGTAGTGTCATGGCGTGGGCATATATGGCTGCCAATGGAACTGGTTCCCTTGTATTTATTGATGATGTGACTGCTGACAAAAGCAGCAGAATGAATTCTGAAGTGTTTTGGGCAATATTATATGCTATATTCAGTCAAATGCTTCAGAACTCATTGGACGGTGCTTCACAGTGCAGATGGACAATGACCCGAAGCATACTGCAAAAGCAACCAAAGAGTTTTTTAAGGCTAAAAAGTGGAATGTTATGCAATGGCCAAGTCAATCCCCTGACCTGAATCCGATTGAGCATGCATTTCACTTGATGAAGACAAAACTGAAGGGAAAATGCCCCAAGAACAAGCAGGAACTGAATACATTTGCAGTAGAGGCCTGGCAGAGCATCACCAGGGATGAAACCCAGCGTCTGGTGATGTCTATGCGTTCCAGACTTCAGGCTGTAATTGCCTGCAAAGGATTTGCAACAAAGTATTAAAAAGTGAAAGTTAGATTTAGGATTGTTTAGTTTGTCCCATTACTTTTGGCCCCTTAAAAAGTGGGAGGCACATATAGAAACCGTTGTAATTCCTACACCGTTCACCTGATTTGGATGTAATAACCCTCAAATTAAATCTGAAAGTCTGCAGTTAAAGCAAATCTTGCTTGTTTCATTTCAAAGCCATTGTGGTGGTGAATAGAGGCCAAAATATTAAAATTCTGTCAATGTCCCAATACTTATGCACCTGACTGTATCTTGCTACTGCTGCTTAAGTCCTGATAATTAGTGATGCAACAATTCCACAGTAAACATGATCTCCTGGGGCAATTTGCTGGTTACGTTTTCATGCCATCTTGTCAGTTACTGATGATTTTATCTTTGGGAGAATCGTATTGGTCAGATTTTCAGATCCATGTTGTCTTACTCGTTGGTTTGTTATTGGTCTGTGTATAGGGCATTAGTATATCCATTTTTAAACTATAGCTGTTACCTGTTTTCATGCCTTTTTTGAGTTTTCAACTTTGTGGGACTTATCTTGTCATAAACTTTACTAAACAGTATACCATACAACTAGTAGTTATTTTTTTGCTTTAAAACTACCAAATACTACACTGATCTACTGACCACCTAAACCACTTGGGGCGATATGCAGTTAGCCCCGAACATTGTTCAGGCACTAATGGATCCCTCAGGGCCATCCAGTTAGCCCTGAAGTCCGTCCAACGCTGGCATTTATTGGGGCTTTTTCTTTAGGACCTAAAGTGCCCTGAAAAAACTGTGGGAGAGCCCAGAGTGCTTATGTTTCTGTAACATTTTTTTTGAATATTTCAAAACCATACATAAAAGTTAATCCTGTTTTCTACATACACATCCACCCACCCTTGTCAACTCAGTAAGAATAACGACACTTCCCAAAATTTGGCAGAATACTTACCCTTTATCTTTCATAGTACTGTTTGGTGTACAAGCATCGTTCCCCTCTACAATCCTTCCTAAATACACTCCAAACAATGGCCCTTTGTCACCTACAGAATTGAATCATACTTAGTCACCTCCAAAATCCTCCCAAACTCCACCCTTCAGACATCTCTAAACTTGAGATTCTCTCTCACTTGCCCTTTTAGGTTTGCCTTTAGTTGGTATGTGGAGTGCGTTCCTGTGCTACCTCTATTATCCAAGCATCTATCCTTTATCAAGATGGCCACCGTTAGCCTGAGCATGCGCCATTTTGGGTTACTGAGTCTGATCGCTACAGTACAACACAGACATGTAGTACTTCTTCCCGCGCCGCACCCCTGAAAGGCTGAATGGCACTGAGAGGCTGACTGCAGAATGAAGTCAGCCGATCAAACCAACCTCTATGCAAACCACTGGGGCCAATGTGGGATACTGATGGAATGACTAGGACACACAGTATTGTACGCAGATACCCAAGTATTTTTCTAGTATGCATTATATTTTAATTATGCAAATTATCTTCTGAAGAAGTACTACACTATATATGTGTCTCATCTGGCTCCGATTGAGCCCCTTCTATTAAGGTTTCTGGCTATTTGGAATCCCGGGTCCATCCCATCACCTGGAATCCTTGTAAAGAATTACAGATAAGCCTTAAAGTTTTTTATTTTACGCACATTTAATATTTGAGCACGTGCATTTATCGTGTGATGCCCTGGGGGGGTCCTGGGCTGGACGTTTTTTGGGGTGCACTGCGCCCCGGACGTGAACCCCTTAGTGTTAGGGACTGCTGGTAACAAAGAAGCCGTGACGTGGCCCAGCAGCCTCCCATGTATTTGCAAATGCATGCAACTAATATCTCTGAATTTCTATGACCATATAGTCTTCATATATTGTTGCAGGTATTATTCAGTGTGCTGAGGTACAATAGGGGGTTAAATCCCCCTCCTTTTTCTACTTAGTATGACCCCTCCCTTTCATGCACCTGATTAGTACTGCTAGATTGATTGAGCAGCTGCCATTTTTGTTTGTTTGTACGCAGATACCCAAGTATTTTTCTAGTATGCATTATATTTTAATTATGCAAATTATCTTCTGAAGAAGTACTACACTATATATGTGTCTCATCTGGCTCCGATTGAGCCCCTTCTATTAAGGTTTCCGGCTATTTGGAATCCCGGGTCCATCCCATCACCTGGAATCCTTGTAAAGAATTACAGATAAGCCTTAAAGTTTTTTATTTTACGCACATTTAATATTTGAGCACGTGCATTTATCAAAAAATTACTACACTGTTCTTTCCAACCCCCATTTCTAGATCACATTTTTCCGATTGCCACTTGCAAACACGGTAAGACTGCTGCAATCTTCACCAGAAGGATCAACGTGTCACACTGTCAGCAAAACTAGGATTTTAAACTTTTTTCACTAATGCTTTATAATTTATTTGGGACTGAGGGGGTCATTCGGACCCGCTCGCGAGCAGCAGTACGCTCGCAAGCGGGTCGATGTTCCCCACTGCTCTGGTCAGAGTGTTCGGCTCTGAATCAGGCCCTTAAACCAGTGTGCCACTCTATGATTTCCTGTATACATATATATATATATATATATATATATATATATCATTCCATGCAGAGGGGCACTCGTAGTAAGTGATATTATGCCAAGGTGCACAGTGATCATATAGACAGTGACCCCCTATTAAGTAGGGATCAGGCGGCATCAGCGCACTTCAAAATTCAAAAATGTGGAGCGAACGAGCGGCCGCTTACGAGTGGCTCTGAATCAGGCCCACTGTCCTCAGGCTTAAATAACGCTAAAACCATCTTACCTTAAATAGCACCCGTGCTACATGCGGACGCTCAAGCCGGAAGCGGGGCTGCTCACCCAGACCGGCGGCGCATCAAGACTGACATCATCACTCACAAAGTCATGTGCCCATCACCTAGGTAACATAACAACAATTAAACTGCGGATACTGACACAAACGTGCATACCAAAAATACCAGAACAATAATATACCATATACAAACTCAAAATAAAGTACACAAAATATTACATTATAAATATAAAAAATAAATTATACTAAATTTACCTAATAAATAAGTAAATTATAATAACAGTATATATCTTCAAATGGACTAATTACTGAATAAGTCACAAATCATAAAAATACTAGGCAACACGTATGCACAATTATGCCAGTACTAACCCTGTCATGGTCACAAGATAACAGCCAGGGGCTGGCTGGCAACTTTTAGCCTGGGTGGCAAATGCATGCAGGTGGCCCCGGCAGATGGGTAGCATGTAGCCAGGGTGCCCGAAGAACATGCGTGCTACGGCCCCCCCCTCAAGTGTTCCAGGGAGGAGGCGGGTCCATATGGGATTAATGTAAAGTAAAAATAAAGATTAGGAACAGCCCCGTCGTGGTGCCCATATGCAGTGCCCCCCTGTGCCCCAGGAGAGGATCCCCGTATGCAGGCCTCCAGTAGTGCCCCCAGTAGTGATCCCCCTATGCAGTGCCCCTTATACATTGCCCCCAGTAGTGGGCCCCCCTGTGCAGTGCCCCTTGTGCCCCCAGTAGTAAGCCCCTTATATAGTGCCCCCATTAGTGGTATCCCCTATGCAGTGCTCCTTATATAGTGCCCCCAGTAGCAGTCCACACCCCATGCAGTGCCCCCAATAGTGGTAACCCTTAGGCAGTGCCCCTTAAATAGTGGCCCCAGTTGTAGTCTCCCCCCTATGCAGTAACCCCAGTATTGCCCTTTTTATAGAGCCCCCAGCAGTGGTCCCTCGATGCATTGCCCCCAGTGGTAGTCCCCTCCCCCCTATGTAGTGCCCCTAGTAGTAGTCCCCTCCCCCCTATGCAGTGCCCCTATTAGTTGTCCCCACCCCTTGTAGTGCCCCTAGTAGTAGTAGTCCCCCCTTGTAATAGTAGTCCCCCCCTTGTTGTGCCCCCAGTAGTAGTCCCCCCAGTTGTAGTCCCCCCCTTGAAGTGCCCCCAGTTATAATCCCTAGTAGTGGTCCCCCCTTGTAGTGCCCCCAGTAGTGATCTCCCCCTTGTAGTACCCCCAGTAGTGGTCTCCCTCTTGTAGTGCCCCCAGTAGTAGTTCCTCCCTCTTGTAGTGCCCCCAGTGGTTCCCCCTTTGTAGTGCCACCAGTAGTCCCCCCCTTGTAGTACCCCCAGTAGTAGTAGTCCCCCCCTTGTATTGCCCCCATTAGTAGTAGTCCCCCCCTTGCAGAGCCTCCAGTAGTGGTTCCCCCTTGTGGTGCCCCCAGTAGTGGTCTCCTTCTTTTAGTGCCAGCCTCCCCCCCAGTAGTAAGCCCCTTATATAGTGCCCCCATTAGTGGTACCACCTATGCAGTGCCCCTAATATAGTGCCCCCAGTAGCAGTCCACACCCCATGCAGTGCCCCCAATAGTGGTAACCCTTATGCAGTGCCCCTTAAATAGTGGCCCCAGTTGTAGTCTCCCCCTATGCAGTACTCCCAGTATTGCCCTTTTTATAGAGCCCCCAGCAGTGGTCCCTCGATGCATTGCCCCCAGTGGTAGTCCCCTCCCCCCTATGTAGTGCCCCTAGTAGTAGTCCCCTCCCCCCTATGCAGTGCCCCTATTAGTTGTCCCCTCCCCTTGTAGTGCCCCTAGTAGTAGTAGTCCCCCCTTGTAATAGTAGTCCCCCCCTTGTTGTGCCCCAGTAGTAGTCCCCCCCTTGAAGTGCCCCCAGTTATAATCCCTAGTAGTGGTCCCCCCTTGTAGTGCCCCCAGTAGTGATCTCCCCCTTGTAGTACCCCCAGTAGTGGTCTCCCTCTTGTAGTGCCCCCAGTAGTAGTTCCTCCCTCTTGTAGTGCCCCCAGTCCAGTAGTGGTTCCCCCTTTGTAGTGCCACCAGTAGTCCCCCCCTTGTAGTACCCCCAGTAGTAGTAGTCCCCCCCTTGTATTGCCCCCATTAGTAGTAGTTCCCCCCTTGCAGAGCCTCCAGTAGTGGTTTCCCCCTGTGGTGCCCCCAGTAGTGGTCTCCTTCTTTTAGTGCCAGCCTCCCCCCCAGTAGTAAGCCCCTTATATAGTGCCCCCATTAGTGGTACCACCTATGCAGTGCCCCTTATATAGTGCCCCCAGTAGCAGTCCACACCCCATGCAGTGCCCCCAATGGTGGTAACCCTTATGCAGTGCCCCTTAAATAGTGGCCCCAGTTGTAGTCTCCCCCCTATGCAGTACTCCCAGTATTGCCCTTTTTATAGAGCCCCCAGCAGTGGTCCCTCGATGCAGTGCCCCCAGTGGTAGTCCCCTCCACCTATGTAGTGCCCCTAGTAGTAGTCCCCTCCCCCCTATGCAGTGCCCCTAGTAGTTGTCCCCTCCCCTTGTAGTGCCCCTAGTAGTAGTAGTCCCCCTTGTAATAGTAGTCCCCCCCTTGTTATGCCCCCAGTAGTAGTCCCCCCAGTTGTAGTCCCCCCCTTGAAGTGCCCCCAGTTATAATCCCTAGTAGTGGTCCCCCCTTGTAGTGCCCCCAGTAGTGATCTCCCCCTTGTAGTACCCCCAGTAGTGGTCTCCCTCTTGTAGTGCCCCCAGTAGTAGTCCCTCCCTCTTGTAGTGCCCCCAGTCCAGTAGTGGTTCCCCCTTTGTAGTGCCACCAGTAGTCCCCCCCTTGTAGTACCCCCAGTAGTAGTAGTCCCCCCCTTGTATTGCCCCCATTAGTAGTAGTCCCCCCCTTGCAGATCCTCCAGTAGTGGTTCCCCCTTGTGGTGCCCCCAGTAGTGGTCTCCTTCTTTTAGTGCCAGCCTCCCCCCCAGTAGTAAGCCCCTTATATAGTGCCCCCATTAGTGGTACCACCTATGCAGTGCCCCTTATATAGTGCCCCCAGTAGCAGTCCACACCCCATGCAGTGCCCCCAATAGTGGTAACCCTTATGCAGTGCCCCTTAAATAGTGGCCCCAGTTGTAGTCTCCCCCCTATGCAGTACTCCCAGTATTGCCCTTTTTATAGAGCCCCCAGCAGTGGTCCCTCGATGCAGTGCCCCCAGTGGTAGTCCCCTCCACCTATGTAGTGCCCCTAGTAGTAGTCCCCTCCCCCCTATGCAGTGCCCCTATTAGTTGTCCCCTACCCTTGTAGTGCCCCTAGTAGTAGTAGTCCCCCCTTGTAGTAGTAGTTCCCCCCTTGTAGTGCCCCCAGTAGTAGTCCCCCCCCCTTGAAGTGCCCCCAGTTATAATCCCCAGTAGTGGTCCCCCCTTGTAGTGTCCCCCCCTATAGTGCCCCCAGTAGTGATCTCCCCCTTGTAGTACCCCCAGTAGTGGTCTCCCTATTGTAGTGCCTCCAGTAGTAGTCCCTCCATCTTGTAGTGCCCCCAGTCCAGTAGTGGTTCCCCCTTTGTAGTGCCACCAGTAGTCCCCCCCCTTTGTAGTTCCCCCATTAGTAGTAGTCCCCTCCTTGCAGTGCCTCCAGTAGTGGTTCCCCCTTTGTGGTGCCCCCAGTAGTGGTCTCCCCCTTGTAGTGCCAGCCTCCCCCCCAGTAGACACACGTAGTAAAAAAAAAACCCTTACCTGAATCCCCGCTCCCGCCGTCGCCATCCGCTCCTCCGTCTGTCCTTCCCGGGCATTATGGGAGAGACATCATATGATGTCATAACGCCTCTCCTATTGCCCGCTGCGGGAGCCGGAAGATGGAGGGCTCCTGCAGTGGGCACAGCAGCAGCTAATGAGAGTCTGACAGACTCTCATTGGCTGCTGCTTACAACAAACAGACAGCTGCCGGAGCCGGTGGCTGTGTGTTTGTCACTTGTGTAGCGCTGACCACTAAGTCCGGTCAGCGCTACACACGCGGTGCAGTCTGTGTCACAGTGACACAGACTGCCCGCGACCCGCATGACGCTGCGGCCCGGGGGGTACATGGCACCCTGCCCCCCGGCCCAGCCCGTCACTGATAACAGCTAAGGTAAGACAAAGTTTTGTAAACCTTAGCTGTTATCTTGTGACCATGATAGGGTTAGTACTGGCATAATTGTGCATATGTGTTGCCTAGTATTTTTGTGCTATTTAAGGTAAGATGGTTTTAGCATTATTTAAGCCTGAGGACAGTGCCGGTTGTTGGCACTGAAACGTTGCTTCCTGTGATGTCTCATTAAAAAGAACTTTTCAAATACCCTGAGTGCCGCGACTTGACGTTAAGTATATATTCTCCTTTACTTGCGAGCACCGGGCCAGGCAAACTTATACCTGGGAGAGCTGGACCTATTGTGTTTTATATATATATATCTAAATAATCTGTATCTGTATTTTCTGAGATTAGTGTGAAAAAGAATATTCTCAAGGGGCACGGTTTTTCCAGAGTAGGGACATCAGACCCAATTGCTATTGTAGTAAATCCATTGCTTGTAAGTTGTGAAGATGCCATTTGTAATTGATAATTCCAGCTTTAAATATATAAAGTATTAACTGCCATAAAATAGCTGATGGTGCTATTTCACTCCTTACCTAGCCCATTATGGTCCCATGGAATATCTGTAATTCCCTAAGACTACGATTAAACCATAATGGATGATTGGCTACAGCTCAAAGACCTCATTATAGAATATATTTACCACCATTTTCACCACCCTTAGGGCTCTATTAATTAACGTTATTTTTACCAAAATAAAGTGAAAAAGGGTTTTTTCACACCCTTTTCACATTATTTTAGTAACACCTATAGTTATTACAGGGCAATTGGAGTACAATTCGTAAAATTCTACTCCAACCCCTAAGTATCACTTATTTTTAGTAAGCAGATCGCATTTCCCATAATTGTAATGGGAAATGTGATCCGACCAAAGTTACTAAAATGAAATTGTAAAAAAATATCGGGGAAAGCCCTGTGATAATAACGCCACCTGGAGGTGGCGTTATTCAGGGTCTCCCCCGGTTACCAGACTCCTACTCTGCTCTAACGGGGAGAGCAGAGCCCGGAGCCGGTCCCAGTGATCAGCTGTGTGGTCTAAACAGACCGGAAGCTGATCTCTGCTAAAAACAAAAAAAAGTAAAAAAAAAATTCACTTACCTGACTCCAGGGACCGGTGATCGGGGCTCCGGTGATGTTCTCCCTCAAGTCAGCTGGTCTCCCATGGTGAACTGCAGCCTGGTCATCAGGTGATCGATCCCAGTGCAGTATGGGATATCAGCTGACCGGAGGCATGGAAGACATCACCGGAGCACCGATGACTGCAGATAAGTGCTATTAAGAGAGGGGGGATCGTGGGGGTGGGGCTTAATGACGGGGCGGGGTTTAGCGCCAGGGGGGGTAGCAGCGGCAGCCGGTCGGCGGATGCACGGGCACTTTGTCACGGTATGTTTTTGCGAAAATACCGTGACTAGTGTGCGGATGGGATTCGCAGGGACAGAGCTTTATCACAAGCTCTGTCCCAATAAGGGATTTGTAGTAAATCCCTCTGATATTGCCTGAATTCGCAATGCGAATTCAGTTGATTATATCACACTACAATCTGCATTCAATATGCGGATTGTAGTAAATAGAGCCCTTATTGAGAAACAAATCAGTTCAATGCTTACCTTTATTGAGACTCTACATAAATACAGAAAGACTCATAAAATTATGACATTGCAACTTGACAACTGTCAGGTGATTAGCTAGATGCCTAATATTAATCTTTTGCCCATCATTAAGCATTTGTGCAAAATTAAATTGCAATGGGGAAGGGGGTGGACATTTGTTCCATTTTTTTGTGAGACTCAGGACCTCATTCAGAGTCGGTCGAAACAGCCGCACGGTCGTACGCCACCGATGTTCGCTATACTGCGCATGCGTAAAGTTCGCAATGCGCGTGCGCAAACTAGTCGCTACGATCAGAAATTTCTCTCTCCTTGAACACAGCCATGTCGGTAGTTTGAGTGACAGATTGAGGCGTTTGTGGGTGGTAACAGGGGAAGGTGCTTGAAAACGGGGGAGTGGAGAGCCGAACGCAGGCGTGCCTAATTATGCGAATGGCGTTTTATGGGAGTGCAAGTGCATACGGTTTATGGGAGTGCATAATTAACAAAGTAGCGTCATGGCACATGTGACCTGAGAGGTTTTTACACTGACATGATCGTAGAGCTTAAGAGAGGGTATGGTCAACCTTAAGCTCTACGACCATTTCCGATGGTCTCAATTAATCCTTATATGCCCGGAGATGACGTGCAATGCGTACGAGAAGGGGGCGTATTTTTTTGTCTTCCGACCGCTTCCTCCCCTTGGTCGGCCAGCTACCTATCCGAACTTAGGGACGCAACTTGCGAGGAAATCATTTGCATATCTGGCCCCTTTTCCCGTGCGGCCGCTTCGACCGACTCTGAATGAGGTCCTCAATGTCTAGTGACTTTATAGTATTAAATTTAGTAACTTTGCAGACTAAAGTTGTTTGAATAACTAGGAGGTGTTTGTGTTCAGAATTTAGGATAATAACAATGTACAACAAATTAATACTTTTAATTTGTTTCCTTTCTAAAAATAGTCATACATTACTAATTTGAGGTTAAGAAAAACTAAAATGATTTCAGAATATTTTTACTAGCTCTATTTTTTGAGTTACACTACTTGCACTATATTGTATGTACATTAGTAATATAGTCATAGTGAAAAGCTATTTTAAAATAATCTGATATTTTCTTGATAGAAAATAAATAACAGTTGTTTTAATTTAATCAATCACAAATAAGAACACAAAACGAAACAAACATACAGCATACGAAACAAACATACAGCATACGAAAGTACTATCTAATATAGTGGCCTATTCATGGGGGTGCTTTCTCTTTGCTTGTCGCTTGTACTCCTCTTCTGGGGCATCTCTTGTCACTGTCCAACAGTAGTGATTCACCTACCCTGATATCTTTGTTCCATTGCTGAATGTCTTGGTGGAATCGCTCACTATGCTTGTCACTCAGTGCACCGCAGTTATCTTGTGTGGGTAATCTCGTGAATCGCATATATTTGAATAGGGGAGGGGACAAATAACTGATTCATTTAATTGGGTCATTAGGCCCCGCCCCTTCTGCGCGGAACGCAGATTGCTGGTAAGATTCTCTCCATTCTGCCCACTTCACTAGTAATACCCCTACATCGTCATAAATAGGCTATATCTCGGAACTCAGAGCTAACTGAGAGTTTTAAATGTCACATTAATTCTTTGCATGCTGAAATCAATTAGAAGTAACTATTTTCACATTGGAAACATTTTCATTGTTGTGCAGTGTAATTATTGTAACAGAGTTTATTGTATTTGTCTGCATTGAAAAACAGATATGATTAATTAACTAAATTTATATAAAAGCTATTTGTTCTCACCAGTAAAAGAAGTTCATTTTTGTGTACAAAAGGGAGGTTTTGATAAATAACCAGTATTGTTTTTTTTATCTCATTGCAAATCATGTTCTGTGTTTAACCACTAAGCAACAGGCCATTAATTCAAATGACAGCCATGTTTTAGAGTCCGCCCAGGCAACTAATTGTAAGAGTATCTCAAAAGTGATATATACTGCAACATTCAATGCACAATGGCATAACCACACCACAATTGTATACATGTAGAATAAAGTAAATATTCTATGATTTCTTAACTTTGTCTATACATATTTTATCTTGAAGCAAGACTATTTCTATCACTTGGTACACTTGGATCTAATAGTCAGTAAAGCCAACTTTATAAAATATTGTGTAAAATTTAGATTTTCTACCAATTTATGGACACAAATAAAACTACATTTTACTGTATATGGCTAACAAACTATCTCCCTTTATGTTTAGGTAAAAGTGTTTCTTTTTTTACTGCATTAGTATTAAATCCACAGTTTAAATATCTTTACAAGACAATGGGTCACATTGTATTTAAATTAGGAATGGTACTCCTGCCATGTCATATTCTGGAGGAAACATTACCAAGTATGGATAACCACAGTTTAATCCTGAACGAAAAAATCCACCAGGATTAGGGTAATATGTACAGTTAAACGCCTGGGGCTAAAATAGAACTGGAAAGTCAACAACCCTCCAGCTAAAGTAAGTTCCATAGCCAGGAATTCTTAAGTGGACATGTTTGCAATGATTGCACAATTAAACTTGCTGCATCCATGCATCCACTGGCTGATATGTAGGAAACTGCTTAGTTTCCTACATATCAAGTTAGTGATACTAAGGTAACAGTAGACGATGTAGTTTAAGCAAAGAATGTTAACACATAAATAACAGTTAAAAGGTAATACAATAGCGAGCAATTACTTATTTAAAAAAAAAAAAATTTCATACAGTCTGGGCTATAAACACATCAACAATAAAAAAAAGTTACTATAAAACACAAAAAAAATACCCTTTATTAAGATTATGGGGGGGATTCAATTAGCCACGATAAAATTTAACCTTTTCGTGCATTAACGTATCGAACCTAACGGCCATTGATTAAACTTTTCTCCTGTACAGTATGTGCGCTCTCGTTTTTCGCAAAGTTAAATTCCAAAAGTCGACTTCCTGCATTCGAGGGATAATTTTTGCAGGTTTTACACGTGATAGGTATAGGTGAAAAAATTGGGAATTCTGTCTGTACCCCAAAAAAAGGCAATCTTATATAGGATAATAGTATAGAAGACTATTATTGGCCAGAATAATATTATTTTGAGTCTGTTATAAGCATTTTTCTAAAACAGTTAAAAAAATTATAGAAAGCAGGTGTTTTTTATGCTAAATAAATGTTCTAGTTAAATTGGGGGTGCATTAAAATGCCTATAAGTATATATTTGTGGGACTGGTATGAAATCGCCGGACGCATGTCCGGCGGTTCAAATCTTGACACCGGAAGACCGGCACCAGTGAAGATCCCGACAGCAGCTAAGGTAAGTACTAACTAACCTAACCCCCCTAACCCTCCCTTAGGGGTGCCTAACCCTAACCTCCCCCCAAGTGCCTAACCCTAACCCCCTTTCCCCGCAGCCTAAACCTAAGTCTCCCAGGGGGGGTGCCTAACCCTAACCTCCCCCCAGGGGGTGCCTTACCCTAACCCCCCCTAGCCTAACCCTAACCCTAAGTCCCCCCAGGAGTCCCTGACCTATACCCCCCCCTGCGCAGCTGTCGGTGCCCGGCTTACCTTCGATCGGGATGCCGGACTTCGGGCTCCCGGCGTAGGTAAAATGACAGGTGTTGGGATTTTGACACCTGTCAGTAGACCCTTGCTGGCATTAGACAGTCGGGATGCCAACGGTCGGCATTTAGACTGTCGGAATCCCGACTGCATACCATATTTGTGGCATTTTAAGCCACTTTTAAAAAACCTTCATACAGCACTTCCAATATACCTTTCCCATTCATACAGCACCCCCATATACCTGTCCCATTCATATAGCACCCCATATACCTGTCCCATATTGATAAAACCATTTCCAGCACTTTGCATATTTTCACCTTGAAAAATGACATGTTATTATTGGCCAAATTAAGCTAATTAAAAAATATTTTTGCCTAATTAGTCATTAAGGAGGATGTCCCAGTGGTACTGAACCGTCCCGCCATTTTTACCTTAAAATAGGAATTTTCCTCAACTTTTCACCTGCTCAGGAGGTGATGAAAATAAATTTGTGTTAAACCCTATGAAGAATTATCGTGCATTAACTTGCAGGCTAATTGAATAGGGCAAACCGGGTATCGCGGCTAATTTAATTCCCCCCATAGAGCAATAACTTTCTTATATCTTACTTCCACTTTATTTACATTTTTTCACTTCTGTTTAATCTGTTTAAATTAATTGCACGTCTGTACTGTTGTAGCTTTTAACAGAAATGTGTGTGTCCACAACTGTAATAACATCATTGGAATGTACTGCCTAATGGCACAGTTGGAGTTTCCCAAACTCCATTACAGTTCAGGTTTCAGGTCATTGAAGGTACTGTAGCAGCCAAGGCCCTAGTGCAGCAACCTTCTAGGTGATGTAAAAATATGTGACTAAAACAGCTTCGTGAATATATATCAAATTATAAACAAACCAAATAAAACACATAATATTGTAAATAATTATAATACACTGCCCTGATAATTAGCATTTACAATAATGAATGAGAGAAATGATCAATCCTAGAGCAAATAACATACACTACGTATTACACTGGCAAACATAGTGTGCACAGAAATCCACCACAATTTAATATTGCACAATGACCGTGAAATATTTAAACTCTATATGAAAAATGCATGTCCTACATCTATAAGTGTTCCAGTGACAGTATAAGCAGGAACAGCAAGCAGTGTCTCTTCAGTTGTGTTTATCGTAAGATATGTGCAGCTCAAATTACAGTATACATATACAGCCCATGAAGATATGTTCTGAACATATAGTAATGATATTATCATTATTGAAGATGATGATGAGTGCTGTCTTATGTATATGGTGTTTAGATAATATATAAACAGAATCATTTCCAGGGATCACTTATTTGTGCATGCCTCTATGGTGCTGAACTTTCCCACATTTGCCTATATCAAATTAAGGACCTGATTCAGAGATGGATGCAAATGTGTCTTTGTACACAGCGGCTGTGCGAAAATAAGCAGATGTCACAGACGTTGTAATTTGTATTGATACGCCAAACGACAGTATCGCAGATCCATCACTGGTGCACAAGGATGCAACCATTGGACACACACCAGTTCATCATCATCAGCAGAGTCAGCATCATACATAAAAATTTACAAAAAAACATAGAAAGAAAAATTCTGATATCTGGTTCTTACTTTATCGAGGGAAAATTAAAAATAGGGGGGGAGGGAAAATATTAACATAATTATTTTGTCCATATTACATTTTTATTAAGCATTTTTTACAGGTGGGGTATTAACAGAAAATGTTAATGTATTTGTATGCTCCATGTGAGGTAGTCTTACATCTATCCACCTACTGGCCACTTGAATACTATCCAGTTGCCCTTAGCCATCTCAAACTTTGCTATCATACCCCTGTAGTAATTACAAGTTTAGTCTGAAGCATCTCAATATGCTTGTATTTCAGAAACAATAGCATTTACACCTGATGCCATCTTGACGCCTATGCCTAATATGTCAGGCATAGGCGATCGCAATGTCAAGCTGGACTGTGTACATGGTGGCATTTGGTTGGTACAGTACCATTTCAGGGATTTGGGGCTGTGCACACCAGGCTGCTGGGAGGCAGGCAGAAAATGCTCCCCAGCCGGAGATAACATAAACAGTCACTGTTACACTCCGGGTATGGCAGGCTTCTGTCATACCCTGATACTAGCATGCTGATTGGTGGGTGGTGCAGGTTCTGATCAGGGGCTGCTTTTTGAAGGAAGTCTGATTTGTTATATGATTTTTAATGGGAAAGGGGTAGTTTCTTATGTGGGGTCTGATATTAAATTGAGAAAAGGGGTTCAGCTCTGGAATTTCATTTTAAATGCAGCGGCAGAAGAACATTTTGAAGGCAAAATTAGTCTACAGTAGCTTACAAAATAGATCCTAGGGGTGAAAGTCTGGTTAGAGAAAGACCACTAAGTAAGGAATTGCAGTAGTCAATGTGGGACTTTTCTGAGTGCATGCATTAAAGCTTTTGAAGTATCATGCGTTAGATTTGTTTAGCAGAATTTTGATACAGACTGGGTGTGGGGAACAAAGGAAAGCTATGAATCGAAGATTACACCCAGGGTGTGAATGAAGGGTGAGGTTTGTTTTTATGTTGTCCACTGATATAGAGATATCAGATAGACAGCTTCTGTTAACTGGTTGGAATATTATTAACGAATGGTTCCGATGCCTGGGTCGGGGCATCAGTGAAATCCAACTTGTTGAACAATCCTAATTCGCCAATTCCTACTCAAAAATTATCCGAATCTGTGAGTCAGGATTTTTAACATACTGTATTTTGCAGATTCCCCAACGGATCGCCGATCATCGATGTCCACCGTTCCATGTTTTTGAACAACGGATTTGGTAAAGTTAGCTATCATTCTCATAGCAGTGATAGGGGACAATTCAATTAATTTGCGTAGATAGTACAGAATTACAGTACAGTAACATCGCACATTTTCTTGCGTACTTCTATGGGCTGCGAATGAAAATCTGCAATGTTGGTGCTCATAAGTCATCCAGGGAAATGGTCAGAATGCGAACAACTCACAGCCATATCTACAGCATTAATTGAATTGCCCCCGTAATGTTCTGTCTGAGTATCAAATAATGAACCAACAGGCCACTTGCAACAGTGCTGTGTGGTGGTATAAGAAATGATTTGAGAGCACTATTGTTAGTGTAGCTGAATCTTTTGTCTATATTATTAATTGTCCTAATAACTTTGTTCATCTGTGCCCACAATGCCATAAACCATAATGTACCTCTAATATAAATATAATATAAATATGAGGTATACACTGAAGTTCAGAAAATAGCCTAGGACCTAGTAGGGGACTTCCACAACAAAATTTAAAAAAAAATCACAGTAGGATTTTCTATTTTGTGTTCTATGGGCCTGATTCACTACAGAACGCAACTGTGAATGCAATAGCGATTACACACTCAGTTCAACTGCGATAGTATGCTAATCCATTGCAATCGCAATGCCGTCGCTCCACTACACAAGGACGCCCACTTTACCTTACACACATCCGTAATGTTTAGTAAGACCATGAAACCATCGGTTCAATCGAGTACCATCACGCACACTAGCACAAGCTCTGACCTCACTCAGGAATTGATAACTTCCATGCAGGCTATGAGACCTCAGGCTGCGTAGGGCATCACAGTGGATAATTTATGCACGCTCCTGCATTGGTGTTTAAACGCACTGGGACACCTGCGTTCGGCCGACCAGCCCTCGTTATTACCCACAAATGGCACTTCCTGTCAATCACTCTGCAATGGGTCTGCATAGTCCTTACAATCGCAGTCACGATCGCAATGGTCAGTTCGCGCACATGCACTGTGATGCATGCGCAGTACGCAACAATTGGCTGAGTGCATGCATATTAGCAACTGTGTTCCTTGCTGAATCAGGCCTTATGTCCCTTTTTGTCTTACATTAAGAAAGCACAATGTAGCATCAATAAATAACTGCCACTGTTTGGTATGTTAGCAGTACTGTTGTAATATATTACAATATATAAAAGACATTGTTGAGTTTTCCTTTCTTTTGGCACAGTTCTATACCACTTTGTTAGCTATAAACAGTTTGACAGATGATGTGGTGTTTGTTTTATGTAATGTCTGCAATTTTTTTTTATATAATATATCCCGCTGTTATTGAGAGTCTTTTATTCTTTTGTTATACATTTCTACACATATATCAATCCAGTAGTTTTTTTTTCTTCAAGATACTGTAACGTATCACAATTATAATAATTATTTAAAAAAAAACAAGTGAAATGGAGATAACTATAGAAGCATACATACAATGTATGTTCGCTCTCTAATTATTAACAATACTGCTAGGAGGGTCACACACATTTAAATTATTTTTATGATTGTAATGGAATATACTAATTTGTTATGACCAACAACTAACTACATTAGACTTATAGACAGAAATTTTTTTCATTAACTACCAATGCTAAAAAGTTTAAATTTGCACTAAAATGTTAGCAACCATTCAGACACATGCTTTTATTCACTATCCTGAATTAGACAGAGAAAAGATAATTGATGATTTGGAGGTTGACTAGTACTGTATGCTTTGATGAACAAGTGCGCTTTTTCACGCTTTGGAAGTTGGTGTATAGTCTGACTGGAGTGAATTCCATAGATGACAAGTAGCAAGGGTTATGTCTTGGAGGCAGGAGTAGGTAAAAGCTAGTAAAAAGGAGGCCAGATAGGAGGAGTTTGCAATAGTGAAGCTGATAGATAATGAGAGAGTGAAACAGAGTTTTGGTGGCATCAGGCACAAGGAAGGGTCTAATCTATGGGATGTTGTGAAAGTGGAATTAATAGGTTGGGAAAGAGATAAATGTGGAGAGTGAAGGAGAGGTCTAAGTTTATGCTAAGACAGCGAAGAATGTGGTGTTGGTAATGATAATGTAAAAGTGGGTAGATATGGGGACTCTCATGGAAAGAAATATGATGAGTTTCATTTTGGACATGTTGAGTTTGAGAACCTGCTGGAACATTCATGAGAAGATTTCAAGGAAACAGTTTGTCATGTGAGAGAGGATGGAAGGGAAGAGCTCAGGGTAGGAGCGTTAAAGTTTGGTGCTATTGGCATAAAGGTAGTACTGGAGGCTTAAGAAGCTAATAAGTTCACCAAGTGAAGAGGTGTACAACTAGAGGAGAAGAGGGCCTGGGATGAAGTCGTCTGGGAGTGGAGGGGAAGACTAGGTAGAATAGAGATGGAGCTGTTGAAATGGTATAAACAGGAGGGGATGGTTTTTCGAATGCTATTGGAGTGAAATGAGTGCAAGAGTCAAATGTGGTCCAAAGTGTCTTATGCTGCAGAGTGGACTGAGGAGGGAATGAAAGGAGATCTGGGTAAATTATAGACAAGCCACTGAAGTAATTTGAAGATGAAGGGGCGGAGGGAGATTAGGCAGTAGTTTGAAATATGTGCTCGGTAGGTTTTTGAGGATGGCTGAGACAAGAATGTGTTTGACTTAAGAGGCTAAATGCAAGTGGAGAAGAACAAGTTGAAGAGGTGGATGAGGTGAAGGCAAACTATGGCATAGAGGAGGTGGAGAAGATGAGATGGGATGTGGCCAAGAGAGAGAAGAAGAGAGAAGAGCATTGAACTTCCTTGGAGATGGAGTGTGTTGGCAAGAGGGTGAGGATGAGGGTAAGACAGGAGAGGCCTGCCAAGAGTAGGTTTCTTGGCAGAAGTTATTAGTTTTAGAAATGATATGGGTTGTGAAGCAGTTGGGAGAGGCAGTAGTGAGGTTTAGCAGAGGAGCTAGTAATAGACAACAAGGGTTGTATGACTGGGGAAAAAAGATACTTAAAGCAGGATTGTTTAGAAAGAGAGAGAAAAAGAAAGAGAGAGGGCAGAGTATGTAAAATGAAAGGATGATTTTGTGCAGGAAGTCAGGTTTCCACCAGCAGTGTTCAGCAGATATCAAATCTGTTTGGAGCATCACATTTTTGGTTTGAATTGTCTAAGGTTAGGAGAAGTGGGTGCTGCAGCAGAATAAAGGACAGAGTGGAAAAAGTTGATTTAAGGGAGACAGTCTGATTGGGGAAAGCCAAGGCAGTAGTTGGAGAGAGCAATGTTTAAGTGAGGAAGAAAATATAGCAGAGTCGAGGGCATCAAGGTTTTGTTTGGTTAGCATAGATTTTGGAGGTACAGGAGGCATGGAGAATCTGAAAGAAAAGAGATGGTAGTTGAAGAGTGGAAATGGAAAGTTGAAGATGTCAGAGATGGCACATTGGTGGGAGCAGATGAGATCAAGGAAGTGGCCAATACAGTTGGAGGAAGTTCTCTATGAGAGGCCAAATGAAAAACAGAAGAAGAAAAGAAGTTTGGTGGCAGCAGGAGGGCGTATGATATTCTTGTTTTATGAGAGGCCAAGGCTGTAAATAGAACTAAGCAAATGGTTTTAACTAGCGCCAATAGAAACTAAATGCACACAATGGACGGAAAAAGTCGGCAGCAATCCTAAGGAAGGATTTCAGTGATAGAAGATGAAAAAATATAGGTTGTGCTGACTTTTTACTGTGCAAATCATGAGTCAAAATTGTGCAGTAAGTATACCTTGTGTTTTTTTCTTTTAATAAATGTGGAAAAATATTATACTTACTGCACAATTTTCTCTCATGATTTGCACAGTAAAAGGTCAGCACATCCTATATTTTTTTGTCAAGGCTGTAAATAGTTGCACTGAGCCGGAGACCAAGTTTTGTGATGGATTCTTGAAAGTATTTCCACTTTTGGGCCTATTCAAAAATGGGCCTGTTAAACATGTGGAAACACTAGTTTCCACATGTTTTAATTAATGGGCCAAAACATGATTAGTGGCCCGATGTGGCGGCCTGATATTCATCAAATTCCAAAAATGTTATGTTTTCAGAGTTTGCCTGCGAGAACTGACACTATCTTCATATGGTATTAGTTTCTAGAGCTCTTCTTCTTATGGAATGGAGTCGCCGTGTTTCAAACAGGGATGCATTCGGAACTTCCACTCCCTTCTGCAGTTTACATGATTTCAGTTCACACATGTGTAGTAACACTGCTGAGTCAAATGCATTGATCAGATGGCAGCAGCCATACATTTGCATCTGACTTACCAACCCAACACTATGCTAGCACATCAGAGCTTTCTGTACCCAAATGGAGACTTATACATACGAACAGGTGACTGCCAAACAAAAGCCGATAGTCATTACACTAGGGGGTTTATTTACAACAACCCAACACTTCTGTTGGTGTTTATGCCCAATATTTAAAAGGACAGTGCTTTTACTAGCCGTGTCTTGCTAGTAAAAGAACTGCCCTATTAAATATCGGGCATAAACACGTACAGAAGTGAATACATCTACCCCAGGAGTTGCCAACTATTGTTTACACTGGGGGCCTATAGTCCCACCTGAATCCCGAGCTCCACTGGAGCACATTAACACCAAGTGGAAGATAGTGTAGTTAAGACTGACATTTTCAAATGACTTAATTGAACATATATGTTCTTTAGGGCTCTGGGCCTGATTCATCACGGATCACAACTGCAACAGCATACGCAGATCGGTCGATGGTGCATACTGCATATGCACCGCAATGCGCGTGAGTGAGTTGGCATTGCGATCGCAGTGCAATCACCTACGCAGATAAAAAGCCATCGCAGATCAAGGGACGGGACGTCAGCGTTAGGGGGTGGTGACGGGGGAGTGGTAGGAGAAACGCAGGTGTGTCTGTCCGTTTGAACGCTGTTGCATGGGCGTGCATATATTAGCCACTGTGAAGGCATACGCAGCTTGTGTGCTCACTACTTGCGTCGAGGTTAGCAATTTCTGAGTAAGGTCAGACTTGTAATTGTGCGTGAGGGGCCGACGTTACTCGATGTACCCAATGTACAGGCAGGACGGCAAAGTATTACGGATGTGCGAAAGCGATAGTGGGAGTCTCTATGCTGATTTTGCGATTGCAAACATTAGCATATTTTTGCAGCAGGTCTGCATGCTAATCGCAGCTGCGATCGCAGTAGCGATCTATAGTGAATCAGGCTCTCTATACTTAATGTTGGACGCTGTAGAATTGATATACTGAGTATATTCTATCTATAATATTTCAGAGATAGGACTAGTTACACATATTTTTTTATGTATCATTATTTTATTTTATATTTAAATCATTATATGATATTACTGATATATAATTTTTTTGTATTCTAATCTCCTGTATTATCTGTATTATAATTGGAGATTCCTATATTGTAGCATTATTTCAACTTGTTCTTGTAAATGAAATGTTTCATTAGCAAACTTCATGGGCTAAACTATGTGTGCGATTGCATATCACAATACCATATTGGATGTTCCATTATATTTTACTGCTTACAATTTTTTAAGATTTGTACAAATATCTACATCACCATTTTGCTCTACATTGAAAATATGTCAGGGTAGAGCTAAAGTATAGTCCTTCTCTGCTGCTAACCTGTGACATAAAATAGCCATTATGAATGGAATGTGAATCTGCAGATAAGTAAGGCAAGCGTACCTGGAAAACCAAGGACAGGCTGCTCAGATGGTTGTTTTGTGATGTTGTCTCAGTACAACTCACTGTCAGGTTTCATTTGTGCTGTTTCACTGAAACCCCTTCTGTCCCTGATCAATGAGCCATTTAGGGACATTCTGTATATAGAATTGCTATTATGAAGATCTTATTGTATTTCAACAAACCATCTTGCCGTTTGAGATTTATACTGAGCGGCGCTTAGCACCTGTTATATAAATAAGGGCTTAGTTTGTGTATTGCATCTAAAAGTCTTTCCAAAGCCTTCATTCTACTGCATCAAATCTAGGCAGATCCATATTGATTTTCTCTCCACCTGTTTTTGGCAATTATATTTATTTGTAGGATTTGCATCATAATTGCAAATAATAGGATGTTCAAGTGTTCCTATAGCAACAAATGGCAAGAGAGGAAAATGGATCCTTTGATATAATAATCAATGGAATCAAACCATAGCATGATAAAACCCATCATCTTAGCGATACCAAATACAAAACATAAAGTCAAATTCTACGAATCCAAACTACCGTATATACTTGAGTATGTCGATCCAAATATAAGCCAAGGTACCTAATTTTACCGCAAAAAACTGGGAAAACTTATTGACTCGAGTATAAGCCTAGGGTGGGAATTGCAGCAGCTACTGGTAGTAATCCCTCCCCTGGTACTGCCCCCAGTAGTAATATTCCCCCTCTGGTAGTGCCCCCAGTAGTAATACTCCCCCTGGTAGTGCCCCCAGAAGTAATCCCCCCCTGGTAGTGCCCCCAGTATTAATCCCCCCCTGGTACCGCCCCAGTAGTATTCCCCCCTGGTACTGCCCCCAGTAGTAATATTCCCCCTCTGGTAGTGCCCCCAGTAGTAATACCCCCCTGGTAGTGCCCCCAGTAGCAATATCCCCCCTGGTAGTGCCCCCAGTATTAATCCCTCCCTGGTAGTGCCCCCAGTAGTAATCCCCCCCCTGGTACTGCCCCCAGTAGTAGCCCCCCCAGTAGAGAGAGATGTAATAAAAATAAAAAAACACTTACCTGAAACCCCGCTCCTGGTCCCGTCGCTGCTACTGGCTCCTCCGGCCGCTTTGCATTATAGGAGAGACGTCGTCATGACGATGTCTCTCCCATTACCAACTGCGGGAGCCGGAAGATGGCTCCCGCAGTGGGAGCAGCAGCAGCCGATGAGAGTCTGACAGACTCTCATCGGCTGCTGATTACAACAATCGCACAGCTGCCGGCTCCGGCGGCTGTGTGTTTAGCGGTGTGCAGTGCTGACCGAACTCCGTCCGGTCAGCGCTACACACGCGGTGCAGCTGTGTCACAGACACACAGTCTGCACCGCGGCCCGCATGGTACGCTACTCAGCTGCGTACCATGCGGGCATGACTCGAGTATAAGCCGAGGTGGGGCTTTTTCAGCACAAAAAATGTGCTGAAAAACTCGGCTTATACTCAAGTATATACGATATTTACTTTTGGCAAGATTTACGTGAGCTACAAAAAGAACAGTGAGCTTGATTCAGTGATGGACAAATGCTGATGTTTGCGCAGTTCTCCGGTGTTTTTTGTACTGCATCTAAGTCGCACGGTACATGCTTCTCAGTGGATTACAGATGGCGGTAGCAGTGAGGATTTGGAAGCAGATTGATTGACAATCAGGGAACATTTGAGAGGTAATGACATGTCGCGACCGTTTTGTGGGTGTGTCACAGCAATAGGGTTGCTCAGAAGTTTGATGGTCCGTCTTTGTACACACGCCGCTAGTGGGCATCTCAATAGAAATACCAGCGGCTGCAACATTTGCAAATTTTCTCACAACCGCTGAATACAAAGACACAACGGCGAAGGGATTTGCGTCCACCTTTGAATCAGGCCACAATGTTTTTATTTTTATAATTTTAAACAATCCAGAACCATTAGAAATGAGGCATTAACAAGATAAAGTAAAGATATCATCTGACAAGCTGGAGCCTTCAGTAAATTGTTGCTGGAATTATGTTTGTCTTCGTATTATAGAAATTGTAGCCATTATATATTTCTTCAGTATACAGTAAATGGTCTATGTTATGGTCAGTGAATTAAATATCTACAAGTAAAAAGTAACATTTATCTAATTGAGCAATGTGTGGTATTCGTTTTTGTGCTACTTATTTTCATTGACAGGCTTTATCCAATCTAAAAAAAAATTATAATTTGCAGGAAGATTAATCTATGATCCACTAAATCAGGGCCAGCATGGCTATTATATTTGTGCAACTGCACATAATTATCTCCCAAGCGCATCTCTAGGTGCATTATTATTATTATCATCATCATCATCATTGTTTCTTTACAAGCTGCGACAAGGATTGTGTAGTGCCAACGACGGGATGGTGCATATACCATTGCCAATAATGTAATTATTGAAGATACCATGATTCACCCAAGTTAATGGTTACCTTAATTGTTGTCAGCAAGGTCTAATAATGGATGTCAACAAATGCATACTCACACTGCTGCATTGCTTTTATTGCATGCCCAGAGCTTATCATTGCGCATATATGCTTAAACACCCTCATGCAATAAATCGGTACCTGTAATTGCAGATTTGCTGCTGTTATAAGGCTTAGATTAATAATGAGCGTGAGGGGACACCGGGACTATCTTTTTTACATTTGACATGTTTGTGTGTTTGAATGTTTGTTACATAGGTGGAAAAGTTTTTACCCCAGAAAAGGAGCTAGCATGTGCAAAATGTGTCCCAGTGAAAGTATAAGGTTGGGTTTCTGACACTTCTGAAGATCTGGAGGGTTCATGCCCTTTTTTGTGCAATAAAAGGCTTTATGGCTAGCTGTAACACAAGGAATGCTTCTTCAAGCGCCTTTACCAGATTATTTAAATAGTCTTGTCTGCAAAATCAGTATTTGCACCACTGCCGGTGCTGCCATCTTGGACGGTAAATCCATGTGCAAACCCATAAAAATGTACATCCATCCAAAGAGCAAAATCAGAAAACGTACAGATCTTTCCAAAAGCCCTTGGTGGGATAGCACTTTGCACGTTATTAGATATTTTAGAAAAATTAATAAGGCAATGCAAAGAGAAATCTGTGTGTTAGGTGACTTTTTTTCTGTATTAGAGAATTGAATATAGTGCTAAATTACTTAAAATGCTGAAAAGTACATTTATTACTTTAATGCTTAGCATGTTAGCAAAAAATCCCAAAAAAGCCTCAAGCATTAAACATTTATCATACACCTATTTGAAAGTTAATTTAAGCCACAGGCTGAAAGTCCATGCTCCAATTAGCACAGATGCCGACCAGAGTTTAGTAAGGTTAAAGACCACCCAAAACTGTGTTTGGAGTTATCTCTCTACAAAATCCATAAGTGAAGCCCTTCTACACCCTGCTTGCAACTGTACGGGGGGGGGGGACTATAATGGTCCTAACTGTAGACAAAATATGACAATGTTCATAGCCTTTCCAGACTTGGTTTGATTAGTGTACAAATGCTAGATCAGGACATTCAATTGTTCCCAGCTTTTTAGCGTAATAACTATACCAAGCTAGCCTATATATACAAAATTTACACTTGGAAAAAAACATTTTGTACTGCAGGTGGATGTCCACAACCCACCAGGATCTTGGCTTTGTATGACACCCTGGGCACCGGGGCCGGATTATGGGGGGGCGGATGGGGCAGTCGTCCAGGGGGCCCCACACATTAAGTGCCCCCACATTGTGGCAAACGCACCCTCTCTGCCTGACTCCAAGTCCCGACATCAGTGACAGCACAGTCACTGATGGACCGTGGCTGATGATAGAAGCCCCGCCTCCTCGCTAACATACTGCCGTGATTCGAATGGGTATGGGTAGGGGACGGAGCCTAATGGCGTGAATTGCCCACCCCCATCAGAATTTTTCCTGACGCTGCTGCTGCAAGTCTGCAAAAGCAGGTTAGTGTGTGTGTGGCTGGGTGTTCTCTGTCCCTTCCTCTCTCTCTCTCTCTCTCTCTCTTTGTCCCTCTCCCTTTCTTTCTTCCCTCCTGTCCTTTCTCCCTCGCTCTCTCTCCCTCCCCTTCCCTCGCCCCCTCTCTGTCTTTCTTTCTCCCTCATGACCTCTCTATCTCCCTTTCTCTCTATTAGGATCCGCGACAGCTGATCATCTTGGTGGCAGGTCCCAGCTGTAGTTGTCACTGGAATACTGCTTCTCATTCTGATCCGTGTTCCGGCTGCTGCAGGCAGTAATAATGTCTTGTCTGTGTGCACAACTCAGGTGCACACTAGCAGTCATTAGGCAAGACTCTCTGCAAGAAATGCCTTTGATTGGATCTTGCATCGCATAAGTTACAGCCAGCCCTTCACTCCATGCTGGCTATAGCATTTGTTGTGGCTTCCAGTTCTAGTGAGAGGTTATCATCCTGTGTGTTCCAGCTCCTCGTGTCCAGTGTCTGTGATCTCCCTGCAAGTTACATCTAAGCAGTGGCTGCCGCTTCCCAGCGTGTGTGTGATCTACCTGCAAGTGACAACAGAGCAGAGTCTGCCACATTTCAGTGTCCATGTGGTTTCCCAGCAAGTACATTAGCAGTGTCTGCTGCACTTAAGTTCTGTGAACTTTTGTTTATTCATTCCAGCACTCTCAGCAGCTTCTCTGTGGCTGTGTCAACAATCAGGTAACTAAACACTCAGCTGTCTGCACGGTATGCAGTCAGGAAGCCGACGGTCGAAATGCCGACCACCGGCTTCCCGACTGTCATATCCCGGCAAGGTACTAATGATAAGCATCAAAATCCCAAAGCCTATCATTAGCCCTACGCTGAGAGACCGATGCCCAGGATACCGAACGAAGGTAAGCCGGGCGGCGGGAGTGGACAGCCACGGGTGGGGAGGGTTAGGTTAGGGCTCCCGGGGTAGGGCTTAGGTTTAGGCACCTCCCCGGGAGGGTTAGATTTAGGGTGCGGGGAGGGGGGGGTTAGGTTTAGGCACCCCTAGGGGGGAGATTCGGGTTAGGCACTTGGGGGGGGTTAGGGTTAGGCACCCTTAAGGGAGGGTTATGGGGGGGGAAGGTTAGGGATAGAGTAGATACTTATCCTGTCGGGATCTGGTCCTTTCTAGCTTTCAGTGTTGGTATTACATCCGCCGGGCTGACGTCGGGCAGGATATAATACTGATTCCGTCTGCACTGCTATTCAGTGCTATGTGCACTATCTCCAATTTGCAACTCCACTGTTTCAATTGCAATTCATTTGTGTATTCATGCAAGCAATAAACCTTACAGCAATTCCTGATATCCCTCAGTGCATACCAGTCCTCAAGACTACAACTAGCCAAGTGCATACCAGTCCTCAAGACTACAACTAGCCAAGTGCATACCAGCTATTCAGGCTGCAACTAGCCAAGTGCATACAAGTCCTCAAGACTGCAACTAGCCAAGTGCATACCAACTATTCAGGCTGCAACTAGCCAAGTGCATACCAGTCCTCAAGACTGCAACTAGCCAAGTCAGACTGCAACTAGCCAAGTGCATACCAGTCTTCAAGACTGCAACTAGCCAAGTGCATACCAGCTATTCAGGCTGCAACTAGCCAAGTGCATACCAATCCTCAAGACTGCAACTAGCCAAGTACATACCAGCTATTCAGGCTGCAACTAGCCAAGTGCATCCCAGCTCTCAAGGCTGCAACCAAGCATATATCAGCCCTTAAGGCCACATTCCAGTCAGGAGCCATCAAATCCTCCCAACTCCAGATTAATCGACTCTTTATTAATTGACTCTTTAAGTATCTATTAACAATTGACTCTTGATCAACCAATTCACTATACTCTCCTGAGCTTCATATTCAGGCTGCAACTAGCAGCTATTCAGGCTGCAACTAGCTGAGTGCATTCCAGCTCTCAAGGCTGCAACCAACTAAGCATATATCAGCCCTTAAGGCCACATTCCAGTCAGGAGCCATCAAATCCTCACAACTCCTGATCAATCGACTCTTTATTAATTGCCTCTTTAAGTATTTATTAACAATTGACTCTTGATCAACCAATTCACTATACTCTCCTGAGCTTCATGTTCCTGGTATGATTCATTTGTGAATCTTCTCTGAGATTCATTACACTCTCTCCCCTCCCTCTCTCCCTCCTTCTCTCTCTTCCTCTGTGCCTTCCTCCCTCCCTCTCCCTTACCTCTCTTGTTTTCTCTCTCCATGTCTCACTCCCTTTCTCGCTCTCCCTTTCTCCCCCTCTCTCTCTTTCTGTCTCCCTCCTTGGACAGGATGCTTGACGAAACGCATTTGAGATGTGATGTATCCTGCCATTTTTTGTATGCATGCTGGCATTAGCAACACCGGTATGCATGACGAACAGAGCAATGGACCACTCTCTCGGTGAGAGTGGCCCTTTCCACTGTAGGGTCTTCCGGGTCTATGACCCAGAAGCCCCTCCAGCATCTTCTACGCATATAAATAAAGAATAATAATGCACAGAAGGACATACACGCCATGGGGGTGCTGGGAGGGATCCGATTGGATCCCTTTCACAGCACTCTCCTGATAAAAGCCCACAGGCTTCAACAGGGTAACACCATCTTCTCATCGCATTCCAGGGCTTGGTGAATATGAGAAATGCGCATTCCTACCTTTGATGCATCCGCCCCTTGTCTCTCCCCCCTTCCTTCCTTCTCTCTCTCTCTCTCTAATGCCCCACTCAAAATCCTGTGTTTGCCCCTGGCAGTATACTAGATCATGTCAGCTATGCTGCCGGCAGTCGGTTCCCAGCAGTGTTGCGGACATGATGTAGTATGCTGTGACCTTGCAGGTCAGTGGAGAGACCAGATAAAAGGTAAGGGGCATAGAAGTCACTACGTGAGGCCGTGGAAATTTTATTGACAGGGCCCCCACATCTTAGTTGCCCCAGGTCCCCCACAAACTCTAATCCGGCCCTGCTGGTCACCTAGTACTGGACAAAGCACACATAGGGGGGAATTCAATTCAAGGCGATGTTGAATAGCCGCGGGAGGGAGCTCCCGCAGCTATTCAATACACCGCGCTGTGTGGTCGGAGAATGCCGGTTATCACACCTATCGTGCCTTAACAAGGGTGTTAAGGCATTCTCTGACCAAAGTTCCGGGCGCGCGGCTGTTAGTGCCGTGCTATACAGAAAAACAGCTGCGCGTCTGGCACTTTGGTCGGATTTCTCCTCGCATCCCCAGGGGGTGCGAGAAGAAATCCTTAGCGCGCCCAAACAGCGCGGTGTATTGAATTGCTGTGGGAGCACCCTCCAGCGGCTATTCAACATCGCATTGAATTGAATTCCCCCCATAATCTGTATAAGCTACACCACCTGACAAATGAAGCCACGGCCATGTTTTACATGTCACATGCAAAAAGTGTTCCGTTATGTCTGAGAAATAAAGCTATGCTTTTTACTTTTACTTTTAGATTTAACTTTTCCACTCTTTTTAATAGCAGATGAATTACCAATATGTTGGGGGGGTTTTTTTACATTACAAATAGATATAAACCTTACTAGATTTAATAGTAAGTTACATAGAAGTTATGTCAGCATTGACTATTAGTGATGCCTATGGAAATACTTCAGTCTGGCTTTCCATGGGAAGGCCCTGGTGACATCACTGGGGCTTCCTCTTAAAATTCTGAAGTGCTTTGGTGCTTCTTTTGTGATCAGGCAACTTTCAGATTGAATGCAAGAACTGAACCAAATGGTTCCTGGGCACATTATTGGACAGGAATAGGCTAGGGCTGTTGATGCTCATGAGAGCAAGCAGCTGCAGCAATCCTTATGATGCTTGTAAGCACAAAATTGTAAGAAAAAGTGCTATTTCATAACATCATGATGGAGCAACAGAGAGTGCTCAAAGGCCCAACTACAAATGACATTTGGTTAAGGGCTCAATCCCCCCCACAGGCAGCAGTGCATTATAGCAATGACTCCTGAAAATCTTTCATCCACACCATATGATTCATAATGTAATATAGCAGTTCATCTGCTCCAAGACAAGCTCAGACCCCGATCCGTGATGAGCCACTCGCG